>OZ021726.1:47728458-48930958 GCA_963978545.1 Linyphia triangularis | reverse complement strand
AAAATCTTTTTAAGTACAGAAGGCTAAAAATTTACGATAAAACAATTTTTATGTTAACACTTTAATTATACACCCAAATATCGAAATATTTGACAACGCTGTGAACGTTATAGGATATCACAATAAAAAAATATCCCACTACAAGCTCTAATATGTGTTACTTGATGAAGTGGCTCAAAGTAGTAAAAATTCTTCACATTTAACCATTAAATTATATTTGGATAATTTAATGCACTCTATATGTTGCAAAGTAAATTATGGTATTGAAAAAAAAATCTCTGTATAGACACACATATTAACGGGAATTATTTAATTTAGCCATGCATAATTAGTGGAAATTATTTAATCATGGGCATGAGTTAGAACATTGTACGAACACTAACTAAGCATGACTGAATTAATTCATTTCCATTTTTTTTTTTTTTTTTTCCTTTTTTGAAATAGCTAATTTTGAGTTTTATGATATTTGATGTTTCGAAATGTTATATCTACAACTAATTCTATTTCATGACTTTTTTTTCATTCGAAATGGAAACTCAAAAAATTAATTCTGAATGGCAGAATTTTGCTGTTGCCGTTAAACCATTGCCTCAAAATTATTTTAAAATCATGCCACTAAAAGGTTGTTTCTACACACATTACGATTAGCGCTTTGGAAGACTAATTATTCCATTTGCCGTCATCCAATCAAGCTGAAACGACAGATAGGCTAGTTGCGGATGAAAATGACTTCAATAAAGTTTTGGGTCAGTCACTAAAAGACCGCTTTTACAAACGCTATTATATTACCCCTTTGAGGGACTAATGAACCCATTTGCCGTTTTCCAAATGATATGAAATTTGACAGATTCGTTTTTGTTTGTGGGGTTGATCATAATAACAAATGAATGAAAAAGAAATTCTTAGATGAAACATATTTAATTATAACTTTAGGTATAAATTAGAAGACATTTACATGGGCGCCTACACATACTGACCCACTAAATATTTACACACCAACAGGAACCAAGTTTGAAGGACCAGTGTTGCCACAACAGTTTTAACGTTTATATGTAATCACTGGGATGTTCTATTACAAGATCATCCTGTTCGGTTTCCAAGGGGATCTTGTCTGCAATTGGCTGCGGCTGCGATGACGTATCCAACTGTGGATTTCTCGTAGGAGAAGACACCAGACTTGGTTCCATTTTTGTTGAAGATTCTTCGAAAGAAAAAAAAAATATTCCAGCTCTTTATCTGAGTTATCACTAGGGGGGTTGAATTCGTTTATAAACTTCACATCGCGGCTGACGATTACTTCTCTTGATTTTGGATCTCAGAAACGATAGTCTTTTACTCCGTCTGAATATCCAATAAAGATGAGCTCTTGTGACCTTGGGTTGAATTTCGATTTTTGGCGTTTGTTTAAAAACGAATGCCCTTTGACCGAATGTTTTGAATGTTCCTTTGGTTTTTTGATAAAAAATAACTAGAGTGGAGTTTTGTTTTGCATGATACTACGTTAAGGGCACCTGTTTCTTAAATGGGTGCTCGTTCGGACAGCTTCAGCCCAGAAAGTAGAATCCAAGTTTGCTTGAGAGAGTAAATAATGTGCCATCTCAACTATCGATCTGTTCGTTCTTTCAGCTTCCTTTTCTCCTTCAAGGAGCCGATTTTTCTCTGCGTATACCTTCTTGTATTAAGAATCTGTCGAATTCTTGACCTATATATTCCAAACCATTATTCGTATGTAGAACTTTATTTTTCTTTCCAGTTTTCTTTCCATTTTCTTTTCAATGCAGGCTTTGTATTGAAGGAATGCGTCTTTCATTTCTTCCTTAGTTTTGAGGAAGAATATTTCTATATACTGAGTTTTATTGTCGATGAAAGTCACAAAATAGCGTAATCCTCCTAGTGATGGTATTTTCATCGGTCCACATAGATCAGAATGCTCTAGAGCGAGTAAATCTTTACAAACAAATTTGGACTTCTTCGGATAAGGTGCACTTTGTTTGCTTTGTAAACAAATTTTACAATCCTAAAGAGTCATAGTTGTTGTTTTTGAAATACAGTCCTCTTATCATTTCTTCTGATTTTAATTTTTTTAGATCACTTTAATTTAAGTAGCCGAATTTTTGATGCCATGTTTGAAATTCTGTTGAGACAGTTGCAGTATCTATGCTTGGTTTAATGTAGTATAAATCCCCGATTCGTTTTTTGCACGCAACATAACATAACTTCTACTACTTTTGCTTCATGAGCATCAGAAATCACAGAACAGTTGTTTCGTGTGCATTTTGAAGTTGATAGAATGTTCATTTTTAATTCAAGAACAAAAAAGTAAATTTTCAAGTCGAACTGTTTTGGTACCTTGTTCGTCGGGAAGTGTGATTCTAACGGAACCTTTTCCAGTTATTTCTGCAGTTTTGTCGACAGCTAATTTAATGTACGAGTTCGTTTGTTTCTGGAATTCGTAGAACATATTTTCATCATTTACCATGTGTGAGTTCGCGCCCCTGTCAAACACAAAGTGGTGTTAGTTTCGCTTGTTTTCGTAGAAATTTCTGTGCAGATTGCTGTTGTTGTACACTCATTTCGTTGTGTCGGACATTTTCTTTTATCTTTTGAAGATGTTATTTTGTTTTCTGAGATTTTCTTGAAACAGCTTTCGGTTTTAAGGCCCCTCTTGTTACAAAATTCCGCAAACGATGTTTGGAAATGGTTTATTACTCATTCTTTTATCTTGATTTGCTGTATTCCAGGAATTGTGCGGTTTCGCTTTTTTTTGATAGTTTCCTTTAGACGAATGATATGCGTTTGGTGTATCCTGGCTTCCTTTTCCTTGTTGGGACTCGAATTCTTCCAACATCTTTATTTTTAGAACATCGGGTTTTGGCAATTCGTCTCTTGATTCGATTGCACATCGAAAATGTTCGAAGCTATCCGGGATACTATATAACAATTGAATTGATAAATAAGTCGTCCGCAATCTCGATTTCCTTCTCGGTCAGTTTGTCAACTGTGTCGAAGAATGAGTTTAGATGCGTGGACATATCCTCGGTAGTCATATGTTTGAGTAAAAGCTGTTTTAGAAATTTGGCTTTTTTAGACGGACCTTTTGACTCGTAAACAGATTTTAACTTTATCCATACTTCGTTCGAAGTTTTGCAATGTTTTACATGGCAAAGTTCACTGGGACACATAGCTAAAATTTGATCATTTACAGTAGTCCATTTTTTCAAAAGTTGACTCCATTGTCTGTTGGTTTCGGTTCTGTGCCGGATGCATAAATCCAGTGGCCATTATTAACCAATATGGTATTCCCGGTATCATAATTCTACTTACCGAGTCTTTTGATGCTCGTAGCATTTGAAGACATTTTTTTCCGGTAGATATGAATACTGAATTGGTATGCAAGAATGAAACTTTCAAAATGGCCGCCCGTTGGTTTAACGGTGCACGTTGTTATGCTTAGCTTCGCCTAGTACTACCGTCTAATCTCGGCGCAGTAGAAGCGTGTTGGGCCCATAACCATCGTGGGGATGACCACAATAACAGATGAAAGAAAAGGCAATTCTTAGACGAAACATTTAATTATAACTTTAGGTTTAAATTAGAGAAGACATTTACATGGGCGCCTATACATACTGACCACCTCAATATTTACACACCAACAGGAACCAAGTTTGAGAGACCGATGTTGCCTCAACATTTTTACGTTTATACGTAATCACTGGGATGTTCCATTACAAGGTGGGGAGGGGGGGGGGGGGGTGAAGTGAAAATAGGCATTGATTTACAACAGAGATTGCATTCCCTTATGTTTTAGGAGCGACAAAGAGAGTTAGAGCACGGAATAGATAATTTTCTTCGTATTGGTCAAACATTGAGAAAAGTCGATCTAAGCTCATAATCACTTACATAATTTGCAATCGCATATAAAAAATGGCAATACATATGAATGTTTTACATTGATTAAACATTTTAGAATTCAGATATAACGAATGATCACATTTATAATTCTTTTTTTCAATCACTTCATATTTTTTACTAAATATCGAATTATATCAAATTTCAGATTTATGCTATTAATTGTCTCCACTAAAACATAAGTAGTCCGAAATTCTCCGGAAGTGCAAACAATAATAAATACACGTCCAATAAGTTAATTTCTTAAAGGGCTCTTGACTAGTACCAAGTTCTTTATTGGAGAAATTTCTTTCAAACGAAACATTCGTAAACAAGATTTTTCTCAGAATCGTATTCTGTATTCATGAAATAGAATCAATGTATCGAGAGTAATCCAAAAAGTATCAAGAGTTGAATTGCTTACCCCATGCGTAACTGCGTATCATGGAATGCAAAAGGGGGCATATAGTAGTAGCATCGTGCACAGGTATCCTGCTTGTACTCCTCGAGGGAGAGGTGGAAACCGCGCTCAGTTCTGCAGAACACCTCCACCTCTTCATCCACTTCCTCCGAACAAGCCACCTGCAAAAGTAATATTAAGGATTTTATAACATAGCAGATATGGGATAACAAGGGTAAAATAGCAATGTGTCATTATTGAGTAATTTGATTGTGTTTTTTTTTGTGTGTTTTTTTTCGTTTAAAAAGTTAGTGGCGTAACTTGTGGTGGGTATAAAGCGTCGTCAAAACTATTTTATTAAGTATTAAAGTTTGAAAAATAGTTATAAATTTAAATCGCTTTTCAAATGATGTCTTTTCTTTTGATATATCTACAAAAGCTGTTACTACCTTAGTATTTAGAACATGTTACTGAACACTTTTATGTATGGGTTCTGTGCCATAGCCAGGAGGTTTGAGAAAGGATTGAAATATGTTTTCGTTTCTAGTGTTTCTTTAAAAAAAAAAAAAAAAAAAAAAAAAAAAAAAGATATGAAAGGACTTTTTATATCCTAAAAATATAGCACAACATTCATAGGCCAAAATGGCAGAATAGTTTCACGCATCTCCAATGGTTTATGTTTTCGTATAATTATTGTTCATTATTTTCTGCTGCCAAATTAGTCTGCGAGTATTATAATTTTTCATATGAATGTTTTATATTCCCATTTAAATATTGAATTTCACTATGGATTTGGAAACAATCGCAACATTTCCAACATATGAATCAATAGAATTATTGAAATTTAATGAAGAGTTGAAATACAATTCATAATTGAACTATGATTAACTCAATGCTCGAAAAAAGTTTAAAGCTTTTCAAGAAGTATTTTTAAATACAAGAATTACTTTGGGGTATTTTTTAATATTTTTTCTGCTGTGTAAATAGAAGAAGTTTGCCAAAGTCTAACTTCTACCATCAGCAGTATGTGAGACAAGCTATTTAGTTATAGAGTTTCAACGAAGAGAGTTTTGTAATTCTGTTTAAAACTTTTCTGGCTCACATCTGAAATCCAAAGAGTAAAATCTCAAGACGTTCTGGCAACAGAAAAAAAAAAAGTCAAACGATAATTTACGCAGCCACCCTCCACATGTCATCCGCCGTCGCAGTCGAGTAACAAGAGACACCAATGCATAAAACCCTAACATGATTTTGAAACAGAAGCTACTGTTCCATCTTTTCTTAAGACTATTTTCACAGTATCGCACATGTCACGGATTCTCTCTCTCAATTTAGTCGCGGTGTGCTGAAAGTGGCATCATGATGTCGTCTGCTGTGCGGGTGGTGAGTAATGATCGTTTGGGTACATTAATAGATCGTTTGTTACCTCCTCTTAACCAGAGTGATTTGTCACGGCAAGACGATTATGGTCACGGTTATGTCAGTGACAATGTGCTGATGACAGAGAAAATGGACTTTGTTGCAACTAGTTGCAATTTTAGTTATTAATTGCTAGTCTACAAAGTCTATTTTATATCATTAGATAATATATTAAACTCTTGAGATCAAAGAACGATTTAGTAGATATTTTTAATAAAATCATAGCTTAAACTTTAAAAGAAAAGATAACAAAAATATATATTTCTTTCTTTTTAAGAGACAATAGAAGATGGAATATTAACCTATAATTGACTTGTGTGATTGCTCACTAACGCATCCAAATTGAAAAAGAAATCTAAATTGCCGATAAATTATAAGCTTAATCGTTGTGTAATACTAAAACCCACAAAACACCAGACGGAACCAATAGGTATTTTGTAACTAATTTTAAATTTAAGTAGAGTGACCTCTAATAAACCATTCGTGTGTTCACAACATAATTATTTAATGACAATAATAGGAATGGTTTTATAAAAGCATAACCGAGAGATTTAGTCCTTAATTTTCTATTCAGTAATGGCTTTCTTACGGTAACAAAGAAGGTAGAAAATAAAATGATATCCGAAAAATATTCGTTGTATAGAAGAATGTAATCACATTATTAATTTAAACTTGCATTTTTTTTTTAGTTTATAAAGCTTTTAATAATAATGTATTATATTTTACTTAACTAACTAAAGCTAAGAAAATCTTTTCATAAAATTAAATTGATGTATTGAAGAAAAAAAACAATATCAATTAACTTTAATTAAAATAATAGCTTGTGATCAATACTAATAAGCCCAAAATAATATAGAACCCAACAATCCAATTTTTCGATAATTATTTAATAAAAAATTTAATCGATAAATAAAAGAGATAAGCAAAGACATTCCATTGCCAAAACCAAAGCAATTAGATTAAATTTACGAAGCATACCCTCTGGGCAATACTACAGTATTTAACTATTTAAACATTTGAAACTCCAAAGGTAATGCATATTTAGCAACACACTACTTTTAGTCACGCCTAGATAAAGAATGTTACTTAAGATGCAAAGAGCACATAAAAAAGTCAATATTTTACAAAACCTACGCAATTAGAAAACAACAAAACATTACTTAGGAAACATTCTTCTAATTTAGCCCCTGGAATGAAACTCAAGTTTTTAATGAATCAGGCCTTCTTCGGATTTCTCTGAAAACGATATTAAATCCCTTTTAAATTCCCTCTTAACTTCGTTACAAAAATAATTATCTTCTGAAGTTGACTCCCTAATTAATAAGGTTTTTGAACTAACGAACCGAGGGTATAAGGTTTTCTCCAATTTGTGCTGCTCAGTTCTGGTTCCTCAATAATAAGCCCTTGAGTTTTATTTTCGGTGGTTCACGCACAAAGCAAGTGAATATTACTCAGCGGTATAATGAAAAAGCATAATCAAGTGTTTGAAGTAATTAAATAGAAGTATTATTATAGTTGGAGTTGATTATCAGATTTGATGAAATATTAATATTAATGGTGTGTGGATCTTTTTAGAGATTTTCCAGCTATGGGATTTTTTTTTTTCTTCCTGTTTATTATTTAATTAAATTGCTTATGTTCCTTATTCTAAGACGGTCGTAATTTTATAAAGAATTAATTAAGGTTTGCGGGATGCTCGTAATTAAAGTTTTCTTATTTTGAAACTTTTGGATTAGGTAAATTGTGATAAAAGTTTGCATAGATAAAACAGAGTTCATGAAAAAAGGATATCTAAAGTAAAAAACAAACATTAGTTTAAATTTACGCCACCAGATAGCAATGTGACACTTTACAGGGTTAACAGGAAGTTAATTTTACAGGCTACAGGAAAACAAGCTTTTCTCTTATTTTACAGGCTTTCCCTCGCCGACTAAACGGTATAGTGGTTAGCGTGCTGGCTTCTAGACCGCGAGGTTGCGGGTTCGAGTCCCGTGTAGGCATGGGTGTTTGTAAATGTATGTTGGTTTGTTAAATGACGAAATGTTTCGGCGCATTATAGCCCTCGTGTTGCTGACGGCGCCAGATAATCAAAATACAACCAACCAACCAACCAACAGGCCTTCCCTTACAGTGAAAGTTGTGAATAAAGTATTAGACTAAAAAGACTACAATCTAATAAAGTATTGATAAACTTATTAAAAGCAGTTCATCAATATTTCATGCACAGTAGAATAACTGACACTGAGTCATTGCTTAAGTGACAAATTTTAAAGATACATAACGAACACGAACTCCTTTCTCCCACTTGAGACGCAAACTCAAGGTAGAGAAACAACATCTTCAGTTTGAGAATAACATTCGCTATGATGTATGACGTAAGGCATTTTATTCTGTTACCTAAATCACTTTTGTTGCACAACATAAAGGTTTGAATACATGCCAAAAATTGTTGCCTTGAAAAGGCCATTTTGGAAAAAGTTAATTTTATATATATTATTTTTAGGGGAAATTTTCCATTATCTCTGTAGCTCGTTACAATTTTTAATAAAGTTCTGTTGATATCTATAACCTCCAGGTGAGTGAACAAAATATAAAACGTATAAGTAATTGAATATCTAAAAGTAATTGTATACATTTCTCTAAGTTACGTTGAAGTGATTGATTAACACTGTCCGATCATATTTTACAAGTGATTGAAAGAAAAATAGGATTTTTATATTTAACTTTAAAGTTAAATGTTTAATGATTTTTTCCTTTTAAAGTCATGAAATATAGTTTGGTATGTTATGTCCATAATACACAATAAAAAGTAATTTTTGACATTTTTATCCAAACAAATGCAAGTTTTTGTTGTTCAATGAAGTATTAAAAAATATTTTCTTTTAGAAGTTATAAAACTAGGATAGGCCTTTTTTATAAACGAAAAAAGTGTCATTAATCAATATAAAAGTGGAACTAAGCTTCACTATTAATACAACCTGTCATCTCCAGAAAAGCTTTTATGACATCGACTTTTTTTTTCTAACAGAACCAAAAATGTTTTGAGCTTTTAAGAAATATCAAGCCACTTTTTAAAAATCACTTTCAATTCATTTTGATGTAGCTTTAAAGAATGAGGTAAAAATTCATTACTTTTCCGTTATCCATATGCCATTTTGTGTAACAATCTCAGGTGATGCCATCCTCATTTCCGTTTGGTTTTAAATGTTTTGAAAACATTAAAATAATGAGTATTTTCATATAACTGTTTATTTACCTGCTGCTGATTGCTACATTTAAATCTGTTTCGAAAGTTAAAGTAAAAAAGTAATATATGAAATATTTTTTACATAATATTTAAATCAGGAAACTTTTAATGAAGCTCTCTGGTTTCTAAAACTTTATCATTAAACAGATTCTAATTTATGGAATGAAATAAGTTCGTATAAGAAAATTCTAATTATATATAAAACAATATTTTAATAAATACAAAAAAAAAAAAAAAAAAAAAAAAAAAAACACATAAAGGAACAATCGTTAAATAGGATTGCAAAAAAATTAGAAAAGTTCTGTGATATAACTGAAGGTCTTTTTTTTTATACAATTTAATTAAATTAAAACTTCTATTACCAAACTATTAAAAACTCCATTGCATTTCATTACATTTTTATTTTCCTCATCCATTAGATTTCAAAAGTATTGTAATCATTCGATAAATCAATTTCGATTTTTTATGTATAACGATTAAATGTGACACGCTGATTCTAATAATGGAAAAAAATAAATAAAAAAAATCAAGATGGTATCTGCGTCCGTTTGTTCCGCTAGACGTCTCAATAAAAACTGTGCCTCCTATAAAACTGAAAATGCTGAATCGATTTGCAGTTGGGGGCCCTTGCAAAATTCAGCTATTTGTAAAAGTCTGGAAGCTTAGATATTGAGGGTTTTGTTCTTATTAATTAATATTAAATATATAAAGAATGGTTACCGTGAAAATGATCAGAGAAAACAATGTTCAACATTGGATATGAAAAGCTAATTTTCTTTAGTTTCAAATTATTTTCTTGTGGCAAAGATTTGTCTATTTCCAAAAAATTTATTAATTAGTTTAAAATGATTTTTTTAGTTTTAATTTAGATTTCCAAACTAATGAATTGAAAAGCATCTTATGCGTTAAAATATCACCATACTTAATCTAAAAGTTACGCTGTTAAGAGCAGTCGGAGCTTAAGAACTTTAAAAAAATTAATTTTGATATTAATATTGCAAGAAAAACTGTAAACAATTTCAAATCCGATGGTGTAAATATTTTTTTTAATCTCGTTAAATTTGAGGTATTTTTTTTTTTTTTTTAAATTTTTTTTTTTTTTTTTTTTTTAAAAGTCTTGTGCATCAATTTGTATTATCGTTTTGAACTTTAACGGCCCGTATCTCCAAACAGCAGACGTAAGAAGCATTTACACAAAATCTATTGAAGATAAATGCCTAAAATTTTTAACATATATTCTTACCAATATATTACACAATTTGAGCGTAGCATTTAAAAGTATTTTTGAAATTAAAGATTTTATACCGTTTTATTGCCACTAAAAATTAAAATGTTTGAAAATTTTTTACAATATCAGATCTTTATTTTTTTTTTCGAGAAAGAAAACAAAACATTTAAAAATGCTACTCTCAAATTGTGTAATATATTGTTAAGAATATATGTTAAAAATTTCAGGCATTTTTCTGTGATAGTTTTTGAGTAAATATTCTTTGCGTCTAAAAATTGCTATTTGAAGATATGTGCTGTTAAAATTGAAAAACGATCATACAAATGGATGCACAACATTTTTTTTTTAAAAACATATAAAAAATAATTTTAATTTAGCCGGATTAAAACTTTTTGTACTGTCAGATTCAAAATTGTGTGCAGTTTTTTTTTTTTACAACATTAATTTCAAAATTAATTTTTTAACTTTCTTAAACTCCGACTCCAGTTAAAATTGCGGCCAATTGAGGGATTTCAGATACGAAGGGCAAACTCACCAACATATTGTCAGAAATACGAGTTTGAAAAGTTTTCCATTTATTGATTTTTCCATGCCTTGTGCCAATCTCTGCGTATTTTGAGAAGAAAAGAAGGGTGAACTTAACATGAAAAATATACTTGTAGAATCTGTGAAGGATCTAGATTCTGATGGCGAATATATATATATACTCGATGTTGAGTTAGCCCTTCATACCGGCAAAGCCTCAATTCGGCAATTTTTTTTGGGGGGAAGGGAGGATTTAAATATTGCCAAGACACCTCTAAATTGCGAGTTGTTTGTTATTTTTATTAAAAGAAAGTTATACCGTTATTAGTTTATTTAGTTATTTAGACATAAAAAAAAAATTTTATCCTAAAAAATATTCCACATATATATTTTACTACTTTTAACAAATCAGTTAACTACAATTCAGTTTTTAAAATTCTGAAATATAACTTAAACTGTGTTTTTATATTAATTCTTAAGACAGATAATTTAATTGATGCAACATATATGCCATCTACAGTTCACTACAGGCTCTAAATTTGTAAAGTATTTAAATAGGAACGGGTAGTCTTAGATAGAAAATAGCGTTGAAGTCAATATGAGAAAAGTGCAAGGTTTTCTTTATTTAATGAGTAATCTACAGACATCGCAAGTGTGAAGGGTTTGGTGAAGTGATCTTAACTCTACTATATTCAACTCGAGTTATGTTCAACGAACCCAGTTTTTCTTTTTTGAGAAGGAGGGGTTGAATTTTGGGGAAAATGGGACGTCGAATTATCCTTGATAAATTCAAATATATAAACAGGAAGAATTTTCTGAAGACACATAGTAAAGAAGAGAACGCATGAAAAAGGAGTTAAAGGAGTCACAATTAACGAGAATTATACTTTTGGAGATTTCTTGAAACCAAAAATGTATATTGAGGAAATTGGCCTTTATGTATGTCTTTGAACAATATATCTCGTAACCGCGAAACGCTTGGATAATTACATGCGATATTTAAGCAGTTAGGAACATTTATTTTAACTAACTCTTTTTTTTCTTTGAGTGATTTCCATGACTCTCAAGAAAATTATGCATTTAATGATTTGAAATAAAATTTGCTTGATAGTGATACTTAGTTTGTTTCGTTCGACAAATACTTAAAACTGAAGTTTTAAATTCTCTGCAACTGTGAACAAAAAATTACCAAATAACTCATTCAGTGACTCAATTTTACTTCCAATTTCCTATATTTTTACAAAGGGTATGAAAGTATAGCATTCGGTCAAAAGAACATTTTCGATTTTTTTACACTTCTCCACGTTTTGGAACAAAACCCTGATTTCAAAAAAGTCGTATAGAAAAAATGTCGGTCTGTGTGTCTATATGTCCGTGTGTACGTGGTCAGTATAACTCCAGCACAAATTGACCTACGATGTTCAAATTTTGGGTGCGGGTTAGTGGTGGGGATGTGATCTACCATTAAGGTTTTCGTTAAAAACGCGCATGCACATGGGGTTGAAGTCATAAAAAATCATGTTTTTCAGCAATTGCTAAAAAATGAATCTAACAATTTTGATTCAAATCTCTGTGCTAATGCCTGTTAAGGTATTATAATCGTCCCCACCACCGAATTCCAGTAGAAATGCGATAAAAGTGGAAAACGTTGAAAAGCAAGTGCCTTTAACACAAAGCTCTCTGTCGTTGGGCATCGCCCATTTACGTTTGATTTTTTTCTGTTTCACGCATTAGAAAGGACAATGTAATGTCTATTGAATAACATCGCCAATTTCGTCAACTTGACTTGGTTTTTTTTTTTTTCTTCTTTTTTTTTTTCCCTTCTTTTTTTTCCCCCTATGTAAAAAGTATTGCAAACAAATATCCCCAAACTGTCCTTTTTTATTTAAATGAGTGAAAATATGAAAACGGTAAATAGCACCATAATAAATGTTAATGTAATGACCAAAATTATAGTGTAATTGAAAGCTGTGTGATGTTTCGCATCCTTTATATAGGATACATCGTCACAACTCTCAGCTCTATTTCACATAAAAAAATACTTTGGATTAGGGAACTAAGAAAGTATCTGAGGAATTTCGTTTCACACATTAAATTGGAGTTTCCTTTCACTGAGATTTTTCTACAATTGGATTTTAAATAAGTCACACCAGGTATCTGATTACTAACTCAATTTCAAAGAACGAGGACAAACTACTAAAGCGCATTACTTCGGAAGAAAGTTCGTCTGAATTGGAGACGAAAAAACTCTCATCTACTGCTGCTAAACTTTCTCAACTGAAATAGCTTTTGTGTTCAAATATACCTTTAAGAGGTGGGTAAGTTTTATTTCTAGAAAATGCTTAAGATTTAATTATAATTGTTTTAATATTGAATCGGGAGTGGAAAACAATGTTTTTTTTACCTATTTTTTACGGTTGCGAACCCAAAGTTATCAAACGAAACGATGAGATTGTAGCTTTTGAAAGATGTTATGAAATAATCCCAAATGCAACTAATACAAGATTTTATTTTGTAAGTACTAAGACAGAATTAATCATCATAAAAAAAAATCTGTCTGTAGTGCGTGCAGGACAAGCAAACATTCTGTAATGTACAATATAAATAGTAGAAAACTCAAATATTAAATAATTCCCAGTAGGTTTTGGGTAGAATAAATTCGGAAATTGCGTTTCATAAAAATATAATACTATAATCAAATGATTATTATGAAAAAGATTAAGCTGAGATAATTACAAACTATTTTGCTAGTTATGTTATACGCTCTAAATAACATTTTTATTTACATCGTAGGTATATTATGATATAATTTTGATTTCGGCACAAGCATTAAGTAAAATTAGATGCATAATGATAATATATTTGAAATCTATTTTTACTTTCAATTACTCATATGTTAACATAGGGTAATGAAAGTATTGGTCGCTTTTTTTGCATTTTTCCGCGATCATCCTGATTTCAAAAAAGTAGTCTAAAAAAAATGTCTGTCTGGGTATAATCGGTCGGCAAAACTCCCGAAAGAATTGACTTACGATCTTCAAATTTGGTGGACAGGTTACCGGTGGCTATGGGGCCTACCATCAAGGTTTTCGTCGAAATTGCGCATGTGCTTAAGGTAGTTGCCATTAAAAAATATTTTTTTCAGTAATTGCTAAAAAACAGCTCTAACGATTATGATGCTGTGCTAATGCCTCTTAAGATGATCTAAGCATCCCCACTTCGGGAATTCCCGTAGACATAAGATAAAAACCTAAAAAGTTGAAAAACTAATGCCTGCCTTTAACACTGAGCTCTCTGCCATTGAGCATTTGATCATCGCACATCAACGATTGATTTTCATCTGTTTCACGCACAAGAAGGATAATGTAAGGTTTACTTACTAACATCGCCAGTTTCGCCGGTTTGGCGGTTTTCTTTTCTTTTTTTCTTTGCCCATGTAAAAATTATTGTAGGGTAAATATGAAAACGGTAAATAACACTGTTTCATCGCAAATTTGAATGCAATGACTATTATTGAAGTGGGGATGTTGTTGGTAAGTTGTGGGTAAGAAATAAATCTCTATTAAAAGAAATTATGAGGTATGTAATAGAAATTCATCAAAAAATAAATAAACAATAAATAAATTAATGTAGTTTAGAGGCTTCCGAAAATGCGACACTCACGTTTATTTGTTACTTAATTATAATCGCTAAACATTTATTTCTATTCTATTATTGAATACTCGAAACCGAACATTTAATTAGTCTTAGTAATTATCTCTTCTTTTATTAGTTCGAAACAAAACAAAAATTTATGTTGTTTGAATACATTTTTTATTTTTGGGTTAAATAACTGCCTTTTTAAGGGATTTTCATTCGAAATACTTTTAATATTTAATGAAAGATTGGTGTTTGCCATTTTTTAACTGGAATTGATTAAATAGGACTTGGAAAAATTAAAAGCAGTGTGGCAATTGTTATTGTTAACAACATTAAAAAAAACATGAACCCGTAGAAACAAAGTTTTTACTATAAATCCTTTGTGTGCATTGCCAATTTTTGTATGCAATAGCTACTTATTTTAGGGTTTTTGAGCTCAGTTCGAGGTCTAACGTCCACTCAGTGCCATTAATTAATTTTACGTTTTACCCTTAAAATTTAATGGAGTATATTGTCCTCGACTGAGAGTCAAGTTTCAGCTCAATGGGATGATAAGATGTTGGTTAATTAGTTAAATACATTTCTATCAAGTGTGGAAATGAATAGCACTCCCCACCCATCTCAGAATCCCTATGAGCATTAGTTTAAATGACAAATAATGTTTTAATAATTGAATTTTTTATTTAAACGGGGGCACTCATCTGTTTAAAGGATATGCATTTAACCGATCTTCAATTCGCACAGCCTAAACTTTAAATGCAAGTGTCAAAGCTCGGTACTTGGAAATAAACAAACGTTATACCTCTTCAAGTGTATTTGATACTAACATTAGCTTCAACTATTTTAGTTAAAACTTAAAATTTAACTTATTTTTTACATTTTATCCTCAATTTGAACAAATGAAGAAAGCATTATTTCCCATTCTAAAGAGAAAGGGGTTCGAAGTATCAAAGCTATAACTATCATTATTATATCATATAAAAAGACAAGTAACTGTCAATATTACTTAAAATATAAAAATAACTAAACGCAGAATTGACTTAATGTCAAAGAAAAAAAAGTGTTAAAGTTACTGTCAAAGTTAACTCACTAAAAAATATGGACAATAAATGTTAGTATAAACTTCGAAAAAAAAAGGAAAATATTGATTTAATGTCAAAGACTACAAACACTATCTTTCAAAGCTTTAGAAGATGGTGACATTCCAAAGTACCAGGAAACCTTCCCAGGGGAAGGATTATTCAGCGGTATCAACAACTCAAGAGACCTGCAAACGATTCTTGTCACGTTGGATAGAATTTCCTTTTGGTGCGAAAACCTGTTGAAGCTTCGATATCAGAGAAAGCGTGAAAGGCGTTCTCTATTTAATGAAAAACATTCGATAATCTTCAGAATTGGAAAAGAAATTGCTTTTCCAGAAGAGGTTTGTAATTATTGCGTGATAACTTATTGTTTATTTTGGAATGCAATACTTTTGCTCGTTCTAAGTTGTACGACGAAAAATTTCCTTTGAATGTGGAGTAATTAAAAAAAAGTAATCCATATACGACAAAGCTTTTACTGTAAATCTTTTCTATGCATTAACAACTTTTTTGAACAAATAGCTGTTATTTATACGATTTTGAGGTCAGATCGAGTTTTTATATTATTTGACGACTGCAAAAAAAAGTTCAATTTCATGCCATTGACTAACTTTTTTTTGGCAAAAAAGAAGAAGAAAAAAAAAAAAAAAAAACCCTGGCAGAACACATTGTCACCGTCAGAAAGTCAATTTGACAAGTTTCAGTTACATTGGATGACAAAAAGTGGGTTAAAATCCCTCCGTTGATTTTGTCAGCCACAAACAAAATCAAAGCAATAATGTAAAGGATTTGAAAATATCAATTGACAGGTTTTTTTAATCAAATGTCGTCAACTTTTAGAGGGAAAGGTTTTAGTCATTAGCTATTGCAAAATTGATATGCTTGAATATGGAATGGTATCTGGATCTGACAAACGGAATTTAAACGTGTGTAAAAGCGGCTTTTCAATGAAAGTCCCCCAAACTTGGCAGAACGCATCGACAATGAGTCTACCTGTCAAGTGCTACCTCGATTGAATGACGGCAAGGGTGTAATTAGCCCTCCAAAGATTTTGCCCATAATAAATAAACAAAATCGAAGTTAGTTAGTTTTACGATTTAATAATGAGGTTTGATTGTTTTTAACTAATGAAGGATTGTAACAATGAAGGATTTTAAAGTTTGTAATGGACTGAAAATTAATAAACCGAGTCGGAGGTACCTTTCAAAATAAAAATTTAAATTTTGATTAATTTGGAGATTGAGTAGACGATTTACATTAAGTTATATACACAGTAAGTGTCTACCAAACCTTCAAAAACAAGAAAAATTTGTATAAGTTCTTCTTCCATTTCAGTTTTCTAATAATTCTAAAATACTGTTTTTGAAATAAAACAAAAAATCAATGTTTTAATGAACGACTTTCATAATCCAACAACTCAATTATGTTTTTGTAGAAGTTTATCTTTTGTTTTGAGAAACTAAATGAAAATGTACATTTTTCATAAGAGTTTTGTTGAAATTTAGCTTTAAATATTCAAATAAAGGATTTTATATGCATGTTTGAAGACAATTATTCTTAATTATGAGGAAGCCTTAGGGAACTTCGTTTTAGGATTGACTTATGAAAAAACTACCTATTTTTGAAATTCAAGAGTTTAGAAATGACAAAAATACATTTTTAATTTAAATATCCCCCCTTGAATTATTTAAAATTAATTTTCTTAGTTCCGGTAAGGGGATTCATCCCAAATCACAATTAATACCGGTTTTTATTGTCGGTAATTAGTTAGATCGTTTGATGTATGTAGGAAAAGTAACAAATGTAAATAAATAAGATACACATCTTTATCCGCTAAATTATTTTTTTATTAAAATACAATGTTTCAAATCAAAATTTATATCCTAATTATTTCTTCTGTATTAAAATAACAAGAACTTTTTTGCTTTCAATTACCTATTTGTTAACATGGGGTAATAAAAGTACTGGATTCTGGACGTTCAAGAACGCGCTGAGCTCAAAAAGTACACTGTTAAAAATTTTGGTCCACCTTGCACCAAAAATTGGTTCCCATTTAGCTGCCACCAACATGTGGTGGTTTCACGATTTAATGGTGCAACCTCGGACCGTAAGCACCATTAAATCGCGAAACTAAGCACCAAATGTTGGTGGCAGCAATAGTGATATAAAAGGATGCTGCCACCAACATGTGGTAGTTTCACGATTTAATGGTGCAACCTCGGACCGTAAGCACCATTAAATCGCGAAACTAAGCACCAAATGTTGGTGGCAGCTAAATGGGAACCAAATTTTGGTGCATGGTGGACACATTTTTTTAACAGTGTAGTACAGAAAAAAATGTCTGACCTTTCACCTGTCTGTGGTCAGCATAATTCCCGAACAGATTGTCCTACAATGCTCAAATTTTGTGTTGCCCTGTTGCTAAGGCCATGTTATTAAGTACCAAATTGCAGTGGTAATGTTTTATAAGGTACTTTAAATATCCCCAACTACAAAATTTTCTTAGAAAAACAATAGTGATATAAAAGGATGAAAAACGAATGTTACTAGGCAATGAATGTTTTTAGTGGGCATCAAAAATTGTTTTTCTCTGTTGAACTTACGACAAGAATAGATAATGTAATAGTTGTCGAAAAACATATCACCAATTTGGCTGTTTTGGCAGGTTTTTCTTGGAAATTTAATAATTATTGCCAAAAATATCACCAAACTGACTATTTTTTATATAATGCAATTATGGAAATGAAAAGGTTAAATTGCATCAATCAATAACACATCTAATTGCAGTAATCAGTATTAAGTGTAACTGAAAGCTGTGCGATGTTTCACACCCCTAATTTTTATAAGAAACACATAAAGAAATATTTTATTAATTATGTATTAATTACCTTACAAAGGTAATTATTATTTAATTAGATATTAAGTGATTTATTCATGTGTAAATAATTACACATGAATAAATATTGTGGAAAGTTAACTTCTGCAACTTATTTATATAATTTTTCTTCAAACTGTATTTCAATAGTATATTTCCTAATTTAGCAAGTTGACTATTAGACATCGCATTTATTGGACATGATTTTACCACTATGGAATCCAAAACAAGCCGAATAAAGTCAAAGATCTTACTATACTAAGTTATTGAGAATCCTTTTGAAGTTCTCTACATCAAAAGAGCTTCTCTGACTTTCTGACAGTGTCTTATGCATGCAAAGAAGATTTAACCTTTTTAGCCAACAGACGTGGTGCACTGAAAAGCTAGTGACTCCTGAAGAGGCCTTGCCCTGAATATTCGATCAGGTTTCGAGTTGGGTTCTCTTGTGTAAAAAGTAACCCGAATTCATTCAATAAAGTCATCCTTTCCACTTCATATTTCATATTGTGAACCTTTTAAGAATTTTGACAAGCTTGAAGCGCGTACTTTTCACTTTTAAAGAGAACAGAGTTTACAGAAAATACGAGGAGTGACTGACTTAGATTCGAAGTCAAAGTGGATGTATAAAAATTTTCATTTTAGTCATTATCAAAGTTTTGAGTAAATCTGTGTTATAGGTGTCTAGAGAAATGAAATGGTATACTTTTACTTAAATATCTTATTCGATAGAAAAATGCTAGAAAACTAAAAGATCCGGGAATAATTTTATAGATTTGTTGGTTTATATTCGCCTTAGAAGTTCACTTAAAACACTCTATCTGCTGTATTAAAATACAGAAGAGTCGAGTGATAATTTAAGGAGTTTGTATGAGTTCATGCATTGGCCAATTTGGGAAAGTGTAAACTTTTCGAGTTTAGTTTACCTGGAGTCAGGTACGTGTGAATGTTTTCTGTTTCCATTGACTTTTTAAGTTATTTGGTTCTTCATTAAATGTTTGAATTTTTTTTTTTTTTTTGGCGGATAATGATTTATTATGATTATCAATCGTCGAATGAAAGAATGTGTGGTAGTTTGTTTTTCTAATTATTGTTTATGACATTGTTTGCGAAATAGCATTTGTGCTGATCACTAAAGAACCTCATCAATTGTGCATACATACTCTAGAAAAAGTATTAAAAATTCTAACTGAATGCCCGTAATGTGAAACAGGACCATTTAGAAAGATATGCTCTATTCATATCGAATACGAAAACGATGGTTTTTCAATTTTCTATATTTTCAAGTGTATTTAATAACATAATGTCAAAGAGCGTTTTTTCACCCTTTTTAAAAAAAATTAAAATCTGAAAACATAAAAAATTTGAAAAAGAGAAAACTCGAGAGGTGTATGTGGTTGAGTGTCAGTTGGGCCCTAATGAAAAGTTCGGTATATGCTATAGTCTGGAAGCACTGATATCTAAATTTTTTGTTAATTTTGGCATTGTAAAAAGGAAGAATGCATCCCATGATATCGGTTGGCGAAAACAAATTTAATTACCATAATAGATACAAGAAAAATACTAATACGGTAGATATAAAATACCAAAGACAATTTGTATTTCTAATAAACTTATTAAATTAAAATTTATTTTTTTAGTTTTTATTGCTACAATAATAAAATAATAACTTTATAAACCGGCAAAGTCCGTCTATCTGCAAGTTTTATATAATTATGTTGAAGATATATTTTGTTATTCAATATCCCCAAACTATAAATTTGCTATTTTTTAGTTGGCGTTTGATCAAAATCTCTTATCCGTCTGTCTATCTATTATCAGGGTGGGAGGGGAAAGGTGTTATAAACTTAGATAGATAGCAGTCAGTGGCCAATAACCTGTTAACCATCGGGATAGATCAGGGGCCACTGACTGCAGTTACCTGTTACCTGTCTATCTATTATTATGAAAAAGTTCAGAGTATATCTAAGTTGTTATTTTAGTATTTTGATATTTTGTAATTTTTATTATATATATATTTATATATATATATATATATATATATATATATATATATATATATATATATATATATATATATATATATATATATATATATATATATATATATATATATATATATATATATATATATATATATATATATATATATATATATATATATATATATATATATATATATATATATATATATATATATATATATATATATATATATATATATATATATATATATATATATATATATATATATATATATATATATATATATATATATATATATATATATATATATATATATATATATATATATATATATATATATATATATATATATATATATATATATATATATATATATATATATATATATATATATATATATATATTCATTTTTTTATGTTACCCACACACTTCAAGTGTGTCATCCACATTGATTGCATTACATTGCATTGCTATGCATTACATTACATTGTATTACATTACCTTCTAGTGTGTCGCATAAAACTGCGACGCCTAACCAGCCGTCCGGTTAGTCTAGACATAGTGGACATAGTATTCTAACAATGAATTATTCAGTGATTCAACGCTTAGTAATCTAGCCTTGCAGTTCAGAACCAAAAATATTACGACCTAGTTGTCACACTCGAAATGGTACCTTGTTAAGTAGACCTTATACAATAACTTTCCAGCATATATTGCTCCAGTGCAAGTTCTGAATAATTGTTATATCGGGGAAAATTCTTGTGACATGGTATGCATGTTTCAGAAAATAAAATGTGTCCTTAGATTGCCTCTAAATATACATTTCGACTTTCAGATATATTACACAATTGGATTAAGAAAATATTTGTTCTCCATTTCTAAATGTTCTTATTATATTTAAACAGACACTTCATTCCTGTAATTACAATTCATTATTCCATTTTAAGCACTTGTCCGCACAATAAGTAAAATCGAGCAAATTCAAGAATTTGTTCGAAATCCAAAAATCCATTTCAAAGTTCAATTCGGGGGAAGATAGAATGTGTAAAAGATTTAGTGAGATTTAGAATTGCGAAATTCTCAAATGCAATTAGTTATGAAATTATGGTTTTGTGAAAATTTTATGTATTTATACTAAATTAAACAGCCCCTCATGAGATAAAATTTATGAATATAAAGCCTTAGTTTACTTAACATAATACTTAATTTTATATTTAATGTGTATACATTTTCCAAGAGAACAGTAAGCATTGGCGATAAATGGACAATGCGTGGTATCGCACAGACAATATATACATATAAATTTTAAAAAAATTAAAAGACTTTTCTTTTGCGACTTTTCTCTGTTTTCAAAATCAATCTTGTATATTTTCACTAAAAACTACAAAAATTAAATAGGCAAACAAAAACGAAGAAAACTGCAACTAACACGATAAGTCTTCCTCTGACTGGTATTTCTATGCTACAAAGCATGTTGAGTCTAAAGCAACACTTTAAATACATAATGAAAAAAAGAATTGGATTACAGTGCACAAAATCACAAAAAAAAAAAAAAAAAAAAAAATCGCAATCTTTACTATCTCATCAATTATTACGATTTATTAGAATTAAAAAATTGTTTCAAAGCATTCTAAATGCTAAAAATATCTAAATTTAACACAAAGAACAAGTAAAGCTCCTTAGGACATTTTAGCCCATTAATTCTACTTAAGTGTTAGAAGTATTAAAACTACTTGCAATCGAATTCTCTAACAATCAATGAAGAATAATAGCAACTTAAGAACACCCTTTACTTAACCTTTTCAAATACGAGCACAGAATGTCGGTCTATTTTACTGCTTTAATAATATAGACTATCCATATCGCCGTAATGGTGAAATGATGAATGATCAAAATAATTCTGAATTCATTTACTTGATCCCAATTGTTTAACTTAAGAATCTAGTGCCCGCTTGCCATGACATCAATCACTTTTCTTATACAAAAAAAAAAAAAAAGCTTCTGCAAACACGATTATGTTGCCTTGTTCTAGTAATAACCGTCATTTGCGCCGAATTTCATGTCAAATTTTTTTTACCGAAACATTTTTCTATTCTTCAAGACGTTTATCAAAAGCACAAATATAAGACTTGAAATACTCAAATTGAATGCTAAATTAACTCTAAGACTTAGTTCGAATTATGTTTCTTCCGTTTAACTCAATTCCAGATAAGTGGTCTCATTAAACCTATCATTAATTTTCCAATTTGATTGTTTTAAAAGCTTCGTATTTGTTTTGAAAATTATAATGCGAAGCAAGTCAAGCAAGTGAGGTAAAATTAAAATAAATTGACGAATGAATAAAAAAACAACAGAAGATGGTGCTTAAATGGTCAGATCCTAAGAAGGAACATGGGAGAAAACGCAAAAGTTGCTTATACTTGTTTATTAATAGTCGAAAAGGGTTGCTCCATACTGACCAGGGACAGAATGGTGGAAAATGGAAAAAAAAAAATATTAATACCAAATGGCCAAGCTGGGAAGAAGCGAGACTATAGCTACAGACAATAGGAAGGGTAGGGATCCGGTATAAAGGTCTTATGGGTACGACAAAAATAGCTTACGATGATGATGATGATAGAATCAGTTAAAGAGTTTTAAACACCTAATTATGTATTACCGTTAAAGCTTTTTTTTTCGTATTAATATCAAAATGACATTTAAATGTAAAAATAGCTTGTATCAAGATAAACATTTAACTATCCAGCGATTGGAAACTTCAACTGAATCAGAGACAAAAGTGTAGTAACACATGTCGTTGGGCATTCAGACAACTATAGGGTATTTAGAAACTTTGGTCAAGTATCTTATAAAAAAAAAATCGATTAATTGAAAGAATTGTAGTGCATTTTATTGCAGAATTTGCCTATATTTTTTACCTAAAAAATAACAACCGTTGTCGTAGATTCAGTTTTAAGAAATGAATCGGCTAAAAGGTTTGAAATAACTCAAACAGTAATACTGCTTGGACTTCAATTGTTCCATTATTGCAAACTTTAGAATCGGATCAGTGCATAAATTAGTTTTATAAAGTTTCGATTTTTTTTTCGAAGTTCCAAAACTACTAGATTTATATTAATGCCAACATTTATATTTACATCCATCAACTCTCGATATGCTTAATTTCAAAAGTAACATTTTGCCCTAAATTACAACAGTAAAACTAACAAATATTGCGCAGCAGACAGGGTAACTCTTCTGCAACATTCTGAACAGAATCGACCATTTTACAGCTTTGCCTTCTGTAACTTGCAAAAAGAATCGTAAAAGCCTGTTTCACCACCACGCGAGAGTTATAAAATCTACCATTGAACTACCTCATTCTAAAAGTGAAACTGCTCGGAACGCATTTCACATAAAATATACGAAGCTTCCTTTAATCAAAAAATCCCGCCACGATCGGCTTCCTCCGGAAAAGGATATGGAAAATCAGGAAGGGAATGTTTTGTTTTACAAGAAGCAAAAGTGGTTTTATGTTGGAAAATTTCACAATTTCTAACTGCATTAGATGTCTTGAAAGATAAGATTTTGATTCGGAACAACGAGACACGCTGCGCTTTCAACAATTAATGCACTGAAATAAGAACTATCACGTTCCCCAATTATGATAGTCAACTTGAGCTTAATTTAAACAAACAGTTCTTAAGAGATTCTATACCGACCAATAAATAATATATCTATAATTTTGTTTGTTTTGTCATTAAAATTGTAAAATAATTTCCCAACTATACTCTCGTTTCAAAGGACGGTCATTAAAACTCTTTATCCCCACAGCGAGTAATTAAGCTGAAGTCTTTATGTGGAATTTGAATCGCAACAACTTATACTGTAGGTGTTCATTACTTTGATTGCTTGGATTTTCATGTGTGCTTGTTAATTTCCTTTCAGAAAGTTAATTAACCCTAAAATCATTCCTTAGAAAATGTAGCTGATTTTTTATAGTCAGGGAAGAACCAAGTTATGACTAAGATCTTCTACTTGTGATTAAACTTGATTAAGATTGTTTTGTGGCAACATATTTTTCTTGAAGTGGAATATAGGGGCATCACATTCATTCTGATTCTACAAAATACATTATAAATGTAGAAAAAAATCCAGTAACCAAAAATTATTATTAAAATAGAATTTTTATGTTTTGGAATTTGAAATTTTTTTCAGAACAAGACTTATGATGGTCACCAAGACTTGTTAAACAAGGCATTGTTCAACGCATAGTATTCTTGACAATTAAGCTGTCATTCTGTCAAATTTGTTAAACTCCCCGAAAAAAGAAGGAAAACATAGAGTATATACTGACAGCAAACATTCATTTCTTAATTATGCGTCACATATAAATCATAAAATTATCTATGAAATTAATTTTCTTCTTAAGCAATCAATTATAACTGAATTAACGTCTATAACCTTATAATTTTTCCCGTCAACATTGACGGCCCTTCTTTCACTCATTTAAAGCGTTCGAATTCCATAACAAGCTGTAGCTGATCTATACTAAGTGTTGTATAGAAACATTTAAGACACCTTAATGTCATTAGGAGAAAGGTTCCTGACGTATATTAAGTACTGTATCTCCACTGGTGCAGAGCTGTCGTTTTCTCCGCAACTTATACTGACACAAATTAGAACGTAATTGGGTAACGTTCCTTTAGCAACGCCGTTTAAGACTTTCTGTTCGCAATTTAAGATAGACGTACCCTTTACGAAGATTGAATTATCGGAAGACAAATGTGAGTATCAAAATTGCACAGCTTGCTTTTAAGAAAACTAGATATGAGATTTCCTTTTCTTTATTTTTTCAGTCTATCTTTTGCTTAATTTATTTGTATTTTTCTATACAACTAATTTTGACTGAAATTTCACGTTTACAGAGTGAAGTATGCGTTTTAACAATATACTTATGTTCAAAAGTTAGGCCTAAACATATGACTTGAAAATGTTTCACGACCCATACGAACGAAATCTTAAATTGTTGCGTAAAAGTAATGCATGTTTAACTATAGCATAAGAATAGAAAACTAATTTATGCTGAAAATAGTTATTTAAAAAAATAGCGAAACACTTCTTTTTTATTTCTGAAAAGCAATTTGTATAATACTGGAGAACGACGAGGAATGAACACAGAAATTCAATTTATGTCGACACACAATCTTCCTACTATTTTTCATTCAGTCAAGTTGAGGCCACTGAATTCAATTAATTTTTTTAACAGTACATTTTCATCAAAATTCTTTCTTGGATTAAAATGTCTAGACGCAAGTTTTTCGTATATAAAGCAGGAGTTTGAATGTGTGGAACCTTCAGAACCTCAAAAATGCTTAACATGTGATTATAGTATGACATCTGACATCCTGTATATCTCTGACATTACAAAAATTATCTGTAAAAAAAATGTGGATAGCTGATATTACTTTTCTATTTTATAGCCAACGTCCTTCCTTCGATTATTCCTCCAACGCCTACTTTATGTTTTTAGAGTTAAATCTGATTGACACTGTGAAGAACACATTTCCCTTTAGTTTCATAGGCCATCTTATGTTTTCACTGCACACGTAAAATCGGTTCACAAGTGTGAGAGAAAGACACCCAGCTGTGGATGGAGCATATCAAACATTTATCCTCAAACCTAGAGTAAACAGTTTGCCAGGAAACAGCTGCTTCTGTGGATGTCCCAGCTAGTGAGAAAGCTGGCGTCTTTACATAGTGACTTGCGATGTTACCGTTCTTGCTAAAACCATTCTATTCAATACGTTATAATTTTTTACAGCTCACGTCTCCAACTTTGGAATCTCATTTTCAAAAGAGAGTGCTCGCTGTGACGATTGCTACATATACTCTCGAGTTGACTGTTGGGCTGCTTTTCAGATTATATTGTTAATTTCATTAAATAGAAGTACGTACAAAAACTGTCATGGTTACAATATGCATTAAAATTACACAAGAGAATGCAAGTACATAGTGTAGACAAGGGTATTGATAACGTAGATGTTTTACCAAGTAAATACAAAATAGTCATATTCTGTATCTACGAGGTAATATATACGCCATACACCACGATCTCTATTCACTATGTCTACAAATCAGTCTTATACTTATATACACTAACATATTTACATATTTTTATAAAAACACAGAGAAAAAACTTTTTGATATGAGTCTTGGAGCAAATTGTATTGTAAATAATAAATGGTTAGATATTTCTTTAACTGTATTGAAATTTTGTAAATTATTGCAGCAAAACTTTCAATGTTATTGCAAGTACTTTTCATTCGCTGATATGTGTTATAAAAGGTTCAAAATAGTCACTGTCCACGAAACACAGAAAATTTGTATACAGAGCTTTTGAAAATGAAAGTTGTTTATTTGAAGTTTTTTTAATTGCTCAAATCTATATAGCTCATAATGGTTATTTTATAACAGGTTAACTAAATTAAAATACTTGAAAATTAAGTAGAATGGATTGTACCAGATAAAATTGCTTCTGAGATTAAAAGTACAAGATAAACTTTGTAAGTTGAGGTTTGCTCTTCAGTTCTCAATTTCAAAATACACTGATCTCTCTTGGGTATAAATCATCCCTCTCACACATTCGCCCAGTCAAAATAAAACCCCACCCAAAAACCTACTCTAAAATCAAATTTAGGTTAGACACACAAGAATTTCCTGAAACCGAGCTCACAGCATTTTCTTAAATTCTTTTGACGCCCACGGGACTTTATACTGCGCACAAAACTATCATACGCATTCATGAATAAATAAAACATATTTTATATTCGGCTGTGATACAATCCTATTGAGTAGGCAGCAGAGCGAAAAAATACCCAATAAAAATGTTAAAACGGTGACAAACCCTCTATCAGGCCCACAAAGTTCTTCGAGAACAATCTTTTAACCAATATCACACGGAATCTGAATTATTCAAGGGGGCTTGGGCACAGCCACGCATTAAGCCGAAAACGGTAAACGATATTTTGTACGTATGTCTCTTATACTTTGCCAAAACTTTTATGGTTCTGACACTTATGTTGAATGGTTTTTAAAGTATTGAAAAGGAAGAACGATAAAAAGAGAGAACACCGAAGATACTTTTTAAATATGACAGAACTTATTCAGGTAATGGAAGTTTTAGACGTTGAAGAAAAAGGCCAGTAATTTTCGCTTTTGACCTGGAGTACCGAAGGAATACATTTGTTTCTAAATCACTTACTATGTCGGACATCTTATTGGCAATGATTAAAAAAGTATTGCTTAATAGTATATGTAGTAAAGAAGAATTCCGATGTTTTTTCGTTCTTTTCCTGATAAAAAGCATTGTAAAAGATGTATTTTAAAAAAAATTATGGAATAGATTAAAATAATCCAACCGCTGGACATTGCAGTCACAATCGCATTTAAGGAAACTGTCGAGCATTTTCGTAGTTTTAACTTGAAATATAAAACAAATCAATTTAACATAATCACCAACTCATCTTTTTTTTTCTATGGGATTTATCCTTAGTAATATGATAACGGAATATGATAAAGGAATGTAACAATTGAAAACTTAATTTTATGAAAGTAACTTCACAATGGAAAAAAATTATTGTCGGCAAAAGAGCCATTTTTGCCCTAGAACAATTTGCTGGGACAGAAATTTCTAGTTACACAGTAAAGAACTGGGTAAATATTTAAAATGATTTTTATTACAAATACTTTTCTAAAAGAATTTCTAATAGCTACGTCATAACTTTTTACAATTCTTGTAAAATTTATGTGCTTCTATAAAGGTTTTATACTTTATTTCTTTCTTTCCTATATCTATTTATCTTCAAATTGCGCAGTCAATAAAATTACTGTATTTTTAATTTTTTTAAATAAATTATTAAATGAACTGTAAAAATATTCCACCATCATCCTAGCCATAAAACTGTAAAATGTTATTAAATTTACACCTCCCTTATGGCTTTTATGTCATCTTATTTTAAGCCGTATATCCCTAGATAGAATATATCAAAATACTTTGTTTTATTTATGTAAGATTTATGAAAGATACTCTGTCGTAAAACAAATATTTCTAAATAATTTATTTGTATGCATTTATAATTAACCTTTTATTCGGAAGTTATCTTCAGAGTTTGAAGATAGAGTTCTCTTCAACATTTTGTAATATTCTTATATTATTTGTATTATATATTCTAAATACCGATTGATCAATAGATGCTTTCAATGTATTATATTAAAAGTATTTTATTATTCGTTTTTGTAACCATTTCTGCAAGCAACTTTATTACCACACTGTGCCAAACAAATGGAAGTATGCAAAGTTCAATTTGGAATTTAATAGAAGCTAAGAAATACCAACAGACTGCAAAATAAAAAAACAAACAAAAGAAAAGAAAGAAAGAAAAAAAAAGACAGAAAAATACACATTTTCACTCTAGGGCCAAAATGCCACTTGGAAAACACTTAGTTCAATTTGAAATTAAATCAATGCTTGTTTTTTTATGAAGTATGATAAAAAGTAACTAATGATTATTCATGTTTATAATTGTTAAATTATTTACTATTCAATTGTAAAATTCTTCAAATATTGTTCTTATATCATTATTTTAACTAATTAGTCATAATTTTTGCTGTTTGAAACCTTAGACCTGAATAAATAAACATCTTATGTACTTAAAGTCTTTTGCATTATTTACGACTCAAGTCTTATGCACTATTAATAAAATATATTATTCTTTTCATTTGTGCACTAATTTTCCATATAAGATGGTATTTTTTTTATGTAAAAGGTAATAATTTTTAAAAATATATTATATCTGCATACACTCTAATAAGTAAATGTATTTACAAAAAATCACTCTTAAACTAATATCTAAATATTCTTGCATAGTTAGGAGATTGGTAGCAAATATTGATAAGCAATTACTTGTTGCTGGAATGCTCGATAATTTATTTAAATCATCGATTATGAAAATCCTCCACATTTAAAAGAGTAAAATCGATTATCACATTGCTTTTTAATTAAAAAATAATTTACAATTGGTTGAAATGTTAGTACGGTTGCTTTTATGACGGAAGCCAAATTCGATAAAAATTTATTTAAAACTTTTATATAAAAATGTGTCTGCTAAAATAGATTAAAGGTGCAAGATATAACGATAAGTTATCTTATGAAAATTTATTTGATTATCTAGTTTAATAGTATAACAATAACTATTAAACTACTAAATCTACTTAAATTTTTTGTAGTCTTTTATTAATTCTATCCATACTTTTTAGTTCATAAACGGTTACAGAAACTTATGCAAACTTTCTAAATTTTCGAACAACACTCTAAAATGAAAACGCATGATATTGAAAGCAATTCTGCAAGAGAAAAACTGTTTTTAATGACGCTTACATTAGCAACTATTTCATTCAACACTGCCGAAAATCCTTTAGCATTCACAAATAATAGCAACTAGTTGCCAACAGACTTATGAAAGGGCAACGCAACTTCAAACTTAAATCACATATGACGAGTTTTCCACACACTTCCTGGCAGTGTGAATTTGTTTTCTGTGGAAGTTAAGAAGTTGTTTTAGGGGAGTAAACATCGGCACCCTTCCTGTCAAAATAAATCCTCTGACTGCTGTTTCTCTGACTGTGAGAATTATGTATTCATCAAATTTCCTGGTGTTAACGAGTTTTTACGACTTGCGTGGTAGCCTTTCGCGAGTGGGTGGTAGCTCTCGTTGAGCTTGAATGCTGGAGAGTTTTCTTTCTGGGAGTTATTACTGAATCATATTTGGAGTTGAATCATGGCTTTTCACTCCGATTTACACCTCGACTGTCATCACGTAGAGATATGCGTGTGTGTGTTATTCTAAACTTAGATTACACTGATTGACAACAGTAAACGAAATGGTATGAAACAGTCGGAAACGAATGGAACGATTTGAATGCCGAAATTACTGATGGGGGTGAGGATGGACAAAGGAACCACACAAAAGAAGTTAAATTGCAGACCTAACTAATCTAAACTCACAATTAAAACATCTATAGTTCCTATAACAAACAGAAAAAAGTAGTTTTGGTTCTATATTTATGCGTCATTTAAAAATGTAAACATTTAAGCTTAGACCCCAAATGCGCCAACTGGTACCCGGCTAACTGATGAGTATCTGAATGAAAATGATTAAACTATACTTCTTTGAACTAAAAAAATAATATTGCAATATCTTATTTTAAATTCTGAATACATTTATTAGAATGAAAAGTGTTAGTATAATAGAGGACAAATACTGTTACCCTTGTATAAATCAGAACAAAAAATGTATGAATTTTTAATAAGAAATTCGACGCTAAGTAGACTGCATATATATCACTTACTACACTTTGAACTAGGGAGAATAATTTTATGCATTTTAGGCGAGCATTCTATCTACCTTTGTATCGGGTAGAGGGAAAAGGAGGTGGGGTGGAATATAAAAAAATAATCATTTCAATCAAATAAAAAATTTAATTTATTACTTTCTGTTTTTTTATTAATTAAATATATTTCATACGTTTAAAAAATGCATTTAATAATCTGTAAAAAATGCAAATAATTAAAATAATAATAACAATAATAAGTTCGAATTATATTTTCTTCCTCAGTTGAAGTGTTTATACATCTGAGAAAAGCTATTCAAACAACATTTTGAATAAAATGATTTGCCACATATTTTGGGAAACATTTTAATTAAAAAAATCTTCCATACAATGATCTTTAACGTATTTAAAAGTCATTATAATGAAAAGTATTTTAACTTAATATGAATCTTCCTTTGAAGTTGAGCAATTTGGTAAACGTCAAATGGAAGAAACCGTGTTTTAAAATAATGTTTTAATAATAACTATTATAACTATTAAATACGCTGTAAAAGTTTTAAAATTAAGTTTTTCTAGGTCGTTGAATTATTTGATTGAAAAAGATTGACTATATCCTGTGGTACCTCTAAATCATTAAAAGAAAGATGGAAATTCGATTAAAAACAGGTTTCAAGTGGAAAAAAATTGTGTATACAATTTTTTTTTCCGCTTCCGAAAATAATCAAACACATTATTATCAATGGCGAAACATAAAATGAGTTGTTGGTATTGGAATCTAAAATGCGTGTAAGGACATACGAATAAAGAATTCTTTATTCTACTCTGGAAAAAGAGTAGATATCATGAAGATTAAATTAATATATCTGTTATTATAACAAATGAGAGAGCGTTTAGAATAAAATATTCAAATGTTGTTAAAATTTCTTGTTTTGGTATTTTTAAGATTACACTTGAAACTTGAGTATGGGTACTGAGAATGTTCAGGATCACATGTGAACATATTCTAACGCCTGATTTACACGTTGTCAGTGGCAGGAATCTTAGCCATTAAGTTCATTGGAACGTCACAGTTATGTGTTTATTGGAATAACAGTTTTGAGTTTACACGTTGCCAGCAGCTTGAACAGTCCAACTATTGAGCGAACATTACGCCGTCAGTCTGAAGGCACGAACGAACCCTTTTGATCAGAGTTTATGCGCCAGCAAATAGAAAATGTTTGATCCACTGCAGCAATCAGTTGCAAGCGTGCACGTGAAAAATTGGCTTTTCTAGTGAAAGGAATGAAGCTTTTACACGGTGCTAGTCACTGACATCCAAGGACTGGTGATCATATCTGGTACGTCGACTGGTAACCTGTAAATGAGACTTAAGGCTGATTTACACACCAGTCGCCGTACCTATTAAGATTGTCAGTCTGTAACGTCTGGTGATGGCATCTAGTTACTGGATTCATTTGATCAACCATTTTCTATTAACTGGCGCCGGTGACTCCCATCATCCAATCTCCCGTGACCACCAAACGCTTCGATAAAGAGACTTATACAAGAGGCGAGTAAAACGGTGAGTACGACCTTGACAGTAAAATCCGCCATAGAAATCCATGGCGAACTTTAATGTCAAGATCCTACTTACCGTTTTACTCGCCTCGTGTATAAGCCCCTTAACTGGCGACCCAAACTGAAACACTTTACTGTTATCGTGTAAATCAGTCTTTAAGCCGGATTTACACACTACCAGTCGGGCCCCCAGTTCAGATCGCCAGTTCTGTAACGTCAGCTAAGCGACCGTTGCGCCGTCTATCGATGATCACGGGAGAGCGCACGTGATTGGTTGATCGAAGTCGCGGGCGCAAGTAAATAGAAAATGTTTGGTTTACTGGAACCAGTAGCCTGGTGACGTCACATGACATCACTGGTTGGCTATCTAAACTGGAACCTCGACTGGTAGCGCAGTGTTTCTCAACCTTTCAGTATTCGAGCCCCAGTTTTCAATCATAATTTTCATCGCGTCCCCGCTTACAATAAAATGCATACAACAATAATGTATATTGAGTATTTTGGATTCTGTTTTTAAATTATTTTTAACTAACTGCCTAAACAAGAGTAAAAGTGAGCCAACGTTGGCGAGAAACCACATCTGGCATTTTGTCAAGCGGGCGGTGAACACGACCGATGCCGTCTCGAGCATGCGCAGAGCAAATATTTTCTCATAGGAAAATGTTCGATAACACAAGTTTCAATTCCAGCTAGTCCCATTTGAGTCGATCCTTCTATTGCTATCGAATCTATCGTGAATGTGTATGTTATACATGTTTTTCGTGTTAATTGCAATTCACCATATTAAATATTCACGGCAGCAGATTTATGCAGACTCAAGGATAAATTTTTAAGCGGAAGTAAGCGAGCATTATACATTAGTCAATCATCAACAAGTACACAGAAGAGCGTGGTTCCGAAAATAAAATCAAGAAAATATTTTCAAGAATACTTAAATTTTGGGTTTATCAGTACTGAAGTAAATGAAGAAGAAAGGCCCCTGTGTATCATTTTCTCAAAAATATTGGTCTCAGACAGCATGAAACCTAATAAACTTAAACGACATTTGGAAAAGCTTCATAGTGAGTACGTCAACAAACCCAGACAATTCTTCGAATTAAAATTAAAATCATGTGAAAAGCAAAAATCATTTTTTAAAGAAATTTTGTCTGTGAATAAAAAAGCTTTAATTGCATCTTACAAGTTTCATATAAAATAGCCAGATATAAAAAAAAAAACTCACACCATTGGTGAAGAGCTTATTTTGCCAGCAGCAATTGAGATTGTAGAAACTATGTTGAGAGATAATTTTTCAAAACAATTGCAGTCCATACCTTATTCAAATGATACTGTTGCTCGTCGAATTGGTAATATAGCTGAAGATGTACAGTGTCATCTTTTCTCGAAGTTGCATGACAAATTGTTTTTTATACAGCTTGATGAAGCAACAGATAGTAATAAAGATGCTCATTTAATTGCCTATATTCGATTTTGTGATAATATATGAGTAGTAGAAGAACTACTCTTCTGCAAACCAATAGAACTCCAAACAACAGAGCTCGCATTATTTGCTATTTTAAATGATTTTACGAACGAGGCAAACATAAAATGGAAAAATTGTGTCAGAATATGCACCGATGGTGCTCGTTCAATGTCCGGAAGATTTTAAGGTATACAAGCACTTGTAAAACAAATATCGCCTCAGTGCGTCTGGACACATCGCATGATCCTCAGAAACGCTTTGACTTCGAAAGAAATGAATCGTGGTCTGAATATTGTGTTAACAACGGTTGTAACCGTAGTAAATTATATAAAAATGAGACCGAGAAATCAAGAATATTTTCCGCTCTTTGTAAAGACATGGGTTCAGTATATTCAGTTTTATTGTTTTATTGCGAGGCAAGATGGTTATCACGTAGGAAATTTTTGCAACGTGTTTAAGAATTAAGAGAGGAAATCGCTATTTTCCTAGAAGAAGAAATTAGACCGGAAGCCGAGAATTTTCGCGATGGTTTATTTGTGATGAAATTGAGCTACTTGGTCAACATATTCCAGAAATTAAATAACTTGAATCTTCAAATTCAAGGAGCAAATACACATGTGTTGAATAAGAGTGATAAAGTTAATGCTTTTTGTAGAAAATTGGACTTGTGTAGCAGACATTTGAAACAAAAAAACCTAATAATGTTTGCAAAGGCTGAAGAAGAACATGTAAAAGTTGATTTTGTAACCATTGAAAATCATTTAGGTGAAGAATTTTAAAAAGTATTTTCTTGCTGACGACAAACTGATAGCAAGTTACGAGTGGGTTAGGGATCCATTTCATAAGACTCCCGAAGGACTCTCAATTGATGAGGAAGAAAAATTCATAGACTTCAAGACATGTGATGAAACCAAAAGACAATTTAGTAATTAATCACTATTTGAATTTTGGGCAGGAGTAGAGGAAGATTTTTCTGCACTAAAAACAAGGGTATTTCGCATTTTATTTCCATTTTCAACAGCCTACTTTTATGAAACTGGATTTTCTGCTGTGGCTTTTTTGCAGACAAATTATAGATTTCAGTTAAATATAGAAACAGAGCTGAGAGTGGCTATATCTAATACTAAGCCTTCTTTCGAAAAACTTTGCTCTGCAAGACAGGCCCAAGGAAGTCACTAATAATTATTAAATTTTTTTTTGATTAAGTAGGTTTTGATTTAGTAAGTTGTTTTACTTTATTTGTTAAATATGTCGAAATGTATTTTCTTTTCTTTTTATATGTGTTTTCTTTTCAGTCAGTTAATCAATTTTTTAAAATAATGTTTTCTCTTGGGTAGCGTGTGGTCCGCGTTGTAGTAGTGTGTAAATCCGGCTTTAAGGAAATTCCTAGAGAGTTGAAAAACTTGTTGCCAAACGACATAAAAGAAAATGTTAGTAATATCTATTACTGTTCAAAATTGAAATGATAAACCTAATTTTTCCTCTATAAAGTTTAATGTAAATTTTTGTGTGTAGCTGTGTTTGTTTAAATGTAAGCGTGCTTATTTTAAAATTTTAAGATGATATTTTATACAACTTTCTAACAGCTCGTAATATAATTGTTAAAATTAAAAATTGTCGAATTATGTTTGCGTGCGTTTTGAAAAATTCTACAACCACGTTTAAATTTTCTTTTGACCAGATAATAACAGACAGTACACAAAAGCTGCGAAATATTAAGAAGTTTCATCCGACTCAAATGTAGAGTACAACTTTGTGGCTGTATTTCACATACTTAAAAAAAAACAGTTTATTAACAAAGTGCAGCACAGCATAACGCTCGAAAGAAAAGTTCAGAGTGTCACATTTTAAATATATTTTTATTATTTTAACTGTATTTTATTATTTTTATCGATATTTTTTTACATTTCAGTTGCAATTTTTATTACATTTCTACTTTTATGATTTTTTCAAAAAAGTTCAAATAAATTTTTAGTAACTTATAAATATAATTTTTTCAATTCATTGTAATTTAGCACTTATCCTAAGCTACTAATAAATAATACAAAACTTTTGAACAAAATCAAAACGAATTTGATAGGGATCCACCGTATAAAATTCCATTGTTGTATGCAGATTTTCGGCTACGGATTTATCCGAAATTTGTCAAAAGTTGATGTATTCAGCTCAGAACAGATATACCACGTCCGAAAATTGAACATACACTAATTTATCAAAATCAATTTACGGCAGGTATTCACAAACTGTATTCAATGCCCTTCTACAAATTGCATGTTCACAAATAGTCCACCGGTTCACAAATAGACACTTTTCATGTCCGATATATCTGGACTGAATGCGTGTTTCCCACGTCAACATTTTGATATCATTAATTTTAATTTATCTTAGCACTAAAACAACATTATGGCACTCAGTCGCCAAATTATCATTCACAGTAAATTAATGTGACGCTTTTCGTGTTTTTACATACAAATGTACGATCCATCTCACATAGTTAGATAATTTGTAACGTTTTCGAAAACATAATCTAAATTATTATTATATGTATTCAAGTAAAAATACGTTAAGATTTTTGCTAAAATTACTTATTGATTCTTATAAACTTCTAATAGATGATGCGGGGATAAAAGATTAATCAATAAATTTAAAATATAGGATGATATCGTTTTACACAAAATGATTTTGCAGTTTAAATCGAGCATAAAACATGGCGTGAGTGTTCTCTTTATAGGTGTATTCTATAGACGATTCAACCATATTATTCCTCTGAAACTCAAGGTCAGAAACGGAACATTTGTAGAATCACTTTGATTCGTGTTTGTTCCAAATAATAAAATTAGAAAAACGAAGGAACAAGTTGGACGATTGAAATAAAATTTATTTGGAACATAACTTGTTCATACATACTCAAGCAAAAACCAATATGGAGATTAATTTTGTTTTTCAATTTTAAAACTTTTTTTAAGTTTGAAAAGAAGTTTTTCGCTAATAACGTCATGTTTGGTACCATATGAAAGCTTTAAATGCGGGGATTTAAAAAAAAAAAAAAAAAAAAAAAAAAAAAAAAAAAAATAACAAGTGTAGCTATTTACAAACTTTTTTTTCAAAAACTCTAATTAACTGCCATAATGTATTAGTGTCTTCTTCAATACTTAATCTTTCAAGAATTGAAAAAAAAAAAAATTGAAAAAAATGGGAAAGTAGATAGCTATGGAGAGCTTCAAGAAACATTATTTGGTCTTATCAAAATATTTTACATTCTTAGACAAACATTTAAGCGTGTTTATAATTCGAGTTAATCTTAAATAATATAGGTTATCTTAAACAATATAAGTAATCTTAAATAATATAGATCTAAAAAGGTTCAGCATTTAAGGGAAACCACTAGCTTAGATGGTAGCGTACTAGAATAATGAGGGATACTGCATGGGACATAGTGCGACAAAATAAATTTTAGCTTATTGTATATTATATTAGGAGGCAGGCAATAATTTATCACACATCTCATTTACAAATTGAAATAGTAATTTCTCTCAGATTAATAATTTCATGCTGTGAGCAATTCAAAAAATAATTCGAAAATCTGTTTCATTGTGCCCCACTAATGGAGCCAATGAAGCAAACTAACTGACACCTTGACACAATCATGCAAATTAATTTAACAAGTTTATTTCAATGACTTTTCATTTTTTGAAAAATATTCATTCTATACATATTGTCAATATTAGCTATCAGCCAACCATCAAACTCCCACCCGCATTTTTTACAAGGTTCTTCAGACAAATTGTACTACTACGTATTTGTTGTTTATATATTTACATTATTTTTAATTTTAAGATCTGTTTTCGACACCTTGTAGCATTTTGAAATATTTCAATTTCCAACACAGTCAAAAGTTTCACGGATAACCATATGCCATACTTTTCATTTAAATATGTATATATCTGACTAAAAGTAATGGGAAAGAACAGAAATATCATGTTATTTTATGAAGGAATAAGTAAATGTAAAATGTTACAGAAATCTATTAAAAACTAATTCGCTTCCTTGGAAAATATCTGTAGGTGACCAAAATTATTTTGTACTATGAAAAATATTGATCCATCTATAACTCTCCAATAAGGACTAATGTGCATATCAAATCATGGTAATATATAAGGAGATCAACTTAAGCACTATTCCTTCTGAAAATAGGTAATACTGTTTTCTCACGGGGACATAGTACTCTTAAAATGAAAAAAAAAAAAAAAAAAAAATTATTTGGGGATTTTTATTTCATGTTGTTGTATGTTTTTCCCATTGATGTATTACTTTTTGTTTGTACTCAAATTAGAAGTATGATATATTTCGTTTAAGGGGGTCCAGTACCGAAATTTCTTCAAAAATCCTAATTTTTTTTCTGATTTTAAAAAAGTTCTTACATTCCTGAAGAGAATGATGTTTTTATCTTATTCCTCCGGTGATTAGAACGCCACAAAATTACCTGTGATTTAAACATCACTAATGGGCGTAACGCCTTGAAGCGTCTACTTTAAGTGCGTTTTTCGAGCACTAGGGTTTTTCACAGATGTTGCATATTCAAATCGATATATCTCCAGAACCATTAACAATTGGCTATTCAAATTTTTGGAGCATTTAATTTATATAATTTTAAATATTTTGTCTTCACAGAATTTTAATTTTTTAATTCTGTTTTAAATTATAATATATATATTTAGTGTAAAAGATAACATAAAAAAAAGCAAAAATTTCAATATTTTAACTTTGAGAATTAAATTTTTTTTTTATTAATTCACCTATCAAAATTCTGTGAAGACAAAATTTTATTTATATAATTATGTATTACAGAAAGCTTTCACTTTGAAAAAAAATTATTTTTTCTTGACTTAAATTCAAAATGACTTTTTTTCAAAATATTATATAAATAAATACATAAATTATTATGGATTTTTCTTGGTTTTTAAATTTTTTTTTAAATAACTAAACACAATATTTCAAAAAACATTTTCTCAAAGATATATAAATAGTATCTCATTCATAAAATAAATTTTTGACATAAAAATGTACATAAATAAAGTTTTTTTTATTTTCGGTACCGGATTCCCTTAAAAAAAAGTAAACTATCAATTATTAACTGTATAAGACATTTACCTTTCACTTTGATTTCCTCTAAACTTGATATTTTAAACATCCATGTACCTTTTCTAACTGATTAGTAGAGACATGATTATGATTATATTTTTTTACCAAACTTTAGCCACAGTATCTCGTATAAGATCTATTTAACCTGTATAATAAATTTCAAACTCATTCGTTAATAACTTTTCAAAAAAATTCATTAAACTCATTTTATGAAACTAAGAATTAGTCTTTAAGCATAGCAATGAAGTAAATTGTGATTTGAATACACAAAATGAAATGGTTACTGGTAATTCTTTATGAACCAAAACGTTGACAAAATTAACAAAACATCTTAAGGGAAGTTACGAACTTATATAATTCATTAAAATGATATTAATAATTTCACGACGACCAGAGTGGTGACATAAACGATAAATTTTGCTAAGTAAGCTGCTAAATTCATGCAACTATTTATTCATTCATTCAATCATTCATTCATTCATTTATTTATTTATTTATTTATTTATTTATTTATTTATTTATTTATTTATTTATTTATTTATTTATTTATTTATTTATTTATTTATTTATTTATTTATTTATTTATTTATTTATTTATTTATTTATTTATTTATTTATTTATTTATTTATTTATTTATTTATTTATTTATTTATTTATTTATTTATTTATTTATTTATTTATTTATTTATTTATCTAATTTCAAAAATGCAGGCACATCATCTAGATTTTCCTTGAAACAATTCCCATTTTAAAATCGTTATAATTGGAAAAATACCCCATTATATAAAACGGATCACAACATAATTACGCTAAATCATTTATCCATTAAAACATATCTTACACAGGAATTAATGTTTCAATTACAGACTCGAAGGGTACATACATTGAAATATGCATTATTCAAATAGACAATAGGAAAATTGTAAGTGATATTTTTCTTCTGCATCTGTTATAAAAATTTGGTTTTTAAAAATATTTCCAAATTTTTGAAATTACAACTTTTTTTAGAATATAATTGGTTCTGAACACAGCAGGTAAAATCCAAAATAATTACGACAGCATAAATTTGTCTCGCTAACTTAAGATACCAATGGCTTTTGGCCTTTTGCCCACTGGGAAAACCTCTTCTTTAAATTGCTTGCTTATGTGTAATGGGTTTATGATGCATACTTTAATACTTGACTTTAAAATGAATTCGATATCTTTCAATGAACTTTTAATAGCATCAATGTCAAATGAGGAACACTGGTGTACCTAAGGTCAGTTGTAAGTACGAAAACTTTCTTTTTCTTTTCAAAACGTGGGAGGAGGTCTGCGCACTTGGGCCAATTAAAAAGTCAAGCGCGCGAAGGTACAATTAACCCTGTGGTTCTAAATATCTTGGACCGTGGATAACAGGTGGTCTGAGAAGAGGTCAAAAGTTGTCGGCTGTGTTATCAAAATTAGAGGGGGAAAAAAAGCATAGCTAGAGGTAAGGGTTTTAAAATAAACAGCGTCCTTAGAGCTTTCTTTTCTTTACATTTCTGCATCTAAAAGCTTAAAGAATTCCATCCATTTCTTTTGAACTGCGCCGCACTTGATTTGATCTCAGTCTAAATTTAAGTCTATTTTTACCTTTGAAAACATTTCAGATCGTTAAATGAACGATTTTTATTTTACGGCAATGTGAAATAGAAATATAACTTGAATTACATTTCTCAGTAAGGGTGCTAAAAATTTCACTGGTTTAAGCCGAAAAATAAATGAGAAAAAAATCTTGTTTTTAAGGTACTTTTTATGCCTTTATTTGTGTTTATATTTGCTTTAATGAGTTTTACTTCATAAATCCGAAAGAAATTAAATTAATACGTTGCCATATAATCGGCAGTGGAGGGGAAAGAGTGGGGCTTCGTGACATATATTTATTACTTTCAATTAACCGTACGTTTACATAGAGTAATGAAAAAAGTATAGCATTAGGTCAATATATATATATATATATATATATATATATATATATATATATATATATATATATATATATATATATATATATATATATATATATATATATATATATATATATATATATATATATATATATATATATATATATATATATATATATATATATATATATATATATATATATATATATATATATATATATATATATATATATATATATATATATATATATATATATATATATATATATATATATATATGCATTTAACCACGTTTTGGTACACCCTGATTTAAAAAAGTGGTACAGAAAAAATGTGTGTCTGTAAGTACGTGGTCAGCATAACTCCCATACAAATTGACCAACGATGTTCACATTTTATGTGCGAGTTAGTGGTCATGGGACTTACCATTAAGGTTTTAGTCAAAATCGCGCATGCCATAAGGTTGGAATCGTGAAGAAATGATGTTTTTAACCAATTGCTAGAAAACGGCTCTAACGATTTAGATTAAAATCTCTGTGTCTGTTATGCCTCTTAAGGTGTTCTAATTATCCCCACCTTCGAAATTCCCATAGAAATGTGAAAAAAGGGCACAAAGTTGAAAAACGAGAGCCTTTAACACAGAGCTCTCTGCCCTTGAGCATCGCTCATCGACGAAGGATTTTTTTTTTTCTGTTTCACTCACATGAAAGGACAATGTAATGTCTATCGAATAGCATCATCAATTCCGCCATTTTTTTTTCTTTTTCTTTTTTAGCCCTTGTAAAAATTATTGCCAAAAATATCGCCAAACTGGCCATTTTTATTTAAATAAGTGAACATAAGAAAACAGTTAATAACACCATAAATTTAATGCAATGAATTCTATTATAGTGTAATTGAAAGTTGTGCGATTTTCCACAATATGGATACTCATTTGGAGAATTGTTTAAAATTGTGAGATATTTTTCTTCTTCGAAACCGCAAAACTTCATTTTTGAGTTTGACTTAAATATGATCCGGATTGTTTCTTTTCAAAAAACAGCTAAACTACGTCTTTTTTTACTGCTCCATATATTCTTATTCAATGAGACTGTTAATATAATCTTTATAATAGGAGTCAGTATAAATTAATGTCCATCGGAAAACTGTTTTTGAATGACGTACAATAGTAGTTTTTTTCACCTTCATCCCGAAGTATATTTTAGCTCAGCTGTTTGATAAACACATTGAGAAATAGTTAATATTTTTATTACAGTGTTCTCTTTTCATCATTAATATGCAGGATGTCTCCAAAAAGATGTTACGTGTTTGATTCCTTTCAATATTAGGATAACGAATCAGTGCAATACGAAAAAAAAAAATGCTTAAAAAAAGGTAAGAAATCATTAAAATCAATATAGGGTGATTTGAATTCAAATTTTTATATAATATTTGTGAGGGTAAACGATCAACTCTAAAAGTCTTTCTGAGGTTAATTTAAATCCACGCAAAATATATCAACACTCTGTCTTTAGAATGAAATGAATTTGAGCGTATACAGAAACCTTTTCACACTATTAAAATAACGATTTTGGCGAATTTCCTTCTCCGTATGTCACGTTTTAGAATCAAAATATTTTAAACTTTTACGATACAATATTTATAACAGTTCAATGATATTTAAGGCCTTTTGATACATCAAACATATTTTTGTATATAGTAATATTGGTGTATGCCCCTTGTACAGAGTCAATAATATTTTATAATTTTAAAGCAGACTAAATATCTACCAACTTAGTTACAAAATAAATAACTTTTTTTGTCAATTCTTGTCAAGATTTTTAGATAAACTGAACCACTTATGACATGGAAATTTATGAAATAATTTTGAATGGATAAATTTACGTTCTTTGATAATCACACTTTAGATTGATTTATGAATAAATAACACACTAATACATCTCAAAAAATAATTTCTTTAAGTGTGGAACAAACAATATTTCAGAGATATTAATTTTTTTAAACATACTGAGATTGGAATTGAATATATTTCATTAACTTGTTAATACAGAAAAAACAATCTTCAAATAAGAATGTAAATGATTAATAAGGACCATTCCTACATTAGTTTATTGAGAATTGTTTAAATAATATCAGGGTTTAAAAGTTTCAAAAATTTTTTTTTCTTACCTGCAAAATAAGTGCCATGATCACACCAAAAATAATAGCTAGCATTTCCCCTTGAATGAAATGTAGGTTCATTTTTCACTTGAGAAACAACTTACTCGACAATTTTGTTATGGTTGACATCTTGGATGCATTTCAATTTCCTTCGTCTCTGTCAGGTCGTGTCAATTTCACGAACAAATATTTTTGTTTCGTCTGTGGCAGCAGGAATAAATCAGGTGTCGAGATGACATTTAGAATGTTCGCCTTTTTGGAAATGTTTGGTGCTGAATAAAATATCTGTCTTGCATTATTCTTTACATAATTTATCTTGCTTTTCTTTCTTTAGGTTGATAAAAGTTTCAACTGTTTTCAGTTTACTAAGCAAACGAAATAGAATCGAAGTTTTTACCAAAAATATTCAGTCATTTCTTATTAGATAAAAGTTCATTCATAATATTGTTTGCATCGTTCAGAACATCGTTTGGAATGTATCTGTCATGAGGAATCAATTTAAAACTTTCAGCAACAGTTTGCTTGACGTCGCCGTGGTCCGTAAAATTCTTAACGCTCGTTTCCGAATGAAATGTGGCCGTCTGTTTCAAAACTGCATTTCCCCGAAAGCCGTTGTTACCATATTCCACTTTTTAAATTTTTCGCAATTCAACAAACGAGAAGGCGGATTGCGAAACGTCTTTCAAATGGTTACGGAACCGAGTGGAACTTTTTCGTCACACTACAACAAACAAATTGCCTAGCGCTTTCGAACGCATCTGCCGGGATTGTGGCGGGGATTTCCAGCAGATGATTTTATTCTATGCCGAAAAGTTCGGAAAACGCTTGCGCCCTCTATTCACCCCTCCCAAAACTGTCCTTTTCCGAGATGCGCAGGATGTCTGCCAATTTGTTGACAATTTTGCCTTTTGTTTCATTCATAACTAAGCTGTAACGATAATTATGTTGATTCAGATGCCTCAATAAGCGAAATGCTGTTTAAATAAAACTAAATTTGACAATACTAATTATATTCAAATGGCTGAAAATTACTTAAAAGGATACAAATTCAAATAATATTGAGGAAATTGACCAATTGAGAGAAGTCTGCCAAATATAATATTGGTTGTTGTTCGGGGGACACATTAGTGCCGCTAGCAACTATTAGTGATAACTATGCATATAATATCAGGTATTAACAGATGTTATTAATTTTCTTTCCAGAATTAAATAAATATTGCAATTAAAAAATATTGAAAAATCAAGTTTTTAATATTTTTTCCACCGAATTGTGAAACAAAATAATATGTTATAACAAAATTAGTACTTGAGTAGTACTCAATAATACAAAAGTACTCATTTAAACTTAATCAACCGGCCAAACTTATATCTAACAATTCCTTAAATTTCCTTGCAAAAATATGAACCCTTGTTCATGATAGGTACAACTTTATTGAGTTAACAAAAACATCGGCGCATAAAATAAAAATATTTTAATACTTCAGAATAACTATTAAAAATAGAGAAAAAACTTTAAAATAAATAGATGGAGAATTTATAAATGTTGTCTTATTTCTAGATTTATACTCTTTACTAATGCAGAAGTATTTCTTATTCGGATATTTTTCTGAAGTTTCTAGTTATGTTTAAGAAGAGACTCTTTACCGAATTAAATTAAATTTAAAAGCTATTAAAGTTACAATAAAAGTTACAATTCTTTTGCATTTATACAAATTTTAGAATATCATAGAAAATTTTATTATGAATAGAAAATTATAAAAGGATTAATTTAGTGATGTAACAAAGTGAAAATTAAAGTTGCCAAACATATTTTACTACAACAACGCCATTTTATTTGGACTTTTTACTACACACATGTTTGTTTAACACAGAGAAATTTAAAAAATAATATTTTCTGTTTGTCATTACTTATAAGGCGCCTAAGAGCAAAATGCAGTGTATGCAAGTTATGAGTTTTGGAGCCCCTTACAATGAAAATGGATACAGAAAGTCCTCCAAAAATAGCATGAGTGCTCTATAACTGAAATTTTCTTAAACTTATTAACTGAATTTGGCGTTTTAAAAGGATTAAAAATCAAAACAACAGAAATTAATAAGTTCTAAATATTAAAGTAAAGTTAAACCTTTTAATTATTTTTATTTCTTAAAATGACTTCTATTACTAATTCCTTTAACTGACTTTTTCAAACTTCCATGAATGCGTTGTACTGTTACTTGTGTACAGATCAAACTCTTAAATTCTTTTACTCGGTTTATAGTTTTGTCGGACAGAAAATAACAGACAGATTTTTAACTATAAATAAAGTTATTTTCGATTCAATATTCATAAAAAAAATATTAACCTGAAAAATTACAGAAAATTGATTAAAATAATCAGTATTACACACTTAGCAGTGGACCTTCCTAGCTTTAACAGCCGAAAATGTTTTTATTAGTGCATCATAATCTGATAAAGATGAAATATAATTTTCAATGACATAATTGCTAAGTCGTTAAGTCTTTCTTTCAAAAGACTAGACCTTAGGTAGATTAGGTTAATTGGCATTCAAAATTACATAAAATTTTAAATATTTACCATATTTTTTTTTTCCCTATTTTTCTCATTTTGGCACTTCTCTCAAATTTTACATATGTACGATTGCACGCATCACACACGCCTTAGGCCAGCTCTGCCTTAGCAAGAGTAAATTTAGAATCCTTAAATATCGTTCTTTGCAATTAAGGGGTAACACATTGTCTTCAGGATCATATTAAAAATTCAACCTGAGCACCGCAAATTTATCCGGTGGTCATTAAAATGTAATTTGCTGGAAAGACATTTAGAGGTCAATTAATACATATTTCGGTATGCCATGGAGATCAATAATTCTCTGTCTGTAGTCCAGGAACCACAGTTTGAGAAGGCCAAAAGTGGTCCATAAAGTTAATAAGAGTTACGGATTGCAAAATAATATTTGCATGTTAGAATGTGAATTTCATCCGTGATTCAGTAAAAGGCATTTATTGAGCAAAAACTTTAGAAATGAAAATAAAATATTGGTAACGTTTTGGATGTCAGTTCTAATGTAAAGATGTGCGAATATACCATCAGGGAGACTTATTTAATAAAATATTATACGTACTTAGCCAAAGCAAGAGTAAGTTTCCACTTATTAAGAGAAAAGTTATGTATTACTACATATCGAAGTCAAAGCAACTACATTCATTTCTTTCGAAAGGATCTGAACGTGATTTATCTAAGACTGCAAGGTATCCTTAATTGGCATGTAATGTTTGTTTATTTTTTATTTATATATGTTCATTTATAAATATTTGGAGTTTAAAAAAAAATCACATCCCTGCGGTATAAGCTACCTTGTTTGCAAAATAAGTAATATTACGTCGTTATAAGTTAAAAAGCTTTAAAAAAAATCAAGTGCATATTTTGACACTTTAGCATTTGTCCTTTAAAAAAAAATTTTTTTTTTTCCTTCTTTATATTTTTATTATTGTATACGTTTTTATTAGACATTCAATGATTATAAAGATTATTTACTAGGGTCTAATCAGAAAGTGTCAAAATATGCTGCATTCCCCCCCCCCCCTCCCCCTTTTTTTTGATTTTTGGCCTTTTTACTTGCTATGGTAGTATATTCGAGATTCTAGGTTGATTTTCAATTGTTTTCATTTGTTTCAAACTCTTACCTTCTTCACTTCTTGAGGAAATAATTCAAAATATGTATTTATAAGTGATGTCCAGATCAAATGAGCATAATTTAGAGATTATTAAATGTTCACAATATTAATAACAAAATTTGCATTGAAAATTTCTTCAATTTTTTTCTTTCTGTTACTTGAAGCAATTAAAGAGGTTATTCTAAAGCTGAAAACAGAGTATTCATGAACTTCAATATGGTTTACATTAGGAATAATTATTAGTTAGAGGACCAGTTGAACTTTTCTGATTATATATAGAAATAGCCATTTAGATACAGATAAAATTGAACTTAAATGTAACTATAATACATGAGATGATGATATTTTAAAAGAATGTCTCCATATTTATTGGAATTTCTTGTACGAATTAAAAAATATTTAACTTTGTTAAACATGTTATTGGTACTTTCTGAAATATTTTCATGTTTAAAATTTTATCGAATGCATCCCCTTTTAATTGTCCCGACATAATCAATACACTTGAAATTCACTCCATAAATACACAACAAATATATAAATTTAATAAAAACACTCTCGTCAAAATCAAACCAAATTCAAATAAAATATTAATCGAAAGGACCTAAAACTTCCTCATCAAAACTCAAGAAATGTATATTTAGTCCATTGCCTAGTACTGAAATACTTCTGTTTGATACATACTATAAGTTAAAGTTGCAGTTATCAGCGTCTAGAAGTATGATTTATAAAGAGAAAGTATGGAAGAAAGATTTTCGGAGATGTATTATGACTTTGACGCTAAATCGGGAATAGGAAACCGATAATCTTTTCCCTTGGTGTAGAGGAATGCTAAATCATACAGCCTTAGATCATTTGCACCAGCCTCAATTCACGGCATCTTGATAAGTAGAAAGAGGATACAGTCTTCTATCAGTGAACCAATGGTTGGAGAAGACATTACTTGAAAGCTTTAGATCAACTATATTACTTTTTCTCTTGACTATAAGCATTGCTATGCTATGAAGTTTCAAGTTAGATTCATTGTTGCAGAAGCCTTACGTTGTTTTATTTTAATAATAATTAAATTAACTGTTTAATGAAAGACGAAAATTATTTATATTTTCCATTAATCATCATTAGTATAAAGTTCATAGACGCAAGTATTAAAATAATCCGATTAAGTTATTGTTTGTCACTTATTGTTAATTCTTTATTTGTTCTTTATTTTCGAATCGCATTTATTCCGCTCTAGAATTTTATTTTTTCTTAAGTATTCATTCGTTGCAGTTATTGAAAAATAGTTTTAATGCTTTCGCTTTCGTAATTTTTGTAATTAATGAAAAGGATAACAGTTTGAAAAGAGTATAAAAGTGTGAATAAATAGCAAACTAATTAAGGTGGAATTTTTCATCGCTTTGAAAAGCAACTTTATTTTAACTTGTAAACTGAATTGAAATTCAGTTAGGGCATTAATTAATTTTAAATTAAACTCATTAATTAAGAAGGCTGGTTTTCAGAAGTAGTGTAGTCTCGAATTGAGGAGGGAAAACATAAATTGTATAAGTCTTGAAATGCAGACACATAAGTAATTTTTTTTTATGTACTTCTTCATATCCGGAACATACAGGTACTAAAAATTAAGTAACGGAACGCTGAAAAATGCATTTCATTTGCTAACAGATTTTGTAAAAAAGTGTAGCAAAAAAAATTTTGTGAGTTAGTTATAACTGTTAAATCTAGCTATCTATAATTTGGAGTTTTCAAATTCTTTTCAAATTTATATTTTTGTTTGAAATTGCGTGATTAGTTTACACATTTATTCACGTACATGACAACCATAATTAAAACTAAGTACTTTATATTATTTATAGAAACTTATTTAAAAACGAAATAAGAAAGAAATCATGTAGGAATATGCTTGCTGAATAAAGCCACATATCACAAAATATTTAGGAATGTTTATATTTTTATATCACTAACACTTTATTTTTAAACGCTAAATAGATTTTTCATTAATCTATTACAATATCTTTAAAAATAAACATAATTTTTAAGTGAACATGAAAATCCAACGGAGGAATAAATATGTTTTTGAAAATAATCTTTTATGCATTATAATATGATACAAATGGTAAATCGATTATTTCGATTGTGAAAAGTGCATTAATTTTTTTTTTCCATGATGACATCCATTGTCCATAAGAGTGGGTTATAAATAAATTGCTGAAAGTTTATGTGACTTTGAATGCATTATTTTCAATTATTTTCAAGTAAATTACATAAAACAATAAATATACTGATAACCACTACATATATTAAATATAAATTATTTTATTTCTATCTTAAATATGACAATTTTCAAATTTGTGCATTAAAACTTGGAGGGTCGTTCATACTATACTACATTGGTATTTTTAGATATCCATTTTGGATCCGAATGAACTAAAGGAATGCATCACTGTAGTATCCAGAAGTATATGTGCTACTTCTGTAGTAGAATGTAAAACACTTTTATTAGCTTTCATCTTTTTTCAGCTTAATTTTTGTCGCAACAGTAAAACAAGTATATATATATATATATATATATATATATATATATATATATATATATATATATATATATATATATATATATATAAAAAACGTCTTTACATAACTGGTAAAACAAAAGAGCAATGTAGATATTGTATTTTCGGTATTTGTAACTTGGAAAAATAGAGCTTCTAAATTTAATTGTAAATTTAAAAGAACACCAAATGAAATTATAAAGTTTTTATCTTAAACACGAATAAATAATTTTCATGAACTAATATTAATCGGCAACCAAGAACTTCAAAGGAACTTAAATTAAGTCTAGTCATAGAGTTACTGTATTAGATTAGAGAGTGGCAATCACATGATGTTTGCTGTTACAGCAGAAGGTACCATGTTTGTAAAAACGGATTTACACGCTACCAGTTGAAGTTCCAGTTTAGATCGCCAGTCAGTGACGTCATGTGACGTCACCAGGCTACTGGTTCCAGTAAACCAAACATTTTCTATTTACTGGCGCCGGCGACTCCGATCAACCAATCACATGCGCTCTCCCGTGATCACCGTTAGACGGTGCAACGGTAGCTTAGCTGACGTCAAAGAACTGGCAATCTAAACTGGAGGCCCGACTGGTAGCGCGTAAATCAGGCTTAAGGTATAACGGTATCTCATATTGTGGGTTCATATACTCCAACTTAATTTTAACTAGTGTTACAATAGGCTAAACTAACCTTACAAAGATGGTTCCTTGTTGAGAAATCTCCTTCGCATTTGAAAGCATTAAGCGATTATAAGATGATAATCGCTCTCATGTAACATACGAACTCGTTATGTTTTATTCGCAAGTATATTTTTTATAATTTTTTTTCTTTTTTATATTAGTTTTAATTTCTTCTGAAACTATTATAAAGTAAGCCTATTATGAATATTATCGCAAACAAACTTTTACGGCAATTCACTTGATTCTGTATTCCCAGATGAAAAAATTATAAAACCCATTTTGTCTCATTCCTTTTTTCAGTCTTCGACAAAGAAACATAATAGATCGTCTGCCATCGAAAACTGTCCCGATTTTTTCTTATTTTTTGTTTTCTATTTATTCCGATACTCTCGACTCCGCGCTCAAGAACAACGGCAAACAAAACTGCCAGCCCTTTAAAACAAAGTAGCAAACGGTAAAAACAGAGCAAATAATAGAAGAAAGAACCTTTTTCTTCTTTTGTTACCATGAATGCCACGACTTCGTTTTTAGTTTTCTTCGTAGTAATTCTGTGTTGGTGGATTTGTTGGCAGATTTTTTTCTTTATATTATCGGTTAAAGTGGGAATGCCCGAGCGACTGAATGGGAAGAACAGAGAAATTTGTTGGAATGGTCAACTGGGAACTGCCACTTATATTGATTGTGTGATGCGGGTCCGCTTTCGTAGGTGCTTCTACCGTTATTTCTATTATCGAACTTTTAGTTTGGAAAGTAGTTTCCAAATACTTAAATGGGTCTTTATGAAACGGTTACGGAGTGATTTAAAACTTGAAGGAAATGGGATTACTTTTGAAAAATATTTTGCACAAATAGAATAGTCTTTTAAAATAAAGAAATTTTTAAACAGTTTCAGTTGGGGAAAAGATAAGAAATAATACGTATATAACCAAAATTTGAAAATCAAATTAGACTCTTTTTTTTTTTTTTTTTTTTTTTTTTTTTAAATTTATTTTGACTACTTTCAGCGAATTGCTTAAGGAAATTAATGTTATAAAATTCTTTTTTGTGAGTTAATTAGGAAGTTGGTTTTAAAACTAACCTTGAACAGAATGAGATAATACTTTGTCATCAATAACTTGCTTTTTTTTTTTTTTTGCTTTTTTTTTTTTTTTTTAATTAATCTGTTTCATCGATTGTTTTTCTATTGAAAAGAATGACAATAAATGTATTAAAATTTTTGTTAACTGGTATTTTCCAGTATTCCAAAAAGGAAGTAATACTCTAAGAATAACATTTAAAGCGATACCGATAAACGCATTTGATAAAACAAAAGATTAAAATGTAATTTCAAAACGAAAATTTCCCATTTTACTACATGACTCAGTTCAGACCACATTTCTACTTGATAGCATGACCCAACTGACGCTAAGAGGAACGTTTCCTAAAAAAATTTCAAATTCCTCCTTTATATTTACGAGGATGTTTTATTCATAATCTTAATCAACAATGCTTATCTTACTTCAGCTAAAACATTAAAAATTGTCAGTGTCAAACAATTAATGCTTAGGTGAAATAAAGAATAATTATGCACTAAATTCAAAACAGCATGCCTTTCCTCCAAACAATCTTCTTTTTTTTTTTTTTTTTTTTTTGTTCCTTCTTTTTTTTAAATTTAACTTTTCAATAAGAGGTTTTCCTTCGTATAATTACAATACTGTATTTGTTTCGCAGTTTTGATGTATTTCATCTTTCAAGGAAGATTTGAATATTCATTATATTCATTATAACCCATCGCATATATAATTATTTATAAAAAAAAAAAAAAAAAAAAACAATAAACATTTAATTATATTTATCCAGTAAGTGGCACAATTTATAAACTAAAGAAAAAGAGCGGAGTTAGGAACAATTTCCTATTCAAGCATTTTCTATACATTTGACCATGACACAAATTTTTATCCTTATTTCTATCCTTAATTTTTGACTGGCCTCGTTTTAAAATGGAATGAATGGTAATCTACACAATATACCTGATTATAAACATTATTAAATGTGACACTGAGTGGCATCATCAGCACTGCGGCAAACACGATGCCACCTTTTTTCTTGTATCAGTATAAAGTGCCGATATGATGTTGTTAATAAAATCGTTTTCTAGCTGTGGTCCCTGCGGGGGCGTTAGAGAACGTTGTATATGATCTGGTCCCGCTGGGATTCTTCAGTAGAGCAGCCCTTGAATACTAGTTGAATTCGGTGATAACCAGAAAACGATTGGGAAATTAAATCGTAAAAAAATATGTTTCAAGGAAATGTTGGGAGTTTTTAATTCATTTTGGTTTTTAATCGAATTTTAAATAAATATAAATCGGATTATTCGAAATAGGTTTTTTTCACCTTCTTTATGTACTCAAAATGATTTTAGGTTGAGTACCTTCAAAATTATAACAAAAATCATGTTGGTCAGAGTGATTTAAGAAATGTCATTTTTTTTTTTCAAAGAATATCTTATATTTAAGTTTTTATTCGATTAAAGATTTAACGCTAAATGCTTTGCGAGATAGAAAAAAAAAAAAAAAAAAAAAAAAGATAAAAAAAACCCTGTCATTTAAGAGAAGAATTTTGACATTAAATATCCATCATTATTTTCAAGTTAACAAAACCACTGATGTATAAAAGTAAAAAACTGTTCGTCTACTTAGTGAAGGAAATTAAGCTTTTTTTTTTCCATCTTGGAAATTAAAAATGCGTTACTTTCACACAAAAAAAAGTTATGAAAGTTCAGATACTTCGTTACTTTCATAACTTTTCATTTTTATTTTATGATAATTTATGCTCAGGATTAATATTTTAAGAATATGTAAGAACAGCATAAGTGTTCGGTCGTGCTAAATTTTAGTAGCATTAGCAAATCGGCATACCACATGTACCAGTTGCCGACCATTTGTATATTTCGATATAAATGCAAATATTCAAGCCCAAACATATTTTTTATAAAAAGATGGATATATTATGCAGAAACGTGAATATAATTTAATATTTGTTAGAAACAATTAGTCTGAAAGGGAATTGTTGTGCTTGTGTGTTTAGATAAGACATTTCATTTAAAAGCAATTATTTTTCTTTGATTAAAAGTTATTTTTAACATTAATACAGACAAAAAAAGGGCACTTTTTATACCTATTTCTACGAAAAGTATCTTTAACTAAAGCATTAAACAAGTTTCTAGAAACATTAAAATATTCGTCCATGCTTTAATTGGAAGTTTGTGAGCAGAGAATAGAAATATCTGAGCTTTTTTTATAAAAATATTTAATCATAGGTTAAGTGATAAGTAAAATAAAATTCTCTTTATAGTACAATATGTGAAAAAGAAAAAATGCACAGAAACTTCTGTTAAAGTTACCTGTCTTTCTAATTATTATAATAAATTTAAGAATTAAATTTATCTGTTAAGGTTATACGTGACATTCTCCTGAAACGTCCACTTTGTTGTCCCACGTCTACAAAATCCATTGTAAATCATTTAGAGGAATCATTTTTTATATGCCTTTAGTAGATGTCTATAACAAATGAAGTGCATTTTAATTGGTTTTTCCTCATTTGTTTTTCTGAAAAGCAAAAGTTAATATTGAAATATAATTACAATCTGCTGTCTCTTTTCACAAATCTTGTCTTTAAAGGTTGAAAGATACGGTAAAATATTTCATGTATATTTTTTCATATCGTTTTGTATCAAGTATTATATATTTCAATTACAAAAATATCGCGTCTTTCTTTTAAAAAAAGCATTTAAAAAATTTTACTGCGATTTTTTAACCTGTCACTATTATTTTGTGTGATTATCAACTAATAGTTTTTACGTCCTTTCTTGACCACCAAACACACTACTGATTCAAATTACATGCTTTGGTAGAAGCAGACCTATTAGGGTTGTGATTGAAATAATAAATCTATATGGAAATATCTTTGTATATCTTATTTAAGATTGCTAAAGCTTATTGTTAAAAAAAAAAAAATTGTTTTGCTGTCATTACCATCCTTAATCTTACTTGATTATAGAAAATTCTATTTACTTTTATTATCTTATATAATCTTTTATTATATGAAGTTATATTTTAAATTTTTAACTTAAATTTTAAATCTTGAAATAAATTTGCTGAAATATGGAGAAATGTCATTACCATCCTCATATCTAAATTTTGAAGTCCTGAATTTATTATTTTTGAATATTTTATTCGTATACTTTTAAATCAATATTTTGAGAAATTAATTTTATTTTTAATTTAAGTTTTATTTTACGTGTAATAGAAAAGTATATATTTTCTATTCTACAAAAATAGTAGCTTTACAAAAGCTTAAAAAAATATATATAATAATAAGTTAGAAATTAACTGTTTGGTGCATTTTATCTTAAGTTATAAGCAGTCCATAATTATTGATCTAAAAACTAACAATGCAAAATTTATGATTCCTGATGATTTAGGCAACAAAATGCAGCTCAAAGGAAATCTTTGAAATTTAAAATTCGCTAGAGTTGAAGCAGGAAATGACATCAGATCAAGACAGTATTCAGAAGGTAACAAATAATTTTTGAATTGAATTAGGTAAACTTTATTTAGCTGTATTGAAACTTTATTGGTAAATAGAAAAATAAATTATGACTTAACATTATCTAGAAAAAATTTATGATTGATTTTCGGTAATTTTTTTACATACATGTCTGTATGTCTGTCTGTCTGTTAAGCTATAAATTACACCTTCTATAAATTAAAAAAAAAAAAAATTTAAAAATGGGGTCTATTTTAATGAAATTGGAAAGGTGTATGCGGCTGGGGGTCAATTGAGTCCTAAGAAAAATTCTGGAAGGATAGGATCTTGGAAATCAAGATATTCGTGGTAATAATAACGAATGACTTCCAGAAAATATTTAGCAAGAACAAATTACAGCAAGAGACATAAAATGATAAATCTTCAGTTTTAATTTTATTTAAGTTACCACAGAATATTTTTATTTCCATTAAAATTATTTATTCAATTTAAATTATTGTTTTTGTTTTAGAATGTATACTAATGTAGCAAAAACCATTTACAAAAGCTCTGTCATTCTATATGTCTAACTAACTTTCTTAGTGAACATAGGAAAATTTCCAATATTTTTGTCACCAAATCCCTAAATTAGTCGATATTTTGTGTAATTTATTACCACCAAAATATTGACAAAAATACCAATTTTACAAACGATATCAATATATCCTTGGATGAGATTCCGACAGACACAAATTTTATAATTGTACTATTTTCTAATTTAAGTTGTTTTTGTGATTTTTGTCGGTAGTTGTTGATTTACCATGCAAATTTGAAAATAGGATTGTACTTGCATATATTAGATAATTTCAAATCTTTTAACCATTGAACAATATGTAAGATTTGTTATTACTAACGATACAGTTTTTAAAAAATGCTTTTGAATATTCTTTTTTTTTTTTTACATCAATAGAATGAACATAGTAAAGTAATCTAGTTGAAGAACCCAAATTGCCATTTTCTCGATTCAACAGAACCCCTATTGAGCAAAGCACAATGATGGAATTTTTAAATAAAACTAGGGGATCTCCGCTCCCTACTCACTGACGCTCTCGAAACTCCGAGCTCACTGCATGGCCTTACTCGTTTTTCTCATGTACACCTTTTGCTGGCAGAAGATGACCCCACACGTACAACATGCAAAGTTATTTTTTTTTCTGTTAAACATATTTTAATCGATTGTCCTGTTTAACACCAACCATCCTTCTCTGCCATTACTTTTAGGTACATCATCAAGTATATATCTTTTTTACATTTTTAAATATAATTGGATTGTATCACTTAATTTCAAAATTTTATCACTGTCTTATAATTTTGTAATTGTTTTTTCTTTCATGTTTTAAATTAGTTTAGGTGTAGCGCAGCATGGTTCTAATGTCACTTATGCGCCATGGAAAATAAATTCTTAAAAAAATCTCGTTTAATTCTCCGAAAATTGGATGTTGTAGAGAACGTTTTATAAAACTTTCTCACAACCAAATAATTATTAAAAGAATAAAGGAGTCGGCTAGTTATATAGTTCTCGTAGTTGATAGTCAGAAAAAAGTTTGTCAATGGTCGACTGTGTAATAAGTACAAAAAAAAAGTATGCTTTACTCTTTCTATCCCAGGAAATTTTCTTGCAAGTTTAAAAATTATGAACACTAACCATTTTAAAACTAGTTATTTTTGTACAAATAAGTAATAAATTCATCTTGGAAATTGGTGCTTGTTCACTATCACTAGTCCTCGTGAATTGAAGTAATGTAGCCCTCATAAAACTATAACAATTATATTAACGTAGAATTCAAAATACTACATTTGACAACACTTCGCTTTTTCTTTTACACATGGGAACATTAAAGTGTGAAATAAGAAAACTCCATTTTAACTAAATCAAATTAGTTACATTTCCGTCACTATTTTAGCAATCTGAGTTCTGATTTTTTTAAATGAACCATGATAATCCGATCAGTATATAGTATAATTCATTAAAAGAAATTAATCTGTTTCGATATTTTCCACCATTTATACTATAAAAAAAAATTAAAATAATAATAATCATGCAAGCTACAAACACCGATATAGATAAACAACTGGATAGACTGAATTACGTTGGGAAATGAAGCCATTGCCAGATGCCGATGGTGGAGTAAAAAATATGGAATGCAGAGGATTGAAAATAAAATTTTGGGTTGTACACAGCAGAAATGTTAATAGTAGACCTTAATTGGTAATAATGTGCAAAAAAATATCTATATTAGCACTTTCAAAGGTTTTTCGGATTCTCATCCAACTATAAAAGTGAACTGTGATTGGGTAATTACACCACCAGCCTCGCAATCCCCAGCTCGTTTTTCTCCTTGCATTGACATTGGAGCAATCTATCCAGTTGTTTAGCTACATATTGAATTTTTTTAAATTTAGGTATTTAAAAACTCCAACACGACATTGAAATTAAAAAAAAAAAAAAGGAAAAAAAAAAAAAAGAAAAAGAAGAAGAAGAAGAGCCAAATACCATCTAGAGTGTTTTAGAAGGATATATACCTTTGTGTCTGCAAAAAATTAGATTTCTACAGTGGTTAGTTTTCCCTGGAAAATAAGGCACATGCGAAAAAAAAAATTCTTTCTTTTGACATATAATAACTTAAAAACTAAAGTTTGCAACTCTAGATTTTCCTTATCTACAGATTTCTCAATCCTTTCTTGTCAAATGTATAAAACTTCATACTTTTAAATTTGATAGTTTTTCTGTTGTTAGACAGAGAAGTATGCTTAGTGGAAAAATTCTGAAACAACAGCGAATCTTTTTAATCCTTACTTTTCTTTTTTTATTATTAAGAGATATTTTTAGGCTTCTTTAATCCCTTCTGAAGACACAATTTAGAAAAATGTATGATAAAAAGAAATTGAAGGCTTAGAATTAAATTCGGTTGGATTTCAAATTTTTATCTTTTATAGGGTACTAAATAATCAAAATCTGAAAATGGATTCTTAACCACGAATTTTTATTGAATAATACAATTTGGTATTATAAATCAGATACACAACCATTTTTTGTTGTTTCTTATTAAAAGAAATTGTTAGTCAGTTCCTGCCCCATAAACCTAAAGTTTTTTTTTTTTTTTTTTTTTTTTTTTTTTTTTTTTGCCACTATTTCATCTGAAATATTATTTTAAAACATATGAATTGTTGCACCAGGTGTGGCAACAGTACTGAAATATCATTACCAAAACCTGAAGGGAAAAAACTAGTAGGTTTTATTATATTATAAACTTTTTTAAAGCTTCATTAGCTAGCTTATAGAAAATATTTAAACTGTAATAAAAAAAAAAATAACATTAATAATTTCCCTTCAAATTTTGTAAGGGATCTTTTACTACTGTTATATACCTGGTATAGAAATTCATACGCAATACTTCGAAAGATGTTGTGGTTACAAAAATGAATCATTACCCAGGTAACAGCTGGATTGGCCAAAGTAGAAAACAGGGGATCCGGGAAGATTGGCCAGACTATACTGAATCTCAAGCATAGTTCCAAAATACGCGATTTTTTAAAAAATAAAATAAATAATAATAAATATGTCAAAACCACCACAAAATATATTTTTTATCCCTCAGTTATTTCTTATAAAACTATGTTTAAATGTTGAAACTCTGCGTCAACATTTCAAAACTTCCAGTATAATTTAACCAGCATTGGACGAAATTGGCCTAGATCCGTAGCAACAGCAATCTACAACGGTCCTCATATGGATTCACGAGTATCAAGCCGATATTGGTCAGCGTATTTGTGCAACTGGGGTAGTTCTATGGGACAGTGACAAGCTGACAATCCTTTTTAAAGAAATTTTTAAAATATATTAAACTTTAAACATCAAAACTCATTAAGGAAATAATATGCATAACCAGTACATTTATTTTCTTATAAAATTGAACTCTTCAATATAGTTTCTGGACTTTTTTACAGAAATGAAAAATAATGGACACACTCTGTGTATAGTTCACAATATAAAGACAAATACAAAATAGTGTTTTCGACGCATCGATACTGAATATGTACTTCAAGAATATCTCAACAAATATATTTGACATACAAGAACAGTCATCTTGTTTCTAAACTTGTCATAGTCCTTTTTTTTAACACGCTTCAAATTATCTCAACTGCTGACTGCTGACTGAGCTGTGTTGTTTGGTTTTGTAGATTGATAAATATTTGTCAGCTGTTTGAATATATTATGAATCCGCCCGCCCCTTTCTGACAGGTAACAAGCCAATCGCATATGGCTCTGTTGTCGCTCCTGAATTCAGGCCCCTGGCGTAACAATCGAAGCCAGATATCAGGCGCGAGAAGGTCAATAACGGATGATTCGTGTTTGCAGATGAAGTCTTGAAAATAAACAGTAGTGCGAGAAGATTTCTGATGCTTTCATTGGCGTAGATGTAAACAAATAGATATGATGGCTATCTTTGAAAATATAGACATCGTTATATGACGTCATGCAGATTTATAGGGTATAAATGTTTTTAAGTCAAATGAATTTTAATTGAATTTGGTTGCAAAGAGCTCAACGTAAAGGAGACCTTAAACTTAAAAATTTTAAAGATATTTAAATTTTCCTCCATTAACTTTCCCTAACAACTCTATGGGAAGTTCGCATTTTGACTCCAAAATAAGAATCGGGTTGAAAACATAGGTGTTTTGAGCCAATATTGTCGGCAAAATTTAAGCGAAAGTCATCAACTTGATGATGTTTTTTTAAAGCCAAAACTGTAGGATTTTTTCACCAAAATGATATTCACCATTACAGGGAGACAATTTAGTTGTGAAACGTTACCAAACTTGGTATGCTTGATTTTCCGCTTCTAATAAACAATTTCACAGAGTTAAAGCAACTGATAAGTGATAATACAATTCTGCTCCTCATACATGGTGTGTGTTTCAACATATTGTTATGAATTTTTCCGCTGAGGCAATGATGGTACAGTTTTCACGGTATAAAAATATTTATTCGCTCTTCAGAAAACTCACAAAATTTATTCACAGGCAACAGTTTAATTACTCTCAAGCTTCAACACAAGCTTCAACAAAAATAACTTCGAATTCAGCGATTATACAAGCTCACTCCAATAGGTAAACAAAGCGATCAGCTTTCAACGAAATCCGAAGTCAATCTGAAAACTTTCCCGTTCTCCAGTCCTTTATATACAAGCACGTGAGACATTCTCGAAATTTCCAGCCAATTTATCGGAAACGAAATATCTCGAAACTTCTCGATTACTTTAGGTGCTGCCACCTTTTTCTAACTTGTATAATCGCTATTAATTACTAAACAAAATAGGATAAAAATAAATTACAATAGAATTTTGAAATAATACGTCACTATTTACAATATATACAGACAATTTGTGCAACATTTCCCCCTTCTTAAAGACTGCACGTCCCGGGCAGTGAAGTCCTTAACAGGAAAGGTCATTCAATCACTTCTATCATAATATGGGGATAGCCTATTGTGATGTACTACTCTAGGTTTACAGGAAGGTGTCCGTTGAATTCTCATCACGACGCCGTTGATCTTCTTAAGGACCCCATACGGCCCTTCCCAGTTCATCTGGAGCTTAGGGGAGAGTCCTTTCCGACGTTTAGGGTTCCCTAACCACACCTTGTCACCTTCCTGGAATGAACGGTATATGGCCTTGGCATAGTACCGGATCTTCATGCGCTCCGTCATGATGTTGTTTATCTCTCTGGCGAACCGATGTACGGCTTCCAAACGTGCCTGCAGATCATCTAGATACTGGACAGGCGAGGAAGGAGTGTCCGGTGGTTGTCCAAAGAGGATGTTGCTGGGGAGCCTAAGGTCTCTTCCAAACATCGTTAGAGATGGAGAAAATCCGGTGGTCTCGTGAGTTGCACTCCCGTATGCCAACAGAAGCGGTGAAAGTTTCTGATCCCCATCTTGCTGGTTATATGATTTTGAGATTGCGTCCGAATCATCCGCGGGTGCAGCTGATAGATCCCGGGATCTCCGTTCGATGCTTGTAACAGGAGTACGGATGTCGATTCCCTCTTCACTAACTTTGTCCATTTCCACATGAACCACTTCCTGGGAGGGTTTCATCAACGTCACTTTCTTCGGTACTCTTTCCGAGGCTGGTGAGGTACTTTTCATAGATGTGGACTCTTCAGCATTCTCTATGACATTGTCTTCATGAGCCATAATCCGATATACGCACAGCTCTTTCATGTCTAGATCGTGCAAAGGAACTTCGCCTCTCCATGTTTGCAGATTGCTTTTCTCAAAATTCAGCGTAATTCCATTTTTCTTCAAAAAGTCTAGTCCGAGAATGCATGGATCTACAATTTCGGCAACATAAACGGTGTGCTTGTAGGTGTTCAATCCAAAGGCAATGTCCACTTGCAATTTCCCATGAACAGAGATATTACCACCAGACACAGTTTGTAGAGAAACAGAGGGCGCTGTGTAGAGGAGTCGGCTGTTCAGGCGACGAGCCACGTCCGTCCTTACGATCGTTACGTTCGCTCCCGAATCGACGATTAGACGACATGGAGTTCCGTTGATCTCCCCCTTCACGAATAAACCCTGGTTTCCTCCTTGTCGAGATGAAACGTGGAAACGACTGGTCGGGGCTTCACCTGTTCTACATTGCAGCTTCTGCCCTGCGAGATGACATCTTCTTAGATTCAGTTGTGGAGAATCCGTGGTAGTGTTATCCCTTCTCTTTTTCAAATCAAGGCAGTTTCGTCGTAGATGCCCTTCCCGTTTGCAGTGCCAGCAAACGACTCTGGTCCTTCGATCCCTGGCTCCGGGATAGCTTCTTATCATTCTATCGATTTTGCTTTCCAGTTCTCGAAGCTTACTGGTGACAAAGTCAGACGAATCCTCGGCTAATGCACCACGCACATATCGTCGGTCTTTTCCAGAAGCTAGCTGCGCGGCTTCCACTCTCATGGCATAGACGAGGGTGGACTTTAGATCTTTGCTGTCTGACATCCTGGTAGCTTGCTGTATGTCGGGATCTTTGATGGCATCCACGAAATACTGAAGAGACAGGTTATCTCGTACGTCCGAGGGACAGTCCGGGAAAGCGAGGAGCGACAGTCTTTCTATATCCGACGCCAATTCTTGAAGAGTTTCATTGGCCTTCTGCTGTCTCACTTTCAATTGCAGTCTGTTGTAATCCTTTAGATGCTGCTCCCCAAACCTTAACTCCAACGCACTTGCCAGCGCCACGAATTCTCCCCGCTTCTCTTCAGGTAGTGTCTGTAAAATGTCAGCAGCTTCACCTCGAAGAGATGCTGCAAGATGGAATGCTTTCGAAGTATCGTCCCAACCATTCGCAGAAGCAATCATTTCAAATTGCGTTTGATAAACGCGCCAAGACGACTTCCCATCAAAAGGGGCCACTTTGATGTTAGAGCGCGGCGCCATAAAGGGGATGGAAGCGTTATCCCAATTAGGTGACGCTATGGCCAGAGCTTCACGCGTTCCCATTTTTCGCAGCCTTTCTTCTACAACGTCAATGAATTTGTCTTGCTCTTCCTTTAAGGCGGAAACTTTTTCTTGCATGGTGGAAACTTTTTCTTCGATTTCATTCCTTACAGTCACAAGATCTTCCTTCACTGTAGAAACCTTTTCTCCCAAGCAGTCGACTTTCCCATTAACCGCCTCAAAATTATCACTGATTTCTTTTCTTACTTCATTCAGAACCTCTTCTTTTACCGATTGTAAAACACTTGTAGTAGTCTCTATTATCGTAGATTCCACCATTGTAGTTAGCTCGGATTTCATTTCTTCTTTAATCCCAATTATAGCTGCTGATGTGGATTCTTGTCCGGCTTTTATTTCGGCTGCGGTAGCTTGTTGATTAGCTTTCATTTCGGCTGCGGTAGCTTGTTGATTAGCTTTCATTTCGGCTGCGGTAGCTTGTTGATTAGCTTTCATTTCGGCTGCGGCGGTTTCTTGTTGGGCCTTCATTCCAGCAATCATTTCCATCAACTGCTTCATTTGGTCTTCCATCATTCCTCTAGTTGTCGGCATTCAAGATGACTAAATCCCACTTCTGACACCACTGTTATGAATTTTTCCGCTGAGGCAATGATGGTACAGTTTTCACGGTATAAAAATATTTATTCGCTCTTCAGAAAACTCACAAAATTTATTCACAGGCAACAGTTTAATTACTCTCAAGCTTCAACACAAGCTTCAACAAAAATAACTTCGAATTCAGCGATTATACAAGCTCACTCCAATAGGTAAACAAAGCGATCAGCTTTCAACGAAATCCGAAGTCAATCTGAAAACTTTCCCGTTCTCCAGTCCTTTATATACAAGCACGTGAGACATTCTCGAAATTTCCAGCCAATTTATCGGAAACGAAATATCTCGAAACTTCTCGATTACTTTAGGTGCTGCCACCTTTTTCTAACTTGTATAATCGCTATTAATTACTAAACAAAATAGGATAAAAATAAATTACAATAGAATTTTGAAATAATACGTCACTATTTACAATATATACAGACAATTTGTGCAACAATATAATAATGAAATCTTAGATTCGGGATGTAGGAAGTATTTTAAATCTTATTGATGACGGCGGTGGAAAACAAGGGTTTGTAAGGAAGTTTTAAGATTGTTTTATTCAATAATCGTTATGAAAACTCATTAGCAAATAAATTTTAATACAGAATTATATAAAATCTTAGGCAAGACATTAGGATACAGAATATTTAGGACGAAAAACGAAACCTTTCGTGTTTTTCTTTCTATTGTTCAGTACGCCAAAAAAATATATATATATATATATATATATACGAACGATGGCTATATCTTCGGTTTCCAATTATTGTAGAATCTTGCAGTTTACATCAAAATGTTTCGTTTACGATTTTATATATCTCTGATGCAAATTTTGTTTCTTAGGGGCTGTATACTAAGTAAATTTAACTCTATCTTTAAAAATTTCATTACGAGCCCCTATTTTTTATGTTTTAATTCGATTTAGAATACTTCATTTACCCTAGATACCAAATTACAGTTCATTATGTTGAGAAACACGTCACTTATGAGCAAAAATGTTTTGGAGGATCTTGAGGGTAAATTTCTTAATCGAGGGAAAGAATTGAACGTTTTGCATGCTTCAAGACGTAATCTACTGCGCGGTTCCTTAAAGAACGATCCCTGTGAGTTTTTTTTTTTTTTTGCTAAAATATCGAGAACCAAAAGTCGAAATGAAATGAAAAATATTCTGAAGGAGTTTTTGGTTTTTGACCATGATAATTGGAATATATCCAAAAAAATATACATTTCTATTTTATCAAAAATTTAGAACTTGTTTTATTAATTAATAATTAATTATTAAAAAGCTATTTAATACAAAAGTTGCATGTTATTTATGTTTGGCCTTAAACAAACTAACCTTTGAAATAAAAATTGCTAAAATAGTATATTAACTATGTAAGAATTTATGGCCAAAAAAAACAAATTTTCTTATTAATATTAATTTATAATTTTTTTTTTTTTTTTGGCATCATTTAAATTACAAACTACACATTGGAAAATTATGAAATTTGGAATTTAAGCCGGATTTACACGCTACCAGTCGAGGTTCCAGTTTAGATCGCCAGTCAGTGACGTCATGTGTCGTCACCAGGCTACTGGTTCCAGTAAACCAAACATTTTCTCTTTACTGGCGCCGGTGACTCTGACCAACCAATCACGTGCGCTCTCCCATGATCACTGATAGACGGCGCTACTGTGACCTAGCTGACGTCACAGAACTGGCGATCTAAACTGGAGACCCGTCTGGTAGCGTTAAAAATCCGGCTTTAGACTTTTCTTGAATTCTAAATCTAAATATGGTATAATATTATTGCGTTGCCATTGAACTTTTTAAAGTTTGGTTAAGTTTAATAAGCAGATGACCCCTCATGATAAAAATATATATATATATATATTTACAATTTATAAAGACCTTCCACAATTTACAACGGTACTTGACTTTTGTTATTTCAACAATTAGAATACAAGATATAGCCATCATTCAGATTTTTTTTTTTTTTTTTTTTTTTTTTTTGCGTACTGTACCAAAATACACTTTTGTAAATTGGACTTTTATTGAAAGTTACTTTCGCAATAATATTATTAAATTTACAAACATTAAAAAAGGATTTTTTTGTTATATTTTTCATTTTGCAATGAATCACCAAAAGTTTTTCAATATTATTTTAATAGAATGTATAATTTAATTGGAAATAAAATAAGAATTAAAGAGTCATATTCTAAAATCAAACTATGAAATCATAGTCGTTATAAATTTTACAAAACAAAATGTTTAAACTTTTAATTTAAGGGAGACCCGTACCCCAAATATTGAAAAAAAAAAAAAAAAAATTGAAAATAATGTTGCTTTTTTTTTTTTTTTTTTTTAATTTTATTGCATAAAATTAAGCTATATATATTCAAAAAGACATGGGAAAATTTCAGAGTTCTAGAGAATTGCAAACATCGGATTTTTAAACTTTTACATACCTATCTTCTATGAAGTCTTATGCAAGTTTTTATTTTTTAGCTCATTTTTCTCGAAATCTAGACTTGGCAATTTTGACCGAGTTTAAAGTATATGTATATATATATATATATGTATCCCAAATATTGAAAAAAAATTTGAAAATAATGCTGCTATTTTTTTTTTTTTTTTTTTTTTATTTTTTTTTTTTTATTTTATTGCATAAAATTAAGCTATATATGTTCAAAAAGACATGGGAAAATTTCAGAGTTCTAGAGAATTGCAAACATCGGATTTTTAAACTTTTACATACCTATCTTCTATGATGTCTTATGCAAGTTTTTATTTTTAAGCTCATTTTCTCGAAATCTAGACTTGGAAATTTTGACCGAGTTTAAAGTATATATATATATATATATATATATATATATATATATATATATATATATATATATATATATATATATATATATATATATATATATATATATATATATATATATTTGCCTGTCAAACAAATACAAAAAAAATCTCTTTGACATGTTTGACATGGGAGCTACATCTGACAAAGCTACATATTTAGAGCATACTCTACCGTTATTAATTAGTTATGAAATTGAAAAGAAATATTAAAAATTGAAGGGGGAATAATATTTTTAAAAAGGAGTATATTTCGAAAATAAAACCCTAAAAACATAAAATAAATATCAAATTAAAAAAAAATATATATATTTTAATAATTGTTTGAAAATAGATGTTTTACTCATATAAAATATTGGTGCCTCTAAATTCCTTAATAAAAATTTTAGGTTTTTGCTTACAAGTCTCCCTTAACTTTAAAATACCCACATAATTTTTTATTCAAATGTACACTACACCAAAAGTAACTTATTGTAAGCAGACAGCTAATTAAATGTAAGAACAACAAATCAAGTTAGGTAGGTATATCGTTAACCACCATTACACATCCAGGGAAATGAGCCAATACGTTGAAATAACTATCGCGCCTACCAGCTTTGAAAACAAATAGGGGGGAGGGGGGAAATTAAGAGAACTTTATTTTTGAGCAACAGGAAAAAAGCTTTTTATTAATAAATGAAATGAATAAAATAAAAGAATTAAATGACAGTTAAGTAAAAATTAAGAACAGAGTGAATATTAATTCATTCGAGATACACAATATTTTACGTAGATGTCTTGAAATAAAATTTCCCCATTAAAATGGAGTATTAAATAATCATTTAATCAAAAGGAATGTATTTTTCGTTAAATTAACTTTGAAAATGAACTTTGTGCAATCAATACAAAGTTAGAAACGCAACATAAAAACAAAAGCCTACAATATTTATTTGATTTTAAAAAGGGGGAAGGGGGATTTTAAATTGAATAAATTCTTCTGAAGAAATGTATCACATTCAGTAACATGCAATCGTAAAAAAAAAAAAAATTGTCTTATGCATGAGTTTTATAATTTTTTAGAGATGACTAGAACATTAATTCTTTTTCCAATCGTCTTTCAACGTGATAAAAATTTAAATACAACTGGAATATCAGTGATAATAATTTACCAAATCTGAACAATTGATTTTGTTCAAAAGATAACAGTGTTTGAAGACCAAATATTTCCCTCTTCACTCCTACACCAATGTAGTAAAAAATTTACCCAAAGGCTAGAGAGTCCGCCTGAAGTCAGCATTACCAAACAAAACTAAAAATACTTGCAATATGTCAAATAAAAGATCTTATTGAGACGATCAAATATACCGAAATTAAACCAGATGTTACGAAAGGAAGCACCAGCAACGTAAACCAAAAGTTAGTTTACAATTCATTAAGCCTTTTTAAAAAATACTGCAAATATGAGTTATATATCTATCCGACAGCCTCGATAAGATTAATAGGATTATATAAAATAATACCATTCAAGTCAGTGATAGGTAACCAATACTTCTGAGTTGATATTTATTAATAAAACAGCTGAAAAAGGTAGTAAAACCATATTCAAATGTTAGAATTTTAAGAATTATACTTTACAGTAATTTTATTGGGCTATCATTCACAATAAAGGTAATGTAAAACTTTAATAAAAAAACTTTCGAAATAACTTTCTTATTTATTATTTTATTAAGGTCTTGGAGATATATTTTTTAAAAGAGGGGAAAGCGTGTTCTACTTCTGATTTCTCATTAATATCCCTTTTGAACAAGGCAATGAGAGCGACAGACCACTGCCATTTAAAAGGCCCATTTTTAACTCACTGCTTTGGTTCGGGAAAGTTTAGTTTCTTCGCATCATATAAGATTACAAAAGTGCGTAAGCTTCCGACTTGAAAGTTTTGCAGAAATCCAATTTCCTCTTGAAAAGTTACCCACTTTAATTTTCAAAGATAATTTTTTTTTTCAGTGAAATTACTTTTTCTTTTTGATATGCGGATATGACAAAAAATATGCACCTCCTCGAAACTCAAACTACTTGAAAATGGTTAAAAGAGAAAGAAGCATCTTTAAAAAATAAATGATATTCTAGAATGAAGCGTTATTTAAATTTGGCATTTGCTTATTAAATGTTAAGTGGAATAAAAACAATTCTTTTGAAGAATCATGGTCACGTAATAGATTCAGATTTTGAGATCTATCAATAACTGGAAATCTTTATCAAAAATAAGTGTGCCACAGTAAATTTTATTCAAATAAATAATTCATTAATTAACTCTTTCATTGTCCAAGAGACCCTTGTTGGTCAACCTTTACAGAAATATTGTAATAATATAAGTATAATACAATTGTACAATTAATTAACATAAATCCATAATTTAATCCAACATCCTACATTTTGTCCAATTTTCATTATTAAACCAGCATACATAGTTTATCTCAGCATACATCTTTTGATCTAACATACATTGCTTTTAATCCAACATTCGCGACTAACTTTTAGAGATGTATGACTTATATTCGAGCATTTTGTGGGACGCAGATTTATACAAAATATGCAAAGATAAATATTTAATTAGGGAGAGTAGGACTGGTTAAATCAGGGGCAGGTTGAAACAACCGCATTTAAACGTCTAATTTTATTCATAGGGGGATTTATTTCATAGCGGACATAAAAAATGTTAAACCCATGTTATATGCGTATGAGGAAAGTTTATGTCAACAGCTCTTTATTTTAAAAGGAAACACTGTTTTTAAGAAAGGGAAGTAAATTTTCAAAGCTTCATAAGATATCGCATTTTGGGTTGTATAGACTAGTTATAGTTTTTGATTTATAAAGTTTTTATTGTGAATGGTTATGGCTTGCTATTTACCTGTTTTTAAAAACTAACGTGCATAGTTACTGGTACTTAACGTCTTGTTTAGATGGAATGGCTGATTGGGGCAGGTTGAGACAAAAGAGTTGGGGATGGTCGAAACAGTGTTTCATTCCCTCAATGTGTCATCTATCAAGGCTTATGCCCTCGAGAGTTTAGAAAAGTGGTATACCAATATGCAACAGGAAACAATATGCTTGTTCTTTTATTATGGTCCTTTGCTGAAGCTGATGGAGCTGATTAGTTTACCAGATATCTAAAAACAAACATAACTGTGTCCTTTAGAACTCCCCAAGTAACTAGTTTAACCAAACAACCAACTTTAATCAGCACGATGCCAAATGGTTTTTCGAAAAATATTCTCGTGTCTTAGAAAACATAATTTTCAACTGCTGAAATATGTAACATAGACATTTAGAAATAACTAGTTCATCATCCAAACAGAATTATTGCTGAAAAAGGCAACAAGCATGAAGGATCTATTACCTCAGCCGAGCGTGGGACTCGAATGACCGTCGCTATAGCTATCTATGCGACAGAAAATACAGTACCATCGATATTCGTGTTTCTTAGGGTTTTGTTCCGAGCCGAGATAATTTTAAGTGGGGATGTGTAAGGTTAGCCAATCCTTCAGGTTGGATGACGAACACATACTTTTTGAAACATTTCATTTCAATCTCACGGTGCACACCAGAGAAGCTTGTTTTAGGGATTCTCGATAATCATGAATACCACCTTTCTATCAATATCATAGATTTGTGTAGAGAAAACGATATTTTTCTCTTGAGCTTTCCACCACTTTGCTCACACAAAGTTCACTCCCGCCATCGTGGTGCCTTTGGACCTCCAAAAAAGTGCATTAATACTGTATATGACAGTTGGAAAAAAGTCAATCCAAGTAATAATCCAAATAAAATAATTATTTTCATTCTTACGAAAATCAAAGTAAAAAAAGGGGAAACTTTTGTAACAACGTAACGATGTGACTTGGCCTAATTTTTATTAAAGACATTTAAGCCCCTAAATTTCCACCGTTTTAGTCGATATCAATTGTGGGCGATGACGGTAGAAATCGTTCAGTGCCTTTTATGATAGAGTCGGCGTCCGTCGGAATATTCGCCGTAGCCAATATTAGTAAATCGTCCAAATGAGAGTCAGTTAAGTTATTCCTGTATTTAATCTTGATAAAAACCATCTTGCGTGAAGTTTCTTCATATAGCTTCTTCGGGTAATGTAGTGGAAAAAGCTGTTCTAGATAGTAAATACTTACTATTCAGGACAAATTAAAATTATGTAAAAAAAAAAATAGTCCATACAACGAAATTTGATCTTTGTTCATCTATGCTGTCACCGGGCCGCAAAAAAAAGTTGCAAGCCCCGTAGTGGTGAACGTATTTAATCCCATACCCGTTTAATCGAACGTGTTTAATCCCATGGCGTATTTAATCCCATACGCATCGTTTAATTCACCGTACATTACTTAACACAACATCCATAATTTAATAAAATATTCAACACTTAATCCAATATCCATCATTAATCGAACATCCATAATTTGTTCATCAAAATTTTTCGTTTTATTCAACATCAATCATTCAATCCAACATCCATAACAAAATCCTACATCCATCCTTTAATCCAACATCTGGATTCTTCAGTTATTCCAAAGTCTATCACTACCAGGCTGTAAAATTATAAACGTAAAACACAATTTTATAATATCAAATTGAAAATAAACATAAATTGTTTACATGCAGGCAATTTTATTTTGAAATTGTCAAATGTTCGTAAAATATAATTATTTTCAAATTATTTATGGGATATAACCGGAAGCAATATTTAATTTTCAAAGAATTTCATACGCAAATACAACTACTATGACAATACAATAATTCCATAAAAAGTTTTTGCATATCTATCGTTAACAATGAAACGCGCGTTTGAAATAACTTACTTAACTTGGAGAAAGATATATATATACAAAAATACTTCATCTTTTGACTAAAAATTCAGATATTTTGTCTTGCATTGAAAAGGAATTTAAAAAAAAAAAAAAAAAAAAATCTTTTTATGTCGTTCGATTTATTTTGAATCTTGTTTCGATATATATTGCATTTCAATCTAACACAAACGAAATTTCAGACATGCAATCGTGATGTTACGCTTCTTTTGATGTTACTTGAACAAGATGCCAACAATATCTTCGTTGCCCTGGGGAATTAAAAGATGCCTCAATTTTACAGAATACAATTGGTATTCCAAGTAGAATTCTCTTGATCTTGTAACAGAATGGAAAACCTTAAAGTAATACCAATCCACAATTTTCTTTTTTTCTAATCGTATACTATACAACAAAAATCAGAAATGATTGTCCGAAACCTTTCAGATTTTTAAATAAAAAGTATTATTTCTTTCTTGTTCAACAAAAAATATACTATAGAACAGATTTATATATAAAAAAAAATTTTAAACAATTCAGAGCATTGTCAATCCCGACTATCAGACAGCACAGAATTTTTAATAATTAATCTACAACTTCAATGACTTGTAATTTAATGACTAATAACTTGTAATTTAATGACTATTGACTTGCAATTTAATGAATACTGACGCGCAATTTGATGACTAATGAACAAGGATTTATAATTTTGCAACTACTGAATAGCAACTTATAATTTAGTGACCAATGAATAATGACTTTTAATTTAATGAGTAATGAATAATGAAATATAATTTAATGACTAATAATAAAACTTTTCTATACTCACCTTTTCTAATCTATGAGAGAAACAAACAACAAAGTTGGTGACAATACAAAAAAGTTATCAGTCTAAAAGACCAGCATTTTACAAACTTTATATTAAATTTCTAATAGTATCATTGGATTAACATTTTACCTACCGTCGAATATGTAACTATTAGTTGTTTGACTTATACATGACTTTAATCGGTGCTATACTGTAACTCATTCGGGAAGGAAAATTTTAAAGAAATATTTTATGAAAATCGTGTTCATTAACACTCCTCATCAAACCTCGAGCTCGAGACTTAGCGGATTGCTACTGAAAATACATGATAACTGAAAACCATCTGTCAGTGAAAGCTTTATCCCGTGATTCGGTAGATCAATAAATTATGAATTACTAGTATCTTCAAAATATCGATCCCATGGTCTTTTTAAACAATACTATTCAAATCGACATCGAATCTAACTGAAAACGAACTCTCAAATCCAAGGTTGCCAGATTTTCAATCAGCATTTTTTACTGCTCTCTAACAAAAAACTATTTTGTATGTTAAACAAAATACCTTGTGAAATTTTGAAATAATATAAAATACCATAAATATACCATATTTTTGACATTTACTACTTAAAAATTTATATGAAAATGAAGAATATGTATATTACCGTCACTGGCATCTCCAGAGTAATTTTGACACATCAAAATATATTTGGCAATACTTCATTTTTAAGCAAAGCAAAATAAAATGTCAAAGTTAGAAAGAACTGTTTTAGCTCAGTTAACATTGCAATTCCGTTGGTCACATTATTGGTCACATTTCCATCATTTACTGTTTCACATTTAGTAGCATTTCCGTCGCTACCTTATGGATATGAGTTCCGATTTTTTTTAATCGAATACTGATAATTTGATCTATATCCTGATAAAATGTATTGAAAGAAATTTAATCTTTTTTCGATACTTTTCAGCAGTCTATACAAAAACAAACATTAATCACGAAAGCTTAAAATTGAATTTTTTGAAATTCAGATATTTAACTCCATAACTAAATTTAAAAAAAAAAAAAAAAAAAAAAAAAAAAAGGAGACGTGAGTGTTTTAGTAAGTCTGCGACGTCCGTGTCTTCAAAATATTAGATTTCTACAAAGGTTAGTTTTCCTTGGTAAGGACGGTCCATGTAAAAAATTCTTTCACTCTGACATATAATAACACAAGAACTAAAGTTTGTGTCTCCAAATTTTTCTTATCAGTAAATTTCCCAAAGCTTTCTCTACAAAAGTGAAAAATTTCATACTTTGAAATACAATAGACAGAAATCCTGTGAGACAGAATAGTGCGCTCGGTAGAAAATTTTTGGAACAGCGACGATTCTTTTTAATACTTAATTTTTTTAAGCATAGCGAGCTATTAAAAAAACAATAGTATAAACTTTCCAGGAGCAAAAAACCTTCGCTTAATACTAGAATAAAACACTTTTAAATAAAGCGGGGACAAAAGAGGGATTAAACAAAGGAGAAAATACATTTCTTTGAAAGGGCGTTATTTTATTTTTATCCTGATTTATATAATACTAGAATTTTAGAAATATTGATTAAAAGCAGATTTCCCAAAACACTCATCCAAAAATCTTTTCATACTTCGAAGGATAAAAGTTTAAAAAAACAATCACTACATTTTTTCTCCTTCACGTTATTTCTGAACTTTATCGAGATTATGGAGCCAGTAGCTATTGAATTTGAAACAGCATTACACGAAGTGAAATGAAGGTTCAGTAGGATCTTTTAAGTCAAAAGGACATTCCTGGATATTTAAAATTAAAGGCTAAATCTCCAGACCAGGCAAAAAAAAAAAAGAGAATTTTATTTATTTTTCGGAAGCAATAATTTGAAACGCTTTAATAGAAAGCGTGTTTTTTTTTTTTTGTTTTTTTTTTCTTTTATCGCATTATCCTTACCAGGATCTTCAGTATTAGAGATTTTTCATATTCAGAGACACTGTAGTGTTTTGTGCCAAGTAATACGGCATGTACTAAAGCATACACATGATTTAAATTTGAGACAAACATGTGACTATTGGCAGGAACAACTGGAGAGTTTTGTACACTTAACTAAAAACATTAACTAAAAAAAAATTTTACTGTACAACAAAAATAATTAATAGTTTAAAAAACTAAAAAACAAGCTTTAATAGAAAACCAAACTAAAAAGTAGAAAATAAATAATAGTTTAAGAAACTAAAAAACACGCTTTAATAGAAAAGTGAATTAAATATTTCTTGTTAATCACTCTATTCTTATTTCAACCTTATTTAAAATTATTTTCTACTTTTTAATTCACTTTTCTATTAAAGCGTGTTTTTTTTATTTTTAAATTATTATTATTTTATACTTTTCTTTGTTAAGAAGAAGCATAAATATTTTAGAAGTAATCGCTAAATTTTTAAATGCGATTAAATTTCAATGCTAAAAAACAGAGCTTCAGTTATTCCTATGTTAAATAAATCCTATTTCTTACCACTAACAGCAGCAATCGATTCTACATATTTTCTACACAATCATCGATTGCTAACAGATCTTATTCAATCAGGTTTGCCAACGACGATGCTCAGGATCGTTTGCCGGACTCGTTAAAGGATTGCCGGACGTTACCGTGTGTCGGATGTGTCAATTATCTGATGGCCTCGAATAATGGAAAGTGAATTATACGGCACGCCCGGGGAGAAAATGCAATCCAATGTCCGAGAAATCGACAGTTTGACAATGAGTCGATTATATATAAAACTACAATATGTATGTTTGAACGCATGAAATTGTTGATAGTACAAGTGTTTATAAACGTAAGTTTGTTTTTTTAATTAAAAAGCATTTTCAGTTCTGACTGATTTTCTGAAAAATGTGTGGCAATTAATGAAACTATCATAAAACCACACTTTACAAGATGTCTAAAAAGTAATGAGAACCATCTGATTTACTTTGTATGAGATTGATAAACACGTACATTTCTGAATCTAGGAGTATCAGAAATCGCACAACTTTCAATTACATTTTATAAATTCATTCAAGACGAACGCGAACTTGGCGCTTTTGCAGATATTTTTGGCCATAATTATCGCATTTCAAAAAATAAAATAAATAAAAATTGTAAAACTAGCAATATGTTTAGTGATAATTATTACATTACTAGAAAGTTGTAAGGTGCCTAAAGCTCTCGTTTATAAGTGATAAATATAATATACACGGAATATTTATTAAAAATTTAATTTTTCTTTTAATATTGTGCAAGTATTGTGTTCATATATATGTATATAGATTCCTCTACAGTTTCCCCTTTAATTATAACTGTGAAAAACAACTATGTTGATATTGAAATTTTCCTTACGTAATTTTGAACATGTGATCGTAACTCTTATAGTAATTCCACAGGATCTTTTAAAAAAAAACTATTTTTTTTTCTTCAAGACAGTTCCAACCTCCACTGTTGCCACTTTTATTTACATCTGTGATAAAAAAAATTTAAATTGAAACTAGGGGCGTAACCAGAATTTTTTTTCGGGAGAGGATATGAAATTATATGTCAAAAAAGTTTGATTGTCATTTTTATTATTAATGCCATTTGTAATTTAGCAGTCAAGAAAGCAAATATTTAATCGACGTATATTTCGAAATTCAAAATTATTTTGAATAAATTTATCCTTTTAAACAAACAAAAATTCTTTAATTTTGGCGCTTTAATAGCGAAAAGAAAAATTTCGGGAGGGGATATATCTCTATATTTCTCCCCCTGGCTACGCGCCTGATAGAAACATTTCTCTTAGACGAAAATTCTAACAATCTAACTTCTATATCACGTGATCAGAAACAAATGAAAAGAAACACAGCGCATCTAATTAATTTTTACAACAATCTAATTTCCATACCATGTGAATAGAAATAAATTAAAAGATGTGTGCGCATCTAATTAATCTCAATAATTATATGGCACCATCTTACAGAATTACTGAACGACCACTGAACCAGTGATCAAAGTAACTCTCTTAGTGATTCATTTCGAGTAGGTGAAAAGTCAGAGGAATAGTTGTGGATAAGCAATGAATGTTAAAGGGAAGACAAAAGATGTTTGTTTCTTATCAACTTTTTATGTATTTATCAAATTTTTACATGAGTTTTGGGGTTTGGGAAACTTAGAACATATTAAAAGGCATTACCACAGTGATTTTGTTCGAAATTGTGGGAGATGTTTTTTGGAAATTACACACAGAAACTTACATTTTTCAATGGCAGTTACTTTATGCGCTATTTTAGTAAACACCTTAATTATAGGTTCCATGAGCACCACTGACCCGTATACAAAAGCTGAACATCATAGGCCATTTTCTTTACTTTTGACGTACCAAAACTCGTAAAATTACACATTTTTTTTACTGAATGTAGTACTTTTATTTCTCTGTGTTAACAAATGAGTAATTGAAAGCACTAGTATAATTGGTTGGAATGAATATTTTTTGTGCAAGAGCTATACGATGGTTAAACCCGGGAGACCTTTTAAAGGGAAACTACACCGTATTTGCATCCCGAATAGGAGAAAACCAGGAGAATTCTCACCAAGCCGACAACCGACATGATACTATTTGTTACAGTAACCACCGCGTCTGCTGAATTCTAAAACAGAGGCTGTAGAATACCAGATGATGCTTATACTAGTGCTCATCGTATGTCAAGCGATTATTATGAATCCGATGAATCCGGCTTTTCAAAAATTAATAAAACATAAAGTAAAAAATATTGTATAATAAGAATAATTCAACAATCAAATTAAAAAGAAAACTATATTTAAATATATATTTGACTCTTCCTCCCAACAAAGTAAGATTTGAACACTTCTTAGGCATGTCTGGATTTCCTCATTTCATTACGTTTACACTCTATGGAATATATATTTAAATATTCTACAACAGGTTTGATCCTATTTAATGTTTTGACAAATCTTAAAAAGCTTTTCCAAATTGCATTTTATCAATTTTTCTTAAATTTATTTGTATAACAAATGAATATAAATTCGTAAAATGCTATTAAATAAAGTTGTAGTACACTTTTAAGTATAATAGCGATTTAGGTATTGAATTTCGCAGGGTAGATAATTGCAAAATTCTCGCAGCTTTATTGCATAGCAACTGATGTTTTATGTTCTCCTGCTTTACTGAGACAATCAATAAACTAAAAAGTAATATTTAAACTTTATTCTAAGACTTTATTCACCATTTAATTGTGCTCTGCAAAACTTCTCCAACGTGATTCATCTTTTCCTCAAAGATAATTCATCACACAATTTAATTTGTAACAACATAAGCCAGGTATTGAAAAAACACATTGCATAAAAAAAAGCTTAAATTTATTTTCATACAAAATTATAGGAACTGCTACTTTTTTGAGTACAGCTAATATCTCACGTTCTTCTTCTTTGTTGCATAAAATACATAAATTATTAACCTAAAGTCTAAAAAGTATTACTAGATTTCATTTATTATAAAATTGGCAAAAAATTTTAATATACAAAATAAGAAATTGTCTGTTTAATATTAAAGAACAAAACACCACACACTTAAAACAAATCCCTGCTTACTTTAGGACACATCCACAATTTCTAATAGCCAGCTGTATCATCATTAAAACAAACATGTTCAACTGAAAGCTTATACAGGCCAAAATTAACATTATAATTAGTTTTAACTTGAGGCTATTTTATAACGATACTGCAAACAATTTCAGAGCATTTTGAATAACTTCCAGTAAGGGAGGAATTTTCTTCCTAAGGCTCAGAGTTGGAAATTTGTATGGAACAAATAAAGTGCAACAGTTTTCACAAAAAGAACAGTAAATATGTTTGAAGTGTTTGGTTATGATACTTAAATGTTTAATATTTCTTAAGAATTTACTTTATTTTTCCGTAATATTGCTTTTAAATTTATTTTACCTTTTCGCAATATTTCTTAAAAATTTATTTTACCTTAGCAGCATTTATTTAGAATTTTTTAAAAGTATGGTGAATCGAAATAAATGTTTTGTAACATTTATAAGGAAATTATTAAAAAGTATTATAATATGGGTAGTAATAAATGTATCTTTTCTTTCCTTTTTAATTAATAAGTGTTAAGTTAACTGATGTCTTCAACTGTAGCATAAACTAAAATTTACGCCACCAGATAAGTCAGAATAATTTCTTTATTATGTTTCACTTAAAGTACAGACTATAATTTCTTTAACGAATTATTGGTATGGAACATAGACGCTTTAACTTAGCGAGTTTATTCAAAGAGAAAACATTTATTATTGAAAAAAAAAAAAAGACTTCGTGGTTTTATTTAAAATTGTTGGGACTCTAATATAAAAATGAATAGCTTTCTTACTAATGGTTAACTTTCTCTCAAAGCTGTAATTTTACAACACATATATTATGAAATTCAGCTATAAAGTAATAGATGAATTTTATAATAAATTTGCTGTAAATGAGTAAGTTTGTTGTCTAAAAGAATAATTTTATTATTAATGAGTAAGTTATACGCTTTTATACTGCCCTTTCCATGCACATACCCTATCCGTTTCATATAACCTTTGTTACCAAATGGGTAATTAAAAGTAAATATGTAATACGAAATGTACATTGAATTTTATACAGCGTATACATCGACCATAAAATTAATTGGGTGATATTAAAAAAAAAAAAAAAAAAAAAAAAAAAATCAGAAAACTATAAAATGCATTTTATTTGTTACTGCCCGTTTGGATTTTTTTTAAAAAACAAAAGTATCACCAAGTTGGAGAATTTGGAGATTAACTTGGGGAAAAAATTTATCACCGAATATAAAAGTTCTAATCTATTATATCTATGCAACATTGGGAGTTTATCACAGCTCCATTTTTAATTCATGTTTGAAAAACATCCGCGCTCTTTTCTTTAGAATAAAATGAAAACATTCATACGTGTCGAGATAAATTTAAAATATTCATACAGCGAGATGTCGGGACCATCCTATCAGTAGTATTCCGTCTTATTCTATTTACAATCAGAGTTTGATTTTTCTTCGAAATAGTAATGAATACTATTTTTCATATTTAAAGCAAAATCATTTGGCAGACAAAAATGTTTTATAGGCGTCTGCTAAACTAAATAAATTCGATTAATTCAAACTAATCATTACGAAATCCTTGCGAAACATATTTTGGAACTTAAACAGTGAGTTAGTTTATGATACTACTTTTACTGATACTGTTTATAATAATAGAAATTGAACAATATGTGGTGTTTCGTTTTTGAATATAACGAGTATTTGAATTTCGAGTGTGTCTTTAACCAGTCGGTGCAGTAGTGCAAGTCTATATTTGTAAAACTATTAATTTGATTTTTTTTTCAAGCCAATACTCTAAGCTTAGTCTTGAGGTAACAGCATCTGAAATATAGAGGAGTGTCCAAGCAAATTGGTTAATGTCAGAAACAGGGATTCTGGAATATTAGTCAATTCTGATCGAAACTCAAGCATCGTTCCAAAGTACTCAATTAAAAAAAAAAAAAAAAGACAACCAAGTAAATAAATAAGTCAAAAACAGCAAAATACGTTTTTGCCCTCCATTCTTTTTTTTAAATGAAAATATTTCAATTTTAAATTGTGCATCAATATTTCAGAACTTCTAGTATATTTTATTCAGCATTGGACGATATTGGCTGACATCTATATCTAACGGCTGATTTACAACATTCCACATCATGATTGGCGAATATCAGCCGATACTGGTCAAAGTTATTGTGCTACTGGAGTACTCGTTTTAAGACAAGTTTACTCAATTGAGAATTGTTTTCATTTTTTGAGTTGAACTTTTCCCCAGCATGTCTTGAATTTGCCTTTAGAATTACTATGGAAGTATTCTTTTGGTAAAAATTTTATATTGAAATTAGTCTTGATGATACCTTTTGCCATATTGTCAGTAGCATTTGTTATTTCATATAGAAATGTTGACCTTAAACGCATCTAGTTTCTGTTTAAGTTTCACAATTCATCAGTACAGGATAGAAAGTAACAGAATTGTTCCACTAAATTAAGTGGTGTTCAATATAGTCCATTCTATCCTAAGACCTTCCCCTTTAAAAAAACAAAAACAAAAAAACATTTTGTGTGTGTGTGTGTGGGGGGGGGGTATGATTTTAATTTTTGATTTATGTTTAGAAAGACGGGACCTGTTCTCTGGATTACTTTTTACTTACTTTAAAAAATCGAATACCACCAAAACTAACTGTAAATTTGCAATCATTTGCAATCATTATTCCCAATTTCTTTCCTTTCTATCTTTTTTTTTTTTTTTTTTTTTTTTTTCTAAAAGAAAATATTTGGATTTTTTTAACTAAAATTTAAAAAGATACTCTGAAAAAAATTCGATTTACAAAAAGCAGACATTCATCAAATTTTTAAAAATCGAATTGTTGGTATCAGGGGATTCGTCTCGTTAACGTTCTATCACAATCCCCAATTTTAGCAAAAACACTAATTCAAAAAAAAATCATTGGGGGCAATCGCAAATCAAATAAGCTATCTCCAATTAAAATCGATATTAAAATGGTAAATTGTTCTTATGGATCTCTACTTACTCGCCTCCAAAAATATACGCCGACCAAATGGTATAGTGGTTAGCGTGCTAGCTTCTAGATCGCGAGGTTGTGGGTTCGAGTCTCGTGTTAGGCATGGGTGTTTGTAAATGTATGTTGGCTTGTCTAATGACGAATGTTTCGGCGCATTATAGCCCTCGTGTTGCTGACGGCGCCAGATAATCTGAAAACAACCAACCAATCAACCAACCAAAAATATACCTACACCAGAATTGGAGCATAACTGAATGTCAGACAATAAGAGCAAGTGGATCTGTTTATAGAGGTATGTACCACTTACCGAAAGTGGCTCTTCAATAATCTGGCAACCAATCCTCTTCGAAAGACGCCCGGATCTTATTTCAGCCAGGCACACTAATTCAATGTCCGGTTCCCAACTGTCTCTCCATTGAATCAGAACTATCGGAATTCAATGTTCACTTCTCCTCCCCTCATGACCTGCCTCTTATAATTGCCGGACACTTAGCCGGAAGTGTCAGGAAGGCACGTCAATTAAATCTGTGTGATTCCCCCGTTGATCAGACATTCTTCCGAATTGTTCTGGGTCGAACATAACACTGAGACTAATCATTATTACGCTATTTCGCATTCGTTCTAGAGCAGGCAAAATAAAAAAAAAATAAAAAAATCTGAATGATAGTAACGAATTTCTCTAGTTCTATAAAAAAAAAAAAATTATCTCTTAAGTTTCTTAATAGTTTATTGAGAAAAAACCTCTGAAGTTAAATACGTATCCCTATTATTTACTCGTTATTCGATTAAGCATATTTTATATGCCTTAGTAAAACATTTCATTACTATATGTTAAAAATACACACGAGCAAACACGTATTCCTGATTTGTATCAATGTTTAAATCCACAGTTTATTTTTAAGTAACAAGCAAAATGAATGATCGAATAAAAAGAATTAACTCACTTCGATGCTTCAGATATTGTCCCATATGAAACGACGATTTTTCATGTTCCCTAATATTTTGGCAACCAAAGAAAAGAAAAAAAGTTTCTATGGGAAAGACCATCTAAGGCAACGTTCGCCACTAACTTTTAGAGGCGGACCATCTTACTTATGTTGGAGCTTTTCGCGGCCCGGATACACAAAAATAAGTATCTTAAATTATTATCGATTTTATAATAAATAGCATTTCAGAAAACTAGAATATATATATATATATATCTTCTTAATAAAATTACACTTGGTATTTGATTCTAATTTTTCAAATAGTTAAAAATATAAGAGTTTTCATTATTAGTTTATTAAAGTCTAAAAAAGAAGTGAATCTTTTGTTTTAACGTGACAAAGCGACTTGACCTAACTTCTAACAAAAGTATTTAAGCTGTACTTCCAGATTACTCTGTTTTAGTTGTAATCAATTGTGAGACGATGGCGGTAAAAATCGTTCAGTTGATTTTATGATAGAGTCGATGTCTTTCGGAGTATTTCTTGCAGTCAATTTTAAAAAATTGTCCAAATGAGATTCAGTTAAGTTATACCTTTATTGAATCTTGATGAAAACCACCTTGCTGAAAGCTTCTTCACATGTTTTCTTCAGAAAACATGTGAAGAACTCTGTGGACACATAGTGTAGAACTCTGCACTACATAGTTAACACACATTTTTTTTTTGGATAAATTACAATTATGTAAGAAAAAAAGTCCATACTATGAAATTTGAATGTTTTTTTCTTCTGTTTTCTGTTTTTTTTTCTTCTGTGGTGCCGGCGGGCCACAGAAAAATCTGTCGCGGGCCGCGTAGTGGCTGACACTGATCTAGGGAGAAAATATGTTACCTCTATGATTTAGTTAATGAAATCTTAAAAATTGTTTTATTTACAATTAATTTTTAAAAACTGATTAATCTAAAATGTGTATGTCATTTGCACTTAGCTTAGTTAGCATACTCTCATTAAAAAAAAATTCTTTACAGTTTTTGCCTTAAAAAAAAGAGTGTTTTAATTAAACTAGGTGTATGGCAGTGCACCCACTAAGTTCACTGCCAGACACTTTTTATTGGAATCAACTTAGCAGCATTTTGACCCTCTTGTTTCTGAACATTACAGTATACCTGAGAGCTGATACTTTTTTTACGGGTAGCTGTTAGCTATTTTAGTAAGATCCCTAACTTTCAAGTCTCCAACTGTATTGATGGTTGTGATAATCAAATTCGAAAATGGCAGAAAAAGGCATATTTTGAGTTATCTGATTATCAATACACTAAGGCCGCGGTTCCCAACCATACTAGACCTGCGGCCCACTTAGTAAAAAAAATTGTTGGTCAACTAACTTATAGTACATGGGCGTGTCAATGCATCGGAAATTAATTAGACATTCTGTACAAGAAGGATTAACAAATATTTAAAAAAAAAAAAAAAAAAAAAAAAAAAACTTTATTGCATTCATTTTGCTGTCTCATCTAAAAGAAAACTAAAACACAAGTGTTCAAAGTTGAAAAAATATCAATGGAATTTCTGACATTGTTTGTCCCCCAAGAGAGAGTCAATGTCTGGATTAAAACTGGATAGTTTTAGCTCCCAAAATCTGATAGAATGCATTGTCATCGACATCGAATCTATCTGCCAAGTTTCAGACCGATTGGATTATGGCAAATGGGTTAAATGGGCCTCTGCTGATTAGCCCGGCAGACACAAACATACACATCCACTCACATCTGCAAGTTTTGGTACCTTATCAAACATCATTCTAAATTATTTATAGAATTTAAAGACATGTTTAAAGACCACACACAGATATGAATCCATTGGTTTGCCGGGTTAAAAATGGCTGAAGCTATTAAAAAATCAACTTTGAATTAGTTAAACTAAATCCGATTGCCAAATATGTCATAACTTGCCAAAAAATGACATCCTTTTTTGTCTGGTAACCCACCACTCTTGAATTTTGAATTAAGAAGGTTGCAGACAATTTGTTTATCCTGTCGCCAAGATCTCTAGTCTTTTAAAAGTCAACCAAGTGTACAATATATGTGACGTAATATTTGTCGCCAACTTGGATCATTTTTAAAAGCTGGAAATATTTTCCATCGGAGAATAAATATCGTCTACACTTTTCCTCATTGAAAATTAAAGAGCAGTGAATTGCCAAATAAAAAAGAATGCTCATTATTTGGCAAGTAATGGCACATTTGGCAATCGGATTTAGTTCAATTCCTTCAAATTCGATTTTTGAATAATTTCGGCTATTTTTCACCCAGTAAACCAGTTGATTCATAATCTACTTACATTTCTCTAGATTCTATAGAAAATTCATAATGATGTTCGATGGCGTATCTAAATTTGCAGTGGCCTCTCGTACTGTAATAATACAAGGAATTTGATCTGAACTGGCATTCCCATTTCCATTCAAAGACGTAAACTAAATGCCCATTTTATGATGTTTTATGGTGATGCAGACAATTTAGATAGTCAGGTCTGTGATATGGAGTGCTTCTATTCAATAATATGCAGTTAGTATTGAGGCTTTTTAAAATGGTATATAACCTCTCAGTATTGTATTGAAAAAATATATACAACTGAAAACACAGGAAAGGCAAAAAGTTATGCCGATGGTTAAATAATAATTCAATGCTTGTGTATGGGTCATTAAAAATTAAGTTAAATATCGTTTGCTTGCAAATAGTTTCTTTTAATTATGAAAACAAAATAAATGAAGTGTAATTTTGCTGTAAATAGCTGTCTTGATATAGTATTAGCAATTAAAGAGATAATTCGAGGTACAAAATGTTCCATTAAAGTGGACAATTACATTTAAGAATTACATTATCACGAATAAATAATTTACTAGGTGAATGAGACTAATTATTTTATTTATATTTTTATTTGAAATTTATGTCGTGCGTCATATCGACTAACTGCATAAGACAAAATTACGAAATTAGTTAAAGCATAATTATTGTAAATAAATTTCATTACAAATTTACACAATAATATGTTTCTATTTCTTAATATTTTTTATATAGTTTAGGTCGCTTAGGACATGAAATTATCCCCATGTTTGATTTTTATTTAAAAAAATATTACCAAACCTTTAATCGCTTTGAGGCAAGTTGTTGATTCTAATTGTAACATGTAGTCTCATATTTATTCCTTAATATTCTGCTTAATACACATTCCATATATTAATCAGCAGTACAGGAAACCATTCAGTTGTTCAAATTGTTTAATAGTAGGTACACTATATCAATTTATTCATTTGATTTGAATTGTGGAAAATTAGGATATGCATTTCATTTTTGTAATAAAGTACTGATCGCATTTCTTTGAAAATCAATTTAAAATCTATGAAGCAAAATAACACATGCCATTTGCCTGTATACTTGTAGTTTAGCTTTGAAAATTACAAATAGTAATTTCCGATACTTCCAGTCTCAAATTTTGTTTTGATTTTATTATTCGAAGTCGGCTTGATGCGATCTTACATTTGACACATCGCGAATATATGCATCATTTGTCTAGGAATATTAACGGAATACGGACGAACACATCCTATGTATAAGATTCAAACTTTCTGTAATGAAGAAATCTGGTACAATCACAAGTTCGTGTAAATTCTGGACAAGGGCTCTTTTATATTAACTTTAAGTACATTTTCGAAGCATTGCTATTAGACTGAGAGGTTATTGCAACTTTAGGTATCCTATCGAAGAACATTCTGAATGTTTTATAGAATGTTGAGGAATGTTAGTAGATCCTGAATTCACTAGTCTACTGGGGCAAAAATGGCCGAAACTTAAAAAATCGAATAATTTGAATCAGTTGAACTAAATGCGATTGCCAAATAAGTCATAACTTGCCAAAAAATCACATCCTGTTTTGTCTAGTAATCAACCATGATTTCATTTTCAATTAAATGTTGTTGTATACAATTCTTCCATATGCAATGACTTATATACACGAGTTTATTTTAAGACGTGTGTGAGACATTTGTGACCAAGTACGACGACACACCTTTAAAAGGAATTTCGAAATTATCATATTCCTTTAGACAATCACAATGCGCCTTTGACTGTGGTGTTCCTATGCATAATCAGCATGATCACTCTTGAAGGGAAATTACAAATGTTCTTGTATACAGTCAATAAAACGTACAGATTTCAAAAAGTAGAAATATAATGGACTTTATGTGAAGCGTTATTATGAGTGAGGTTTGTTTGTTAACACTTATGACAGATTTGTAACCAATCACAATATGCCTCAAAAATATTTTCGTTTTTTACCATTTCATTAGCCAATCCCAATGCTCGTTTTTTAGTGCCCAGAGAACACAACAGCTTTCTTAACATCGTCATTCATAAACTCCATACAAGATATATTTTTTTGGTTTCTTATCTTACCACAGCAGACGACTTTAAATGGAACACGATTGCATACGAAGCATAAAGAGGACAAATGAAAAAACTTTTCCAAAGTTGGGTTCCATTTAAATTTTTATATTTTTAAACAGAACTTACATTTACTTATATCCTCGTATCATGTTTTTTGGGTCTTTGCTTTTGAATCATCCATCATCAACTTTGTCTAAAAAAATCTTCCTTTCTAAAAAGAACATTCAACTACGGAATTCTTTTAATCATGAAAATATCTGACTTTGTCCCTTGTTTTATTTAAAGTGACGCCCTTACAAATAAGTTTTTTAGACTTATTTTCCGTAAAACGTTCTTTTTAAAAGCACTAGTTGCAGACCGTGATTTGTAAAGTATGCCGAATAACAATATTATTATTTATTTATTTTTTTAACTTTTCCACGAAACTTTTTTTTAACAATTCCCACTTTTCAGGAAATACTTTTTTTTTTTTTTTTTTTTTTTTTTTTATCAAAATGAAATTTTTCTTACTTTTGTCAACATGAATGCTTTTAATATTTCATTTATTTACTTTTTTTGTTTCAGAAAAAAGTCCCAATTTATAACAGACTATTTTTAGATTATTTTTCCATACAAATTTCAATTTCTTTTCATTTGTTTCAGGTACATGAAATATTCTTTTTTTCCGACAAAAATTTTTATGCAATAAATTTTTTCTAATTTAACTTTTCATACAAACTTTATTTTTTGTTATGATAATTCCATAACCATAATGTTCTTTTTTTTAACAGAACTGCCAATGAAAGTAATTATATATTATAAATAATATGCATATATTATTATTATTATTATTATATTAAAAATAAGTATTTATTATTTACTATATTAAAAATAACTATATATTATTAACATCGACTTTCCAAAACTATCATCAGACATACAACTTTTTTATTGTAATTTAAATTCAATGAAATTGTAGGATTAAAAAAAAAAAATTATTTGCAGGTTGTAAAATTTTTTGTGTCTTTTAAAATACATCATTGTTCGAGTGAAACTATCAGTCCCTCTTATTAAAGTGATATCAATATTTTTTAACTTAATTGTAATATAAATGTTTTCTTTTAATCTATAAGCTTGTCATATTAAAACTAATTGAATTTTTCCGTTGAAGTCCGACGTAATCTCAAATTACTCAAATTCGATAGTTTGAGACAGATGATAGTTCCTTTCATAACAAGTTGGATTCTCCAATCCACTTTCTCAATTCTTTAACCGTAAAATTGTGTATCAGGATTATGATAATTCTAAACTACCAGAAGAAAGATAAAGTATGTTGCTTTTTTTAATTTCTTTGGAAAATCGTATATTATTTATAAAAAATCTTGAAAAAGCCCATAAAAGAAATTAATCATTGAAATTGAATATGTGGATAAATGGAGAATTAATCTTAATGAATAAATTACTTTCAGGTTTCTTCTAGTTTCTACAATATATTAATGTAGAAATTAATGTAATGTTGCCCATCTGTCCGATGTAAACAACATCATATAAAACTACTCATTTTACAGGCATATATGGTAGGTGAAATTAAATTCAATTACCGTACAAAATTCATCTGAAAATTATGATCGTAAGTACTGGAATTGTCGAATGGTTGTGAACTTGCAATGCATTAAACTTTAGTAAGTTACAGTTGCTTCAGACATGTGATATATATATATATATATATATATATATATATATATATATATATATATATATATATATATATATATATATATATATATATATATATATATCAATTTAAAGGTCTCGATAAAATTAGCAAGATTATATCAAATACAAACGAAAGTGTTTTTTATAAATTGACTGGTAGAATGCTTCCTTAGTATAACTCAATAGATAGTTCACATCTTTATCAGATGTGAACTATCTTATATAATTGAATAACTTAATATAATTGAAACTTGAATGCTCGATGACATGGTTTTTCGTCGAGTTTGTTGCCAAATTTAACAACTTGGCCACATTTTTTTTTTTTTTTTCATTAAAAAATACAGAGCGGCAGCTATTATTTGACAACCTTAAGGGAAGGTTTCAGTCATTAAATATTACTGAATTGTACAAGTACATGCTTGTTAACTGAACCTGATGTATCACAATACAAACTCGCATAAAAGAAAAACTTTCAATGACAGAGACTATCATAATCCACATTTTTTACTTTTGGTATTTATAATATTTAGTTTTTGTTTTCATCTTCAAAGAACGCTCTTTATTTTAGACGGCAATCATTACTTATGATTAAAAAAAATGAAGAAATATATTTTCTTTCATTCTTATTTTTATGTAGTATATTCTTCAACTGTCTACTAAAGTTGTTCTTTTCCAAATTAAAATTCCTACAAAAAACTAACAACATAAGCAAAATCTAGTACTAAACAAACTAGAAATAAAAAAAAAAGTACCATTTAATGTATTCGCTTGAAAAAGTCATTTGGAAATAATTGTTTCCTTCTTTCTTATTATCTTCGTTGTGGCAGTGATTTTTCAGACATTATAAGAAAACAGAAATGATTCGAGATACAGAATTGGATAATAATGCGCCCAAATTTACGAAATTGTCCCTCATAAATTCAAATGTGTAGCGTTACTTTCGATTCTGGTTTTTTTAAAAGAAGAGAAGGAGAAAGAAAAGAAGTATTTGACAATCATATCAAAACAACATTTAATAATAGTGACCAGCTCACAAATAACTTTTTTATTCGGACAAATTCGAATAGTTAGACACAAATACGAAGTAAAAATAACACAGGAAAGTATTTTAAAGAAAGGATTGTTTTAACTTGAAAACAAATGAATAAACAATTTATTATAATATTTGCCTTTACTATGGGACGTCGTAATTTGAGGGTTATGCACATTACATGGGCCCAGGCTGCCAACTCTGAATTTGATGGAATCGCCAGTAACCCATTTAAAATTGCCAAAACTACAGTTTATAAAAATTTCCAAAAAAGCTTCAGAAAAAAACTAAAAAAGAAAATATATCGTCAATATTCTGTCTCAGACAAAATATATTTTTATTAATAGTATAGTATACATTTGTATTCAGATCGAACGAATCAAAGCTGAATAGCATTATTTCTGTGGATTGAGATGAAATTGTAATTCAATTAAAAATATAAATTCATGTCTTTGAATAACAATTATTTTATTAATTATTTTTTTCTGAATTATTCTGAACATTTTGCGATTTTAATATGATAAAAGGATAACACTAGTTTTATAATTAATTGTTCAGTTAGTTATACTATTGAATAACTATTCAACAATGTAGCCCTGATAATCGAGACTAACATCTAGCATAATCGACGTCGGGTCTCCTTTAAAGACAGAGATCTAAACTAGAGACTTTAACTAGACTTTAAACTACAATTCAATATTTTTTCCTCCATCTGTAAGAATGATATTTTTCAGCAACAAAAAATTAAAAAAATATACCTAAATAAATTGTATCTTATACTTGAGAAAATGAAGATAAATAATACAGGGTATCTATAAATTAGTTAGTCAATGGAATTCAAATAGATCTGTATATATGTTTAGTTTGTTGTATTATGAGTTATACAGATCTACTTGAGTTCCATTGCCCAACTAATTTATAAACACCCTGTATAGGTGATAAGTTAAGGAAAAATTAATAAAAACTTAATTTATTAACATTAATTAATAATATAGGATAACATAATAAAACCGAAACCCTGGCCATTCCATCGCCTCCATCTTTTCTGTAATATTTGAAAAATTTTAAGGGAGAGAGGTGTTTGGGGGGAGGGGGGGGGGGTTGTCAAGGTTTGTTGTGCCAAAGACATATAATTACTTGTTTTGACTCATAATATATGTCGAGACATGGTTTGAAAACTTAAAAAAAAATATATTATTATGAGAGTTTGTCTTGTTTTGGAACTACCGACTGTCTATTTCTGCCACTTATAAAGTGCTTAACACAGCCAAATACGTCTCGTAATTTGAGCGTAATTTTTCTAGAAGAATACGAGATCGAAATCTTCTAGTGTAAACCCAACTCTCCGACCCCACCACACCAACGAGAGGACATTGAGGCCACGACAGATTTAATGTGCACCATCCCCCATTAGGTACACACCAATATTTGGCGGACGGAGGCCCGAACCCACAACCCTCCGGTTATGAGCTCAATACTCTGCCCCAAGGATATCGGGGTCCCTTTATGAGAGTTACTTTGATCACCGATTCACTCAATCATGATCTCAATCTGTAATGCTGTAAGATTTTGCCATATAATTGAGATTAATTAGATGCTCGAGCATCTTTTTGTTTATTTCTGTTCACGTGGCATGGAAATTACATTGTTATGGTTACGAATTTTCTTCTCAGAGGAACGGTTCAATTTCAACATAATTTTTTTTTTTACTGATATAATGAAAGTGGCAATAGTGAGAGATGAAGATGTCTTGAGAAACTAGGGGTGTGGAACATCGCACAACTTTCAATTACACCATAATACTGACACTATAATTGTGTCATTTACCGTTTGTATATTTTCATCCTTCATTTAGAATAAATGGCCAGTTTGGCGATATTTTTTGCGATAATTCTTGTATTGATCTTTAAAAAAAAAATCGCCTAAATGGTAATTTCGGCGATATATTTATTATAAGCGAAACTGGGAGGAGAATAAAAAACGATCGTTGATGAGGTATGATCAAGGAAAGAGAACTCTGTGTGAAGACGTTCATTTTTCAACTTTTTATGCCATTAAAACATTTTTACGGGAATTTCGGAGAAGGGGATGTTTAGAACACTTAAAGAGGCATTACCACAGAGATTTTTATCAAAATCGTTTGAGCCGTTTTTTAGCAAACATGAAAAACATGATTTTTTCAATGGCAGCTACCTTATGCACATGTGCGATTTTGACGAAATCCTTAATAGTAGGTCCCATGGCTGCCACTAACTCTCATACCAAATTTGAACATCGTAGGTCATTTTGTTCGGGAGTTATGCTGACTACAGACATACATTTTTTCTAGATCACTTTTTTGAAATCAGGATGTTTCAAAAAGCGGAGAAACGCAAAAAAAGTCGATTTTTTTTGACCGAATGCTATACATTCATTACCCTATGTATATATACATGTGGTAATTGAAAGTAAAAATAGTTATTTATGGGAAAATACTACTGTTTCAAACGAGGTAAAGTGCTTATTACTTTCAATTACTCATTTGTATATATACATAGGGTAATGAAAGTGTAGCATTCAGTAAAAAAAAAAAAATTCTAACTTTTTGCATTTCTCCACGTTTTGGAGAATCCTGATTTCAAAAAAGTGATCTAGAAAAAATGTGTGTGTGTGTGCGCATGTGTATGTGTTTATGTGCGTATGTGAGTATGTGTTTATGTGCGTATGTGTGTATGTGTGTCTATGGTCACCATAACTCCCACACAAATTGACCTACGATGCTCAAATTTGGTATGAGGGTTAGTGGCGGTCATGGGATCTATTAAGGGTTTCGTCAAAATCGCGCATGCGCATAAGGTAGCTGCCAATGAAAAAATCATGTTTTTGAATGATTGCTAAGAAACGGCTCAAACGATTTTGATAAAAATCGCTGTGGTAAGGTGTTCTAAACATCCCCACCTCCGAAATTCCCGTAAAAATATTTTAATCGCGTAAAAAGTTGAAAAATGAATGCCTTCAACACAGAGTTCTCTTTCCTTGAGCAAATCTCATGAACGATCGTGTTTTCTTCTCCCCTCAGTTTCGCTTATAATAAAGGATAATATAAGGATTATCGATAAGTATATAGCCAAAATCCCCATTTTGGCGGATTTTTTTTAAACCCATACAAGAATTATCGCAAAACATATCGCCAAACAGGCCATTTATTTTAAATAAAGGATGAAAACTTTCAAACGACACAAATCCACGTCAGTATTATATTAGTGTGATTGAAAGCTGTGCGATGTTCCACACCCCTAGTTAATTACTATATGATTAAATAAAAGTTACGTAATTCAATTTAGAATCTTATGCCAATTGAATTATAATTGAATTCATTATCAAATATATCAAAAATTTATGAATGCATCTGACATAATTGAAACCATTTGGGTATTTTTGTAATGCCAGGGTTTACAAGCTATGGAAATTCAACACTGACTTTTCGGAAATAAACCATCAAATTAATCTTCTTTATTTTGTTTTAAAAAATTTATCTTAGATTGTTTCAATTCAAGTGTTACATAGAACAGAGTAAAAATTTCAATTGTTTCAATAATATCCTGTATTAATAATGAATATACTCAGCAACAATTTAAGATTTTATCAGTACTATCAAAGTTTTCATCGCGAAATGTTGGGTGAAAAACTTCCCATATCCTTACTCGTCACGAGTTCTGCTTTTTCAATTGAAATAGGTGACCAGCAATGGCTTCATACAATAGTTGTCAGAGGAATATAATGTAAGTATAAGAAGTATTTGTTTAAAAATATAAATATATTTGTTGGAAAAACTGTTGCACATTTGAAACATTTTAATTTTTGAATTTTTAGTTAGTATATATTTTTTTAAATGTCTTTGTCTTAGTATATTTTTTTTTAATAGTCTTCTTCAAAACACTTGGTTATGATATACCGTACGATGCCTCTTGGAGACTTTTCAAAAAAGTCGCCAAGTTGAATTTGTGTCAGAACGCCTTGTCGGCAAAATCCAAATGGTCACTAAGGTTGTCTGAAAACAAAATTGGCGACGGTCACATTCAGCGCCAAATCGGCAACTTTAAAAAAGTCGCAAAGAAGCAATGTACAGTAAATCTGAATCTGTTACTTTAACAGGTTAGTTATATATTATTCAAATTCCTTATCCTTAAAGTTGTGGGATTCGTACACAACTTGCGTGTTTAAGATAGCTTAGGGGAATTGATTAGGTTTATTTAGGTATTTTAGGTTAGATTAGGGGTTTATATTTATACTCAGTCGATATTTCGGCAATAGTAAAAAGTAATTTTATGATAGTAGTAAAAAATGTACTAAAGTAAAATTTTGTAGTATTTTAAGTCAAATGAAGATATTTAGTGATGTTCGCTAACGGGGAGTCGAACTCGGGACATTTAGATCTGAAGAGCGACGATCTAACCACTAGGCAAAAGTAATTACTAGTGCCTAGGTGTTGTATCTGTCTTTTGTAGAAGAGACCGCCACATAGCCTTTTCCCAGTGAGTCGCGAAGGGACGAACGATTGAGCAATGAGTTTGGCAGTGAGTCGCCAAAGATGCTTGGTGTTTTGGCATTGAATCGCCAAAGATGCCGTGATGATTGTGAGGTACTCGTGTTGAATTTTTCAGAAGGTGCCGATAGATGGCAGCATGATTCAGTTTTCCGGGTAAACCACTTTAGCGATGTGCGCTAACGGGGAGTCGAACTCGTTCTAACCACTAAGAAAAAGTAATTACTAATGTCTAGATGTTGTATCTGTCTTTTGTAGACGAGATCACCACAGATCGTGACCTCCGTTATTAAGAAGGCCATCCAACTAATATGATGGCGTCACCTGTGGTGGATACACTTTTCCTTTCAGTTAGTGAGGGAAGACTTTATTTTTGTGTGAAGAAATATTTTATCTTCCTTATTTTATGTTTTGTAAAGATATTTCAAGTAATTGGATTATTTTATTTCTTTGACAACGTAAAAAGTAAGATTATCCCTCATCTTAAAGCACTAATTTTGTACAACTTGAGGTTTTAAACTTCGTCCATTCCCGTATAAATATGATCAAGTATAATTGCTGTTCCTTTATAAGTTGTTGTTTTTTTTTTTTTTTTGTTTTTTTTTATTATTTTAAGTAATTTTAGAATATTTCTAAAGGTTTGAAATGTGAAAGGAAACAAGAAAAAACTTCCAAGTACGGTGTGAATTCTGTTCCAAGAATTGTTTTCATAAAACAGCATCAAATGATGTCAACCATAGGTTGTTTACTTGTTATTAAAACTAGGGGTGTGGAACATCGTACAACTTTCAATTACACAATAATACCGAAGTGGATTTGTGTAATTTACAGTTTGTATATTTTATATATATATATATATATATATATATATATATATATATATATATATATATATATATATATATATATATATATATATATATATATATATATATATATATATATATATATATATATATATATATATATATATATATATATATATATATATATATATATATATATATATTGTTATGAATTTTTCCACTGAGGCAATGATGGCACAGTTTTCACGGTTTAAAAATATTTATTCTCTCTTCAGAAAACTCACAAAATTTATTCACAGGCAACAGTTTAATTACTCTCAAGCTTCAACACAAGCTTCAACAAAAATAACTTCGAATTCAGCGATTATACAAGCTCACTCCAATAGGTAAACAAAGCGATCAGCTTTCAACGAACTCCGAAGTCAATCTGAAAACTTTCCAGTTCCCCAGTCCTTTATATACAAGCGCGTGAGACATTCTCGAAATTTCCAGCCAATTTATCGGAAAGAAATTTCTCGAAACTTCTCGATTACTTCAGGTGTTGCCACCTTTTTCTAACTTGTATAATCGCTATTAATTACTAAATAAAATTGGATAAAAATAAATTACAATAGAATTTTGAAATAATACGTCACTATTTACAATATATACAGACAATTTGTGCAACATTTCCCCCTTCTTAAAGACTGCACGTCCCGGGAAGTGAAGTCCTTAAGAGGAAAGGCAATTCAATCACTTCTACTATAATATGGGGCTAGTCTATTGTTATGTACAACTCTAGGTTTACAGGAGGGTGTCCGTTGAATCCTTACCACGACGTCGTTGATCTTCTTAAGGACCACATACGGCCCTTCCCAGTTCGTCTGGAGCTTAGGGGAGAGTCCTTTCCGACGTTTAGGATTCCATAACCACACCTTGTCACCTTCCTGGAATGAACGTTCCGTGGCCTTGGCATCGTAGCGGACCTTCATGCGCTCTGTCATGATGTTGATTCTTTCTCTGGCGAACCGATGTACGGCTTCCAAACGTGCCTGGAGATCATCTAGATACTGGACAGGCGAGGAAAGGGTGTCCGGTGGTCTTCCAAAGAGGAGGTCGCAGGGTAGTCTAAGGTCTCTTCCGAAAATCATTTGAGATGGTGTATATCCGGTGGTCTCGTGAGTAGCACTTCTGTAGGCCAAAAGGAACAATGGAAGTTTCTGATCCCAATCTTGCTGGTTCTTGGAAACAAACAAGGAGAGATGATTCAGAATCGTTCTATTAAATCGTTCAACCATTCCATCGGATTGTGGGTGCAGGGGAGTTGTACGAGTCTTTTCCATGTCGAGCAAGTCACACAGCCCAGTGAAGACGGCAGAGTTGAAGTTCGTCCCCTGATCGGAATGTATCAGCAGGGGTACGCCAAATCGGTAGATCCAATTCCGTACGAGGACTTCTGCTACGGTTGTGGCTTCCTGATCCGGAATCGCGTATGCTTCTGGCCACTTGCTAAAGTAGTCCATGACAACTAGGATGTATTTGTTGCCATTAGTTGTGTGAGGTAGGGGGCCTAAGACGTCTAAAGCAATTCTTTCGAATGGTGTTCCTACGTTGTAACGTTGCAACTTTCCACGAGTTCGGGTCTTCGGTCCCTTTCGTGAATTGCATGCATCACAGGACTTGCACCACTTCTCCACGTCGGATTTTGCTTTGTCCCAGAAGAATCTCTCCCTGACTTTCTGAAGAGTTTTCGTGACACCAAAATGTCCTCCAGTAGAACTGCTGTTAAGTTCTTCCAGAACGTTGGTAACTCTAGAACTTGGAAGGATTAATTGCCACCGGAAGCTTTTGCCATCATCGGACTCCCATCGACGGTAGAGTACTCCATTCTTCAAGTGCAAAGAGTCCCACATAGCCCAGTATCTCTTCATTGTTGGGCTATAGCATGCAATTTCCTGCCAACTGGGTTTTCCTGTAGCCGCTTCCAGGAATTCAATGAGAGGTTTCAAGTCCTGATCTTCGACCTGACTTTTGCGGACATTCTGATCACTCCAAGGATCCACGTCTGAATTAGTTGACTTGGAAGTTATTTTCCGAACGGCCGATGTGTTAACCCCAAACTTAGACTCGGCATTGGAACAAAATCGACAGTTCTCCGGACATGGTCTTCTAGAAAGAGCGTCTGCATTCCCATGGAACGTTCCTTTTCTGTGATGGATATCCATGTCGTATTCCTGCAGGCGCTGAATCCACCTTGCTATTTGTCCCTCTGTATTCTTGAAATTCAGCAACCAAGTCAGAGACGCATGATCAGTTCTTAAAAGGAATTTTCGGCCGTACAAGTAATGATGAAAGTGCTCAACGGCTTTTACTATTGCCAGTAACTCCTTTCTTGTGACGCAGTAGTTCCGCTCGGATCTTGACAGGCTCTTACTAAAATAAGCGATGACTTTCTCCTGTCCTTCAATTTCCTGGGAAAGAACGGCGCCCACTCCCTCATTGCTGGCATCTGTATCCAAAATAAAGTCCTTGTTAACATCGGGAAAAGCCAAAACAGGCGCGGATGTTAAAGCGTTCTTCAGTTGATTGAAGGAGTCGTCACAGTCGGCAGTCCATAAGAACTTCTGCTTGCTCTCTGTTAGTCGATGCAAGGGTCTGGCGATCTTGGAGAAACCTTTCACGAATTTACGGTAATACGTGCACAGGCCTAGGAAGCTTCGCAATTGATGAACGTCTTGCGGTCGAGACCAAATTTGCACAGCATGGATCTTGGCTGGATCTGTGCTTACTCCATCGGATGAGATGATGTGTCCGAGATAACTGACTTTCCGCCTAAAGAGCTTACATTTTGATGGGCTAAGTTTCAAGTGGGCTTCCCTAAGCTTCAAGAACACGTTCTTCACATTTTGCAAGTGTTGATCAAAACTCCGCCCGGTGATAATGATATCGTCCAAATATACCAGACAGGTCTCGTATGAAAGTCCTCTAAGCACAGTCTCCATTAGTCGCTCGAACGTAGCCGGTGCATTACACAAGCCAAACGGCATAACTTGAAACTGCCATAATCCTTGGCCGGTAGTGAAGGCAGTCTTCTCACGATCGTCGGGATGTATCTCCACTTGCCAGTATCCACTCTTCAAATCCAAAGTCGAAAACCACTGGTTCCCCGATAGAGTGTCCAAAGTGTCGTCGATTCTTGGCAGAGGGTAGCTGTCCTTTTTCGTAATTTCGTTCAGCTTCCGGTAATCCACACAAAACCTGGTGGAACCATCCTTCTTTTTAACGAGTACGATTGGAGAGGCCCATGGACTTGAGGAGGGTTCGATAACTCTATTATCTTCCATTTCATGTAACAATCTCCCGACCTCCTCTTGTTTTGCGAAAGGAAGTCTTCGAGGATGTTGTTTAATAGGTAAATGGGTCCCAGTATCGATTCGATGTTGAGTAAGCTCTGTTCTTCCTACATCTTTCGATGACATGGAGAAAATGTCTTGAAATTCTTTTATAAGGTTTCCGACAGTCTTCTCTTGCCTTCTTTCCAACCGAGAGTCTTCGAGAAGCTGGTCCACTAAATCCGCGGGTGGTGCGGTCGGAAGCTCCTTCGATCCTCGTTGGATGCTTGTAACAGGTGTGCAAGTGGCAATTTCTTCTCCTTTCTTGATAACTCTCTTAGAATCAGCGATGTTGGCCATTCTCACATGCACCACCTCTTGAGAGAGATCCACAAGCGTTGCTCCTACTACCACTCCTTTCGGGACGCTATTCGATGATGGGAAGTCCGTTACTCCAAATCAGAAGGCCTTCGGGAGCTCTGTTGAACCTTTTACAACCAAGTCTGTCATGGAGGGGATGGTGATGTCTTCAAGAGCTACTATTCGATATGCACACGGCTCTTCCGAGTCCAAACCGAACAATGGAACTTCTTCTTTCCCCGTTTGAAGCTCGCCTTTCTCGAAATTCAAAGTAATTCCATTTCTCTTTAAAAAGTCCAATCCAAGAATACATGGGTCAATAATTTCAGCGACGTAAACGGTATGAGTGTAGGTGTGAAATCCAAAAGAGATGTTGACATTTAATTTCCCATGCACAGAAATTTTGTCACCAGTCACAGTCTGTAGTGAAACTGAAGGCGCCGTGTAAAGAGGTTGGCTGTCCAGGCGCCGGGCTACATCCGTCCGTAAGATGGTTACATTTGCCCCTGAGTCAACTATTAGACGACAGGGAGTTCCATTGATCTTGCCCTCCACGAATAAACCATGGTTTCCTCCTTGAAGGGATGAGATGTGATAGAGGCTGAGTGGGGCACCACCTGCTCTACACGGCGACCTCCGCCTCGCGAGTTAGCCGCTCTTTAGTTTAACTGCTGAGGCTCGGACGAGGGTTTGTCCCCTCTCCTGTCCAATTCAGGGCAATCACGTCTGAAATGTCCTTCCCGGTTGCAGAGCCAACAAACCACTCTAGTTTTTCGATCCCTCGAGCCAGGAATATTTCTCATAATTCGCTCCATCTTGTTTTCCAGTTCTTGAAACTTCTTCGTGAAAAGTTCAGAGGAATCGTCTGCCAATGTTCCACGTACGAAACGCCGATCTTTTCTAGAAGCTTGCTGTGCGGCTTCCACTCTCATGGCATAGACGAGGGTTGACTTCAGATCTTTGCTGTCTGACATCCTAGTAGCTTGCTGTATGTCGGGATCTTTGATGGCATCCACGAAATATTGAAGAGACAGATTATCTCGTACGTCCGAGGGACAGTCTGGGAAGGCGAGGAGCGACAGTCTTTCTACATCCGATGCCAATTCTTGAAGAGTTTCATTGGCCTTCTGCTGTCTCACTTTCAATTGCAGTCTGTTGTAATCCTTTAGATGCTGCTCCCCAAACCTTAACTCCAATGCACTTGCCAGCGCCACGAATTCTCCCCGCTTCTCTTCAGGTAGTGTCTGTAAAATGTCAGCAGCTTCACCTCGAAGAGATGCTGCGAGATGGAATGCTTTCGAAGTATCGTCCCAACCATTCGCAGAAGCAATCATTTCAAATTGCGTTTGATAAACGCGCCAAGACGACTTCCCATCAAAAGGGGCCACTTTGATGTTAGAGCGCGGCGCCATAAAGGGGATGGAAGCGTTATCCCAATTAGGGGAAGCTATGGCCACAGCTTCACGCGTTTCCATTTTTCGCAGCCTTTCTTCAACAACGTCAATGAATCTATCTTGCTCTTCCTTTAAGGTGGAAACTTTTTCTTGCATGGTGGAAACTTTTTCTTGCACAGTGGAAACTTTTTCTTGCACGATGGAAACTTTTCCGTTAAACTCCTCAAACTTTTCATCAACTTCCTTTCTTACTACATTGAATACTTCTTCTTTCACGGATAGCAGAACATTTGAGGTAGTTTCAATTATGGTTGATTCCACCATTGAGGCTAGCTCCATCTTCATTTCTTCCTTGATTTCATTCACTGCTGCAGATGTTGTTTCACACTTGGCGGCTAAAGCTCTAATCTCCGATGATGTAGCGGCAATTGCGGCGGCGGTGGACTCTTGGCCGGCTTTCATTTCGGCTGCGGCAGTTTCTTGGCAGGCTTTCATTTCGGCCGCGGCAGTTTCTTGGCAGGCTTTCATTTCGGCCGTGGCAGTTTCTTGGTAGGCTTTCATTTCGGCTGCGGTGATTTCCTGCTGGGCCTTCATTCCAGCAATCATTTCCATCAACTGCTTCATTTGATCTTCCATCATTCCTCTAGTTGTCGGCATTCAAGATGACTTGATCCCACTTCTGACACCACTGTTATGAATTTTTCCACTGAGGCAATGATGGCACAGTTTTCACGGTTTAAAAATATTTATTCTCTCTTCAGAAAACTCACAAAATTTATTCACAGGCAACAGTTTAATTACTCTCAAGCTTCAACACAAGCTTCAACAAAAATAACTTCGAATTCAGCGATTATACAAGCTCACTCCAATAGGTAAACAAAGCGATCAGCTTTCAACGAACTCCGAAGTCAATCTGAAAACTTTCCAGTTCCCCAGTCCTTTATATACAAGCGCGTGAGACATTCTCGAAATTTCCAGCCAATTTATCGGAAAGAAATTTCTCGAAACTTCTCGATTACTTCAGGTGTTGCCACCTTTTTCTAACTTGTATAATCGCTATTAATTACTAAATAAAATTGGATAAAAATAAATTACAATAGAATTTTGAAATAATACGTCACTATTTACAATATATACAGACAATTTGTGCAACAATATATATATATATTTTTCGTCAAAATATTCAAAAAGTTATTAAAGGCGCAAAGAAAAAAATATAACACCGAATCCTTGTATAAAATCGACAACTTTTGGATACTTTTTGAAGAAGTTATGTTCCATTTCAGAATATCCTCTTTCATAACCAATGATAAGAGGATAAATTGTTTCTGAATTTTTTTCGAGTTCTTCCACTATTTCTAGGTGCAAACTTAAGCCAGATTTACAAGCTACCCTTCGGGGTTCCAGCTTAGTTCGCCAGTCTGTGACGTCATGTGACGACGCTAGACTACTGGTTTCAGTAAACCAAACATTTTCTATTTACTGGCACCGGCGATTCCCATTAACCAATCGCGTGTGCTCTCCCTTGATCACCGACAGACGGCGCAGCGGTCGCTTAGCTGACGTCACGGAACTGGCTATTTGAACCGGAACCCTGACTGGTAGCGTGTAAATCCGGCTTTACTAAGAAATGTATTTTTTCGCTTGAGCAAAAGTGACCATTCAGCGAGTATGGAAGATGGTAAAAGATTTTAGAACAATTTTTTCAGTAAAATTATTCTGTGTATGACAATTAGATATAAATATAAGTTTTCCTTGACTGGGACAAAAGCAAGTTATCTTCTGTTATTTACTAAGTGTTCCTAATAAGCATATAATGTGAAAAATTTACAAAGCTTTCTAAATTAAAATTACAGATTTTATAAAAATCTGATTTTTTTTTTTTTTTGCAATCTCAAAAAAGATTGAAGAATCTTACTTCTGATAAATTCTATTCTTATTTAAGTAAGTTTTTAAAAATCATTTTAAGAATATACTTATCCCATATTTGTGTACTAATTTTGTAACATTGCAAAACGAGTATTTTTTGCAAAGTCGTAATTAATTAGGTCAATTTATTATAGTGAATTTATTTATAAGTTTCACTGATTGCATTGCTAACCTAATGTACTTCCAGCTATTTAAAGGTTAATTACTTTTTTCATGATAAAGACCTATAACAGGAGAATTTATGAACACTTTTATAACTCTCCAATCAGAAAGTGGTTCTAATATAATTGCATGAAACAGCATTTGAAAAATTAGGTGGAATGGATTTAAGCGGAATTCAAAATTCATTCGATATAAATTTAACTAAAAATTTATGTTTATTCTTAATTATTACAACTTTGCATAACTAAGTGGTATTCCAAATCTCCATGCAAAACTGCACAGATTAAACTTAAATATTATGTTTTTTTTTTTTTTTTTTTTTTTTTTTTTTATCACTCAGGGGAAAAAAAATTTTTGGTTTAACCGAAAGAATATGCTTGAAACAATGATTAGTTTTATTATTGTTTTCAGTTACAGTTTATTATTGTATTATTGTATTGTTAAATAATATCTGAAACATTTTCTTTATATCACCACATGCTCTTAAATACATCCAGAACAACCTTTTTACAGATGCTTCCTGAAGGAAATTATAGAGCGAAATAGGATTATTCCGACAGCAATGGCGATTACAAAACTACACTTTCCAAAAGACATTTGTTTTAAACTGTGTATAAAGTGCAATTTAAGTATCAATTGTAATGTGTATTCAAACTGTGTAAAGCAAGTAAAATGCAAAATATGTGGTAGAATGGCTTATATTTAATGAAACGCATAATATGTTAGTGGAATTTGTAATGTTTAGTGAAATACGTACTATGTGAGTAAAATGTGTAATGTTTAGTGAAATGCATGATATATTAGTATAATGTTTAATGTTTAGTGAAATGAATAATATATAAGTAAAATGTATAATGTTTAGTGAAATGCATGATGTGTGAGTTGAATTGTATAATGTTTATTGAAATGCATAATATATGAATAAAATGTATATTGTGTAGTGAAATGCATAATATGTTGTAGAAGGGCTTATGTTTAATGAAATGCGTAATATGTGAGTAGAATGTTTAATGTTTAGTGAAATGCATAATATATTAGTGCAATGTATAATGTTTAGTGAAATGAATAATGTATGAGTAAAATGCATAATGTGTAGTGAAATTCATAATATGTGAGTACCATGTGTAATGTTTAGTGACATGCATATTATGTGAGTAGAATTGTATAATGTTTATTGAAATGCATAATATATGAGTAAAATGTATAATGTTTAGTAGGCCTGGGCTATGTTAACATTTCTGCATCGCGATATATCGGGAAGCAAACATCACGATGTCACGATACATCACGATGTCATGATACATCACGATGTTAACTATATTTTTTTTACAAAATACTATAAAACAACGTTTTCATAACACGCTATGTAGCCGAAAGTTATGCTTACTTAGCTTTGCAACATTTTATTGTATTCATGTATGGAAGTTTATTTTAAGTAACATGAGCAGCAACCGAATTACTTTCAGAGGGATACACAAAGCACCCAAAGGGGTATAAACCGGTTATTTTTTTATTTTAATCCGGATTTTTCAATTTCTCTATCTTAATAACATTTTATTTTGTTGTTATCAACGGAAGGAGAGGTAGGGGGGAGGGGGGACAGGTGGCACTTCCTGGCGGAGCACATGTTTCTTTAGTTATTGGATATTCTTAATTATTAAATCGAAAACATACTTTATAATGAATATTTTATTACTTAATATATACAATATAACTATTAAACAATAAAAATAAAATTAATGCATAACTTTTAAAATTCTACTAATCTTTATTTTGTGCCAAAAAAATCTCCATTTAAGCATTTTTAAGAAGCAATGTTGGACTGAGTAATTAATCTTATGGAAATAAACTTTATTCAAATCGTGCAAACTGAATTTTTTTTTAAAAAAACATTTATTTACTTACGAGTCAGAAGAGAAAATCCTTCAACGTAAATGGGGAAAAAATCGTTTAAAAGTATTTAAGCAATCAAACTAGAGAAACAACTGTGATCCGTCCATGCGTTAGTTCATACGGACTTTGGCAGATATAACAAACCATCATAGTAATAAACAACCTGATTATCTTAACTGGGTAAGAATCAGACAAAAATTACCACCCAAAAATACAGCAATCCCCTTGAATTAATAAATAAAGCAAAGCTCTCAAAAGGTAAAAATATTAGATAAAAAAATCCTGAAGTTAATGTAAAAGATTTAAAAATACAAAAATGTAATATTTTAATTCTTCCAAGTTAGAGAAAAAAAAATCAAAAATGAAACACAAAAAGTTTAGGAAATACTCAATTGAATTCCAAAAATAAAATATCAAGGTCTTATATCTGATGACAAATTAAATAAAAATCAAAACGTTTTTCATGAGTTGAGAGAACAACAAAAAAAAAAATGTTCAAACAATAAAAGGAATACTTCTTTCATCGAATCTCCAATATTACTAGACTAACTGACGCCTGAAAACCACCTCGTAATTTCAATACTCAGCTGTAAAAACGAAATAAAAAATAAACGCGAGACTTAAAAAAAAAAAAAAAAAAAAAAAAAAAAACATTGTAAAATTGAATTATAATTTTAACATGTCATACATGCTTTTTTTCCCTTGAAATGTGCACTTTTTTCCAACTTTATTTTAAATTTCAAAAGCCAGGGGATGCAAAAGCGAATGCAACATGTAATAAGTGATTAAATGCGCGATGCCATCTGTGGCGTTTTGTTTCTATTCAATCATGGAAACATCGCACATACCGGATACGATTACCACGATGCCGATACAGCAAAAGCAAATGGAAATCGTCTCAAACGGAGCGGCGCGGTGTAGCTGTTACACTACGTTTCTATACAGTCTTGGATACACCGCGCATATGCAGGGAAGATTACTGCGATGTGGTGAAGTATCGTGTCTCAAACGGCGCGGTGTCGACGGTTTCAATACGTTTCTATAGTATTTTAGAAGCACCGCGCATGAATCGTGGCATCATCGGTTCTCCGTCCTTGAAGTGCTAGGTAATGAGTGTATCGCGCTCTCGTCAAAAAAGATCGTGATGTATCGGTTTAGGAAAAATAGTGACACCAGTTTGACGACGTTGATTTCACACCGGTTTTAGACGATGTATCGATACATCGCCCAAGCCTAATGTTTAGTGAAATGCATAATATGTTGTAGAACGACTTTTTTTTAATGAAGTGCATAATATGTTAGTAGAATGTGTAATGTTTAGTAAAATTCATAATATGTTAGTAGAATTTGTAATGTTTAGTGAAATGCATGATATATTAGTATAATGTTTAATGTTTAGTGAAACGAATAATATAAAAGTAAAATGTATAATGTTTAGTGAAATGCATAATATGTTGTAGAATGGCTTATGTTTAATGAAATGGTTAATATGTGAGTAGAATGTGTAATGTTTAGTGAAATGCTTAATATATTAGTGCAATGTATAACATTTAGTGAAATGAATAATATATTTATAAAATGGCATAATGTAGTGTAGTGAAATTCATAATATGTGTGCACAATGTGTAATGTTTAATGAAATGCATAATATGTGAGTAGAATTGTAAAATATTTATTGAAATGCATAATCTATGAGTAAAATGTATAATGTGTAGTGAAATGTATAATATATGAGTAAAATGTATAATGTTTAGTGAAATGCATAATATTGTTGCACAAATTGTCTGTATATATTGTAAATAGTGACGTATTATTTCAAAATTCTATTGTAATTTATTTTTATCTTATTTTATTTATTAATTAATAGCGATTATACAAATTAGAAAAAGGTGGCAACACCTAAAGCAATCGAGAAGTTTCGAGATATTTCTTTTCCGATGAATTGGCTGGAAATTTCGAGAATGTCTCACGCGTTTGTATATAAAAGACTGGAGAACGGGAAAGTTTTCAGATTGACTTTGGACTTCGAGGTGAGCTGATCGCTTTGTTTACTGGAGTGAGCTTGTATAATCGCTGTATTCGAAGTTGTTTTTGCTAAAGCTTGTGTTGAAGCTTGTGAGCGATTACACTGTTGCCTGTGGATAAATTTTGTGAGTTTTCTGAAGAGAGAATAAATACTTTTATACTGTAAAAACTGTGCCATCATTGCCTCAGCGGAAAAATTCGTAACAATATGTTAGTAGAATTTGTAATGTTTAGTGAAATGCATGATATATTAGTGTAATGTTTAATATTTAGTGAAATGAGTAATATATGAGTAAAATGTATAATGTTTAGTGAAATGCATAATATGTTGTAGAATGTGTAATGTTTAGTAAAATGCATAATATGTGAGTAGAATGTGTAATGTTTAATGAAATGCATGATATATTAGTATAATGTTTAATGTTTAGTGAAATGAATAATATATGAGTAAAATGTATCATGTGTAGTGGTACAAGCTTAGTGGTTCAGGTACAAGCTTAACGTTTCAGTAAATTTATAATGTTTTAGTGCAACCTGTAACGTTTCAGTGTAATTATAATGTTTTAGTATAATATATAATACATCAGAGTAATGTAAAAGGATTCAGTGAAATTTATAGGTCATTCTTTAATATAAAAATGTCAAATTTAGCAATCTGTAACTACTTTTGGAAAAATAAATAGTTGTTTACAAACCCAATTGGTGCGTCGTACTTTATTTTTGTATATATTATGCACTTATTTCATGTCATATAACTTTAATATAAAAAAATGCATAATTTATATAACTTTCATTACTTTTAAGAATGATTAAAATTATCCTGATTTTTTTAAAATTTCTGTATATTGCGTTTCTTGAAGTTTAAAAATCTCAAGTATTTTGACTCTATTTTAATAAAAATTATTTCCTTACTAGCTGGCTGTTAACAGTTCTTTCGTAACTTAAATTATTGGATTTATATCGAGAGGAAATGGTAAATTGAACTCATCCTAAAAACTTTTAGATGTAAAAACCGAAGTAAGACAACAAAGCAAATTATAGTTTGAAAATGTTCAATGTGTAATGTGTATATGTACTCGTTGTTAGATTGTTCTGTCTATCATATTTAACAATAATTTGTTGTCTTGAATCAAATATTTGTAGACATCTCTAATTTATTGTAAATTCGCACGTGGCGAACCATTGTGTCGCCTTTATGTTATTGAGACTTTTTTTCAGAACGTGATCCTGTCAGACTGGATGGTCACGGCTCACAGCATTTTTTACAAGTGGGGTAAATTTTTGTGACAGACATAATAGGTGGCCGCTTGAGAGTCTGGTCAAAGCGGTCAGGGAGCCTCAATCGCATTTGATTTCCAGAGGAGTGCCAGGAGATGTCCCGGAGTACCATTGGTGCAGGTGGAATTCGCCAGATTAAATTTTGTTCAGATTTTTCATTGGAGTAAAGTTCCTGACAAGTAAGCGAGGAGCCAGTGGGCGTTACTTCCTCACCACTCTCTTTAGCCAACTTATCTGCGACCTCAATACCTCTAATATTTGCATGTGATGGAATCCATTGGAGATGGACGTCGTGGTTCTAAGAAATCTTTTTCAGTTTTAGCAGAATAGATACACTTGTTTCATCGTTTACAGAGGACCAGCCACTAAGATGTTGTAGTGCACTGGGCGGGCCGATAGAATCCAAAGCTCTCCAAAATCACAGTCATAGGATATGATAGCGTCAAGCCCCTCCTTAATCGCTATTAACTCGCTCCTGAAGACAGAACAAGTGTCGGAGGATTACATTGCTTTTGTGAAGTTTCAAGGTGAGGGGCCCTAAATATAAATACCGCTGCCAGTACGATTTTTTGTACTACTACCATCGGTATAAACCTGCACTGCATCGCTAGGAATACCACTAATAATTTCCAGAGCTAGCTGTTTAAGATGGTCTTCAATGTGAGTTTGCTTGTTTGCATTAGAATTCAGATTAGAGTGGTAGAAAACTCTTGGCAGTCCCTCTGAGGGATCAATACAAGACCTTCAAGATTGAGGTTCAACCTCACGCTTAAATTTAGTAAATACTGTTAACAATAAAGAACTGTTTTTTTATATTTTGGTTTACCAATTTATCTGCACTTTATGTTTAGCCACTTTTAAATTTTAGACGGCTTAGTGGCTTTTAATAAAAAAAATATTAACAATACGTAGGAAATATGAAAATATGGAATCTTCAATCCTTTTTTTTATTTCAATATATGTTACCTTTCCAAAAATATGCCAGTATAACTGGTCATTACCTCACTATTTATGCATCCCCTTCTATATGAAAATAATGCGCTTAAATTGTATTTTTACCTTTGAGGTGTCAGTCTTGTCCCATTTACCCAATTAGTTAGTGGATTTTGTGCAATTTTCTTGACGGGGAATCAATTTGTATCGAAGGCCTTCCTGATTATTATGAAAGGTATATCCAAAAGCCCCTTCCCCTTAAAAAAACATTCTATCATTATTTAAGTAATGAAAAACTAAATCTCTTGTTATAATTGCATTGATCTTACTAGTTAAATATGAACTATTTTCTTGTAACTCACAGAGTTCAATAAAAAAAAATTGTTTTTGCAAAATGTATCAAAAATTATTTAATAATTTTAGGAGTGTCAACTTACTAATGCTCTAGATTCTACTACATATTCCTAGTCAACTTCATTTTCGTTTTATTATCATTTTCAGAAATATATTAATTGGATGAGAATCGTATATCTTGATCCCCGTTCGTTTTCTAAAAGGAATTGTTCCCTACGACTCCATGATTTGTTGTGTCATTTACTTTCAATACCTCAATGGATTCTTGCAAGAGACAAATATGTTGTAATATGCATAAATCAGGGAAACAAAGCATTTATTCTGATTTATCATTGAGAATTGTCATATGACATTAAACATGATGTTTCATGAGAGTTAACAACCCAAAGGAATTATGTTTTCATATTCCAGATTTTGAAATTTATACTTTTCAGAACTTTTACTACATTTTAATTTCATTGAAAAAATACGATTTGCATTATTTTAAAAAATCAAGAATGATTAGTGACATTTTTTATTGGATCTGAAATTAAAACTATTTATGTTTAAACTATTATTAGAATTAAATTAACATTATTATTAGTTTCTATTAAACTTGTCAAAGTTTAAGTTTAGATTGCATAATTATATATTACTGAAAATTGGAGTTAATTTAAAATGAAAAAAATGTACAATTATTTATGTTTTAAAGTTTGTTTTAATTTTGAAAGCATTTTCAAGGGTCATTATAATACTCATTTATAATTATACATGCTTTATTCCAGTTCATATCATAATTTAAAATTTTTAATCTTCAGTTCATAAATATTTTTTCTTCTTCTGCATTATCCACAAATTATAGTTCATCTTTAAAATTAGATAACTATTATTGTTTAGTTAAAATGTCAATTAAAAAGTCCACTCATTTTCTAAATAGCCTTTTAAAAAAAAAAAATCCTAAACTGCTCTACTGGGTTACGGTATTGCCCACTTATTAACTAAAAAAGGACTAACAAATTCTTAAGTAAACATTTCTTTGGTAATTTGATTATTAGAGCGTCTTTAAAAAAAAAAAAAAAAAAAAAAAAAAATTAAGCAGATAAGTGTAGGACGTTAGTGTTAAAAAAAAAAAAAAAAACTAAGAAAATTAATTTTTCTTTAAATGATATCTGAACTGTGTTTGTTCCATACGGAAAACCTTTTGTTGTGGAATTTATTCTTGGATTCATACAAAATTCAGAAACAATTTTGTATATCCTTATGAGCACTATTTTACGAAGGAAGACACTTTTACTAAATTATTGTAAAATTGTATGTATTTTGCAATGAATTGTTATAAATTACTTTGTACATGAAGAGTATAATCACTCAAAATGCGTATAAAAGGCAAAATTAAGATGAAGTCCAAGTAAGGATCATTCTCTATACTCGTTATGTTACAAGCTTTCAGCTCAGTGTATTTAGGAACTACTTTTAATAAAACCTAAAAATTTGGTGTGTAGGTACGAAAAAGATTACTTAATGAAATGACATAAATTGTTTTCATTCAATGTCTATCGATTATATCGATTATAAACGAAAATTAAAATGGCAAAAGACAAACCAGATGGAGCCACTGCATATACATTGACTTGAGGATTTCAAATATAAAATAAACTGTATTAGACGTTATTTTCGAGTTTTTAATTTATGTCATTTCATGAAGTGAAAATGTTTGCACGTGCTCATTAAATTTCAAGATTTTATACAAAGTTGTTTCTAAAAGCGCTGGACTAGAAGATTGTAATATAGCGAGTATATGGAATGGCCCTTGCTAGAACTTTATCGAGTTTGTTTGCCTCTTTAAGAACTATTACGTTGTGCGAGTGTTTGTGCAACGTAAAAAAAGTCTACTCAAAAAATGATCGAAATGTTCTTATTTTTAAGGACGTTGGGCTTTTATTATAACTTTAAAAAAAATTTATTTGTAATTGAGGAATACACTTTCTCATTTTTTAAAATAAGATTTAGTTGATGTGTGATCGAGAGTTTTCAAAGAAGCTGCCGTTTTATACACTCGACCATCGGGATACATTCCCTTCCTCATCAAAATTGTAAAAAAAAATATTGTATTTTGAATTTCAAAGGAAAATCGTTTGGCGGAACTTTGCTCGTAAACGTATGGAAATAATTTTTCGTTAAATTCGAACAGATGATCTTCACGTTACACAATGCTTGCGTAAAATTATTTAGAACAGAAATAGCGAGGGCATTTTGATATTTATAAAAAAATAATAAGGTATGTTTAATTTTTATGTCAAATGAGTACTTAAAATCTGTATATGTCCTTACTTTATTTTTAAGCATTTTTTCCTAATTTAAATTGAGTAGGTAAATGTTCTTATTTTTCAATTGAACTTTAGTGCAGGCTTTATTTTTATTTAAATTCACAAATCATCAAATAAATATTGCGGTTTTTGAACTGCAAAGCGAAAAAAGAAAATTATAAACTTTTATAAATAGGGCACTGTCAAAAAATTTTGCAGAAAAAGCAGTATGGTAAATTATTAAAATGCATATGTTTCTGCCTTGTTAAAAGTATCTAAATTAAATGCAGGTGATATACAATGAAAATTAATAGCACTGTTTAAATGTACATTACTGAAATCTCATTATTTTACACAATTATTTATTTAGTCTTTTATCCATTATTGCTCCATTGAGTTTTTTCCTACAGGTATTTAAAAGCCAGCTAATAATACATGAACCATAGTGGCGAGGCGTGACTTTTCGTAGTGGTCATCGGTAAATCTTTTCCTCTCCCCCCCCCCCCATTGCCCTGTTCTCAATCGTTACTACATGCATTTGCATACAATAGTGATAGACAAATGTTCTCAAATTTTACCTGTATTAAGGATGTGGCACAAAACTTCTTGTTAAGCTAAAACACATTTTTCGAAATAAGCCCGACTAACATTTTAAATGTCATTCACTTCAATATTTTGCATTTCGCGCTTTTTACTAGTAATCTTCCTTTTACTGATAACTAGCCAACTTGGTTGTACAATTTCGCCACCAATGACTGAAATTAGTGCTTATTTCTGTAACTAAATGTAAGTAATTTTCAGTAGGATGTTATGAATAAAAATAGATACATTTAAATGAAAATAGTGATACAAAAGATTAATGGCATAAAAAATTGTATTTATCAAACTAAAACTTATAATAATAAAATATCCATAGTAAAGCATTGTAAATTAAATATTATAATTTATAAAAATTGTACGAGCATTTTTATTTATAATATTTTAGATTTGGAGAGTGTTTTAAAAACAATAAGTAAATGGTTAAAATAACCAATCAATATTTTGACACATATACATTGGGTCTGCCAATCCGACTACTATATTTCCCTATTGTAAAGTTTGAAATTAAACACTTATTTATAAATATACTCAAGTTTCGGGTCTTTGTTGCAAACTTTTCTATAGCTTGGTTATAAAAATTGCCACTTTTTCGAAGTGTCTCGAACATATCTTTTTCAATCGACAAGAGAGAAAGGTTGCTCAAACGATCTTGATTTTGAGTAGAGCGAGTTTTTCGTGATTCTGTCCCATTGGGAATCGGCGAAAATTACAATAACGAACCACGAACATAAAGGAACAAATATTAATTGACTAGTATTTTTATGTATTAAATAATTATTTATAAAGAAGAAAAATAATCACTGCTTGTTAAAATCTATAAAATAGTAACACATTTTAATAAATTAAATTCTGATACATAATGAAAGATAATTATAATGAATAATAAAACATAATTACAATAAATAATGAAAACTTGGACAATAATAATGTTTTTATTGTAATTTATTACAAGTCCTTACCCCCTCCCCCATCTTCGTTTTTGATCAATACATACTAAATGCATTTACATACAATCATGATAAACAAATATACCCAAATTTAGTTGCCGTTCACGAGGGGATATGTAACCCTTCCTTTTCAGCTTCTCAAATAAAAGTTTAAAACGTAACGACAAATTTTAATCCAGACCCAATTCATTCGATTGGAGAGTATGGAGTGTGGATTGAAATCGTGTCGCAAGCCTATATTATCAATGAAATTAAAAAAGTCACACAAGTACATAAAACTTAAATGCAAACATTCAAACAAAGGTGCCCATGACAAGAATTTATAAAATTAAAAAAGAAGTATTAATTATATTCTCCCCTTCAAGTTCAAAATCAAATTTGATGAATCAAAGTAAATTTAAACTAATTTGAAAGGTTCACTGGCAGGAGACATAATAAACGTTCTAAAAAATGCGCCAAACCAATGTCCCAGTTAATCTAAATAAGTTTCAGATTTCTAATATTTTTAATTATTAAAATACTTTCATTCGTATATTACCCAATCATATGTCATCTAAATTGTATATGGAAGAAATAAATTACAAGGAAAGTAATACATAGTATTAAAAAAAAAAAACACTTTAAAATCTTTTATCGCCGATTTGGAGATATCACGCCAAATGTCAGGAATACACCTACAAGAACTATCGAAACCCTAAACGTATTCGGTATAATCTTCGATGACCTGAGAGCCCTGTCGACGAATCAGATTCGCTCATTGATGCCTTCACAAACAGAAAACTACAGAGAAGACGATTCGGAAAGATGAACGAATCTCATATAGAGGGCAGCACGAACGAAATTTCTTTTAATGGATTTTTTATCACTTTCTTGTGTAACTTATTAGGAAACAGTTATAAAAATGTTTTTTTAAAGAAATACTGCCCAGAATAATTAAGAATATTGTTATTAAATTGAAAAAAACCTCCAAAAAAAAAAAAAAAATGATTTTTTTTTTTAAATTTTGTTTGCGTGAATTGTTAATTTTTTTCTTTTTTCCATGAGATTTATGCACTCATCGCCGAATCCAACGATGACCGGACCCCTCGCTACTGATGAACCACTTGTTATAAATACCAATTTAAACCTATTGCCACCATAACTTTAGACGATTGTTTTCTTTCTTTCTTATACTTATAAATGGTTTAATTCTTAGCAAATATGGGGCACAATAAGAAATATGGTATATTACTAAAATATGTAGCTATTTTGCCTTATTAAAAGTCTAAATAAAGTGTCATTGCAAAAAGAAATAAACAATGAAAATCAGTAATTATGTTTGAATGTACTAAAATGCCATTATTTTACACAATTCAGTCGAAGAGTTATTACAGATATACATTTAGTGTTTTTTCTAAAAGTATCCGAAAGTCAGATTATAGTACGTGAACACTACTCGTTATAAATGTCACTTTAAACCAGTCGGTAGGAATCGTCACCATGATGACTCCAGACTACTTTTACTTCCCATATGTTAACATAGGGTAATGAAAAGTCAAAAACTAAATTCGCTATTTTTGGGGGGCATTTTTCTACGTTTGGAACATCCTGATTTCTAAAAAGTGGTCTGTCTGTGTGTACGTGGTCTGCTTAGCTCCCGAACGAACGGACCTACGATGCTCAAATTTTGCGTAGGGGTTAGTGGTGGCCATGAAACCTGCCATTAAGGATTTCGTTAAAATTGCACATAAGGTGGAAATCATGAAAAATCTTTTTAAAAAATCATATTTTTCAGCAATTGTTCGGAAACGGTTCTGACGATTTGATTAAAATCGTTGCGCTACTGCCTCTTAAGGTGTTCTAAACATCCCCACCTTCAAAATTCCCGTAGAAAAGAATAAAAACTTGAAAAACGAATGCCTTTAACACATAGTACTCTGCCCTGGAGCATCATTCATCAACGGTTGAATTTCTTCTGTTTCACGCACAATAAAGGATAATGTAATGTTTGTCGAATAACATTGCCATTTTCGCCATTTTATCATCTTTTTTTGCCCTGTAAAAATATTAAAACGGTAAATAACGCCATTCCATATCAAATATGAGTGCAATGACCATTATTATAATGTAATCAAAAGTTGTGCGATATTATACACGCCTAATTTCCTTTGCCTCAATAGCTAAAAAAAAAATGGTTTGACGAGAGTACGTACGAACGGAAATAAATTCCTCATTCCACATCAGATGTGTTTAATTACAAAAGGGGAAAACTTCAAGACCCTGTGTATTAGTAGTAACAGTAAAAAATACATACGTAATTTTTTAATAAAATATTTTTATAACAGCGTGCAAAAAAAATAAAAACTTTTCTTAATCATTTTGAATCAAAAATCGTAGCGAAAGTAGTACTTTTTACAAGAGGAGTGTGGAAAAGTTGCTTTCTTGCACACCTCGTGCTCAAATATGATATAGTCTTGGCATTGAAATGACATAATGTTTAGAAGAAATTCATTGAATGGAGTTTCCAACATTAATAAATATAGGTATTAAAAATATGTTTGACACGTGATTATAAAAAATATTATATGCAACACGTGAGAAAACACTTTTTCAAACTTAGTAAATTATTTGACTCGTCTCTTTCCCCACTAGTTGCATAAATAACTATTCTACGTTCAAAGTATTAGTCATCATTCACATTATAAAGTTGCAATTTTCTTATTTGTATTTGTACCCAAGAGGATCTAACATTACAAAAATTTTATCAAGAATTAATGCCAGACATCATAATATTTAGCTTTATCTCTTTAAACGTGCCTTTAAGCGAGAACAAAACGAAATATCACTGCAATTTCTTTCCTACTCCAAGTACCCATTAGCTAGACACACGCATAAGTCTCGTTTTCAAGAAGCCTCTTTATTGGCCTGATTCCACTGTTGACACGATCCTTTGTTTAAATAACAACGGAGCATCGAGAAGGATATGGAAGTTCTGTTACAAGCATGCATTCGCATCAAGTTGTCAAGAATGTACATCGAATAACATTTTACGTCATAATCTTTTAAATGCGATGGATATCACGTACTGTAGCTTTCAATTTCGCGGGTGATTAATTCGTCGTGCCATATCGAGGTTTGTTTGTGAAGAATCGAACGAAAAATGCTTTCATTAGTTTGAATAACGTTTTAAACTTCTTCCAGTAAACATTAATTATATATAAAACAATTCAGATTTGTTTCTAAAACTGGAAATGCGCAAGGACAGTTTTGTAAGTACAAATGAGGTAAAGTGACAGAAATATTTATCAATTTTTAGCTATGTTTAGGAATGTTTCACTTATATACATGATAAGTTTATGAATATGGCCTTTATATAAGTTTTTTTATGCATTTGCGTACAAGTTGAAACTAGAAAAAAAAATTAAATAAATGTATTAAAAAGGGAAAAATTACATGGTAGCAAAACAATTAAATAAAATTGAAATTTTATATTTTTAGTTTTGCATATTTTTTGTAAATTGTTTCCATTACCGATTGATTATAGCAACAATTCTTCATTGTTATCATGTTAAAATGAGTTTTTAGACCCTTGAGTATTCCACAAAAAATTTTAAGACCTAATTCATCCCTATCATTAGTCTTGTAAGTGAGTGTGAGGTATTTTATATGTTTGTGATAGACTTTAGGAAAGCAGATAAACATGCCCAGTACATTTAAAAACAATAACAACTTTTATTGAAAGTGGAAAGACAGAAGGCCCGTCTGATTTCTACAACATCATTATCTTCAGGCAACATTATCGTTGCGAATGTGTTTACATCAGACATGTGAAGCAACCACAGCGCCATCAACATAGGTAGAGACTTAACAAGTCTTTTTCTAGTTTTATTGAAATCAATCCAGTTTTCTATGACTTGAAAAAGGAACAATTTCTAGTGCAATCGACGAACTGACGCTCGGTCAGATACTCAAGCATTTTTAGAATCTACTTGTCACGTTGCTCACACATAAAGAAACAATATACAAAAAAGACGTACTTAACTAACGATAACACAAAATTAAGAAACGATATGCTTTAAAAAATCAAAGTCGATTTTTTGAACGATTAGAATGCTTTTTACATCAGATGAATAAAAAAGTAAAAAAATATCATCAATATTGAATCGAGGTTAAAATAAAGCCTTTGCCGTAATTATATAAATCGCACATGTTAAATAAGAACAGATTTTCTCATAGCTCACTAAATTAAACACACATACATACATACATATATATATATATATATATATATATATATATATATATATATATATATATATATATATATATATATATATATATATATATATATATAATTTCTGAAAAGTACATTTAGTGAGCTCTCTGTTATTTAAAAATATATTCATTGCCAACTCTTACATTATTTATTTTCACTTTAAGAAGTTTAATTGGATGAGAATCATATATCTTACGCGCAGTTCATTTCTAAAAAGAATTGTTCATTACAACTACATGATTTGTTGTGTCATTTATTTTCAACCCTTCAGGGATTTCTTTTACGAAAGACAAATTCGGAGGAAGTGTTATCATTAAGAAAAGGCATAATTGTATTCTTTTAAATGTGGAGCCCTACTAAGATAGGAGGTAGATATATTTGAACAGTAAGTTACACGTCTGTTGGTAAAAAAATGTAACAAACCCTGTACATGATTCAATTTTAAAATCTTCTCGTCTGTAGCTTTAATTTGGCACAAAACCAAATATAATTCTTAAAAAATTAACCATCTAACAGACTTGTAAACGTTTACCATGTTAATACGACTTTCACTGCATTGTACTTTCATTTTAAAAATATCATTTCCCTTTATTTTATAAAAAAGTATATTAGATATTTTAGTTCCTTTCTTAAAACGATTGATATTTTATTGTATCTTTAAATTTCTTATTTTAAAGTGTTGCCCTTCAGTTTGAGAAGAAAATAAACTCGATTCTTGAATTCCTTATAAAATTGGATAAATATTTGACCTTCTATTGCAACCAACCATAAAAGACAATAACAACTATGCATGAATTCCAACTTATTCGATTGTAATCTAATAATATCAATAATTAATGCATAGTTTTAACTACTTGATCATTACTACCAGAGTCAAAATATTAATATGTATCATTATATTTATTTTTTGACATCATATCCATTCTACAGCAACTCAAATATTAAACACGTACAGTTGTCTTTTATTTAAATCTAAAATATTTAAATAATCTAAAACATTTTTTCGAAAAACTATTCATATTCCGCTACTTCCCTTAAATTCAACAATTTCTACCAGCAGGTTTATGAACTACAAAAGAGGAGGCAGATATATTTGAAGCGTAATTCGTATGTTTGGTAATTAAACTAGGGGTGTGGAACATCGCACTACTTTCAATTACACTATAATACTGATGTGAATTTGTATCATTTACCGTTTTTATATTTTCATCATTCATTTAGAAAAAATGGCCAGTTTGGCGATATTTTTTGCGATAATTCTTGTGGGGGTCTTTTTTTAAAAAAATTCACTAAAATGGTAGATCTCATGGTCCCCACTAACCCGCACATCAAATTTCAACATCGTAGGATTAATTTGTTCGAGAGTTGTGCTGACCACAAACACTCATACACACAGACAGATATTTTTCTAACCCAAAACGCTGAAAAATGCAAAAAAAAATCGAAATATTTTTTTAACCGAATGATATACTTTTATTACCCTATGTATACAAATGGGTAATTGAAAGTAAAAATTATAAAGCCAAATATGTGACGTATTTTTTAAATTCTCTCTACCTTGTGCGATTTCGACTTAATGGTAGGTAGGTCCCATGGCCACCACCAACCCGCACACCAAATTTAAGCATAGTTAGTGAATTTGTTCGGGAGTTATACTGACCACAGATAAACATTTTTTCTAGATAACTTTTTTTTAAATCAAGATGTTCCAAAACGTGGAGAAATGCAAGTAAATAAAAAAAAAAATTACTGAATGCTATGCTTTCATTACCCTATGTATACATATAGGAAAATTGAAAGTAAAAAATCTAAAACTTGGGCGAAAAGATTTAAAAATGACAAATATTGTTTTAATTTTTTTTTTTTTAATTTTTTTATTATCATTATTATTTATTCTTTATTTTAGTCTTCTACTTTTGGGCATTTAGGAATTGGGTTTGAGAGAAATCATGCACAAATCGTTGAACCAGTTCTAAGTTATTCAATTTTTATGTTTCGGAAGGACTGAAGACATTGAAGTGTTTCAATTTTTACTTTAAGGTTTAAGAAACACTACGAATACTTTTTTGCCTGGATGCAGACTTATTCAAAATTGTCACATTGACTGATCAGTCACTTATATTTTTATTATACATTTTTTATTCTACCATTTTTATTCTATACCTGTCTTTTGTCCATTTTGTTTTTGCGTTGTTGCATTTCTCGTCTATCAGGTTTACAATCAGCAAGAAAGTTCTTGAACCATTAACGATTGTAATCACTGGCTGATGGATTCATTAAGCAGCTCTTAAATCAGCAATAAAATACTATATTAATTCGGTTACAGAGGCAGTCAATTGAATTTGGAGATGGGTATATTTGAAAAGAATTAAAATATTACTGAATTCAGAAAAATTATTGCAGTTCCTGTTATTCATGATGAATGTACTTCCTCGTTTAATTTCAGGTTTTAAAGTTTAAGATTTTTTTTTTTTTAGAGTACAATCTATGTTTGATAAGTCAAGTTTTTTATTGCAAGAATTGGAAATGTTGCTGTACAGTGCGTATGACTTAAATATCGCAAAACATATCGTATTTTTTCAAGTATGTTCTTTCCTTAATTTTTTTTTTTTTTTTTTTTTTTGTATTATTTGCCAGTTAAATCATAAAATATTTTGAATAAATCTTCAAATATATTTTTAATGGCATAAAAAAATGAACATCTCTTGTACGCCATTTGTTTGTAAATCAAATGTTTTCAAACGATCTACTTGTTTTCTTACCCAAACAACTACAGTTTTAAAAGTTCGTTCCACGAAAGTTGTTTACAAAATATTCCCTATCAAATAATGAGTGACATTTGTTGGTATTGGTACTTTAAGATTATTTGCACAAAAAAATATAGTTGTTTAAACTATCGACGAAGATATTTCGAAATCTAAAGTAAACCATATCTCGTAGTTTGGAGAGCATATTATTGTATTACAAAACTCTGCTTTTTAAAAGTATAACCCTCAATAAATATATAACACTCAATTTGTTTTATCGAAATGCTTTTTTTTTTATTTAAATATATTAATCATTTTGCTTTTGATTATAAAATGTTTTGAAGGTATAGGATTTCTTAGATTTTGATATATCAAGAAAACAGGCATTAAGAGTAAAATTTTTGTGTTCCACTTTTCCATAGTAAAATTGAATTGAATATATTTTAATTTCTTATGCATTTTATATTTATATTAAGTGTGTAAACATTGCTAAATAATTTTTTAGATTGCAATTTAGAACATTATCACTAAAATTCAACTTAAGAATTAATGAATATTTAATTGTAATTGTATTTATAATTAATAGAAAGTAATTATTGAATAATATTGAAAACATTTTTAAAATCAATTATGCGACTCGTGTACTATTAAATAAGCTTTCTTTCTATTCATAACATAACATTAAAAACTTTTGTCTGTAATGAATATATATTTCTCATTGTATCTTTCTTGTGGTTGCCACAAATTATAGCGCATCATCAAAATTTGATAACAATTATTGCTTAGTTTAAATATCAATTAGAGAATATTCGTTTACTAATTAGCTCTTCCTTTAAATATTTATCCCTAAATTACCCAGCATCATTATTTTTGTTACAATAATTTTCATTTATCAACCAATCTGAAAGGACTATTAAAATAATTAAGTAAACTTTTCTCATTAACTTCTTTAAACTTAGCTTACAATTAGAATTCGTAAAGCACAGAAAATGATTGTTTTTTAATTAAAAAAAAGAAGTGTAATTTCACATCTGCATTGTGTTTGTTTCATTCAGAGAAGCCTTTGTTCTGACATATTTGTCGAAACAACTTTTTATGCAAAATTTTACAAAAGACCTTTATTCAGAAAAACTTTACTAAACTATTTTTTTTTAACTAGCGAATGTTTGAAGGCTATGCTTTTATTTCGATTTTCATTAATATGAAAATAAAAAATTGTGAAGTTTTATTACTCAAAAATGAAGGGGGAAAAAAAATGAAAAAATGAAAAATAAATAAATAAATGGAAAAAAAAAATTTCAAAATAAATTGTTGATAAAATTTATCTTAGAATAAACATCATAAATATTTCTGTATTTACTTAATTTAAAAATGTCGAAATAGAATTTACTATATACACAATGATAATAAGTAATACTGTATAAATGTAAATTGCATACTTTTTAGAATTCCATTAAAATATTACTGTAAATATTCATATTATTATAAAGGATCATGTTTTAAGTTATCAGAAACCGACTATAAGGCATTTCTAATTTCAGCTCCGTCAAATGAGAGAATTTGTATAACTTGTTCAGGTTTTTATGTAGTATTTACCTTAACTTTTCATGGATATAAACAACAAACACATAGTGAATATAAATTCCTTCTACAAGTTCATGTGTTCAACAAATTAAGTTGTTTCGTAAACTTCGAAAATTTAATTTCTAAACATTTCGCTGTTTTTCAAAAACTGAAGAAAACTAAGCTCCATACTGTTAATCGGAATATATGTATTGCCTATAAATAAGTAGTACTTTACGTTTTTATAATGCCGTAAAGATCTAAGTGTGATTTGTCACTATCAATCATTAAAAATAAAATAAATAACATTCACAATACATACAATAACCCAATTTGCAATAGTAAAATATCTACAATAAAATTGCAATAACACATCTTGCAATAAATCTGCAATAATTTTTGCAATAAATATTAGATATGACACTACCATACCAATAACTCAAGTATAACTGAAATCTGAAATAGAGCTCACCAATTTAACAATATAAAAACATTTATTCAATTACCTATTCACATTACAAAATTTTTAATATTAATCCTTTAACATTTTAATTGGAATAAACATAAATACAATTATAGTTATAAATTAAATTAATTCAATTGGTATATTTCCATATTATACTTAAATAACATATAAATTTAAATTCTTTATAAAATAAATACTTACGCCGACTCCTTTGGAAATCTCATAGCCCACCCATCTTAATCCAAATCAGCAGGTGCACAAAATTCGATCGATGAAAAATTCTATGGAATGAACTGACACTCGCTATGGTTGGCATACACACGCTGCATTGATAACACACTACGTCGAAATTTCTACGAAAATGTCGTTTATTTCAAACATATTCGATGTGCTGTTTATTTCTGCTTAGTTTAATGATTATGGTTGGCAGACTGCTTTGACTCTAACGAAATAAAGTAATCGGTAAATCATCAGGGCGAAAGACAACTCCTTAAATCTACATTTTTTGGAATTTGAAAACAACTGCTTCTAATACCTAAACACACTTGTGTCAAATATTTTAAAGACTTATTTTTCTACACCAAATTAATCAGAGGAATCGCAAGATAGTTTTATTTACAATTTTGAATTCAATCCCATTAACAAAATTCTCAATGGCTAAGTTTAAGTTCATCAACAAACATTTATTAGGTAAAGGATAAAACCATTCTAAATATCCAAGACTCTTATAAATTTTGAAAGCAGATCGTTGTGTAAAAAAAAAATGCCAAAATCTGACAAAGAATCTGCCCTTCCATGCAAAGCTAACGATTTTCCCCATCGTTGAAAATATGTCAGATTAATAAAGCCAGTCTTCAACCAAGCGCCAAAGTGTCCTATTAATAAAAAACAATTAAAATTATTGAAACCAATTTTATTTATAGCATAAAGTGAGGCATTGGGTTGGTTGGTTGTTTTCAGATTATCTGGCACCGTCAGCAACACGAGGGCTATAATGCGCCGAAACATTCGTCATTAGACAAACCAACATACATTTACAAACACCCCTGCCAAACACGGGACTCGAACCCGCAACCTCGCGGTCTAGAAGCTAGCACGCTAACCACTATAACGTTTGGTCGGAGTGAGGCTTTGGAACCCAAATGCTCAAAGACCCCATTTCAAACGAACTAGGGCACCCCTAGACCGCAAGGTTGCTGGTTCGAGTCCCGTGTTAGGCATGGGTGTTTGTAAATGTGTGTTGGCTTATCTAATGATGAATGTTTCAGCGCATTATAGCCCTCGGTTGCTGACGGCGCCAGATAATCTGAAAACAACCAACCAAACGAACTAGGAAAGCCCCAGAATTCCAAAGTGGTCAAAGTACAACTCTTTAAAATTGATCTAACGCATTTCGTTAAAGAAATCTTGTTTACGCAAAAGAGGGGACGGGAATACTCCAATAAAAGTAACTCCGTAGCTGTACATAAAAGATTATCTGGCTTCTTTGCAAATCATGCGCATTTTACAGCGTTTCATCCGAATAGTTGGGTTAGTTTACTGAAAATGATCTAAAATCTAAACCATATGTATCCAAAATATACGAAAAGAAAACTTATCATTATATGAAGGAATCACCAACAATCTGCGAAAAAGACCAGTCGCACTGTTACGAATTTTTCCGCTGAGGCAATGATGGTACAGTTTTCACGGTATAAAAATATTTATTCTCTCTTCAGAAAACTCACAAAATTTATTCACAGGCAACAGTTTAATTACTCTCAAGCTTCAACACAAGCTTCAACAAAAATAACTTCGAATTCAGCGATTATACAAGCTCACTCCAATAGGTAAACAAAGCGATCAGCTTTCAACAAAATCCGAAGTCAATCTGAAAACTTTTCCGTTCTCCAGTCTTTTATATACAAGCGCGTGAGACATTCTCGATATTTCCAGCCAATTCATCGGAAAGAAATATCTCGAAACTTCTCGATTACTTTAGGTGTTGCCACCTTTTTCTAACTTGTATAATCGCTATTAATTACTAAATAAAATTGGATAAAAATAAATTACAATAGAATTTTGAAATAATACGTCACTATTTACAATATATACAGACAATTTGTGCAACAATATGTATCCAAAATATACGAAAAGAAAACTTATCATTATATGAAGGAATCACCAACAATCTAAGACCAGTCGCACTGTCATGTAATTTTTTTTTTTTTTTTTTTTTTTTAATTTTTTTTTTTTTTTTATTTTATTGTTTAAGTAATGAATCGTAAATTATACAAATACGTAATTTACACTCACAAAACCCTAATATTTCATTCTAGGTTTTCGTGGTAACCATAGACACTGTTGGAATAAGATAGCTTAAACCTCTGCAATGAAAAGAATTTATATGCACTCGATAATTGATTTTAAAAACAGTAGGTGACGCATATTTCTCTCTTTAAAAAAATCTCAATCACAGAGTTAACCGACAAAGAACTAAATAACCCCCCATTTGACGGTATAGTTCGAATCAAAATACATTCAATTACAAAAAAAAGCAATATCGCCAGGACTAAATTCACTGCAAAATATTAATCCATAACTTAAATAAAATTATTTCTACGATTAGAGTATTAGTTACGGATTCACATTTCAAAGTTAGAATTCTCTTAATTGCATTTGAACTGGTAAGGATCTAGCATCACAAACATTTTATAAATAATTAGTGCATACATTTTAAAATCCATCTTTTAGCCCTTTAAACGTTGAGTTAATCTAAATAAGAGAATAAAACGAAATATTTTTCCAACTCAAAGTACCCATTAGGTTGACACTTAAAAGCTTCTTTATTGGCCTGATTACCCTGGGGACACGATTCTTTGTCTTAATAACAGGAGAAGTTCAAGTTGGATATGGACGTTTTGTCTCCACAGGGTGTTGCTACAGACATGTATTCGCATCACGTTGTCAAGAATGCAAAACGGATAATAGTAGATGCGGTTATCTTTTAAATGCGATGGATGTCACGTACGAATAGTTTTCATTTCTTGAAAGGAAAAATCGCCGTGCGCGATCCTCAATAGTTTTTGTGGAAAATGAGTAAAATATGTTATTATTTTGAATAGAATTTTAAAGTTCCTTGAGTTGGTAATAGTTCAGTGTAACATTAATTAGCTCGATCTGTTTACTTGAAAATTGCGAGTACGCTAATGTAATGTTTGGAAACGTACAAATGTGCGTTTACTGAATTTTATATAATAGAAATGATAAATATCGCTACAATTGATATTTTAAAAATTATGTTCCTAATGTAAATATTTTGTAAATTCTAGATCCATTTTATTCTGCATATAGTTTTAATTATAGTTGCTTATTAATGCAAAATTTTTTTTTTTTTTTTCTTCTTCTTTCTTCCATCATTTTTTAAAAAACTGCCAACATATAAAAACTAACGTCGAGATAAAAACGGATTCAGTTAGTTGGTGTCTTGAAATCGAGCTGAGAGCATGTGAACTGTTCTTTTGAACAGTAGTTTTCGCTGCTGTTTCATACGAATAATTTAAGGTGTGGGCTGGTTCGCTAATTATTATTGTAGTATAAAAAATATTTAATATTCTTAGATGACATAATATATACATTATTTGACATAATATAGACATAATATAGAATTTATTTATCATAATTTTGGGTCATCATTTCTCGAGTAGAGAATTCGTAACGAGGATGTGAATTTAAAAACAAGCAAATATTGTCGAACAGTAAAGCACTAATTCCGGCATCAAAATACATTAATTTATTTACTTTTATTTTTGTTAAGCTTACAATTTTGAAATCAAAAGAAAATCCTGATAAATTGTTGTTGTTTTTACTGAAAGTGCAAAAAAAATTTCAAAGGCAACTGTTTGGTTTGTAAAAAAAATAAACTACTATAACTCGTGAAAAATGAAAAAAATAGCATCGATGATATTACTTAAAAATATTCCTATAAATAAGAAAGCAAATTTCTATAACAGTATAGTTCAATTTTGTGACTAGAATTCATGTAATCTAGCTTCGAAATTTATGCATATGCAGCATATGTAGTTTGGAATACTGTGTTTTTTCTTTGGGCCGAAATAAAAAGTTTGAGAGATTTTTCCAGACTCTAAGTCAATATCAAATATGAATTCAGATAAATTAGAAAAAAATCTAGTTCATTTTATTTCATTAATAGCAACCATGCCTCGCAATTATACTCTTGATACATTTCCTTGCGTTTTGAAAAAAAAAATAAGGTCTCATATTATTCAAAGAGCTTCCAATACTCCATTAAAAATAAACTTTCTTGATATAAAAACGCTATACTATTTCAAAGATTTCCTTCCAGACTTGTTCAAAGTTCATCTTCGCGCAATCGTCCTTGTTGAGTAACCCAAGGAAGATTTAGGAATGAACAAAGAGAAGACAGCAATTCACGAAGTTGATTGTTTTTCTGATGCAACTCCGACTTTCCAAATATTAAGACGGATTCAGTGAGAGGTTATTTCAGAAGTATATTTTTATGTTCCAAAACGCCAACCAGAATCAAGTTCAGGATCAAAATAAGAACGGGTTTGATGTATGAATGAAAAGTAAGAAATGGCGTTTAATGAATAGTGTTGATTATATACGACTCTAGAAAACCAGTACTATAGCCACATCGCAAAATGAAACATCCTAGTATAACGAATCTTTTTTAAAAGGAAGGAAATGTGGGAATGAGATGCGCAAGATTAAGATATGGCTGTATGGAATTGTAAGGAAAATGTATAAAGGTGGATATTTGTTTTTCTGTGTCAATTTCACTACTTCATAAAGAAGAAATAGGGAAGCTATTAAATGTCTTATTACCTTTTAGTGATTTCAAGTCGGTTTGGCAATTTTTCTATTAAAAGTCAGGTTTACTATTTTTGAGTTTGTTTTATTTACCACTCACTCGTTTTTTTGTTGTTGTTTTTTTGATAAAATGTCTGTTATTTCTACACATTTGTTCAAAGATTAACATTGCAAATTTAAGTGTTTTCAATTACTAACTCTAGGTTAATTCTACATCTGAAAAATTTCATGGGAATCTAGGTGCACGACAGTGCACCTGCCAAGTTCACTGCCAGTTATCTTTTACTGGAATCCACTCAGAATTATTTTGACCTCTCATATCTGCGTAATGCAGTATGTCTGAGAGCTGAATTTTTTTACGGGGAGCTGTTAGCCACGTTAGTATGACCTCTAAGTTTCAAGTCTCCAATAATATTGGTTGACTTGAACTTCGAATTCGAAATTCGATAATAAAATTCGAAAACGGTAGAAAACGACATATTTTGAAATCCACCCAAAACTCACTAACTGATTATCAAATAACTAAGATACTTCTCGCAGAGCTAGAACTATGAAATTTGGTATACTTGTAAGGCTGAATCTCAATTCTAATATATTTCTGTTGGGGCTAGAATAATAAAACTTAGAATACTAGTAGTGAGAGAAAACTCACCACATGCCTCAAAGCTTCTAAAAACAAGCAATAATAAATAAAAAAAAAACTTACTTGGTATTATAAAATCGACCATTGGCGATATTTATCGCCTACAAAATGATCGCCAATTGTTAATTTTCCCCCCTTTGCCAATTTTTTTGCACATCTGAATAGACTATTTATTTAAAATAATTTCATATTATCATCATTCTTATTGAATGCATAAGTGCATCATGGACCGAGGTCCGGTAAATTTAACTTTCTGAGAATAACCTGGTGTAATTCTCCGCTAATTGGATGTAGTTGAGAACGTTTTTTAGAACTTCCTTAAAACCAAATAATAATTAAAAGAATAAAAGAGTCGGCTAATTATAAAGTTCTCGTAGTTGGCCGCCTGTATAAAAAGTAAGTAAAAAAAAACATGTATGCTTAACCTTTTCAATCCCAGGAAGTTTTCTTGCAAGTTTAAAAATTATGAACTCTAAATTGATTGATTGATTGATTGATTGATTGATTGGGTGGTGTGAGATTTTTGCTCGCCTACTGGCTGCTTTATCTCATTATTCCTTAGTTCAAACAACTTCTATATTAGATAACAAAGAGGATCACAAATCTTTCATTATAGAACTTATGAATTTCACTAAAGCTCTAGTTTTAATTAAAGCATCTTCTGAGAGATTGAAAATCCAAGAGAATGAAATGGGAACTGGACCAAGAGAGTTTCTGAGTTTTTCTCTTGGCATCTTCGAAGCGATGGCACGTTAAAACGATATGTTCGATAGATTGTTCACTACTGCAAAAAGGGCAATCTGGAGAAGATACGAGATTGAATTTGAAAAGTATGGAATTTGAGGGATAAGATTTCGTGCGTAGTCTAGAGAGCAAAACATCAATTCTTCTATTGGGTGGAAGAAGACGATGGCCTGGTTTAATAGTTCTGAGGTGGTCAAAAGGCCCGGCGTATTTACTTGCAGACCATGCGGAGGCTTTTTCTTCTAAGAATTTATATTTGAGTAATCTATTAATATCTTCTAATGAAACAAAGTTTGTGATAACATTTTCAGGTGCATTCTTGGCTGAAAAATCTGCTTTTTCATTTTCGGTTATACCTTTATGTCCTGGAGTCCATATTAGAGAAATACTTTTTATTTTGTTTGAAGCTGATTGAATTTGGTTAGCAATTAGATTGATGACACTAGATGATTTATTATTCACTTGTTTGAGAGCCGTTAAAGTTGATAGGCTGTCGGATAAAATAATGTAGTGATGATCTGAGATGACAAAGTTTTTAATGGCCAAAAAAATAGCAAGGGCTTCACCGGTAAATATGCTGTTGATAGAAGAAATACTTCCAGATAAGGCAATATTAGTATTACAGTTAATTGCAACAATTTTATTTAAACCATTTATTCTTGACGCATCTGTTGCAATAACAATTGTGTTTGGATCAATTTGGTTTTTAAACTCCAAGAAAAGATTTTGTATGACACTATCTGAAAGATGCTTGGTTTGAAAAGGAAAGTCTTTAAGATGAATCTTGATATTATTACAGACCATGTTAGGAAAGGCTTGTGGGATTATGTGATTTTTGTCGAAATTGAGATCAACTGCAAGATTTCTAAATCTTCTGCCTAAAGAAATAGGTCTTTTAAGTCTGGGTTTAAAGGATGCAGAGAGGAAGACATTTGGTAGATGAGAAACAGTCAAAGCATATTGCTTTATATAGAATTTTTTGGAGATATATTGATGATGAAGCGCAAAAGATGATTCATTTGCTTCAGCCAATAAAACTGGTATAGGTGTCCATCTAGGCAGACCCATTGCTATTCTGAGAGCTTGGTGAAAGAGTATTTCTAACTTTTGTAAGCCTGATTTACATGAGGAAGAAAAAATTTGGCAGCCATAATCAAGCGTGCTGCGGATTGATGAATTTACAATTTGAATCAGATGATGGGATCGAGCTCCCCAAGAATTAGAGGCAATAACTTTAACAGAGTTAAGTTTCTTTAAGATTTTCTTCTTGAGATATTCAAAATGATATTTAAAAGTTAGATTGCTTGAGAAAAATAAACCAAGTATTTTAATATTATTTACAATAGGAATAAATTTTCCATTGAGATGAAATGGCCGATTATTGTTAGCTTTTAAATTTGAAAAATTTATACTTTCACATTTTTCTGGGCGAATGTCCATTTTCCACGTAGTACACCATGCGTTTATTTTATGTAGGGTTAGTTGTAATTTGTCGAAAAGTTTGTCCCGATCTTTTCCTTGCCCACAGATGAATATGTCATCAGCATAGACAACACAATCTATGTTATTGGGAATGACATCAAAAATATCCATCATGTAAATGGTAAATAGAAAGGGGCTCAAAACGGTCCCTTGTGGTACGCCCCGAGAAGATGAGAATAAGTTAGAAGAGCATTTTCTCCAATGAACGAAAAACTTTCTATTGGTCAAGAATCTAAAGATCCAGTAAACCGCTTTTCCTGAGATGCCTAATTGCAAAATTTTATAAATAAGGCCATCTCTCCGAACTGAGTCGTACGCAGCAGAAATGTCTAGTTTAATTAGGAAACAGTATTTTTTCTCATTCTTTGCTTGAATAATTTTGTGGTGAATAGTAGAGAGAGCATATATACAATCTTTATGAGGAATAAAACCGCAGTGATTAGAGTTAAATTTGCTAGAAGATGTAAATTTTATAATGCGATTAAGAATCATTTTTTAAAATAACTTACATATAACTGATGTAAGAGCAATTGGCCTGTATGATGTCTAGCAATCTCTAGCATGAACTCTAAATATTTTAAAACTAGTTATTGTTGTGCAAATAAGTAATAAATTTAAAATTAGTACCGTAAGAAGTGAAATCCCAACAAAAATATCTCTGTAAGCAGGTTCCAAGTTCTTCATGCAATGATTATGGCCGTGAAAAGTATTGAGATCTAAAGTAAAGCCGTTTAAAGTTGTTGTAAATTACGGGCAATGAAAATGAGTAAAATTTTCTTCTCAAAGTAAAAATTCCCCTGCATAGGTTTAAATATCTAGCTACAAAATGCTTGTGTGACTTGGCCATTACGTATTCTGGTTCACTGACTCGTAATGGCCAAGTCACACAAGCATTTTTGTAGCTAGATATTTAAACCTATGCGGGGGAATTTTGACTATGAGAAGAAAATTTTACTAATTTTCATTGCCCGTAATTTACAACAACTTAGAAACTTGGCTCTAGTTTAGATCTCAATACTTATCACGGCCATAACCATTGTATGAAAAACTTGGCGCCTTTTTGCAGAGATGTTTTTGTTGGCACATTTTTAAACGCTATCTTTCATATAACAACTTAAAAAAAAAATTAATTCAAGTCTATGTTCTTGAAATTGTACACAAATATACACATACTTTTTAACTACCTTTTGACCTACAAATTTTACTGAAAAATTGTTTAAATATTATTAAAATTTACTCATATAAAACAATTTTTTTTTCAGTGGAATAATCTATATAAGAAATTTACACGCGTTATAAGTCAACATGATAAATCAGCTTACTAAGATTACGACTTTAACTATATAAAATTATCGTTAGTTAGCTCATTGGATTTTAACGAGCTTATCATCAAAATCATCAATGAAATATATTATTACTAGGGGGCTCCGCCCCCTGCTCGCTGACGCTCGCCAACCCCCTGGATTGCTATGCAATCCCCTTGGCTCGCTTTGTTCGCCTCAAAGTGACGCATTTAAAATATATCCTAGCAAAAAGCTATTTCAGCTACATAATGCCATGAAACTGAAAACGTTTTGTTATTTATGAAGAGCCAGAATACTTGCCACGTCATTATCCTACTGTTGTCGAGACGCGTTAAACAGGGACAGTGTGGCAACGTAGTAGAAAGTTATTGGAAAACAACAAAAATAAACAGTATCGTACATATAATTAAAAAAAAAATGAACAATTGAAATTTACTGACTGGTTTCGTATAAAGCGCCAAAATAATTAAAGTTGCACATCGAAATTTCTTAACGAAGCAATCATATGTTTGCATAATCTTTATTGTGATACTTAGAAAATAAAATGAAACAGTGAAAGGCCAATTATCCGACAATTCATCTTGGCGGCAAAATAGTCAAAAAGAGTGGGACTACTAAAACATGTTCCAGCAGATAACTTTTCTGTTTGTCTGTTTATCCGGAATTCTAATCCAAAAGAAATTACACATTTTGGGTCTACTTATTCATGTATCATCGTAACTAATAAATAGGCAATAATTTCTATCTGTAAAGTGGAAAAACAAAATATAGCGAATCCAAGTTGTTGCTCTTGCCAGTTATATTAGCCAAATTTCAAAAATATATTGTGATTGGCTGGATTGCTGAATTTGGAAATTCGTGCATAAAGTACATTTAGAAGATTTGTGATTGAATGTTTGAAGTCGTTGCCATTCTGTTCACAGAAATACAGCCGAATTTGGACGTTACGCAAGAGATTATCTATATATATAATTCTCTTGCGTAACTTCCAAATTTGGCAGTATTTCTGTGAGCAGAATGGCAACGACTTCAATCACCAATCTTCTAAATGCACTTTATGCACGAATTTCCAGCCAATCACAATATATCCTTTGAAATTTGACTAATACATCTGGCAACAGCAACAACTTGGATTCGCTATATTTTGTTTTTCTTATTACAATCTACAGATAGAAATTATTGTCTATTTAAAACGTATTGATTTAATAGTTATGATGATGCAAGAATAAATAGATCCAAGATGTGTACATTTCTTTTGGATTAGAATTCCGGATAAATCAGACTTTTCGGAAAAGTTATCTGCTGGAACATGTTCCGGAGGTCGCCGGGTTGCATTCAGCGCTAAATCGCCAATTTTAAAAAAAATCGCTAAGAGGCGTTGTGCAGTAAATCTGAACCTATACTCATCTTCAATCAGTGCAAATTCAGCTATTACGAATTAAAAACTATCAAAATAACGAATAAAAACAACCATTCAACTTCAAAATCTCATATGAAAAGTAAAAAAAAACTTTTGGCGAAGTATGGCTAATTTTCTCGCCAAATTTGATTTTCAAAAAATTCCGGTTGATTAAATGCTGGATAATTAGCCTTTCACTGTTTTATTTTATTTTCTAAGTATCGCAAAAAAGATTAAGTGAACGTTCGTTAAGAAATTTCGATAAGCAACTTTAATTATTTTGGCGCTTCATACAAAACTAGCCCGTAAATTTTAATTGTTCAATGAAATAGCCGATCTTTTTTAAATATATGTACAAAACTGTTTATTTAGGTTGTTTTCCAAGAACTTTCTATTACGTTGCCACACTGTCCCTGCTTAACGCGTCTCGACAGCAACAGAATAATGACGTGGCAAGTATTCTGACTCTTCATAAATAATAAAAGATTCAGTTTCATGGCATTATGCAGCTGAAATAGCTTTTTGCTAGGGCATATTTTAATTGCTTCTCTTTAAGGCGAGCAAAGCGAGCCAAAGGGATTGCATAGCAATCCAGGGGGTTGGCGAGCGTCAGCGAGCAGGGGGCGGAGCCCCCTAGTATTTATAGATTTCTTATCTTTGTTTTCTTCAATGTAGCTCAATTTAAGATGTTTCTGTTTGCACTTTTCCCTTAATTTACTACTAACTTAAATTGCCTCCCAATAGTTAGAATCTTTGTATCGTGATTTTTTATAGAGACGATTGGTAACAAACTGTGGAACGAAATAAAAATAAAAGGGTAAAAAATATAAAGCTATGCTGGTTCATTTCAATGGTTAATCTATCAGTCTATGAAATTTGAATTGGATAAATGGTCCTGAGAGTTAAAATATATGCACTTCTCTTACTAAAAAAAGTCTATTCATTGTTGAAAATATTTTTTCCCTTGAGAAGGATTATACGTCTATTGGCTGTGGGAATTGAAAAGACAATATTTTAGGGCATTAAACAATTTTAGTTTAGTTTGAAGGTTGCATAGAAAAACTGTGGTACATTTCGAGGTATATAAATAAATAGTATGTTTGATATAGAAATATTCTTCATGCATATGAAGAAACTTACTTAAGACATAGAGGTTTTGATGAAGTAGTGCTTTGAGGAAGGATAGTTTCGATTTAAGTACTAACGAAGTTAAGGTATATGAAGGAGCTAGTTAAGGGTTAAGAAGAGTCTTAATAACAGTACTCGAGGCGACTGCAAGTTAGGTTATAAGTAGTATGTTTAAGTAGTTATATGAAATTATATATATTTTTTGTTAGAGTGCAATTACTTAAATAGTATCAGGCAATTGAAAACTACAAATATATCTTTTGTAATTTTCAAGCGTTTTCATGTATAAAATATTTATAAATTAAAATTTGGAATTTATTTTTATTTAATGATTAAAACGTGGTTTGTAGTCTCCCCTACGTGGAAATTATTCAGTGGGAAACACTTACGCCCCTCCTTCCCCTCTCCGTCAGTAGCAGAAGTGGTGGGATAAAAGTGGGGTGATGCCCAAAAGTTGGTGAGAAGTGCTTCCCCCCCCCCCCCCCTTCATTGATATATTTTATAATTTTGAAGGTTGCTTTGAACAAGGGTCCAGACTTCACTGTTATTTTAATGAGCATTCTGCCACTTAGTTTTTTTACTTGGAAATAAGACATAAAGTGAAGTAATAATTCAACGTTATACACTAACTGTTTATTTAGTTTTAAATAGTGCTTATAAATGTGCATACTTTCATGAAATTAAATTGAGAACTCTAAAATGTTTTTTTTTTTTTTTTTTTTAAATAGCTTTTCCTTATATGAAACTAGAATAGAAATTTAACTTAAAAGAAAGTTCTACAAAAGTTAAAAGTTGACCAAGTGTAACAGTATTTGTTAATAAAAAATACCTATATCTTTCTACAAAGTAGTACAATACATTTTTATAATAGTACGATAAATAGTTTTAAAGTTTTCAAATATAAAAAAAATCACTTTTTCTCAGTGTTACTACATTTAAAGATTAATGTTATTTTCCATTAGTATTTTTTAGACAGATTGGGAGTTTTTAAAAGTGAGGGGACGTATTTCAGAGTTTTTGGAAGTGGGGGGACGCATAGGTATTTTCTTGAAAAGTAAGGGGACGCATCAATTCGCGCCTACCCACTCTTCTAGCACTGCCCACCATAGAAAAGATTTACCCTCTACCCTTTTTTCAAGTTGAAACTCATAACGATATTGTTACTTTCTATTTTTAAATGTTCCTTACATATTGTTATAAAAAGAGATAAAAAAAAATTAGTGATATTTTATTATCTCTTATTTTGTCCCATACTGACACTTCATACAGCGTTTCCAGCCGTAGTGTTTTTAATACTACGCTGTTGTTTTTCCCACACCTATATTTCGACATAATGCCTTTCTTAGTACATTTTAAAGTACAGGAAGTCTTAGTTTTTGAAGTACTATTGATATTTTAAAAGGTAAAAATATTATTAAATATACTATGTCCAAAATGCCCTTGTGAAAAATTGCTACCTAAGAATTTTAAGTCCGTAATTTGGCAAAGCTAACCTCATATCATGTGTTCACATCATGATGTGGTGTCAGTTATCAATGGGATGGTAATCACAGCTAACAAACCTAATACAGGTTGTTGTCAAAATAATGGAAATACCTTTTATTTATAAAGAATCCTTTACTAATATGGCTGCCATTTTCATGGAGATATTGTGAAACTTCCGGGAGAAGTGCCGGTGGAGGATATCGATTCCAGATTGAACGCTCTAAAATTGACCATAACGGTTCAATTATTTTGAGGTCGGAGGACTTTGGAGTCAAGGTTGATGTTTCACTTCATCCTTATGTTCATCAAACCATGATTGGACAGGTTTTGCAGTATGAATAAGAGCATTCTCATCCTGGAAAATTCCATCTCCTGCAGGAAACAAATTTTGCTTCATAAGATGGACCTAGTCAGGTAAAATTTCTCTATACCTCTCCTCAGTGATCCTTCCTTTCATATTTACGATTGTGGCTGCAGAAAACCACGACACTACTATCCATACCATGACGGATCCACCTACGTACTTGACTGCTGGAAGGAGAGAATCACAATCATACGCTTAGGCAGGAGTCTTTCGAATGTACACCCGTTCTGTTGTGGGGAAAAGTGTGAAAGATAATTCGTCTGACCATATAACTGTCTTCTACTTATCAATTGATCAGGTTTTGCGGATAGGGCACCATTGTAGACGACATTTGGCATTAACATCTGTGATAAGTGGCTTGAGAATCTCTGTTGTAAATGATTTGTTCATGAAAGTGCCTCCTAACTGTAATCATTGACATTGGAAAATCCTGGTGTTGATAGAGCTCTGCGGTCACTTTGGCTGCAATTATTTCCATTTTAAACATTACAATCTGATTCGAAACCCGTCCCTTTCACTAAGCTTCTCCTTACGTCCACTATTTTGCTTTTCCGAGCTCGTCTGGCCACGTTGTGTGCACGCTGTCATGACTCTAGACACCGTATCTCTAGAAACGCCCAAAAGTGGGATGTTTCGGTCACATTTGAGGCAGCGATTCGGGATCCTACGATTTAAAATCTTTGAATGTCTGTGAGGTCTGACATTTTACGTCTTTGAAAAAAATGCCAAAATGGTGCTTTTGGCGATATACTTTTCGATAATTCTAATATTATCCTTTCTTATAAGTGAAACTGAGGAGAGGAGTAAAAACGATCGTTGATGAGGTATGCTCAAGGAAAACGAACTCTGTTTTAAAGGCATTAGTTTTTCCACTTTTTACCCCATTAAGGCTTTTTTACCGGAATTTCGGGGGTGATAATGTTTAAAACACCTTAAGAGACATTATCATTGTTTTGAACAAAATCGTTAAAGTCGTTTTCTAGCAATTACTGAAAAACATGATTTTTTCAATGGCAGCCACCTTATGCGCTTGTGCGATTTTGATGAAAACCTTAATGGTAGGTCTCATGGTCACCACTAACCCGCACACCAAATTTCAACAATCCTAGGTTAATTTGTTTGGGAATTATGCTGACCACAGACACACAGACATAAATTTTTTCTAGATTACTTTCTTGAAATCAGGACGTTCCAAAACGTGGAGAAATGCAAAAAAATCAAAAATTTCTTCCGAATCTTATACTTTCATTATCCTATGTATACATATGGGTAATTTAAAGTAAAAATCTGATAGCTAGGATTATATTTTAATGCTTACGAAACGCATTCTTAAATTTCCCTTTTATTCACATGTGTTTCCATTTATTTTGAAAACCACCTGTACATAATTTAAAACGCTATTTAATGAATGAAGCGCTTCGAAGTAAATATTCACTAGAATAAGTGAACTATTTGCAGAATTATCAGATGAACTCGATTTATTGTCTCTTTCAAGAATCTCTAGGTTCAAAACGAAAGAAACAATGTCATTTTTTTACAAATTACCGTGAAAAATTGTACTTGCAAAAAGTAAAAATTTTACTTCTGTGAAAGAGAGTCTTTGAACAGATTTTGTATTTTACGAATCAGAGTGAAAAATAATCCACAGTATACTAACATATCATTATTAAGCTTTAACTTTTATCATTTTCTGTATAGAAAAAGTAAAAACAGCTATATTATATGTAGTCCTCTGTGCACTAAACAGTTGTAAAGCACTCCAGTAATAGAAATACGAAGTCATAATTTGTTTTGGATTCCTTTTATATTCTGTTCAATGGCCACGCATTTGGGAACGAGCTTTCAAATTAGTCAGACTCCTCTACAAAACCCTCATTTTCTTTCAATTATAACAATAAAAACACCACATTTCTCATTATAGCAGAAAATATATATAAAATTTTTAAACACAAAGGTAAATCTTCTGAAACACACACTTTATTTCTGTAAAAAAGGGGCTTAAAAAAAGGGCCTCCAAATGGGCTTAATCACATTCTGAAATTCCCGATTATCTTAATTTACGTGTTTACATTCGTTATTTACATGTACCATAGTACTAGTTTTTCAGAGAAAATAGCTTGTTTGTAAGTTAGATCGTTTGTTATTTGTGTATTATCGATATTTTAAATTCCTCTTGGGGATACTTCGAAGAACATTTTCCTCCCGAAAAATAGTACAATTTAAGATGAGATAGTTTGTTTACCTAGTCTTCATAAATATAAGTATGAAGAGTGTTATGAAAAACTATTCTAATCTAATTGAAATATTAAGGTACTATAAATACCGAGGAAGTTTGCCGATTATGATGTACGTTTTGTTGTGTCGGATACGTTTGTTGTCTGATCATAATGCAAACATTACTTTATCAGTAGCACATGCACCAATTACTAAAATATATTCCTAATATCGAAGTATAATTTAAAACAACGAAATTTTGAATAGCGAATAAAGATAAGATATAATAAAAAACAATTGATGTAGGAACTGATCCCGATTGGGGACTTATATGTTCCTCATTTAAGTCCGTATCAAATATTTTTGATAAAAACAGATTTTTACACTTTGTCGACCAGCAATTTTACAATGTTTGGGCATGAAAAAACTAGTTCACTCGTCCCCGCTCAACAATGTATTGATATACTCGACATGATTATATCAGACGAAACGGTCGTTTCGCCCTCAACCTTAAAAAGGCAGAAACGACAGTAAGTATCTATTCTCTGCACAACTTCCAGCGAAAAAGCCGAAATTGACTATTTTCTAACGTGCTTACGAAACTTCGCATAATTATACAAAAAATACCATAGATTCATCTCGGTGATATCTTTTAAAAAAAAAAAAATTGAGTACCTAGAATAAAAGACAACGAAGAAAAAAAATATTGAAATTTCCAAAACGAAATAAAAAAACGAGTTCTAGCCCGATTTTGATGTAAAAATTTAGACAAACGTCCAGTCCTAACTAAGCTATAGATCTTCAAACGGATTGAATTATAGGATGCGGAATGTTTCAACTTAATTTCCTACGCTGGTTTGAACTTCATTAAATAATTCTTTTTATTTTTAATTAATTTAAAATCACTTTTTTTCATTTCATAATTTGGTGACAGATAAAGGCGATCAACCTGTAATTGTGGTTCAGACATATATGTCAAAAGTTGCCAAACAGGTTTGCTATCATTTCGAAGCTAGTTTTTCCGACATGTTAGGCTTAAGTGAGAATGAACGTAACGTTAAAGTATAGGCAGAACGAATCGGACTATAATTATATGGCTTATAACATCTTTAAAATTGAAATAATTGAATTTTTGAAGAGACAGAATTAAAGAGAAATATGTGTTCTGCAAATTGCATGTGTTATTTGAACTGTATGACAATTTAGAGTGAGTTAACTTTAAAAAAAAAATGTAATTTCGGAAAAGCTCAGCTGAAAAGTGAAAATAATCATATTTTGTTGCAAGATACTATGGGCTGAATACAAAGTATAAATGTGGAGTGTGCGAGCTGACGTCTCAGTCAATTCATTACAGCGGGACTAAATGAAACACGCATTGCGATTGGCTAATGGAATTTGCAAAAATGTCATTAGTTTTTAAAGATGTGTTGATTTTGTTTACTTTCCGTTGTCCAATTAAATCGTAGAATCATATATCATCAAAATTCTAATTTCATAGTGAATTTTAAAATTGTTGTTAAAAAAATATTTTAAATTTTGTCAAGTATCAATGGGTTATTATGTGAACCAAAATAATGCTTGGCATAGTAAAAATAATTTATATTGCAATAATTAGACTATAAAAAACTTGTAATATTTATTTGTAACAATTTATTAAAATAAATTTTCAATGGGATGTACGCTCTGGCCTTGTATGTTAAAGGTGCCGGATTTGATTCCTGGGTTTGGTGTGGATGTTCGTTTTAATTCGGAATCCACGTTAAGCTGTGGGTCCCGTACTGATTAGTCGTTATTATGCACTAAAATAGGTCGTTCTGAGTATAAACTAAGCAATCGAGCTGAAACTTGGCAGACAGGCTCTTTGTCGATGGCAACGTATTTCTTTAAGTTTTGGGGGTTGAATATAGGTTGTGCCATACACAAGTTTCTATTACTCGTTCGTGGTCGATTTTGATGGTTACTGCCGTCCGCATTCAACCAATTTGTCAATTTTCAAGAAGATTTTGGCATGTAAGATATCATTGAACTCAACTCGAAGAATTATGAATATTCCTGGTACCACGTGTACCATAGGTGGAACTACTTCTGGTTTATCAATTTTGAAGATAAATATGGCATGTTGGGTATCGTTGGGCTTGTCTTGAAAAATTATGAATGTTTAAGGTACCAGGTATAGCATAGGTAGTACCACTTTCGGTTTATCAATTTCCAAGATAAATATGGCATGTTGGTCTTTTGTTTTGACGAATTATTAATGTTTAAAGTACCAGGTATGCTTATTGATACCACTTCCGGTTTATCAATTTTAAAGATAATTATTGCATGTAAGGTATCGTCGAACTCAGTTTGAAGAATTATGAATATTCCTGGTACCAGGTGTACCATAGGTGATAAAGAGAAAAACGATGAAACGGACAAATTCAAAAAATAGAAGTCACCAGTGTTTAAAAAAAAGTTCTGATATCCCCCAAAAAACACTTTTAAAAAGTAGATAAACCACCAACCTCAAAAACACAAAAAACTTTCTTGCAATAAAAAAATCATAAACACGATGAAATTTTCAGCCACAAACACAGTGATATAAAAAATGGCCAGCCAATGATTACAACTCTCGGTTGTGACTCGCTTAAGAATGTATGCTTACTTAGTTTATTTTTAAAATTTAAGTTCCGCTCCCATAAAAATTTACGCTGCTTGAGGTTGGCACCAGTCTTAATCACAAACCTTTAACCCCCTCCTCTCCCCACACAATAAAAACTTTCCAAAATGCATGTATCAACCAAACAAAAGCGTACCACAAACACTTCAGTTTCCTACTTTGACGGGCGCCAACCACAAACAGCGTAAATTTTTATGGGAGCGGAACTTAAATTTAAAAAATAAACTAAGTAAGCATACATTCTTAAGCGAGTCACAACCGAGAGTTGTAATCAGAGTTTGGCCATTATTTATATCACTGTGTTTGTGGCTGAAAATTTCATCGTGTTTATGATTTTTTTATTGCAAGAAAGTTTTTTGTGTTTTTGAGGTTGGTGGTTTTTCTACTTTTTAAAAGTGTTTTTTGGGGGATAGCATGACTTTTAGATTTTTTAAATTCAGTAAAAATTTCCAGAAAAATCTTAAATTGAGACAAAAACAAGTTGTTAAACCTAATTTTGAATCAACAAAAGGTTCCCCTCCCCCCCCCCCCCAATGATTCTTTACATTTTATAAAAAAATCTAAATGATCTAGACTTCCAGTCGCCTCTCAGCCATTTTTTGTATCAATAAACTTTCGATAATACCCAATAATAATGTAATGTGGCCAGACCAATAATGATATGACGATTCTCTCCACAAATAAACTGATGCTTATTTTATATATTTTTAGTTATTGCTGGTTATATATAAATAATCTGTTGATGTAGAATAACTAACTAAAAAAATCTAAAAGTTATGTTTCATATTTCTACTGTTTTTTAACTGTCGAGTTAGTTATATATTTTTAGTTATTGCTGGTTATATATAAATAATCTGTTGATGTAGAATAACTAACTCGACAGTTAAAAAACAGTAGAAATATGAAACATAACTTTTAGATTTTTTTAAATTCCAGAAAATTTCCAGAAGAATCTTAAATTGATACAAAAACAAGTTGTTAAACCTGATTTTGAATTAACAAAAGTTTTTTTTTTAATGATTTTCTAAATTTTATAAAAAAATTAAAATTATCTAAACTTTCAGTCACCTCTCACTCATTGATTGTATCAATAAACTTTCGATAATACCCAATAATCATGTAATGTGACCAGACCAATAATAATATGACGATTCTCTCCACAAATAAATTTATGCTTATTTTATATATTTCTAGTTATTGCTGGTTATATATAAATAATCTGTTGATGAAGAATAACTAACTAAACAGTTAAAAAACAGTAGGAATATGAAACATCGCACAACTTTCAATTAAACTATAAAATTAATAAAGAAATGGTCAGTTTTGGTGATATTTTTTATACGTTTTGGTGATATGAAAAAGAAGAAAAAAAAAAGACATTATTCGATAGGCATCACATTGCCCTTTTTTGTTCTTGAAACAGAAAAAAAATCAGTAATGGGCGCGATGTTCAAGGGCAGAGAGCTCTGTATTAAAAGCAATGGTTTTTCAATTTTGTACGCCTTTATCGCATTTCTACGAAAATTTCGAAGGGGGGTGGGGGGGGATGTTTAGAATACTTTAAAAGGCATTATCACTGTAATTTTAATCAAAATAGTTAAAGGCTTTGTTTAGTATTTGTTGAAAACCATGATTTTTTTCAATAGCATCTTACGCGTATACGCAATTTTGAAGAAAACCTTGATGACAGGTCCCATGGCCACCACTAACTAGTACACAAAATTTGAACATCGAAGGTCAATCCGTTCGGGAATTATGCTTACCACAGGGACGCCGACAGATATTTTTTCAAGAATGTTGCAAAATGTGGAGAAATGGCCAAAAAATATCCAATTTTTTTTTAACGAATCCAATGCTTTTATTACCCTTTATTAACATATAGGTAGATAAAAGTAATAAATCAAACACTTTTTCTTTGACGTTATTTGATATTACGTCTTTTTCTAAACTTAGAAGTACGATAATTATAGTTTTACATTGAGCACAGTAGGAATTCTGGAAATACTAACAGCTAACACTGTCCCTCCTCTTAATTAAATATTATATGGCTATCTCTAAATGTGCAGAAGTTTCATACAACGTTACTGTCCCACACAGAGTGTGCCAAAGCGCTGTAAGGGGTTTTATTTCTTTTACTACTAGAGATAAGGAATTCGTGTAAATTGTAAGAATTTTCAAAATATATAGGGTAATAAATCACAGAGATAAAGTGTCAATTATAAAAACGTGCGATAGGTTAAGTAGCGTTAATTAAAAATTAACACTCTATGTAAAATTAAACAAATTATGACGATTTTAAAATTGAGTGGGTTGTATCTTTATTTAGAAAAGTAAACGCATAGGTTGCTGATAACAGTTCTATAAACTATTTTCCAAATGGTCTGTTTTAAAAGTTTAATTAAACTGTATTTTGAACAACAGACTTTGATTCCAAAAACTTACATCAGATGCATTTAATTTATACTCTTTAGAATTAACATTATTTGAATCTAAAATTATTGGAACCTAAGTCTTATATATTCCAGAGAAAGTTTTAAATAATTTTTATAATAGATTGTTATAATGCTGTTGAAACAGAGTTTATTACACTGCTATCAATAACATGCGATTTTACTTTTCTACAGAATTAAGATTACCATTTCCTTTTACAATGATACTAATCTACCTAAGTGGTGGTTAGTGAATTGATCTGTTTCATATCTTGTACATCTTCTACGTTTGGTGGACATAATTAAGTTATTCAATGAACTACCAGATTATTAAGTGAAATATCGGATGGAGTCGATTAAAGTGTAAAATAAATAAGATAATTAATTCGTTATCTAGTTATTCTTGGAAAAAAACTATATATTATACATTTAAACTAATGATAAACACTTCAAAAAACCCAATTTAATTGCATTATATAAAAAATGGTACGTTTTATGCACTACATAGTAGGGCGTATCGAAATTTGTTTTTTTAGAAATTCAAAATTTCAAGTTGATAAAAAGTTGTCACTATGCTCACATGTTTACCAAAAAAAAATTTAGTTCAATCGAAAAATATTTAGGTCTCCCGGAATGGACCTGAAGTTTGATGTTTTTTGGCAAAAACAAAGATTTTTTTAAAAAAATTTAAAACATAAATATAAAGCAAATTTTTATTTTCAAGAATAAAAATGTAGATTTTATAATACTAATTAACAGTAATAAAAAAATTATATCTGCCATTTAATTATTAGGTCTCCCTGAATCTACATGAAAAACTTAACTTTTTTACAAAATACGGATATTTTTCAATTTTCAACCCATTCTTTTGGTTAGTTTCAATTATTTTATTCATAGTCTAGGTAGAGTAGTACAGTATTTTGAAATATCGGGAATATAATTTTATGAAATGGCGTTTACTTAACTCAAGTATTAATTCATATCATTTCTGCACGACTCCACGTTGATTGGAGTCTCCAACCAACAAAGACTCTAGGTTTGATACATGAAGGTAACGTTATCGAAAATGATTCAATGTCACAGGGTTCGAATGATGAAAGTGTACATGATAGTAAAATGCTTCTACCATGGAAAAACCGTAAAGTTTAATTATTTCAGTGAAACAAGAACTGACAGAAAATCTACTCTTTTTCTAGAGATTGTGATCGTAGAGCCAATCTCTATTAAAGTAGAAGCTCTCTTAGCAAGTGCTCTTTTGTGGAATTTAAATGTTGTAACACTAGAAAACCAGGTAGTGGTAATAGATCAATCGAATGTTTTTCGTGAAACTGTAAAATGTCATCAAGGTATTAGTTCAACTATTTTTCACTCTATTTATATAATCGAAAGGATGAAGCAATAAGTATAAAAATTGTAAGTTGTAAATGTGGTCGCATAAATGAACGATAAGAACATGTATCTTTGGTATAAGAACTATATTAAACATATTTTGGATACGCAACTCCAGACAGAGGCTCTGTACAAAACGTAATACCATCATTACATGACGTTATATTGTAAACCATAAGGGATTATAAATTTTCATTACAAACTCAGTAATTTTTTTCAACTTCGAGGTTGGATCAAGTGATACAATACATATACGTGAAATTCGATTTGCCATTTTTAATCATCTTGAATGGGAGATGTTACCAGAGTTTCTGCTTGCTAAACCTTGGAGACATTTGCTTACTAGTACAGCCTGACATATTTTCCAATATTTCTGGTCGGTGTTCAACTTTATAAAATCAACTTTTGGAAAAACACTATCAATGTTATTGTATTCAACAACTGGTAAATCTCGATAACTTGTTAGACGTTTTCTTAATGGACAGTAAAAGAAGTATGTTAATAAATTGGACCATCGAGAGTAATCATAACTTTCCTAAGAAGCAAAAAATACATGTTCTTCTCGTTTATTTATGCGACCACATTTACAACTTACAATTTTTATACTTATTGCTTCATCCTTTCGATTATATAAATGGAGTGAAAAATAGTTGAACTAATACCTTGATATTTTACCGTTTCACGAAAAACATTCGATTTATCTGTTACTACTGCCTAGTTTTCTAATGTTACAACATTTAAATTCCACAAAAGAGCACTTGCTAATAGAGCTTCTACTCTAATAGAGATTGGCTCTACGATCACAATCTCTAGAAAAAGAGAGTAGATTTTCTGGCAGTTCTTATTTCACTGAAATAATTAAACTTTACGGCTTTTCAATGGTAGAAGCATTTTACTATCATGTACACTTTCATCATTCGAACCCTGTGACATTGAATCATTTTCGATAACGTTACAATCATGTATCAAACCTAGAGTCTTTGTTGGTTGGAGACTCCAATCAACGTGGAGTCGTGCAGAAATGATATGAATTAATACTTGAGTTAAGTAAACGCCATTTCATAAAATTATATTCCCGATATTTCAAAATACTGTACTACTCTACCTAGACTATGAATAAAATAATTGAAACTAACCAAAATAATGGGTTGGCAATTGAAAAATATCCGTATTTTGTAAAAAAGTTAAGTTTTTCATGTAGAGTCAGGGAGACGTAATAATTAAATGGCAGGTATAATTTTTTTATTACTGTTAATTAGTATTATAAAATCTACATTTTTATTCTTGAAAATAAAAATTTGCTTTATATTTATGTTTAAAAAAAAATTAAAAATCTTTGTTTTTGTCAAAAAAACATCAAACTTCAGGTCCATTCCGGGAGACCTAAATATTTTTCGATTGAACTAAAAAAAATTTTGGTAAACATGTGAGCATAGTGACAACTTTTTATCAACTTGAAATTTTGAATTTCCAAAAAAAGTTTTTTTCGATACGCCCTCTACTACATAGGCTACAATTGAAGTACAAAGTTCAATGATTCCTACATATTATTTCATGAAATAACGAATAAATTCACTAAAGGATAAAATACATATGTGGTCTATCGATTAACTATTTTTTTCCTTGAAGAATTAACTTTATCCCCATTAAATTACTTTCTATGTCCAAACTTACTAAAAGCATTAAGTAACTTTTAGGGTGGCGTTAGTATTTAATGCTTTTTCTTAGAATCTCTTAGCACACCTTACTTTTACCTAGTTGTGTGACAACAAGAAATAAAAAATAACACGTTTTTAACGTGACGTTCTTTATAATACTCGAAGGGTGTTACAAATTTTTGTGTTGTTAAATAACCATAAAGACACCGAAATTAGGATTTAATTTCTCCTTTTATGATGGCACGCCTTACTTTTAGTGAGTTGGCAACAGAAAATAATTTAATAAAAAATAGGGGAGGAAAGGTACCTCAAATAACTTCTCAAAAGGTTTTTGTGTTAGGTGCCCTCAGACACGAAAATTTGATTTATTTTTACCTTTTAAGGTGCAAAACGAGTGCACACTTTAATAGCTTCGTGACAGAAAATTATTCTGGAGAGACAACCTAAATGATATAGTATTAAAAAGCATGGGTTCAGATAACCTATTATTGTCGAACAACTTTTTGTTGGGTACATTCATTTGATTTAATTCTTAACCAATATCATTATTGCTTTCATTTGTTATGAAATTAAAATTTATTTCATTTCCAAAAACTAGGATGTAAGCCTATTGCTTAAATCCTAGTTTTTGGAAATGAGATAAATTTTCATTTTATGCCTTAGTGAGACGTTGTCCTTTAATGAATTAAACAATAAGTAAAATATAATTACATTTTACTCTTTACATCAGTTATTTTCCGAAACAACAAGGTATATCATAAAGTAACTGAACTATTAAATTTAATGATAACATATCTAAAGAAATCAATAAAAAAAAAAACAGAGAAGTAAATTATACAGAGATACTTTGCGATAACTCCTTTCCACTTTTCAAAAACCCAATTTTTAATACTTTAAATCACGAATATAGATTATCATTATACCCAGAAGTAGACGCTTAGGAATTGAAATAAATCGAATGCAGCATCGAACTATTATAAGCTTGAGGCTATCTTCTGAATATACGAAAAACAGCTTTCAGATACTTCATGATCGCTTTTGACAAAATTTGTGTGTATTTGGGAGCAAATTCAAAGGTATTCATAGCTATAACTTAATAAAAATATTGTGTTTACAAAAGTATTCCTGTTTTGTTTATTGTTTTTAATTTAGAAAGATAAGATTTGTCACAAAAGGATGTCTTTATATATGATCGATAGATTATATAACTCGTAACAATTGTAACATATTTGAAACGACTTGAAAATAAAAAAAATTTAGAATTGATTTTTTAAAATTATTTTTAAAGTACTTATTTTTTTATTGGAAGGTACATAAAAAGTCTGGAAACTGCTTATTTTTATTTTCTCAAAATCTATATGAATTCAGTTCAACATAAAATAAAATATATGATTTTACCAATATCGATCAACTATTATGATCTACTGTTTTTCGAATATACTGTATCAACGAACCTTCAAACATAGTTAGTTATATCAAATTATGTTTTATAACAATTAAAAATGAAATAAATTTCTTTGACTTTTGCCTCCAACAACATGTAAATACAGTCTCACAACAATTTCTTACAAAACAATTTCTTTAAATTATTATAGCAAAATCAGAAAAAATTGCATATGGAAAGCTCAATAAACATAAATATAAAACAAATTTCATATTCTTAAAACACAAAATGTTAATTGAATGCATAAGTATTCTTTCTTTATTATTAGTAAGGATGTAGATAACGTATTATAAAAATTTTAAGTAAGGCACTAAATATCTTACAGTGATCATAAGAAGTACCTTTTAGAAATTTAATTTTGCGTATGGTTTGTTTCCAATTCTATTTTCATTAAGAAGTTAGTAAAAAGAAACAAAATTATTTTCTAAGCCAAAATATTTTTATAAAAAGTCCGGATAGTTATAATTCAAATCTCAATTACCTAGCTTTCACTTTGTGATTGAATGCTAACTGCACAACAGTTGGCCTTCAACAACCACTATAATCCACCCAACAAAGCTCAAGTATAAACTTTGTGTCTGCTACTTTGAAACTTTGTCAAGCTTGTTCACTTACTTTTTACTTTAGATTATCTTTTGGTCGTACATCAAATGGGTGGGCCTGGGACATCTGTGCTTTATTTGGTGAAGGAACAGTTTTTCATTGTCCTACAAATTCCTTCTATCATTCGCTGCCTTCGCTTTAAAATTCTAATGGAATGCAGTATAACAGTTCTACGGACACGAAGTTGTAACTAAAGGATAAATACGTGTATTTAGTTTTGAACTTTTGCCAAGAATTAAGGAAACAAGCTTAAAGTCTTTGATTTAAGAATATACTTTGTTTAAGAATTTTAAAAATAGTGTACTAAAATATTACAAAAAGAAAAAATTCTATAAATAATTTATTTATTCAAAATTTTGTTGGATAATTTTTTATTTTATTTTTTTTAATATCTAAAAGTATACCTAAAACTACAAAATTCAGTGTTACGCATGTTAAATGTATACTTTCGGTTGTTAATTAACAATTATTTAGAATAAACATTTACATTCAGAACATTGAGAAAGTTATGTACCAAATATCTTTTACTATCATATATTATAACAACTAATTTTGGAATGCGTTTGTATATGCAGGACTATAATTATTCTATAAACTCATTGAAATAAAAAAGTAGTTGTTAATGTCACTAAATTAAAAGTTCTTAAAGCTAAAATTCTCCCACGTTATCCATTGAATGTTTCCGCAATAACACTTTTCGAATTTGGCGTTTCTGATATTTTCTCCCTGCTTGTATCATTACACTTTAACTTTACCTACCTTGAATTCTTAAGACGAGCATAAAGCCGATACAAAGTCAATACATTTAAAAAATTGTATCTTCAATATGTAAAAATAAGATTTAATTGAATAAAAAAGTACTTTTCTCTCAGAAAACTTGACTTCATAGACACTACCACTTTTATTTTTAAATGTCAACAGCCAGTCCGACAATAGTCTCTCTATGTATAACCCTTTCTTCTATTTAAATACTCTTTTCTTAAAGATATGTGTCTGGTATTGTCTTCTCCTCTTCCTTTCTTGTCTTAAAAGACATCTTGAAAGTGAGCACGAAAACTGCTTTCTTACGAAAAAGACGAATGCATTGCCTACGCAGCAACATTTCTTGTATTGGCCAAAAAAGTTTTACAAAGGCAGGATCCATTTTTATCAGAACTCAGGTTATTTCTTTTATAGTTGGAGTATTCTTTTGCTACTTTTGTCGCAAAGACATCCATCAAGTTGGTCTGAGGAAGTTCTTTCTTTAGGAAAAAGTTTTTTGACCTTATAAAATGATCATCTTTTCTCTTCATCTAACTATAGTGTTTGAGTGCGGAAATTAGTTTCGTATTTTTGTGTTAAAGTTAGTTCTTCTGGGAAAGCATAGTATGAGAATAATCGTAATAATCAAATACACCTATGTCGCTTTGCAACAAAAGTCGTTCTATTTGTGCTGAGTTTCGTGAAAAATATGAAATGCTTTACAACTGAATATAATGTAAATTTGAAATATAGTGTGTAATATAAATTTGAAGTACAGTGTGTGAACGTAATTTAGTTAGTATATGTAAATTAAGTGAATAAGTGTAAAACATCGGTGTTCTACAGCAAATTCAACTGTACTTTATACAAAAAATTTACAATTTTTTGAACCAATTAAATTCTTTGTTTTATTTTTATTTCAGATACCTTATGTTATCGCTCGACATTAGGTATGTTACCGTGCGGTTATCTTAACTGTAATCTCCGAAATTGCCTGTTAACGCCACTTTTCATGTATATTTTTGAAATATGATCCTGTAGAATAAGATTATGAATTCTTTTAGTCTTTTAATCAGAGTTTTACGTGTTTTTAACAAGAATAAAGTTCTTGAGTTTGATCTTGGCTATACGTATTCCTTTTACATACAGTCCACTTCGTATCTTAAGAGATTAATTAGTTGTCCAGCGACAAAGCCCTTCAATACTTGTCTATTGAAACACATTTATTTCGACTTCTTTTACTTAGAAATTCATCAAATTAGTTTATCTATTTCTCTGGTTTTCTTGTTTTTTGAATGGATATTTTGCTGAAAGTAAATTTCGCCTTTTCAATAACAACACACAAAGAATTAAGCCCTATAACTAGATCTGGACTAAATTCATTACAGAAAAACTCTCCAGACTATCACAGCATCGTTTCGAAATCGAAGTTCTAACAATTTTGTTTCTTTTTGTATCGATTTACTTGATCATCAATCACCGAAGGAAAGAATGTTACGGCTTTTCAGCAGACGATATTTCAGGAAGTCGTCTGTCATTTCGATCCCCAAAATGATCATTTAGGGCTTCATTAGGTTTAACTAGAGGTACAATTGATGAATGTTTGTATTGCGTGGTAATTCGATTTTAACGGTTCCAATTGTTGTAAAGAAATATTGACTTGTGGAGGAAATTAGGGTTAAAGGATTTACATTTATTATTCTATAAATTCCTTGCATTAAAAATATATCAGTACACATTTGTACTAAATCACTCACGTCTTTTAATGCCTTTAAAGTCTATTTCATTCAAAATATGGAAAATGAAATTCATTGACTGAGTCTTAAAGTATACGAGAAATAATGAAATTGTTGATAATAGCAATGTTATTTTACGGTGGAAGAATCACTATTTTTTAAAGACACTACACTGTTTCGTGTAATCATATTTAAAAGGTTCTAGAAGATTATGTTGACTTCCTGACTTCCCAGGCTATTTCAAGCTACTTTAGAAGTAATGAAATTATCACTAAAAATTTATTGAATTGTAATTTAATGAAAACTATTTTTCGACTATTTTAGGAGAAAATTGAGAAAATTATTGCATGTTTTCAGTAAAATTTCTGAAGAGGATTTTAACAAAAGAACCCAAATATCCAGTAATATTTTATTCTATGCTTACATTGAAAAACAAGTTTATTTTATGTACCCTTTTCGTTGAAATATTTTTATGTTCTTTGTGGTCTGAGAGCCACTATTAGTTACACACATTTTAATAGCTTTTCCCTAACTTTTTTTCTCTCTCTCTCTGGATGACTGACAACCATTCTGTAGCTTAAAGTTAGTTTTCAAGTTTGATTTTTTTTTTTTTTTTTTTTACTGAAACCTTTTAGAATTGTTTTTAACGTTAATATTGCTCACACTCTTTTGATCCAGGGAGCATTTCTGTCAGGGAGGATAGATAATAATAATCTATTTTTATAATCGACATTAATTTATTTCATCATTTCAAAGTGCGTAATCCTATTTTTAATTCTTTCTCCAAATTCATTCAATAACTTCATTCAATAGCTGTCCACGCACGTCTATCATGTGAGAAACGTTAGATCTACATCTTTTTTAACAGTGAGTTCACAATTAGTATTCAATATTGCTCGTTCTTGCATCGACTGTTTATAACTTAACACACCCTAACTCAAAACGATTCTCACGCTTTAATACAATGCTAGTTTACAGTGCCCTCTTTGATGACGCTACGATTCATTCTTTTGATATCTGTTGATGAGATCACACGAAACTCGTGATGTCTCTCTACCTGCAACTTATAATTCAATAAATGTGTTCCACTGCCTACAAATGGCTGTTTCCTGACTCTCCACTCTGCATTGATTTTATGCTAATGTGAAAATATTACATTTATAAGTCCAATATTGATGTCATTTTTAGTAGTATTTATGACTTTTTTTTTTATTGTATCTTATTAAAGACAGGTGCTATATCATATTAAGAGAACATTGACAAAATTATATTTTATAATATTTTTTCGTAATTTATTTTATGTATTTTTTTTTATAACAAAACTTGGTAATATATTATATAATAGGTAATATAATACATATTTCAAGACAACATTTGTTACATCCACTTCTGTTAAAAGCGAGTTCACATTCAGAGACTTGTTTAGATGTTTGTATATCCAAAGCAAATAGATTTTAAATTGCAGCCTAATAAACATAATTTGGAACGCAGATGTTGCATACATTTTGGAATAGCTCTGTTGCATCAATTTGTATTATTTGATAATGTCTTTTAATTAAATACTCTTGAAGATACCTTCTTCTTAAGCTTTCATTTAGAGTCGGATTACTTTTGTAACCATAACCTTACACTATTGTCATATTTTAAGTAATTTTAAGACTTCAACCTTGTACGTACTAAGTGAACCAAAAGTAACATGACTTTTGGACAATTGATGATTCACGAACATTTAAAAGTTGCAAGGTGTGGTCTTAACTACTGGTAAGGAAAAAAAATCTGACTAAAATCTTTAGTTTTTTTAATCAATAGATTATGCTGTAAGTAGTTATGAGCCATTTCTCAATGTTATTTCACTGGATATTGGAAACTAATCATTAATATCCCCAGTAGTAGAAATCCACTAGCCAATCTCATTGTGGACCGTTGTAGCCTGGCCGTTGCTATGAATACTGGCCAACCTCGCCCAGTAATGGGTAAGAAATACTGGAAATTTGAAATATTGATGATGAGTTTTAAAATTAAAATACAGTGAAATAAGAACGTACAGAAGGGTAAGAAATATGTTTTGTGATGGTTTTGACATATTTATTTTTTTAAAAATCGTCTATTTTGGAACTTTGCCCGAGTTCGGTATAGACAGGTCAAGCTTCCCAGAATCCCTATTTTCAATATTGTCCAATACCGCTGTGCTACCTGGGATACTATACAAAGCTCTTTTTTCTTACTTTTTAAAGAAAAAATACTTATTTATGCAATTAGTTGGGAAAATAATACTTTTTCAAACGAGACAAAATGACGAGTTTGAAAAAGTAATTTCCCACATGTTGCATACAATATTTTTTATAATCACGTGCAAAAAATATCTTTAACACATATATAAACTAAAGTAGGCAACTTCCAGACAATGACTCTCTTCAAAAAATGTCATTTCTATACTAAAACTATATGAAATTAAAGCACGTGGGGTATGAGAAAGTAACTTTCCGGCTCTCCTCGTGGTAAAGTACTACTTTCGCGATGATTTTTAATTAAATATAATTAAACAAAGTTAATTTTTTGCACGTCGTTATAAAAACGATTTTTTTATGATAATGTGCAAAAAATTAATTTTTTTTTTTTTTTTAGGACAATGTGTAAAAAATTCAACTTTATTTAATCATTTATAATTAGAAATCGTGGCAAAAGCATTGATATAGATCTATATCGATGTGCGAAAGTAGTACTTTACCACGAGTAGGGCGAAAAAGATACTGATCTTTACTACCACTTCTGAATAACGCATGCTTGGTTACTGACTTGAAGTTGAAGAAGGCTTAATAATCACCATAGATATCTCTACTAGCAACTTCCCCCAAAACTAGTTCAAATTTGTTTCTAATTATGGGCAATCTATTTGAAAGCATTATGGGAGGAAGTATTTAAATTACATCTTCTGCTTGCAGAGCAGAAACCGCTAATAAGCAATTCAGAAGTTGTAGTAGAGATCAGTGGGAAAAGCACTTTCCCGCACGCTCCGTGCTCGAATATTATATAGTTTGACAAAAAGGAAATGACACTTTTAAAAAAGATTCATTGACTAGAGTTGACAACTTTAGTTTATCTATGTATTAAAGATATGTTTTGCACATGATTATTAAAATTGTTTACCTCGTTTAAAAAAGTATTACTTTCCTAACAAGTTACATAAATAACTATTCTTATCATTATTGTAAAAATCTTATACTACCTTCTTGATATCAGTAAAATAGAGGTTTTTAAAAAGCACTTTTACATTTAAATCAATTTTTATTTACTGAATTCCACATATTACTTTCAATTAATTATCAATATCAGTGTGTTTAAATAGAATGAAAGTATAGCATTCGGTCAAAAAAAATTTTTTTTTTTTTTTTGCATTTTTCTACGTTTTGGCCTACGCCTTGATTTCAAAAAAATGGTCAAGAAAAAATGTCCTTTTGTGTGTATGTGGTCAACATAACTCCCGAACAAATTGACCTACTATGTTAAAATTTTGTGTGGGGATTAGTGGTGGATATGAGATCTCCCAATAAGGTTTTCGTCTAAATCGCCCATGCGCATAAGGTTGAAATCATGAAAAAGTCATGATTTTCAGCAATCGTTAAAAAAGAGCTCTAACGATTTTGATTAAAATCTCTGTGCTAGTGCCTCTTAAGGCCAATATCGTGAGCTTGGTAGAGATTTTTTTTTCCTCCTTTCTTTTTTTGCCTATGTAAATATTATCGCCAAAAATACCACCAAACTGTCCATTTTTATTTAAATAAGTGAAAATATGAAAACAATAAATAACACCATAAATTTTAATGCAATGACCAATATTAAAGTGTAATTGAAGCTTGTACGATGTTCCACATACCTAGTTTGAAAATGATCATCTAGAGAAAATAATTTGAATTACCCCATTCCAAGTTCTTCTCAAGTCCAACCCATATTTCATCGAACTTCCGCTAAACCAGATAATGATGTAGTACAGCGGTTCCCAACCCACGGCCACAAAGGAGCCGCCAATAGCTTGGTACTGGGCCATGGATGCTGGTCGAAAGTCTAAGCTGAGAAAAATATTACAGGAGCTTCAGGAGTAGAGATGGACACAATCAAATCGCTCGATTGTTAGCAACAAGCGAATTATTCGTTGGCCTTCTTCGATAGTGCAGCGGGTGAATAATGTGTGATTCAACAGCATGACTAAAACTATACAGTTTTAATCCAGATATTGATTCTTTCATTTGGGACAAACGATGACAAAATCTCAACGACTATTTTTTTTTTTTTATTATTATTATTATTTTTACCTTTGAGCACTTGCTTTTGAGTTTTCTTATAGTTATGAAATATTATTAAAGGGAAATTTCTGTCCCTTGCTTTTACTGGCTTAATATTTATTTCTTTAAATGAGGAAATCGGTATAGATGTACAAAAAAGTTTACATTTAATGTTTTTCAGTCTTTATTTTACAAATTTATTTATTATTATTATTTTTTTAAATGCAATGTATGGAAAATGTAACTTCCATGGAATGTCCCTACCCCTGTATTTTTAGTGTTAACTGAAGAAATAAACCTGATTAATAATATATTTGTGGAAAAATATGGGTTAAACATTTATTTGTTTTGTAAATAATTAACTACTCACAAGGAAATATATAATTTAATTTATATATCACTTTATTTTAAGCACACAAGTTGTTCCTGGAGTCCTGAGGTAACTTCAATGGAATATCTTTAACTTGATTGAAATTCTACTAGATAGCAGTACAGTCTTCTTTACCAGAGTTCAAGTGAAGCTGAAGTCAACCATTTTGTCTGGTGATGTTGTTGAATGGGCATAGTTTTATATTGATTGTAAAAAATCGATCTAATCCTCGAAAATCAGGTGAGTTATTTTTGTTCTTGTAACCTCCGTGTTCAGTTGAAGCTCGGTAAATATAAACGAATATAGAAAAGGTATTTTAGTAACAGTGACTTTCTCAATCCAAGTTGTTTTTTATTAAATCATTTATATTAACTTCGATTTTAAGTAGGTGTGTGTATGTCGATGGAGGGCAATTCTGCGGAATTAACCTCTTTACCGTCATACATCGGGCTGCAATCTGACAGACAGCTTTGATGTCGATGACAATGCATTTTATCAAACTTTTGGATGGTCAATGTCACTAAAAGGTCGCTTTTACACACATTGCTATAATAGTTTTGGAATACTAATAATCCCATTTAACCGATTGTTGAAGAAACTCTTTCATGTTGCCAAAATTGTTTTAATAAATAAATAATAAAATTGCTTCAATATGAATAATTTTTTATGTGAATGCATAAATTAGCATTCATTTTTAAGGAATACATTTTGAAAAGTAGTTTGCTGCATATTTTACTGATAGAGATGTTTTTAATATTTAAAATTAGATGCAAACACCAAGCACACGCTGACAACAAAAACGGTGCTATGCTAATGAACATAAAAATTGCAATGCATACAAAGTATTTATATTAAAAACTTTGTTTTCATGAGATATATTATTTTTAAACAGACTCGTGACTTATAGTGTTTATATATATAAAAAAAAAAAATATTCAACTAATTCAGTGAATCTCAAAACAACGTCGAACCTAGTCAGATGTTCCGTCTGCCAGTGGGTTAAATTATAACCGTTTCACATCGTGAATAAACAAGCTGTGAAGGATCCTCCTGAACAACATCGCATATTCAGTGACTTTCCTCGATATTGGTAAAAGGATAAACTAATAATTCTAAAAAAATTAACTTCACTACTAACATGCCTATTAGTTACAAACGTACCTATTAGTTACTCATATATTTCTCCATTCATACTGATATACATTTTTATAGCCATCGGTTTGAATCTTTAATGTTCAATTTTTTTCGTTTAAATTTCCCGTTTCTGTAGCATCCGAAGTTTCTGAGGATGATCGATATGTCCGCCTTGTATCGATTATAGTAATTTGTTCCTCAATTACCCGTCACCGATTAGGAAGATGTCCAGTTATCATCAGATCAGAGAAGACGGATAAAATTACTTAAGAAACTTTTCTTCAACAGCTTGCTTGTTAAGGTAGAGTGTCCTAAAAGTTTATTCAAGTGTTAAAGTGCGTATTTTTCCTTAACTTTATCAGAAAGAGAAACTGGATAGTTATCAACAAAAGATAGATTCACCGAAAACAACTATTAAACATCCAGAACTAAGTTAGTGAAAATAATTGTTTTTTGGATGAACAATTATTGCTAATGAAATATTTTACCTATTTCTTTCCAGATCATGCATCTGATGGCAAAGCATTTGCTTTACAAGCATTTGAAATAAATCCCATGGTTCACTTAAGAGGAACCCTATACTCGCTATATTACAATCTTCTAGCCCAGTGCATTTTGAAACTACTTTCTGTAAAACCTTTACATTTGATGAGTAGGTCTAGGTACGAAAATGCTAACTTAAGGAAATGATATAAATTGAGGACTTGAAATGGAAAACGACCTAAGTCCAAAAAGAAACTGTTTGAGGAGAGCCGAAAAATGAAAAACACTCTCATCTGGTACTTAAGGGTATGACAAAGTGCTAGATTGAATTTGAACTATTGCTACAGGAGTTCGCACTTTGGGTGTTCTCTACTTTGTTTAGCTTGGTCTTTATGACTTTTTTCCGTAAAAAAAAGATTTTCGATTTTTTTTTTTTTTTTTTTTTTTTTTTTTTTTGTACTTAGGTCGTTTTCTATTTCCAGTCCTAAATTGTTTTAATTTAATGTCCATCTATTATAATTCAAAATTAAAATAGCAAAAGACAAAACCAGGTGGATTCACTGATATCCATTGACATAATGATTTCAAATATAAAATAAAATATTTTAGACACTCTTTTCTAGTTTTTAATTCATGTCATTTTATTAAAAGATCCTTTTGTACCTACTCTCCAAATGTCAAGGTTTTGAAGAAAGTAGTTTCTAAATTAACTGGGCTAGAAGATTGTGATCTAGCGAGTATAGGGAATGATCCTTACTAGGACTTCCTCTTGAACTCCTATTTTCCAAATATACTATGAATTTAAAAATACTACAATAGACTATGGTTGATACTATGGAGGTTTTTCCATACGAATCGTCATATTTGTTGCCCTATCTTAAAGAATTTTTCTAATTATTTTAATATTTAATGCACATACTCAAAGGAATAAGCTTGAAATATCTTCTGAATAGAATTTCCTGGCTTCTTTTTTCTACAAAGTAAAGTTTAGTTTCAATTAAGCTGGTAAAGTTTAGCTAATTTAAGTAAAGCTAAGTAAAGTTTAGTTTCAAGTAATTTTAGTGGAGTATTTTATAAAAGTAGCTTAGAGCTTTATTTTCAAATATAACACTGAAAACAAGAACTAAATTGAAAGCACTTTCAAAATAATTTATTTACATGGTCGAAAGTTCAGTTTTAAAAAGTTTTCTTTGGCCAAGCAACCAAATTTCTATGCGCGTTATTATCCGAGTCATTAAGGATATGGAAACTAAAGCCGCAAATGGAGATAACATTTTTTCCTTGATTTGTTTCTGAAAACTGAATATCATAATAACAGTTGTTCTTGTTATAGAGACATAATTAGTGTTCAAATTTCTTTTGAGGTTTTTATTGCAATTACTGAAAGTCAAGTCTTTCTTTAGATAAGTGTTGCTGCAAATCCAGACAGTGTTATAGATGAAAGTTAAATAAGCAGGATGTAAAAAATTAAGAGCTTATCTTTTCCCTATATCGAAAGTTCTAAAATGTTACTTATGGTAATTAATTTCTGCGATAAAGACGCACCCAATTGTATTTTCTCTGAATATGCATTAGAATTTCACATAGAAAAATTCACCACCATTCGAAATGTTAAACAATAATTTGAAATAATGAACAATATCCAGCTCCATTGAATCCAAGTAAAAACTTCATTGTTTTCAGACACCTATTCTTCAAATAAACAAAATGAAAACACTGATTATATCTCAATATGTATTCTTACTCGATATATATATGCAGTAGTTTTCTCATTTAAATAAATAAGTTATATTTTCCCAAATGAGAGCAAACATGCATTACAAACAGGCAGTTTTTTTCTATCGCCATGTGTGTATTAAACTCAAATTGACCCCCATTTCACGTTATAAGGAACTATTTGATTGACTTGATTCTAAGTACTGGCTGCAAGACTTGTTTTAATAACAGTTAAAGATATGGCTCTAGTAGGAAGTTTAATCTCTGGGGACTTGTTACCAAAATTTGAAGATGCAAATCAGGGTTCTTTTGTCATGTTAATCTTGTACATCGCGTACTGATAACACCAGTTTCTCGGTTGAATAGTTTGTTGAAATGTTCCCCAGTGACTGTTGTTATTTTGTTTCGGTTTTAATTAGTTCATTAAGAATTCGAAAAAAATCAGCATGCTAGATGCAAATAGTTTGTTGCTTCAGACATTAACTTAACATTTCGAATAGAAGTCAAACGTATATTTAGAAGACGCATTTTTAGATATTGCGATGTAAATTGCCTAGGAATGCCGATGACATGAGAACAAATGACTGCAGATATTGAAAGATGCAAATAACGTAATCTTCCAACCACTCAAAAGTTTGACAAGCCCATTCACAAATAGTTCATAGGAGAATGAGTTGTGAAGTTTGGTGTTTCTTTGGATGACCAAATCAATACTGTTATAAGTAAGAAAAAGATTCATTTGAAATATAGACTGACAATGAGCTTTAGTGTTGGTGGTTCTGCAACTTATTTTAAAATACATTGATTGAGGTATGTAAATTTCTTAGTCCACTCCATTAAGAAAATGTATTAAACGAACTTAAAACTGTATACATAGTAATATGTAAGAGCATTTATAGAGGAGCTTTAGACGCTTTACTTTGTCATGGAAATTAGCCAGATATAAAGATTTGTTAAGAATGATTTCCCAGTTTCTATTTTAAAATTAACATTTCGTATATGATTGGAAAATATATTTCAAACTCACTAGACAACACACTATGACAACTGACACTTAATTGACCATCAATGTCAATATATGAAAATGAAAAGATAAGAAAACATTCTATAATTTAATTTTTCACGATTTTGTCTCGACTTAGCTCTTTAATTATTATTTTGTATAAATTAATATCCATAAGCAAAATTCATTCTTTTATCCCATTTAAGAAATAGTATTTATTGTTTAAAAGCTTACTAGTAACACTTTTCTGCTCAATAATACAAATTATTCCAAACCAGTTGCTGAAAGAAAAGTATAACGGGGCTATTAATTTAAAATCCCTTTAGTTCATCTTTGATTAAGTTATACTGTGGTAACTTTTATATGAATAAGTATCCCTTTGTCAATATTTGGAAATAATCAAATCAAGAATTACCAGGAAAAACAATAAGGAAGCTGAACGTTTTTGTTTTTTTTTTATTTTCCTTCTTAAAATCTTAAAGTCTTAATTAAAAAAAACTAATCTTTTTAACTCATTACGCATAAAAAGGTAGATAATAATTGCACTACTCATGCAAATTTCAGATATCCGCTCAATGAGATTTACCAGTCCATTTCATATAATCTTCATTGACTTGAAAAGTTTATTGTGAAGTGCTTAATTTACACAGTTCTTGGATTCATTTTCTTGTAACTCGTTTTACTTACAGTAGAAGAAAACTTACATAAGTTCAATAGAGCTTTAACAAAATAAACTTTATTTTGTACTCCGAAGCTGAAGAGCTCGGGTTAAAAATCTTTTGTGTGGTCACGTATCTACTTTATGTATTGCTTTTTCCAAGTTTTGGAGAAGTCTGTTTTGATACATCCAACGAGAGAAATTGCTCCATTGAAAAGAACTTTTATATTCCATTAAATTATTCCCTTTGTTATCCCATCGTTTCAAAGATATGGTAATTGATTTTGAAAAATGCATTTCTATAACATGTTTAATAACCTTAAAGTTAATATATTAAGTGCACAATTCTGTGGAATTCTAAGAATAATATAGTTGTGGCTTTTATTGTTACTAAAATAGTGTAAAGTAGAAATGTGTTGCAATTAAAAAATCAATACTAAACTACTTGTATGACTTTGAATTGAAAAGAGAAAGAAATATCAAATTATCATATCCATAAACCAAATTTTTTTCTAAGGTAAAAAATTTGATCAAACAAAAAATTAATAAAATTTTTAAAAGATCAAACAAAGGGTAAAATTTTAAAAATTACACGAAAATTAAAAATATATATCTTTACACTTCGCTTTGAATTCAACATCATTTGAAAAATACATTTTCACAATGTGCTGGTAGGAATTCATTCAATTTATTATACATGTCTATCTTTAATTTAAGTTAATTTGCTTAAGTTTAATTTTAAGTATATTAAATAATTTAATTAAATTCCTTGCACAGATATTACACCAAAAATACTTTCTTACATTGTTATGTCGTATGAGTAGAAATAGATGTGAAATAAGTTCTACAATTTATTATCAAATATACTAAACTTTTGAAAAGCATGTATTATATCTTATTAATTTAAACAAGTTGGTATTTTTATTAGATATTATTTTTGGTATTTTCAATGATAATGAAAAATCTACAACAGTTTTAAACACGCCTTTAATCAAAAATTTCAAAATTAAGGCATTATCTGTATTCTCACTCTTACATTTGTACTTTAATTCAATGGAAAAAAAAATTATATCACCCGCTGCCTGGAAACAATTGAACAAACTAAACTGGTTTCAAGATGAGAAAAGCAAAAATGGACAGTTGCGTAATCTCCAATCTCAGAGAAAAGAGCCCCATTTATGTAAAGGAACCTCTTTGAAATACCCTTTGTCAGTCCCACTGCAACCTTCTTAACTAATATCCTCCTCAGGAGTTGAATTGAATGGTTGCTCACTCTCTTTATCTCTTTTCGAATGAAATTCCGAGAGTTCCCCAGGAAGTAACTTGTGACTTTTATCGCTGTATCTTCTGCTTTCATTAAAAGTGAGCAGAACTGCTTATCGAGTCTCTGTCCGGAAAAAGAATTTATTATCACGGTTTAGGGGCATTACTTCTTAAGGCATTTAATGTTTATGCATATAACAACCTACGATATATGAGTGATATATCCAATATGCTAACTTACGATATTCGTTAAAAAGTATCTTTAAGGGTCAAGAATATTTGATGCCTCAAACAGCTTTAATGATACACTAAAAATGATTAAATTGTGATTGTAAAAGCTAACGTGGATTTTTAAATTATTCAATAACAAATATTAAGGAGTAAAATATTAGTTATAAATAGATGAGGATAGTTACTGTCACATCCCAACTTGCTATACTTTTATGTTCCGAGAAGCATTTGCTACATCAGAAGATAAGAAGAAAAACAAATGCATGAAACTTTTGAACTGAAAGTTGTGTTCTATTTAAACATTTCAAATCGTTTAAAATATTTTGATTGAATAGCTTTAGTTTATAAAACACTAAATATGATATTATGAAAACTATCATAGTATAAAATGGATCATTATTTTTTTCCAACGTTATAGGCATTTGTCAAAATGCTTTATTTTATTTTATTTAATTTAATTCAGCTTCTATTAAATTGTAGAAGATTTTAAGGGAACTCTTTCTCTAGGAAAGGAGCCCTTTCTATTAACTATTTAGGATTAACCATTAAATATTTCAAAAGGTTAAAATGCCATTGTTAATTTTCCCTGCAACTAAAATGTCAAACGTGTGGAAATTTGTGTACTGGCCTAATTATTCAATGCTTTGATCTTATATAACATAAAACCACATGTATGAACGCATAGAGTGACTGAGAGTAAACAAAAAAAAAGATAATAAACTGATGTTTCAATAAAATATTTTATTAAAGAAATCAAGCTAATTAGTCAAATAAAGGAAATAAATATATCTAAATTAGCTCATAAAACAAGTTTCTAAATTTAGTAACAGAACTTAACAATCAAAATTTTGGAAGTTAATGTACATATTGCATAAAATCTCATTCTATTTTGTTCTGAAATATATTTCAGTTATAGTTGAATGATGTAAGATAAAATTATAATCAATGCAAAAATACTACCTATAAATAAGTGGCAACGTTTAGGTTCCATTTAGTAATTTTTATAAGGGTATAGAAAGTTGACAACTAATAAAAGTTCACAAGTGGCTAAACCGAAGTCAGTTATTGTTTGCTTAGGGATTTAGAATTGTTTGTATCTGGATTTTAAGAACAGCAGAAATCAAGCGATTGTAAGGTGTCTTTTGTGTAAGTTTGTTTGTGAATTGCTCTTTCTGTGTTAAGAACTGAAGAATTTTTGTGGAGAAAAGTAGCAATTTTTACAAACGCATGTCATCATTCTTCGAGAAGAAAAATTAGTCATATGATATGATGTAGTACTTGATTTACCATATGCCTTAACAATGCATTCTTCAAACTACACAAAATAATTTAATTAATCTTAATTAAAACATTAAAAAAAAACTGGTTTTTAATATGAGTAAGCAATTTTGAAAATATTTTCCACACATTTCTGCTCGAATGGGTAAATCTCGAATCTCCAAACTGGCGCCTTGGCACGTTCCATCTGTTACGTACTCCGTGCATTTGCGAAAATATTGAAATCAGTTGATGCCATTTATCCATCCTCCATCGCATCCTTCAATAAATTCGCCCCGTTCCTTTAAACGTCTGGTTTTATGGCTCAGCGGCTAAATTATGAATAGCATCGGTCGATAAGATGGCAAATGAGATATTTTCCCTTCGAGACCGGCAAATATTTATATCTTCGCCCTCGACTCGGATAACTTTTGGCGGGCTAAATTTAGCGCAAATACTAGAACGAGGATAGAATATTAATTCGAATTTTGTATTCGGTTTGGTAAGGAAGGAGGGAAAAAAAACATTCTTCGTCCCTGATTCATTGCGCGTGTGTGGAAGGGTTGGTAGACAAATCTGGAAAAGCTGCTGCCTACTTTTGCTTAGATTCTGCTCCGATATAGTCAATAGGACGCTTCTATATTTCGAATGCTTGGCAGTTTTGACTGAGGGACCGTTCCTATTTTTATGATCCCTTACGTTTTTGGATGGGTAATGTTTCAGAATATGTTTAAATATATAGTTAAAGTCAACGTGGAAGGAAAGGACATCACAGAGCACTATATATTGGAACAATTTAAGAGATAATGAATGGAATTTTCATTTCTTTTTCTTTAAAAAAAATAGTACTAAAACAAATTGTAATATGATTTTCTTAATGGTGATTGGTACCCCTTGTTTTCACAAAAAATAATAAAAATATCAATTTTCAATGTTTTGCCTTTTATAATCTTTGAAATCATCTCCTTATTCTGGCAAGTGTTTGAGCTGATCCGATAGCTGCAATTGCATAAAAACTATATTTTTTATAGATAATTTAGCATTGCTGCAATAGCTTCTTTGATGTTTCGAACGCATTTTTCTCAGTTTGTGATTTTTAAAATTCCCACCTTACTCAAAATGCTATTTTTTTTTTTTTTTTTTTTTTTTTTTTTTTTTTTTTTTTGTATCATTCATTCTTAATTTTAGTTGTTTAACAAAAATAGACATGGATTTTTGAATAAAATAAAAACTTTTCTTTTTACAAATTTAAATGTTAAAAAATACCCGTTTTTTACGCCTTTTTTACCTATAGATTCAGTAATTATCGTTTTTCTCGAAAACTATTTTACTTATTCTAAATCCGATGCCTGAAAAGTTAGAGTATATTACTATAAACATTTTTTCAAAAAAAATCAGGAAAATATCTTGAAAAATGAAAAAGAAGATAGATTTTAAAATTTGATGAATTTTTTGAAAATTTTAAAAATTTAGAGCATTTTTTTTTTTTTTTTTTTTTTTTTTCATTTTTTTTGGAAAATAGACTTTTTATTTAGTAATACTTCCAAATATGTAAAAATTATAATTTTAAAGGCTTACAAAAAAAAAAAGTTTGAAGGTGCCAAAAGTCCCTTTAAAGCTGCGTTAGCCAATACGCGGGCCAGATTTGTCCCTCAGCAGATTTTTCTGCGGCCCGCCAACAGCACAGAAGATTAAAAAATCAAATTTCACGATATGGACTTTTTTTTTTACATAATTGTAATTTGTCCGAAATTGCATATGTTAACTATGTAAAAATAAATGCCCTAAGAAACTAAATGAAGCAGCTTTCAGCAAAGTGGTTTTCATCATGAATAATACAGGAATAACTTAACTGAATCTCATTTGGACAATTTATTAAGATTGGTTGCAACAAATACTGCGGCAGACATCATAATATAACTGTCATAAAATAAACCGTACTATTTCGACCGCCATCGTCTCACAAATGATATCGACTAAAACAGAGTAATCTGGAAGAATAGTTTAATTACTTGTATTAAAAGTTAGATTGAGTCCCATTGTCACATTCGAACGAAAGATTTACTTCTTTTTTAGACTTTAATTTTCTATTAATGAAAATTATTATTTTTTAATTATTTGAAGAAAAAAAATCAAATATCAAATGTAATTTTATTAAGATAAAAAAAATCAATATAAAAAATATCAATATATAATATATATATATATACACACGTGTATCCGGTCCGCGAAAAGCTCCAACTTAAGTCATACGGCCAGCCTCTGGAAGTTAGTGACGAGCTCTGCCTTAAAGCATATACTTGCAAACTCTTTCCATATGCTTTTATTTTTCAAACAATTTTGGAATAATTAATTAAAGAAATAGCCATACTTTTATGGACCTAAAAATGTGTCTCTTCAGAAATGATGAAGCAATAAAAGGAACTAAGCAATAAAGGAATAAGTGTGAGACAAAGATTAAGCACGATTAATAAATAAATTATAATTTCATTAGTATTCAAATTTTTATCAATATTTAAATATTATGATATTAATTTGTAAAAGTGTTTATCATAATTTGTGAAAAAAAACTTTGATAATTATGATAGTCAGAATCACATAGTGGCGAGTTTTATTTATCGTAATAAACAAATGTTGAATACAAAAAATTTTGAAATAGTCTTTTGTAAAGGAATTTAAACGAACAATTTTATTTCCTTGATAATTTCGTTCCTACCTATCAGTATTTTAATACATAGCTAATAAAGAAAGATTGGATAAATTTAATTTTGAATAGGTCAAAACACAAATTCTTTTAAAGCTGAAAAAAGCTAACATGTATGACTGTCTTAAAGACTGACTAATGATTGTGGCGTGAAACAATGCTATCTGCTATTCCAGTAATAACATTATAACTTTTAATAGGAAAAACCTTCTTAGAAATTCTAGATTTTAGATTTTCTTTTTAACAAAAGATTTAAAATGTATATATATATATATATATATATATATATATATATATATATATATATATATATATATATATATATATATATATATATATATATATATATATATATATATATATATATATATATATATATTGCGTTGAAATATGAAACCAATTTTATAAATAGGAGTAATTTGAATCGATTAATTGATAAACCATATTAGTTTATCTCTCAAAGTTGATCTAAGGTTGAATTTCTCAAATAATGCCTTACCATACCTAAGAATTTATGTTTGTTAACAACATCATCTTCAAAAATAAAACTATATGAGCATTTTAAAGTGTAAAAATAATAGTAATAGCAAGTAAGAAACTATAAGATATAATAAGAAATAATTATGAGAAATAATAACCAGTAGTATTAGTAATTTCAATAATTTATTATATTTTCAATTCTAATGCAACCTCAAAGCAACGTAGAGATGGGTTAAAAAATGTCTTTATTAATCAGCAAGATATTTCTACGGGGATAAAAACAATCTTTAGAAATCCAAATCCATAAGAAATGTTTTGGCCGAAAATATCTGGAATACTACGGAATTTTTCCTTGCCTAGTGGGTACCTTTAGTACAGACAAAGTAGATTTGCAGAACAAAAGAACTGCAAAAAATACTGCTTTGAAGACGAAACTGCATGTAAATATTCATATTTTCCTGAAATCATTTGCATATAATCACGTCAATATCTACAATCCTAAATAAATAAGAAGACTAATTGGCCTTTTTTTTTTTTTTTTGTCTCGTTCACCTCTTTTTTTTTGTTTCCAGTAATTCGAAGATAAGAAGCAGAACCCTTAAAGATTCCTTTTCATAATTGTCTGTCTGCCAATCTGAAAGACTGAAAAGTTGAGTGACGCTGAAACAGGATGAATGATTTTAATGAAATTTTGAACTCAGAAAATTACGGCATAAGGGAGCACGAAAAACAGCCAAATAAAACAAAATTGTTGAATTTTTTTATATGTTGGTTTTTAGTTTATTGTAATGCAAAGTATGACAGTAATTTCTTAAACATCTCTGGTACAAACTGAAATACTAATCAATGTCTTAAATAATAATATTTCCTTACAGAGAGTAATTAAAATTTGTAAACCCTTCTTCGATTTTGTACGTCTAATTAACCCATTCGCCGTTATCCAATTGATCTGGAACTCGTTGTATGAGGTAAAAGCATTTTATCAAGTTTTAAAGCTGTCACTAAAATGCTGCTTTTACACACGCTTCTATTACTACTTCGTATCTATCCAGCAATGCTCAAGGAAAGAGAACTTATACAAAGGCGTTCATTTTTTTTAATTTCCACGCCTTTTTCGAATTGTTACATGATTTTCGAAAGTAGAGATGTTTAGAAAACCTTAAAAGGCATTAGGGTCATTCTCCTGAAACAGGAAAAATTCATCTCCCAACATTATACCACTTTAAAAACAAGTACGAAAATAATGAATTGCCTTTCAATAACTTTTCCATGTTCCAGGCTAACTTTCTCATCAATAACATATTGAATTTTTCTGATATAAATGTATTTAAAAATATATCAAACGTCCAAAACTCATTATCCAGGCTTGTTGCTAGAGCTATTTATTCTGTTATTAATGTTAAATTAATAATAAAACTAATCCAACAACAATTATTTTAATGCATTTTTTAAAATTATTTTCCATTGTATAAAACATTTTAATATATATATTGAAATGTTTTATACAATGGAAAATAATTTAAAATAATGTCTTAATTTTTTTATTTAAAAAATTACTAAAATGCATGTCACTGAACAAAGCATGACTGTCTTGACATAGTGCATTACATTCAATATTTTAACTACAGAAAGCAGCTACATTCTGTTTTTTGTGCTTAGTCCAAGAACTTTTATTTCTTTAGTAAACTGTGTGAATACTAACTCTCAGTTAACAACATTTTTTACAGAATTTTGAAGTTCTATTCACTCAGAATTAAGTTTAATTCGTATCATTTTCCTAGCATCTACAAAAAATACTAAATGTGAAGAGAAAATTGTATAATTCTATATAGAATACATAATAAAGTTGCCATTTAGAAAATATATACATTAATTTTAAAATTTTAAAATAGAAATTATCCGCTTCTAATTACCTCAATTTCATCATTGTCCTGGCATATAAAGAGCACAATAACAGCAAACCAGGATAATGATACTTGTTATTTATTAAAAATATAATTAAAATTGATATAAGTTTAACCGTACCCCATTAGCATTTTAATTAAATTTGAAAAATTATTATTATTATTATTATTTTTTTTTTTTTTTTTTTTTTTTTTTTTTTTTTAAATCTCCTCATTCAAAAATTGTCGTATTATGAGAACTATTGTCTTAGCATAAGGATTTTTTTTTTAAATGTATTTTCTTACTCACAATTAAAAACTAGGGGTGTGAAACATCGCACAACTTTCAATTACACTGTATAATATTGGTCAATGCAATAAAATTTAACGTGGTGTTACTTACCAATTTCTTATTTTCACTCATTTAAATAAAAATTGCCAGTTTGGCGATGTTTTTGGCTCTAAATTGTTCATAAGAAAGAAAGAAAAAAAATTGGCAAAATTGGTGGTTTTATTCGATAGACATTACATTGTCCTTGCTTGTGCGTTGAAACGCAGAAATATCAATAGTTGATGGACGATGCTCAAAGGCAGAGTACTCTGTATTAAAGGCGCTCGTTTTTCAACTTTTTATGCTTTTATCGCATTTTATGAGAATTTTGGAGTCGGAAATGCTTAAAACACCTTCAGAGGCATTACCACAGCGATTTTGATCAAAATCGCTAGAGCCGTTTTTTAGCAATTACTGAAAACCATGATTTTTTTTCAATGGCAGCTACCTTATAAGCATGCGCGATTTTGAAGAAAACCTTAATGGTAGGTCCTTGGGCTATCACCAACACGCACACTAAATTTGAATATCGTAGGTCAATTTGTTCGAGAGATACGTACACACATGCACACAAACAGACATTTTTTCTATATCACTTTTTTGAAATCAGGATATTCCAAACCATGGAGAAATGAAATTTTTTTTTTTTTTTTACTGAATACTATACTTTCATTACCTTATATATATACATATGGCATTTTTGCATTTCTCCACATTTTGGAACATCCTGATCTCATAAAAGTGATCTAGAAAAAATGTCTGAATGTGTGTATGTGGTCAACCTAACTCCCGAACAAATTGACCTACGATGTTCAAATTTGGTATGAGGGTTAGTGGTGGCCATGGGACCTACCATTAAATTTTCTTCAAAATCGCGTATACGCATATGGTAGCTGCCCTTGAAAAAATATTGTTTTTTAGTAATTGCTAAAAAACGGCTGTAATGATTTTGTTCAAAATCGCTGTGGTAATGCCTCTTAAGGTGTTTATCTCCATCTCTGAAATTCCCGTAAAAATACTTTAACGGCGTAAAAAGTTGAAAAACGAATGTCTTCAACACCGAGTCTTCTTTCCTTGAGCATACCTCATTATCGATCGTTTTTTATTAACTAGTCAGTTTCACCTATAATAAAAGATAATATAAAGATTATCGTGAAGTATATCGCCAAAATCACTATTTTGGCAGAGTTTTTTTTTTTTTTTTTTCTTTTTTTTTTTTTCTTCTTTGACCCAAACAAGAAGTATTCCAAAAAATATCGGAAAACTTGCCATTTTTTCTAAATGAATGAGGAAAATATAATAACGGTAAATAACACAATTCCCCACCATTATTATAGTGTAATTGAAAGTTTTGCGATGTTCCACACCCCTAGTGTTTGTTGTATGAAGCCCAAATAATAACCAAAAGTATATAACATACATTTACGGCATCCTTTTTTTCTTTTTAAAATGTTTTAATATTGAAAAATTTCCTGTTTCGGAAGAATGACCCATTAAGCACATAGATTTTCATCCAAATCATTTGAACCGTTTTTTGGAAATTACTATAATAATTTTTCGTAATTACTAATATAAATTTTTCAATAGCAGCTATCTTATTATGAGTGTGCGTTATTTTCACAATAGTTTCGTTTAGGTGTTATTCCTTACCACAAAGAGACAGATATATTTTCTAGATCAGTGCTTAAGACTCATGACGTTCCAAAACGTGCACAAATGAAAAAAAAAAAAAAAGTTTTAACTTTTTACTTTCAATCACTCATATGTATACAGTAATAAAAGTATAGAATTCGTTAAATTTTTTTTTTTTTTTTTTTTTTTTTTTTTTTTTTAATTCATAGAGCGGCTGTTTCGGAATACCTCGTCCTTTTACCCCCAGTTTTTCCAGCATTACACAACATTTTAAAATTTATAAATAAAATATAAAATAAAGTATTTTTTTAATATTTCTGTTAGGATGAGGGTTTAAAACCCATTTAAAACAAAATGAATAAAAAAATAAATTAATTATGTATTTGAATCAGAAATATAATTTAAAAATTATTACAGGGAAAACAACTGTACAATTTCGCCCATTCCCTGGACGTTCAATGGGTCAAATAATATCGGCAATCTGGTCATTTTTGCAATGAATGATGAAAATATAAAAATAGTAAATGACACAAATCCACGTCAGTATTACAGTTAATTGAAAGTTGTGCGATGTTCCACACCCCTAGTTTTTAACCGAATACAATACTTTCGTTACCATGTTTTACATAACTGAAAGTAATAAAATGTTAAACGAATCTACTAAAACACTATTTTCAGTTTTCAAGGAAACAGAAAATCAGTAAATGACGTACGTACTTTATACGTTCAAAAACACAGTTTCCCACATGTTTCCAACTAGAATTGATGCTGATATCAAATCACGTCAATATGCGAAGAGATCAACTGCGGAACATTTTTTTTTTTTTTTTTTTTTTTTTTAAACCTTTTGACCCTTTTTATTTAAATAAATATCAAAAGAAAAAAAGATCAAAGTAAGAAAAGTTTAAAAATTTAAACGTATTAAAATTATATACTTTTCCTTAAAATTTAAGATGAAAAAAAATCTTCATAAGCATTGTATTTATTTGTCGAATGAAAGACACAAAAGAGAGAATTTAAGGAATATATCGGGTTAATGAATTTGATATAGAATCATCGAAATAAACGAAGCCTGTCGTATATTATAACTATTTAAAAAGTAATATTTATAGTAAAATCACTACATAATATTCGTAGTAACTGTTAGAATTTCGGTGTATAAAATTCAGTAACTGCTATTCAGTCACCAAATAAAGAAACATGATTACAAACTTTTCGAAAGAATAGTTGCAATAAACAAAAACTAAAGAGTAAAATTCAAAAATTTAAAGTAAAAAAAAAGAGATAGATCGAGTTTACTTGCAGAGTGTTCATGCACAGGACACTCACTGAAAAAAGAAATCAATTGTTAAGAATATTTTCAAGCTGAGTATTCTTTTACAAAGTACTCAGTGAAAAAAGATATCGAAAACGAAGAATATTCACATGCTGAATGTTAGCGTACAAAACATTTAGTGAATGAGTAGTCAGTGAAAAAAGAAATCGAGTGCGAAGAATATTTTTAAGCTGAGTGTTCGCATACAGAACACTAAGTGAGTAATTATTCTTGACCATTTTTCAGCCGTTAATCAATATTTTCATAAATGACATTTTATAACAACATTTACGTTTATAGAAAAAATCGAAGAAGATAATAAAGTTGAAAATGCTTTTTATATATATATATATATATATATATATATATATATATATATATATATATATATATATATATATATATATATATATATATATATATATATATATATATATATATATATATATATATATATATATATATATATATATATATATATATATAAACATAAACAGGAAGGGTTAATTAAATAGACGCTTAAATAACAAATGCGATTAGTTTTTAAAAAGGAAAAGCGCATATTATCCTTATTTAATCTATTCTTACTACAAATAGCTTTTCCTTGTATACTCAAACATATAACCTAATTTTAGCTAGGAATTTAACTTTGACATTTAAATTTAAAGCAAGACCTTTAAAGTCCCGACATAATTTCTGTAGTATACAAAAAAAAATGTAAATTTTGAATATATACATCAAATTTTATTTCACTTGGTGAATGCAACGCTTTAAATATTTAAAATGTTGGTAATAGAATTCTACCGAAGAATTTGTCATTATTTATATAGAATATCTTAAGACCTAGATTTTCGTTGTTTCTTTGCGAACAGTAGAAAAGGATACAAAATATACCAAATCGAGATCGTGTAATACAACCCGCTTTGGTTTCGATTCCAAGAGAATCTAAATTGGATTTGGACGGAAAAGCGTTTAATTTTTTCTTACATCGGGCTCATATTTTATTTCCAGTCAAAAAATGAGAATATTTTATTTGGAATGGAGAATTCTAGTCTGGTTGGTATCTGTTTAAGATTAAATTCGCTTTTGGGGTTATTGTAAAATAATACTTTACAAATAAAATTTAGACAACTATTGAAATACACGGTTGGTTAGTAAAATAAAAACACGTGGCAAGAAGATTTTGAGAGGGTTTTTTTCGTTTGATAAAACATACCAACAATCCATAATTTCCATTAGCCTATCACAAATACGCATTTAAATTTGTTTTTCCACTTTAGATATTCCACAAAACAGTTGTCTGTGACGTCACCTTGCATAATCCCTACATTAAACTTTCCATTTATATTTAAGATCTCATTACAATAGCGCTGTGAAATTTTTGAAAAGCTAACATAAACTGATACATGACCGTCGTCCCTATAAGGATTCAATTTGGAACCTTTTGGAGCTTGTTAATGACTTTGTCATTACGCAGAGGAATTGATACTTTCATACAATTTCTTAACTCACAAGGAGACCTTACGGTCTCGGAAATTCAGATCGGGATGAAATTTGGCAGATTGATAGTATACCTTAAGGGTATCCACACTGTAAAGTAATAAAGCGCACTAGCCAGAAGATTACGAGAAAATAGGCTTTAAAGTGTTACGCATAGCTTACATACTAGTAGAGATTTCTGTTTCCCAACTCCCGGTGGCTAAGTGGTCAGCGTGATGGGTTCCCGTACGGGCGATCCGGGTTCAATACCTTGTGAGGTATTTTTTTTTTTTTTTTTTTTCAATTTATAAAGTGACTGTTACAGCTAATTGAAATTTGAATTAACGGTAATATTTTATTTTTAAATACGTAATGTATTTTTAATGAAGGTACATTAAAACTCTATTTACTATTTTCACAAACAAGTGATTATTAATTTTGAGATATTATAAGATCTAGAGAAGTTAATGATTTTCCCAAAAAACATGAAGAACCAGTTTCTATATGGAAGAGTAAGAATGTTGTCCTATTATACTCAAGCAGGTTGTCAGAAATTTTCAAAAACCTTACGGCACTTTGCGACGTCTATTTTTATAGACAGGTAAAGAATCTACTAAAGCGTATGCAAAATTGCGCGTATCTGGTTGAAAATAATAGAGAAATAAATACCCGTGAAGACTGCATAAAAATACAATCAATAGTCCATCATCAATTTTTAATAAAATGATCCGGTATGCCTGGTATGCTTCCAAGTTTTCTGACGAAAGATGTACTTTCATGAATGTTAATGAAGTATGTTTTCCAACGAATCTTTTACAAAAAGGTTGTTCCTGTAAACAATCTTCCTTTATAAATTGCGCAAGATGTCAAAACAGTTTTTGTTTTCCATGTTTTTATGATAAGTGTCATTCTGGTGTATGTATATAAATAAATAATTGACAAATAAAAACTATATGTCAAAATCCATAGATAAATTAAGTCCTACCCTAATTTTGTTGCCGTGGTAATTAGAATTTTAATTTGTATCTATTTAATTTATCTCCATTTTCTCTATTAAAAATACAATACGTATTTAAAAATAAAGTATTATCTGTAATTCAAATTTCAATTAGCTGTAACAGTCACTTTATAAATTGAAGAAAAAAAAAGAAGAAAAAAACTACCTCACGAGGTATCGAACCCGGATCGCCCGTACGGTAACCCATCACGCTGACCACTTAGCCACCGGGGAGTTGCAAATCAAAAATCTCTACTAGTATCTAAGCTATGCGTAACACTTTAAAGCCTATTTTCTCGTAATCTTCTGGCTAGTGCGCTTTATTACTTTACAGTGTGGATACCCTTAAGGTATACTATCAATCTGCCAAATTTCATCCCGATCTGAATTTCCGAGACCGTAAGGTCTCCTTGTCAGTCTCGAGAATCGAAGGCTAACTTATTCATATTAACTTGGTTGGTTGGTTGTATTCAGATTATCTGGCACCGTCAGCAACACAAGGGCTATAATGCGCCGAAACATTCGTCATTTGACAAGCCAACATACATTTACAAACACCCATGCCTAACACGGGACTCGAACCCGCAACCTCGCGGTCCAGAAGCTAGCACGCTAACCACTATACCGTTTGGTCGGCCATATTAACTTGGACCTCCAGTTGCCCCATTATCAGCAGCTCCTAATAGTCTTCTGTGGATTTAAAAATTTGTAGAAAAAGTTTTATAACCTGGAATTGAATTCGAATGTTAACTTCAATATTTTTTTATAGAACACCTATTTAAAAAATTCTAAATAAAACTTAATATTTAAAAACTAAATGTTGAATTGTCATATTTTTATAAGAAATTCTTAGAAGCATAGAAAAAAATATCATAAAAGTGTTTGTGCACCATAAACTTTTCTGACATATTCAATAATAAAATTATTTTCTGATGATTTTTACTTTCAATTACTAATATGTTTACATAGGGTAATGAAAATATAGCATTCGGTCAAAAAAGAATTCGATTTTTTTTTATTTTTTTTTAGTGTTTCTCCATATTTTGGAGCATCCTGATTTCAAAAAAGTGGTTTAGAAAAAATGTCTGTCTGTGTGTGCTTGGGCAGCATAACTCCCGAACAAATTGACCTACGGTGTTCAAATTTGGTGTACGGGTTGTAGTCCAGGCAATGTGTGATTGAACATGAAAAAAATTGCAACAGAAGCTTTTCTAATTGATTTTTAATCAGTTATCATTACTGAACAAAATATCCAAAATTGGAAAAAATTGGTCCATGGGAACACCCCGAAACGAATTTCAAAATGACCGATTCCATGCCACATGATGGGGATGCTTAAGCGCAGTTTTTCCCGCTCAGCACCTCCTCAACCATGATATTTTATACACGGATGTTAGCTTTAACACAACAAAATGGTAGGTGCTTAGAATTGTATGGATTTTTTTTAAAAAAAGGAGGACATTACATTTTACAGGTAAGAAGGTATACAAGTACGGGTATACATGACGTATTTTAAATAATAAACATATCTTAAACAGTACATATCTTACATTGTTGCTTAAATTTTGTTTAATATCAGAAAATGTTTCAGAAAAAAAAACTTTTAATCGTTTTCTTTACTTTCATTATATTCATAACTGTTGTGGTTTTTACATCCATTGATTTGACACGTTCCACAAGCAGTTAAATAGGGCAGGCCATTACACTTGCATCCACATCGTAATGTAGAGCAGATTTTTGTGCAGGAACATCGTATCATATTGAGTAAATAATCTGGAGCTGATGGTAAGTCGCCGAGTATTAGGTAGTACGAGTAAGTTTTTACATACCAACCCCATTCTTCTGGTTTGATTTTTTCTTTAGTATCTTTCCATATATTGATTTATAAGTATGTTCGATATTTTGTTGAAGAATCGGTCGGGGGCAGACGTTCAAGTGCAACAAATGATTTTGCTGTAGTTACCTTAGCTACTAACATTTGAAGGCGCAGTTAGTCTGTGCAGTTTAAAAACCGGCAGTCGTAAAAAAGAAGCATTGCTTTTCTACCAGCGACAGTGATACCTGAATGTTGACTTGAATCAGAACAAAATATTTTTGCAACAGAGCGGAGCTTTGTCTCCTTTATCATTTTGACAAATGCTGAGGATTTCCCAATTGAAAAGATTCTGGATGTGGTATCGCAGCCCGTAAAAGCATGGAGACACAACAACAAATTGCAGCTTTTTCGACCTAATATAGATTGTATGATGTGGATATCATATACTGGCTTTGGAGTTGATCCATGTCTTATATCACTTCTACAATATAGCTGTAATCCCTTATACTTGGCATGGTACAGAAGCAGAATCAACAGATTGGTATCTTCCCCTATCACAGTGGTATGACCGTGTTCTGAAGATGAAACTGCGGTACGTACAATGTCCAAATCAGCATTCCCATCTGTGTTAAGAACAGTACAACCTTGTTTCTTCAGCAAGTCACCAATGAAGGCAATTACGGCTTGCTTGTTCTTTCCATTGGCAAGAAAATTTTCCTTTTTGCAAACGAACTTCATGCATGGGCTAAAATTAACATATCTACTGGTCTTTGCGTACAGTCGTGTGTGAGCCCCATCCTTGATTGTAGGGGACCCAATGTAGCCATCAAAAACAATGACAGCTTTTCCATATGTTTGAAGAGTAAATTAAACATACGACATTGCAATGTTTTCGTAAGTGTTATTGTTGTACCACGAAATTCGATGTAAGTGAGCTCCTCCATCCAAAATGTACCTTTCCGTACTTTCCACCTTGTCAGATTCTTCACTATCAAAATGTTTGGTGTATTTGACAATTGCTTCTGCTAACTGTGATTTGTCTGCTTTTCTCATTAGGCTTTGTGATTCAAATAATGCTGCAGGGTAAGCACAAAGTTCATAATGCATGATTCCAACAAGATTCATATCAGCACAAGTGGCAACAGACTTCATTCTTTGGAAAAGTAGTGCTGGATTCACTTGTATATCTGAATCATCTTTACTACAGACAGCACCAGCAGATCCTAGAGTTTGCGCTTTATCTGACCTTTTAGCAGAATACTTTATTACATCATTCCCTCTCATTTCTGAGACGATTTTCGCACCAAATAAGTGCAACTCATCAACATTAACTTCCTTCTTCGGCTGTTACGCCTATAACAATATTACAATATAACGTAGAGCAGAATTAAATCGGGATATGGATTCTAGTACATTGACCAGTCTTTTTTAATGTCATTGCTGTCCCTTTTTTGTGTGCTGTCTTTCATTTCTTTGTGTTGTTCACTAGTTTGCATGGAAACCCCTGCATACTCTTCCTTAGTTAAATTTCAAATGGAACAAAAGGTCACGCAAAACAGCTATGTAGCCCTCTGATTTTCAGTAAGTCCACTTCCTCTCGTTCGTCTTCCTTTGCTTTTCAGGGAACTCATAAGCACTTGCTCTATTATAGATCTGATTCAAGTTCACCCCATAATTTGTCACTTCTTCTTATCACAAATTTACCTTCCACAAACATTTCATGAACCTTTGTATTTTCAGATAGTGTAGTTGAAATATTTTCTGCAAGTATAGGTAGAGTGACTTGAGATAATTTACATGACCCGCAGCTGTTATTTTGGGGAGAATCTCAAGCATAGCATATAAGTGCAATTCCCAAGAATCTATCCTGTCGGCTTTTATCAAGGTTCGTACAACACTGATCATTCGCTGGTATTCCAACCAAACTTTACTTGTTCTCTATAGAAAGATGGCAAGTAATTCTTCTTTGTCTCCTAAGCAATCTCAATCTGAGCCAAAGCATCACACAGTTCTACGTCATTCTTTTTTTGTTTTTGTCCAGTCGTAATATCATAGAACAGATCACAAGTTTCCTTAACATGACCATGAAGAGATCTATGTTCATCATGAGAAAAAAGCTCTTAAACCAGCAGGATACTAAGCTCTACATCTACAATCATGTGTACTCGTATCGCCCTGTAAACTGCTTTCCCAGTCACCATGTGTAACACAGCATTTGATCTAAATATTTCTTGAACCACTTCAAATAATATTGAGCCATTCAGAAAAGTAACTTCAAGAAAATAACTAAAAACTACGACTTAATATTATTTGTGGTCCTTTATTGAGTTAGCATGTATGTTTAGCTCATTTTCAAGTGTAATCGATGCTTCTCTAATGTGACTTTGTCTTTAAACACCGACACCCTAAAAACGAATGCAGACAGAAAACACATACCTGTACCTGTATACTTTCTTACCTATTAAATGTTATGTCCTCCTTTCTTAAACAAGCTCCATGCCATTCTAAGTACAATAACCTACCATTTTTCTGCTTTAAAGCTTTCATCCGTAATAAAATATCATGGTTGAGGAGGTGCTGAGCAGGAAAAACTACACTTAGGCATCCCCATCATGTGGCATGGAATCCGTCATTTTGAAATTCGTTTTTCGAGGTGTTCCCATGGATGAATTTTATCCGATTTTGGATATTTTGTTCAGCAATGGTAACTGATTAAAAATCAACCAAAAAAGCTTCTGTTGCAATTTTTTTCATGTTCACTGTATTTTTAATTTAGTTTGCCTGGACTATTGGTGGTGGTCCATTAAGGTTTTCGTTAAAACCGCACATGCGCATACAGTTGAAATTATGAAAAATCATGAAAAAATCATGTTTTTCAGAAATTGCTAAGAAACTGCTCAAACGATTTTGATTAAAATTTATGTGATAATGCCTTTTAATGTGTTCTAATCGTCTCCACCTTCAAATTTCCAGTAGAAATGTGGTAAAAGTTTAAAAAGTTGAAAAACGAGCGCCTTTAACACAGAGCTCTCTGCCCTTGAATTCCCTTGCTCCCATCAACGGTTAATTTTTTTCTGTATCAAACCGTACAAGAAAGGACCATGTAATGTCGATCGAATAACATCACCAGTTTTGCCATCTTGGAGGGTGGGTTTTTTTGGTTTTTTTTTTTTTTTTTTTTTGTTTTTTGTTTTTTACAATGTAAAAATCATTGCCAAAAATATTGCTAAATTGGCCATTTTTAATTTTTTTTAATGAGTAAAATATAAAAACGGTAAATAACCCCATAAATTTTAATGCAATGACAGATATTAAAGTGTAATTGAAAGTTGTGCAATAGGGTGGAACGAAAAAAAAAATTTCAGAATTTCAAATCCGACCTATGGGGAAAAGATGTTCTATGGTAAATAGATACATAGAAAAATAATTAAAAAAATTAAATTTTAAGTTCAGTACTGCCACAAGGAGGATGAAGTTTAGGTATTTGAGCTTTTTTATAGTAAAATGTCAAAGTCAATTAAATTTTTTTTCTGAAGAATTTCAAAACCTACCTGTACGGAAAAGATGTTCAAAGGTACTTTAATTAAGGGAAAAATAAAATAAAAATAATAAATTTTATGTTAAGCTCTTTGCAAGGGGGCTGAAGTTTGGGTATTTAAGCTTTTTAATGGTAAAATGTCAAAGTGATTTTTGTTTAAGTGAAACAGGCCTTTAGTACTTTTAAATGTTTATTGGAATGAGAGGACATATACTAAATGGTTACAGGAAGAAAAAAAAAAGCTTTAGGAACACAATTACAGCTTCTTAAGAATTAAATCAAGAAAAATAAAAAAAATCTTCGGAATTACAGTGAACGGTAATCACGTTTGGTGTTGAAAACTGGCTTGAGGTTTCGTGATTCCCAGGCTATTTCTTTTTTACCCATCTCTTCTATATGATCCGCTTACAGCAGAAAATGCTTCTGTGACTATTCGTTCTGTAGCTTGAGTTCGACAGGGATACCCCTTGATAGTAGGTAATGCTATAGTATTGCCGTAGAAATGATTGCTGGGTTTACTATTGCTCCTGAAATCATGTCATCATGAAATCGTTCTGTCACATTCTCCCACTTAATCAAGTTCACATAATCCACAAGTACCACAAGGGTCAAAAGTTGGTATCTTTAAGATACGGATATTAATCGCTAAAAGGGTTTGGTTTGCAGCAGACCTTTTGACTTTGCGCAAATTCAAAATTCTTTGGATGACCGATTCCTTTGTGTTATTTCTGTCGTCAGCTAGCATTGATATCAGGATATTTTCAGGAAAGCCCAAACACTCGTTTTAAAAATTACTGGATCAATGACTTTCTTCAAATCAATTGAGAAATAACGCGATAGAAAGATTGATTGATGCAAATGCTCTGCACCATAGATTACCGATTGTTTGGTTTTGATCTTGAATCTCATAGGTGCCTAGACTTTTATATGATGAACGTAATTAATGTCAATAAAGCTTTGGTTGGACTTCTTCTAAACCAAATAGAACATGAGAATTCTGTTGGGGGTTGTAAACCACCTTGAGTGGCGAATCTTTCCAGAGTTTCACTTCAACAGTCCTTTGCTGCTTTGTCCGCAGTGATGGCTTCACAAATTTCCATTAAGCACAGTTGATTAGTATTTAAGTCTTTCTTGTTAGTCAGTTCGCATAGGTTGGGTTTTCGTCAATGAAACTACAGGCAGTATCTCGCATACGGTCACTCTTTGGCTTGTAACTGGCACACAAACCATTGTAGTGGACGCTTCAGAATCAGTTCCATATTTCGTATAACACCTTCTTTGATACCTGTGTTGACAGACTACCTATTATCGCAACCAACATTGTTGTATCTATGTCATTGTCGACGCATGACCTAGCCGACCAAACGGTATAGTGGTTAGTGTGCTAGCTTCTAGACCGCGAAACGAGTCCCGTGTAAGGCATGGATGTTTGTAAATGTATGATGTTGGCTTGTCAAATGACGAATGTTTCGGCGCATTATAGCCCTCGTGTTGCTGACAGCGCCAAATAATCTGAAAACAACCAAGTCGACGCATGAACAGAACTTACGATGTGCTTTCCTTGAGATAGCTTTCAGCTAACTTTCTAGCTTTGAAAGCGCGATATTTGTAGTAGTATGAACTTATTTTTCTCAAAATGTTGGAGTGGTCATTTATTGGTATTAAAGCTAGTTTCCAGGTCTCTTCTAACTTACTTGCAAATTATTGACACGCGGAGAAAAATGTATTCAAATACACTGTACTTTGCTTGTCTTTTTGAATGCCAATATACGCACCTATTTACGTTTTTCGTACGTAGGAAGCGCCGACCAAACGGTATAGTGGTTAGCGTGCTAGCTTCTAGACTGTGAGGTTGCGGGTTCGAGTCCCGTGTTAGGCATGGGTGTTTGTAAATGTATGTTGGCTTGTCTAATGACGAATGTTTCGGCGCATTATACCCCTCGTGTTGCTGAAGGCGCCAGATAATCTGAAACAACGTACGTAGGAAGCATAATCGTGGGCATATTACAGCCTGACCCAAATATAGGACAAATCATGTCTTTTCTTAACAACGCCACAGTACGGTATTAGTCCAAGTACACAAACAAACAAATGTCACATAATAAAATTGTAATTTAATTTACTTTACAAGAACAGCGCTCACCGATTAGGCGTTGAATTCCGTAAGCCGCTGATAGGCTTGTAGGGCTGATTCAACGGTGGTATGGGGGGGATGGAGTTGGGTAAAAAAAGGTTAAAATGTACATTGTACTACTAATTAGTCAGTAATCATAACTTTTTTAGGATTTATATTGTAAAAAACAATTATTTTTAGTGTAAAATCATTTAACTAAAATTATGACTTTTTGCATTTTTTTCGAAAATGCAACCCCTTTGTGGCAGTGCAAAATTTTTAAATTAATTTTTTTTATTATTTCTTCCCTAATCTCTATATCATAGAACATCTTTTCCCCATAGGTAGGTTTTGATTAATAAGAATTTTTTTTTCTCCATAGAAGAACGATCCACCCTATTGTGCAATGCTCTACACCCGTGTTGTTTTGTTTTGTTTTTTTTTTGTTTTTTTGCATTGTGACGAACTTTAAAAATCGATTGTCTGTAATATTTGCTTTCTCAATTCATTTTAATCTATTTATTATTTAAAAAGGTTCTTAGTCATAAAAAAAAAAACATTAAATAGCAGTCTAAAATTAATTATATTTCATCCTAATAGTGGTAAATCCATTCGATGTATCTATATATTTAATAGGCAATACGTTTTTTGGGGTTAGTCCGTCCGCCTAAACTGCTCAACCAATTTCAATGATCAAGGTGTCATTTTAAAGGAAATAAGCTGTAGATTTGCCAAAACGTGCCAAAATAATTTATTAACACTTTATTAATTAGTTAAATTTCAATATTTTTCATCATTAAGCTACTACAAAGCCTCAATGATTTTGAATATATGAATGGCAACATCCTTACGTTCGTGAACAACAAACCCGTTGCTAATTTTAAAGCTCTTTTTAAACTTTTCGTTTCAAAGTTGATTTTTTTCTGTTTTTCTGAAGCATTTTTGTATTAGAGTAATTATTATTTTGAAGTATTTCTATCCAGACAATGCCTCGCGTTGGACGTCGTTCTCTAAAGGGGCGACGTGAATATTTAGGAAGTGTGCATTAATTGTTTTTCATATATAAAAATGTAAAAATTATTTGTTTTGTCACAGATGTATATTACTTGGAAATTTATGATTGCTGTACTGATTTAGACTCTGTCAGGCTTGCTTCAGAAACAGGATACATCTCTGGCTAATTAATGATCTCTTTAAAATTTTAATTGAATATAAATGTTTTTTGCTTAGTTTATTGTTAGAGCTAATACCTAATGTTTTTAAAAGGTGTACCAGGATGGAATTGGGTCCTTATCTATAAACATTTACATTTATTGTTCTAATTTGCAAACACTAACATTTTTTAAATGCCATTAAATTTAATTGGTTATATTTCAGGAATTAACGGACATTACAATGTTATCCTAAAGGATTGTGTTCAAAATCTATCAAGAATATTAGAGCATGCGAATTATAACTTCCTTCTCTGTCGATAAACAAAAATCCACTCTATCCTTAATACAACTACTCTTTAAATAAAATTTTACTATTCTGTTTATGTAAACTTGAATTTTCCGAGCGTAGTGAGGCGTTTGTATCCCAACCCAAGCGAGGCATTCAGGGGTTGGCGAGTGTAGCTCGCGTTGTTTTTTATCAGAATAAATAAAAGATATTGGGACTTCAATGTAAGGGCATAGCTAATGAAGTTTTAAGTCAGAATGTTGGCGAATAGTATATTTAACTTTCTATTATGAAACTTGCAATTTGGGTGTTTTCTCTATTAGGCCTTACATTAAATTTATAAAAATGTGGTTACATTTTTTATGGCTGGCAAACCTGTTCGAGCGCAGCAAGATGTTTTAACCACAAATTCGAGCGGCAAAGCCGCTCAATCCTAGCGCAGCGAGGTGTTTCGGGGTTGGCGAGCGTTAGCGAGCAGGGGGCGAAGCCCCCTAGTCTATTGTTAATATAGATAAATTTATTCCATTTAACAGTTTAGTATGTAATAAAACGCTTTAAAGAAGAAAATAGAATCCAAATCAAGCCAATAAAAGGTTACCTGACAGTGTTATCTGAACGTTCGAAGAGATTTATTGTAAGAAAAGTAGAGAAAATCCATGTTTGTGTGTTGTAAAAATTTCTTCAGAATGTAGGGAAAAAATTTACTCCAATCTCACATGAAGTCTTTCGAAGATTTGTCGGATCAGCTGGACTACATGGGCGTTCTGTCTAAAAAAATATTTTCGTAAATGCAAAAAATATAAAGTTTCACCTTTCTTCGGAAAAGGCAATGATAAATAAGTCAAAAACGTATTAGAATCGTGTCTTACTCGAAGATGAAAACAAATTTAACATTTTTGGTTTCTATTTTGAAGTTTATTTATTGAATAACGATTCATGAACTCTTTTTGAATATTTTGAATGATAAATTAAACCTTTCAAGCCCAAAAGTTGAGTTTGCAAATAACTTTATTTTTATCAAGATAATGATTCGAGCACACAACATTCAATGTTCATTTCTGCTGCCTCTATAATTGCCCACCAAATCTAAAAATACCACTTCAGTCACTATATCTCGCAGAAGAGATTTGGAGAAAATTGAAAGTCAAAGTAAGAAGACATTAAAAAAGAAAATTCAATCGAAAAACAAATGATCGAAGAACATTGATGCAGAAATTACAAAAATATTAATGAAGTCTATGCCCAAAAGCTTAAAAGTTGTTGTGAATGCTAAAGGGTATCCTACAAAATAGCAATTTAACAAAAAATTACAATAAAAACTAATATGTGAAAAACATTAACTGTACCAAGACTTGTGGAAGATATTTTAAGTGTTACTTTTAGATTAAGGTTTTATTATGCATTAAACATATTTTATGTAGTTATTAAGAACAAATTAGAGGTATTAGTAAAAAAATTCTTATTATGAAATTTAAATTTTTTGACATGGGTGATGTAGTATTTGGTGGCAAAATAATCTTAAGATACTTGCTTAGTAGGCAAGTTACCATATCTGAGATTATTAAGAAGTAATAAGGTAACGAAAAATGAGAAAAATTTGGTACAATGGTACAATTTCGAACATTACCGAGCGGTAAAACAGTTCTAAGTAAATATGAGACAAGAATGGAACCTGAGTAAATATAAAATAAATGATCAAAACATTTTAATAATATTACTTCAGGATGGAACTGCTTTAAAGCACCTGAGTGTAATAAAGTGAAAAAATAAGAGAGAGAAAAAAAATAATAACTAAATTATAAATATTATAAAACTTTTTCACTATAAAATGCACAAAACAATAAATACATATGAAATGGAAAAAATATCTGGATTTTTTTTAATGTAACTTTTTTAAGGTCATAAGAATAATAAAAATGAAGAAAATAAAATAGAAGGAAGATATGTTTAGTAGGACAATGAGGTCCCTAATATTATAGCATCTCTGTAATTTGTAGTATGTCGAATTCTTGATCTAAGGGTCCGGAGGAGGTTAATGAATCCCTGAGCCACTGAGACTTACGGAAGTATTTAATAGGTATTTACAATGTATTTTGAGTATGCTAAAGTAAGAATCGCATCAGAGAGGTTGAAGGCATCAAATGGTTTATTGTATTTATCCTCATTTAATAATTTCTATGATAAAATATAGCTCATATCATTGTTGAATTTGGCTGCGTTTCTGTAAAAGTTGATATTGAGTTTTGCAATGTGTTCTGAGATTTTCTCACTTTTAAGATATTTGTGTATTAGAGAGTTTCTGATGTATCTTGTAGCTTTGATAAGCTCCTGTGTGTTTGAAAGCTCCTGAGTTGTCCTTTAAGCTCCTGAGTGTTTGTTTTGGTAAGTTAAGGTTGAGTTTTTTACTAAAAGCACAGCATAGCATATTGCCCCTTTCCACACCCACACCCTCCCCATCCCCATTGATGATTGCTGGTGTAATTTCTCTCAAGTTCGAAAGAAAGACAAAAAATATTAATGAAATTTTTTATTACAGCCTTAATTAAATTAATGTCAAGACATTATTATTTCTAATGACTAATGAGTTATTAAAATAGATTATCAAATTTTAGAAAGTTAAATGAACGCAAGGAACGTTTCAACGAGCGAAGTGGGCTTGAGCTTAGAAACCAATGAATTCTTCGACGAGCGAAGGGAGTCTGTGCTTGTGTAGCAATGACATTTTTAGCGAGAGAAGTGAGTTTGTGTTTACGTAGCATTGAATATTTCAAAGATCGAAGCAAGCCTGATTCACGAAGCATCAAAAGCTGGGAGCTATACTCCGCAACGCGGGGCTACGCAGCTAGTAATAATAATTATAATAACAGTACCAATAGCAACATCAATAATATAGTAATATGATAACAAGAGCATCAATAATAACAACAGAAACAACAGTACAAAATTGCAATTTTCTAAATTACAAGTAATCTCAAAACACCCTATAGTACATTAATAGCTATTTTCTAAAAGTCATCATCATTAAGTAGCTAGGTATTTCTTCAATATAACTTACAATAATCCGGACATGTTTTTCAATGGGACCATTACAAATTTTTAAATATTTTAAGTGATAGAACTACGAAAACTTTTAACAACGAATGGTGAAAATAAAACTTAACTCTAAAGAAACGACACTCTGTTCAAAAGGAAAAAATACTTCTGATGACTGTGAAAATATCCCGCAATGTAACTACCTCCAAAAAACTTACTAATGGATTCTTCAACGGATTTCGTAATCTCTTCGCACCTTTAAAAAACTTCTCTTCGAACGTTTATTCAGCAAGATGTATCCATTTCAAGCCACTATTGGTTGCTACCACTTTAATGTATTTTCTTTTTGTTGCAAAGAAACCATTCAGTTTTTTCCGTCTCCATTTTACATTGATTAGTAGATTTGCAAAGCCATTTATAAACTTGCTGAGCAAAATAATATACTTTTACAAGTGTAATACAGAGAAAAAAAAATGTAGTTGCTTTTCTTTCAGTAAGCGCACTATTTGTGCGGCCTGTTGATTACACTTAATTTTTTTACAAAAAAAAAAAATGTTTTTTTTTTAAGAACTTAAAAGAATTTTAAATGCCTATCGATTAATGGAGTCATTCAGTAGTAAATATACTGTCATTTTTTATTTTTTTTACCTGTAAAACAATTTTCTACATCCACACCACAGTGCACTAGTAGTTAGAAAATGACAGTCCTGAGCCAGGGCGGTATGCGGTATGGGACGGGGGACGGTGACGTCACCGGAAGGGGGCGTGGTCGGATATGACGTCACCGGAAGGGGCGTGGTCGGATATGACGTCACCGGAAGTCACGTGACCGGAAGTGGAGTGGAGTTGTTTCCCTCCTGCTGCTGTTTTAGTTTCGGTTTCGTTATAAGCTGTTTGTGTATGACGTCACAGTAGATATGACGTCATAATGTGTTTTATATCAAAGTTTTGAGTGGTGGCAACACTTTTTAGTTTCGGTTTATCTAACAGACGGAGTTGAGTTGTTCTAGGACTGCTTGTAAACGAATAAGTTAGAGTGATAGGTTTTTATTGCATGACGTCATAGTAGGTATGACGTCATAATTTGTTTTATATCAAAGTTTAGAGCGATGGCAACACTTTTTAGTTTCGATTTACCTTTAAGATAGAGTTGAGTTGTTCTAGGACTGCTTGTAAATGAATAAGTTAGAGTGATAGGTTTTTATTGCGTGACGTCACAGTAGGTATGACGTCATAATGTGTTTTATATCAAAGTTTGAGCAGTGGCAACACTTTTTAGTTTCAATTTACCTTTAAGATGGAGCTGAATTGTTCTAGGGCTGCTTCTTAGTGAATAAGTTAGAGTGATAGGTTTTTATTGCGTGACGTCACAGTAGGTATGACGTCATAACTTGTTTTATATCAAAGTTTTGAGCGGTGGCAACACTTTTTAGTTTCGATTTACCTTTCAGGTGGAGTTGAGTTGTTTTAGGGCTGCTTCTAAACGAATAACTTAGAGTGATAGATATTTTTACTAGTGACGTCACAGTGGATATGACGTCATTCTATGTTAAGATTTAGCATTTAAGGTATGGCAACATCTTGTGAGAGATCTAGATACGAGCAGGTGTTAATCGGATGAGTCATTCTGTCTGAACAGGTTTGAACAGCTTGGGACAGGATATTGCACGGCGATAAAGGTGGATAGGTGTTAACCAATCAGATTTCACGCTAGAGGGCGTTGTTTCGACTACCAGCCAATCAGAAGGGATGAGCTGCGACACTCACGGACTTGCATTAAGCGAAGACACCATTTCTCTGCTGATTTTGTCAAGTGAAGGTGCGTTTCTTCGAAGTTGTGCTTGTTAGTTTGAAGTGAAAATGTCGTCTGATTTACATATTGAACTCATTGAAAGTTTTTACGATGCAGCTAAATCACAGCAGTTGTTACATGAATTGTTGAACTACGAGTATGAGAATCTCCAATTGAACTTTAATGGAAAAAGTTACACGCCTCAAAGGAAAGTGCTCGGTTTTGGTGATACTGGCGTGAAATATACCTTTTCTGGAACGTGCGTCTTTTCCAAGCCGTGGACTTCTACACTGCTTGATATTAAGAAGGATGTTGAAAACAAGACTGGACAAGAATACAACTATGCCCTTCTCAACTACTATGCAGATGGAAATGCCAAGATTGGAGCTCATAAAGACAGCGAAAAAGACTTGGATCCAGACTTCACTATTCCAACCCTAAGTCTCGGAGCTATCAGAACCATGCAGTTTGCCCGTCCTGATTTCCAGCCCAACAAAGTTCCGTTGCCAAGTGGATCTCTCCTTCTCATGAAGCCACCCACCAATCAGTTCTGGACCCATGAAATTTCAGCCGAACCTGCTGTGAAGGAGCCAAGAATCAGTATCACTTTTCGGAACATCGTAGCGAGACCCCAAGATATTGTAGAGTATCCCCACAAGTCCCTTTCTCGGAAGAGACCATCAGATGAAGTGATCGTCGAAGAAGAAACAATTCCCGATGACGACTGGATGACTCGCCTTTATGCCTCTGTAAAGAAAACCAGTGGATGCCTCAAGGAATGGAACCTTGGATTTGGTTTCATAGTGTCCCTTCATCAATATGACTCTCGTCTTTTCATCCACATGTCTCAACATAATAGTCAAGGAAGTACTCAGAAAATTATGATGAACATGGATACCTTTCAGGACTTTTATAACAAACTCTTACACGTGAACACGAAATACGCAGCTAGTAGCGTTGTGTGTAACAATCAACTCCTGGTTCTATCACATAAGGGTGAGTTAGTTTTAAAACAACTCTTTTATCTTAAACTTAAGGAAAGTTCCTTAAAAGTAAATGAAAATAATCTTGCTAAAATTAGAGATCTCATGCATGAAATATGTGAAACCATCAAGGAGTCTCTTATAAATTTACTACGAGTTGAAATTCTTAATCATTGTGTTCAAAATGTAAATATACCTCCCAATATAGACTTATTTCATGAATATGTTTCTGCTTTTCGATGTGAAATAGAAAGTAATGTTTTAAAATTGTTTCGCTGTGATGCTTGTGCTATTGGTGACCCCTCACAAGGAAATCATGTCTGTATAACTACCTCATTGCAAGATCAGTCTTGGTGTGTTGGAGACGATGCTATTCTTGTACTTAATGTTAAAAATGTGATTGAAACCTTACAATGTAAAAATGTCATACAATTCTTTAATGAAGATTTCTTTAAATGTATATCATATGGTGCTTTGAAAGATTATTTGAAATTGTAAATAAAAAATTATTCAATGGAAATATGTGTGTGTGTGTGATTTTCTTATGTGAAATAATAGAAGAAAAAAAAAAAATGTTAAAGTAATATCGCTTTATTGAATCATAAATTTTCCCACTTTTTAGGTGGTTTTACATTTCGTCTCAACTTTGTTTGAACAATTTTTACAGGTGACTTTAGCAACTTCTTATTTCCGATAAACTGCTTCGGAACATTTAAATCTTTCAAAACAGTATTAAATAAACTTTTCCGTGATACATTACTTTTGGTATTGTACATATAATTGAAAAAGTCGATAATGTTAGAGTTTGGTATTTTTTCTCCGTGTATGGAGATTTGACCCTTGGAATTCCATGATAAGATATCAGGTTGATTCTTGATGAGAGCAAGTGTATTTTCAGCTTTTCTTCGCATAGGTTTAGAAAGTGATGCTAATATAAGTTCTTGATAATTATCATCTTTTTGAAGTTTCATTATTTCTTCTACTTTCACAGATTCTTCAACTTTCCTCCTATCTTCTATTTTCTCCACTTCTTCCTTCTTCTTCTCTTCAGCTGTTTTACTACTTTGTTCATTCGAATGTGAATTATTAAATTCTTGCAGATTTAAACTTTTCTTCAACAGTTCATGATAGAGGACCAATTTTTCATGATCAGGTAAGTCACTATGTAAAATTTGTATCATTGCCTTATCAAGCTCACTAAGCCTTTTATTGGAAACAGTATGTTTTGTCACCAATTCTTCGGGTATAAGAGCAAACTTCTTAATTTGAGCCATGAAATAATGTAGTTAAAACACTCAAGGCTGCAGGAATAAGTATGTTGAGGAAACCTCCTTTCTGTAAAATGACTTGACGTTTTTTCGGTAAAGACACTTTACGATTACTTAAATGACGCAATATCTTCTTATGTTTAGAGAGCGTTTTCTTCTGTCGTGCAGTCAATGGGATATTTCCATTCAATGTGTTAATGCAACATTCGCATATGGCTTTTATACAGTTCTTATTGAGTTTACTTAATAACGTTTTTCGTAACCTTAAAGGACAAATTTGCAACAATCGTAATTGATTGAGTTGCTCCTTCTTAAGCGTCATCTTGCTAAATGATACTTATCTTCAAAGTCATTCACTTTTATATCATTTAAATTGATACACGATCTGTCTTTCAGTAGGTAAAATTTTAGTACGTAAGCGTAACTCCTCTGATGTTTCGGCACGTAAATCTATAAATAAATAAGAATAGGGGTTTTTCGTTGCATCTTCAAAGACTTCTTGAAATAACTTGACATGTCGAGGAAATAATTGTCTTCCTAGATGTGAAATTTGACTCAAGTCTCGTCTATTTTTACACAGTACTAAATAGTGTGCATTCAATGTAATGTCTCGCATTTCTTTACCTTTGTAGAAAAAATTTTGTGTTATGAAGATAACACTCAGGTTTAAATGATGACTGCCTTTTGTAAAAAGATCAGTTAAATGACTGTTAGCATTTGACATTAAATCGTCAATTACAAAGAGTGTATTCTCGCCCAAAAATTCTTTAAATGTCGCAGGTAAACCTTCTACAAATGTCACATTATCAATTTCATCATATAAGGGTTGATGTATTCCATAAAACCAAACAATCTTATCGGGAACAATTGAAAACATCCCATGCTTTTCACTTATCAAATCCCGCACAAAATAACTTTTACCGCATCCTGTTGGACCGGCGATTACCATCGTAAAAGGATGTTGCAACTTTGGAAATTCCATGTTGAATGAGAGACGAGACATAGTGTTACTGTTTAAATACTTTCTTTATTGATAAAATGGTGCTACAATTCTAAAGCGCTTGATTACAAAATGATGCACTTTGATATCATTACATATTTGATTGGGTACAAAAGACAAGAGAATATCATTCATAGAACGTCCATTACATTTAGAATATAAATAAAAAATACAATATTGTCCACACACGGAACTCGCATTCGATTGAAGTATCATAGGATTAAACTCTACATGTCGATAACGCTTTACATAACTTGATATTCCTCCGGGAAAATAAGACGGTGGGTTTCCGAACGAATCAAAGAAGCATATTTCTGTAGGTGATTCTATATAAAAAGCCACCCAATGGGTACCTTCTTGATTGGACTTGTCAGTGTTGGCAATAAAACAGGCTGGAAAGTTTCGAACATATGTTGGTAATCGATCACTTGAGAAAACACCCAAGAATATATTCTTGGTTTTTGCATTTCCAGAAAGAATTCTAGTTATTTGTAGGGTATCCATTAATTCGGAAAGTCACACACCACGTGACGTGATTTGGATATTTCAATCACGTTTTGAAACTCTGCATAAATGAGCACTGATAAAGTTTCCGTAATAGCCTCGGAAAATTTAATTTCCACACGTAAATTTCCTTGATGTTGCAGATTAAAATGTTCTCCGTCGCAAAGATCAGGACTTAGATCAAATGCGTAAAGTACATGTCCTCTGGCATATTCTTCTTGAGATAAGTAAATTCCCTTATCACGATTAAATCCGGAAAATAAGCTATGATAAGCCCGAACGTAGTTGTTGGAATCAAAATTAAGCTCTAAAGGCTTGCAGGGAACCGGTTGTCCATCTACATAAATAGATACAAAGTTTGCACTATGGTGAGAAAAGAGAAATGGGTTCTTTGAATATTGCCCATTCATTGCAGCATTTCCTAAACAGGTGAGAATGACACGTTTTGGCATGAGTCCAAGAAACACATTATCTTGTAAAAAGGACCAACTCCCTTTGGCAATGCTATAAGTTTTGCAAATCACACGATCAATTGGATATTTGCACGATGTCTTCTCCAAAGCCTTAGCATGCCCAATAGCAACGGCAGGGCTAACCTTCACTTTTCTTATAAATATAGAAGCATGCTCTAGAACTATCTTATAATCACCATCCACTTTGGTTGAAATTAAGCAAAATGAGGATTTGCTGCGTATCATTTTAATTTTGATATCTACCAAGTTAATCATGAGACGATTTTGTTGAAAAATGTCACAGTGGAGTTGACCAATCATTTCTACGGTCTGGCTGTCTTTGATAAGATTGTAACGCGTCTTCAATCCAGCATCAGCTTTCTCATCTATGGGGTCTATGATATCAGGTTGCGTATCTTTGTAGAATCCTTCACAGGTCAGTAAACTTTTCTTGGCATCTTCCCCATAATTTAACAATGTCTCTATATAGGCTCTAAAAGGATAAGTGTTGCTTGCAGAAGAAATATTTCTCTCGTTTAAACTAACGTCTACTTGACTGAAAAGCGAATGAAGGAAAAGGTTGACGGGAGCAACTGGTTCCTTTTCTGGTAGTTTAGTTCCATCTGCTTTCATCACTTTCACTTTCACGTGTAGATAGGAAGCAGCTAAGTCCACATATTCTTCACTACTTCCTGATATTGAAAATTCAATCGGTCCACCATCTCGTACACTTGAAAGGGGATGAAATTCGACAAATTGTCCTTTTTCGATAACTGTCTGGGTTGGGGGAATTGAAAATAAATCTAATTCCGACTTGACGCAAGGAGCAGAGTCTTTGTAGATGAAGGAAGCCATTAGGAGAAAATATCATGCGATGTGCACTTCTTCTTGGCTGAACGTGGAATGATGTTTTTTTTCTTCTGCATACGCTTTTTATGTCTTTTTCCACTACCAATCATAGTCTTGACTTTGGTGGCGGCTTTATCTGTTAACACATTTCCAGCTTCTTTGAGTCTTCGTTTGGCGGCCATTTTAAAATCTTGACCTTGAGAAACATCATTCATCAGGTTGACACCGCTGTGAAACATTTGTTTCCCAATAGCTTTAGCACCTGATTTCAGTAGCGGAGCTGCGGCACGAAAAAATGATCTGAATAGACCTCCTAATCCATATCCTCTCTGATAAGAACTTCCTTGATAATAATTCAAACCTTTTCCCGTCTGCTGCACATAATAATCTTCGAAAGATTTTTGACAACACTGGTAAGGGACATACATTATGAGAGAGACTTCTGACGAAAGTGTAACTTCACGTATGAGCGCCCACGTTCAAATGGCGTTAAACATCCCGAGTGCGTCCTTATAACGATTTCCAAAGTCTCAATAATTTTCCGGTTTACAGGTAAGTAGTGCGGTCTATCATACTGTTCGCTAATCATCTCACCATCTTGTCCTCTCACTCTAACCACTCGAAGGAGAGGTGCTAAGACATCTCCCACAATTTGGGGTTCCACTATATCCGTATAAATCATCAATACGCGATAATGTGCAGAGGGGTCGGCTACGAATGGACCCACAACAGTTGTTTCTATACTTGCGTCAAACGAAGTTATTTCCATAGGTTCAAATCCCAGCATTTCAGCAAGTCCTTGATATAATGTGAGTTTCGCATTATTTTTCACAGTTATCTGAACACGCTTAGTTACCGCATTATAACTTGTGACAATTTTATCATCATGTTCTTTCACATAAATAGCCTTTAAAATATCAGGAACTGTCTCATAACAACCCGGAGGTAATCTTCTTCCAACCTCTAACTTTCCACTCGTCTCGAATCCAATTAAATTATTTTGATGATTCACATTATACCAAGTATGCGGATATAAAAACTCTACCATTCCAACTTCCCATTCTCCTTTCAGTTCAATTGGTATGGGTAAGCGAGTAATAAAATGGGAAATTTTGTTTTCAGGGAAATAGGACATGGAACTATCCGAGATAAGTGTTATGTAGAAACTCATGATAGCAAATGAGTCTTGCAACATGTGCTAGTAGTATTTATAGGGCTAATAAGTTAGAAGCAGGAATCCATTGATTAAACTTGTCGGGATATCCTCGATATTTCACAAAATATTCCATTTTCTTTTTACGCATGCGTTTTCTTAAAACTTTTTCAATTGGAAATTCATCTTTTATTGTAACCTTTTGCAACTCTTGTGCATAAAACGTCCCTTTTATAGACTCTCCTAATAAATCTTTCACTCTATACACTGCAGGTTGTCTCTTGACACACTCTGTGATGACAAACAATTCTTCCGTCCAATTCGTTTCATACCCCTTTTCAAAGGTTAATTTCTTCTTTGAAATGCGAACTACATCATCTACATTAAATACGCATTTGGGTTTAGGTAAATTCTCCATATCTCCATAGAGAGTGAACCAAACATCTTGTTCATTTTCAGCATTCACTTCCACGGGAGCTCTTTTTATACTTGAATGGTAAGTATGATTATAACTTTTCACTAAATCTTGTAATACGTCAATGTATCTATGCGTATTTTTAGCAGTAAAGTACTTCCACATTTTAGTTTTAATACTTCTATTCCAACGCTCGACTATGTTTGCTTTCGACAAATTATATGTCGTGAAAAATCTAATCCCCTTCTTTTTTAACAAGGTCTGAAATAGCTTATTCTTAAATTCCGTTCCCTGATCTGTCTGAAGTGATTTCGGAGATCGTTGATCGAATATTATTTGAAAAGCCTCAACAATATCTATACCTCTCTTTCGTTTCAGAGGAATTAGCCATCCAAACTTTGATAGCACATCAATACAACTCAAAATAAAGCGATAACCATCATTAAACTTTTGAAGACTTGACATATCCACCAAATCCGCTTGCCATTGCTGATCAATGTTATAAACAATCACCCGATTCGTAGGAAATTTATGACGAATGGGCTTGTGTAGAGTGTACGCATCCACCCCCTTTAGCCATTTCTGTATCGTTTTCTTGGGAATCTTTCTTCCTGAGGCACGGTATAATGCATCGATACCACCGAAACTTGCTACGTGACCCGGGTTTTGATACGTCGCATTCATTACAGCAAGAAATTTTATTAACTCTTATCTGTATCCTAAGTCCTAACATTTTCACATTGAAATAGATAAGTTTCCGGTTTCATTGAGACGAAGCGTAAAATCGATAGCGAATCGATCACTATCGGTCATATAATAAATGAATGATAGCGCTACACATAAGCAGATGTAGAAGTATGCAGCATTCACAACCTCACTTGGTAAAGTCATACTTACAACTGACATATTCGACTAGATGCATTATCTTATCAAGGATATGGCTTAATTACTAAAACGATCGGTAACTGAACCATGAAGTCATTTTAACATAAGGTTCAAACCATGACTCAAATACTAAAAGTCTAAAAAACTCTCTCATATTTAAAACCGTCATTACCTTAAAGCATCTTAAATGTCAAATGTTAACACAATACAGATAATAACATTATATATAAAAAAAAATAATTCATGCCGTAACTTTTTTCTACAAGTTATCTTTTATAATAATTATAAAATCTGATAATTATTACTAAATATTATCTTTATATTTAATAAATTTCATAATTACTCCAATTGCAACAACTATCTACGCTAAAAACCCATTCGCTACACTATGACGTCACGAATAAATTATCTATCACTTTAACTGTTTTAAGCAAGATTGTTACACTACAACTCGCAAACGCGTTGAAGCGTGTTGAAACATACCTAGTCTCGCTCCCCACCCGCTCTGACCGGTTAGAACCAAGCAGCGCCCTCTAGCGCGAAACCTGATTGGTCGGTGAAGTCACGTGATCACCCCTCATATATAGACACTATCGGTTGCCGTCTTGTCATTTCTACTTAGATTCCTGAGTGCGAAAGACGTTTATCGTGTTTGCTTAGTATTTGCTTATCGTGCTTGCTTATTGTATTTGCTACTGCTATAGCTTTTTGCTGATTTCAACTGAATTATTCGGTAAGTGAATTTTTATTATTTGTGAAATGTTAGTATCTTTTAAGTACTATGTGTATTCAAATGTTTTAAGTAACATGTGTATTTAAATGTTAAATTATTTTACTATATGTATTAGGGCAAAGAATCGCGTGCCTTCAAATATTTTTCTGTATTACATGTTAAAGGTTTAAATTATTCGTTCAGTAAATTTAAGATGTATATATATTATTTAATATTAGCAGACAAATTATTCTAACTGAAGTTATTTATCGTGTGTTAAATTTATATATTGAAATGGACTATGCATTTGCTAGATTAAGTATCGCGTGCATTATTAGGCTTAAGTACCGCGTGCATTTGCTAGGCTTAACAATCGCATCATGTTAAAGTAGTCGATTCAAGTATTACATAAAAATTATTTCCAACTTGTATTGAAAATGTATGTTTTTTCTTTCGATATTTATATATATTTTTCAATTTCAGTTATTTATAATGTCATCATCACGTTCTCCTTCTCCCATGGTTGTCGTTGTCTCTAGTCTTAATGACCAAGTAAGTGTTCTTTTAGTAATATATTTTTAAATTATGTTTAAATGCTTATAGATTGTATTTATTTTAAAATTACTTACTATGTATCTTAAAGAATATTCTTTAAATAAGATTAAACTTGTTGCTTTTAAGTAGATGAATGTTTAATGTCTAAGATAAATTTTAAACTGTGTTATTTAACGTTGCATAATTGATTTATTCACTTAAAACTTTCTCAATTATATTTGAAATTCGTCAATAATGGGTTCTTTAAAACTTTTTCTAAATGTTATTCATTAGTATAAGATTCACGCCATAATTTGTATTACTTTTGTACTTGGTATTTTTTCTAAATGTCATTCACTTGAATATTAGTATAAGATTCACGCCAAAATTTTTAATGTTTTTGTACTTAGTAATTTTCAATGTTGTAACTATTCAAAGTCGCCCCAAATTCACGCTGAAATTTTCATTACTTTTTGTACTTAGTAATTGTCAGTGCAGTAACTATTCAAAGTCGCCCCAAATTCACGCCAAAATTTTCATTACTTTTTGTACTTAGCAATTTTCAATATTGTAACTATTCAAAGTCGCTCCAAATTCATGCCAAAATTTTTCTCTGACGTAATAAAAAAAACTTAGAATAATTTCTCAATATCTTATTTTAGGAGGTTGTTATTGAACCTACTGCTGCTGGGCCTTCTAATGCCTCGTCCACCTCACAAGACTTGCATGTAAGTATTATTTTTATCATTTAAGTGAAATAATAATAACTTTAAAAACATATTACTCAAAGTTTTATTTTCAACAGGTCTGTACCATCTGTCAGAAGGGCTTTAATCATAAGGGACATCTTAATCGTCATCTGAAAATCCATCAGAAAACTGTAAGTATTACATTCAAAGGGTATATTGTTAAGAATATGTTAAAATAGCTTATTTAAATGTTAAATAATTTTTTCAGGTACTTGCTGCTGGACCCTCACAACATGCTGCATCCTCAATTGCTGGACCTTCCAATGTTATGAATTCCAATGTTGAACCTTATGTACGTTTTTTTTTTTAAATTTAATTTTAAATAATATGTCTACTATTAAAGTGAAATAATTTCTCGAAACTTATCAAAGTTTTATTTTTTTTCAACAGGTGTGTCACATCTGCAACAAGACCTTTATCCAGAAATTTACTCTGACGAGACATCTGAAGATTCACACTGGCAGGATGGATTTCACCTGTGGGATATGTCAGAAGTCCTTCACACGTAATTCCGATCTGGATCGGCATATGTTGAGTCATCAATCCGCCACCCCTCATGCCTGTCCTGACTGCGGGAAGAGTTTCGGACGTAAGGATCATGTTCAGCAACATCTGCTCACCCACCTTCGAGTTGCCCAAGTAGGAGGAATTCAACCTGCATCCCCTGCACCTAGAAGGAGGAGAGTAGAGGTGAAGACGTCTGATGTCTTTGCCACCCGTCATTTATTCCCGAGTGAGGAGGCAGTTGGAGACCTGCTTCTCTTCATTAGGGAAAGTCATCCTCAAGTTCAGGATGTGCTGCAGGAGGAGTTGGGAGAGAAGAGGGCCATTAAGTGGTATGCTGTGTCTAAAATCCGGTTCGTTCGTAAGAGTGATGAGGGAGACGAGGAATATGCCACACCCTATTTCCGGAGTAAGGTGCAGATGGAGCTGGATGACAGCGTCCTCCCTGAACACATCGACCAAGCCTTCGCAAAAATCAAGTCCTCCTTCGATGAATTCATCGAGCGGGGATCTGGATGGGTTCTCGATGAAATCATCCATTTGGAGGTGAAGACTGCCACGTACCAACCTCTAGCCCCTGCCAGCCACTTCAAGTTACCCAACAAGTTGGCAGCAAAGAAGGCCGTCCTCAACATCCAGAATGAAGACAATAAATGTTTCATCTGGTCTGTCCTGGCTGCTCTTCATCCCATTGCTCATACAGATCATCCCTACAGAGTTTCTCACTATCTGGAATTCGAGCAGGAGCTCAAAATGGGAAATGTAAGCTGTCCCGTTCAACCCTGCAAAGTCCGGATAGTTGAAAACCTCAACAACTTAAGGATAAACATCTACGGTTATGAAGATGATGAGGTATTACCCCTTTATATCTCAAAGAGGGAGGACCCTGATGTTATTAACCTACTTTACATCATAGAAGGAGAGAGGCAACATTACTGCCTAATTAAGAGTATGTCCAGGCTTCTCACCAGCCTCACAAAGCATGATGGAAAGTGTTTCTATTGTTATAGCTGTCTGCATCGTTTTACCAAGGAGGAGACTCTCAAAGCACATGTCCCGTACTGTAACGAGCACTCACCCCAACGCATCAAGATGCCGACTCCAAAGGACTGTGTGCTGAAATTTAGTCAGTACAAGTTCACCCAGAAAGTCCCGTATATCATATACGCGGACTTTGAGGCCCTTGTAGAGAAGTTGGACGTCACCACCTCCACTTCCACTGTGAAGACGGCTACCCACATTCCCTGCGGATACGCGTACGTTATAGTAGGTCCTGATGGGAAGCCGACCAAACCCATCTCTGTCTACAGGGGAGAAGATGCGGTGGATCATTTCATCAAGAGCATCATTGATGAAAAGGACGAGCTGGCGGTGAAGCTGACCACCATTGTCCCGATGAAACTCACTCCCCAAGACCAGCAAGCTATCAATGCTGCAATACACTGTGGCCTCTGCAAGGGCCGACTAGGAACTGATCGGGTGAACGACCACGATCACTTGACCGGTCAGTTCCGCCAAGTGCTCCACAATGAATGTAACCTTGCCTTCAGGTTGCGGAAAATGATTCCCTGCGTCTTCCACAACCTGAAGAATTATGATGCGCATTTAATCATGCAGGGGCTAGGGAAAGTGGCTGATCATGACATTGGAGTCATCCCTACAACGATGGAAAAATACATCTCCTTCTCCATCACTAAGAAACTTGACAAGATCCCGGTGACTCTCCAGTTTATTGACAGTCTCCAGTTTCTGAATGCATCGCTTCAGAAACTTGTCGATAATCTGGAGAGAGACAAGTTTCACATTTTGAAGAGTTCTATCGCATCTAACCATGGTACGTAATATAGTCAATGTTAATATTATATAAATGTTCTCTTAACAATATCATTTAATTTTTTTATTTTTTCCTTAGATCTCTTGCTGAAGAAGGGAGTGTACCCTTATGAGTATATGGACTCGGTTAGAAAATTTCAAGAAACATCTCTGCCACCTCAGCAAGCCTTCTACAGTACTCTGACAAACTCCTCCATCACCGATGCAGATTATGGCCATGCTCAAGTTGTTTGGAAAGCTTTCGGCATCAAAGACCTTGGCGAATATCACGACCTGTACGTGAAGACGGATGTGCTCCTCCTCGCAGACGTATTCGAGAATTTCCGCCGCCTAACTCTGGACTTTTACCAGCTAGACGCCGCCCACATGATGACGTCTCCGGGGTTAGCGTGGCAAGCCGCTCTCAAGATGTCAGATGTCGGTTTGGATTTATTCACCGACATCGACATGCACCTCTTCATAGAGAAGGGTATTCGGGGAGGAGTCTCCGTCATCACCCATCGTCATAGCCAGGCAAACCATCCAGGCTGTCCTGAATATAATGCTGCTGAGGAGAAGAAACATATATTGTACCTGGATGCCAATAACCTCTATGGTAAGCAGGAATTTACTTTAAAACTGTCATTTTTTATTTAACTTCTATGTTAATATTGAATGATTTAATTGGATTTTTCTTTCAGGTTGGGCCATGTCTCAATACTTACCTGTTGGTGATTTTCAGTGGGTGGACCCTCAAAACATCTCTACTAAAACCATCTTGGACCAAGCAGATGATGCAGATGAGGGTTTTATCCTAGAAGTGGATCTCGACTATCCTGCTGAACTCCACGATCTCCATAACGATTATCCTCTGGCTCCCGAACGCCTCACCATAAAGCCAAATATGCTGTCTCCTACCGCCCTCGAGATTTTGGAAGAAATGCAGATGAAGCCAGCTTCTTCCAGCGAAAAACTCGTTCCGAATCTTCAGTCGAAGAAGAATTATGTTATACACTATCGTAGTCTGAAGCTATACCTTTCCTTGGGACTGAAACTAACTAAAGTCCATAGAATTCTAAAATTCTACCAACAACCTTGGCTGAAGGACTACATAACATTTAATACGGAACAGAGAAAACTGGCCAAAACATCATTTGAAAAAGATTTCTTTAAACTTCTCAACAATGCGGTGTTCGGGAAAACTATGGAAAATCTGAGGAATAGAGTGGATGTTCAGTTGGTGAACAACCCACATAAAGCCAAGAAACTGGTCGCGTCTCCTGCCTTCCATGCCTTCACTGAGTTTGATAACAGCTTGGCAGCAGTACAAAGAAAAGTGAAGAGTCTCACACTTAATAGACCCATTTATGCTGGTTTCACCATCTTAGAACTGAGCAAGGTTTTAATGTATGATTTTCACTATAATGTCATCATGAAGAAGTATGGAAGTAATGCCCGCCTACTATTCACCGACACAGATTCACTCACTTATGGACTCACCACCTCAGATCTGACTGCTGACTTACAGCAATTAAAGGGATTTTTTGACTTTTCTGACTACCCATCAGATCATCCCCTACACGATGTGTCTAACAAGAAGAAGATCGGTTACTTTAAGGATGAACTTAACGGAAAATCTGCTTTGGAGTTTATAGGGCTTCGTTCCAAAATGTATTCCATTTTAAGCGAGTGTGGTGAGAAACAAACGGCCAAGGGAATCGCAAGAGCAGCTCAAAGACAGCTAAAACATCAGACCTATAGAGACTGTCTTCTCAATCGACAACCTTCGTCTGTGGTTCAGCATCGGATCGGTAGTGAAAAACATCACATTTTCTCCATCCAGCAAAGAAAGCGAGCGCTCTCGGCATTTGATGACAAGCGATACCTGTTGGAAGATGGTATAACTAGCTATGCGTATGGTCACTACAAAATTCCTTAAATTTAATTCTTCTAACTTAATTTTTCGCAATTCATTAACTATAGTCATTATTTTTACTAAAATATTACGTTAACTTAATTTTTATAAAAACTAAAATTAGTATATTTTCAGGATTTTGTTAGTGACCATTAAATTTAATTTTGGGAAATATACGTTCCCACAAGTCTTCTTCAAAAAACTGGACACTCTTAAATTTAATTTTTAATGTAACTCTACTCTAGAAATAGTTTGTGTCCAACATTAATCTTTTAGACTTAAAACTTTAAAATTGTTAAGAGGTGAAGATATCTTCTTAAAGGATATCATCATATGGTTGATTAGTGACCTCAAGTTTCAAAGAAACATACGTTCTTTGGAATAAGATTTTTTTTTTTTTTTTTTTTTTTGTTAGGGTGGAGTGAGGCGGTACCAATTCTTCCTAAAAGAGGTATCGGGCTGGAGGTGGGTCCTCACCTTTAATAATTAATTTTTCAAAATTTATTAATTGTAATTCTAAAGTCTTAACTTATTCAAAATTAGTTAGGGAAGGGGGGTGGGTAGATGAGTTACCATGAAGGCAACGTCCGATAGTCGATATTTTAACAATTGTTTGGTAAAATATTGAAATGTCACGTGTAGCTCGGGGTTAGGGTTCTTTAGACCCTTAGCAAATGGCCTTCCTTTTATTAACTTTTCAAATTTAACATTTTTATTTGTGTAACTTTGTTGCAGGTATTTTAACTTGGCTAAAGGATATGTAAGTAACTCGCTAGAAAACCAAACAGTCAATCAGGAGTTAGCTTTTGGTCACATGTTTAAAACTTACCAATCACCAGCGAGTATTTAGCTGACCGATCAGAACTCGTTGCCAACACCTGAAAACTAAATTTGGTACATATCCAGTGTTATCACCACTTAAAACGTAAATTTTAACATAGAATGACGTCATACCCCGTGTGACGTCACTAGTACAAATATCTATCACTCTAACTTATTCGTTTACAAGCAGCCCTAGAACAACTCAACACCATCTGAAAGGTACATCGAAACTAAAAAGTGTTGCCACCGCTCAAAACTTTGATATAAAACAAGTTATGACGTCATACCTACTGTGACGTCACGCAATAAAAACCTATCACTCTAACTTATTCACTAAGAAGCAGCCCTAGAACAATTCAGCTCCATCTTAAAGGTAAATTGAAACTAAAAAGTGTTGCCACTGCTCAAACTTTGATATAAAACACATTATGACGTCATACCTACTGTGACGTCACGCAATAAAAACCTATCACTCTAACTTATTCATTTACAAGCAGTCCTAGAACAACTCAACTCTATCTTAAAGGTAAATCGAAACTAAAAAGTGTTGCCATCGCTCTAAACTTTGATATAAAACAAATTATGACGTCATACCTACTGTGACGTCATGCAATAAAAACCTATCACTCTAACTTATTCGTTTACAAGCAGTCCTAGAACAACTCAACTCCGTCTGTTAGATAAACCGAAACTAAAAAGTGTTGCCACCACTCAAAACTTTGATATAAAACACATTATGACGTCATATCTACTGTGACGTCATACACAAACAGCTTATAACGAAACCGAAACTAAAACAGCAGCAGGAGGGAAACAACTCCACTCCACTTCCGGTCACGTGACTTCCGGTGACGTCATATCCGACCACGCCCCTTCCGGTGACGTCATATCCGACCACGCCCCCTTCCGGTGACGTCACCGTCCCCCGTCCCATACCGCATACCGCCCTGGCTCAGGACTGTCATTTTCTAACTACTTGCACTACATATTTAATAAGAAAAATGTTCGTTTTCCGCTTCATATTTGTACTTGCTGCATAATCATTTAAAATTTTAAAAGAATATAATTCCAAATATTTTTATTTTGAACAAAAATATTTATATTTCTTGTCTTCTTACAGTTTTCAAGTAAACTTTATATTGAAAGTAGGTTCTCATTTATCTAAAAGGAAGTAAAGCAATTTTTGCTAAAGAGTGTGCCAAAAACTTGATTGATGCTCAGTTTTGACTTAAAATTTAGTAAAATGGGTATGTTTGAATAGATTTTTAGACATTTATTTTTATATTCCTCCATTCACTTTTTTGTTTGAGTAATAGATAGTAGTAATTATAGATGAGTGAAGTTACATTAATAGATATTAGTATTATAAAAAAGTAAGAAGATATCACAATTGAAAATCATATATTTCATGAACAAAAATTCTTCAAAGAAGTCAATTATAATACTTATAGCATGACTATACTAATATCAATATAATTTTTCTTTCATTAAAGTGTGATACATAATGTAGAAAAAGGTGAAAATATTCTAATGAAAACACCAATAAAACTAAAAATATTTAATGCATTAGAGTTATATTGTACACTTGAAAATTATATTATATTGTACACTACACAAAAAATAGCTTTTATTTTTTACTATGAAAGACTTTCCTTTTTATAAAGAATAACTAACTTTTATAAAAATTAATTATTACTTAGTTGTTATTCTAATCAAAAACCTAATTAAAAAAAAGTGGAAAGTGAAAAACTTCAATTATAAATTCAGTTCTCAAACAAGCCAAAGATATCTATGGACTATGATTATGATTTAAATAAAAAAAAAAAATTAAAAAAAAATAACAAAAAACGTGAGGGTTAAGAAAAAACGTACCCACTCTTGTTCAAACACAAGTAATTTTAACAATGGAGAGGGGAATACATTAAAAATGAGTCGAAAGAGAAACATTTTTACTCTTTCCTCCAATATGGTTCTATACCTGGTTGTTGTAAGCATTGTGAAACAACTTCTTTTAAAAGTATTTAAATTCATGGAAACAACGTCTGAAAGTAAGCAAAATGTTCAGCTTGAGAGATCGTACTGAAAAATTTCTGGTTAGGATAAAGTTACTAAAAATAACGTACTGGAAAGGTATTGAAAATAAAGCACTGGAATACTTGTGAACAGAGTATTTTATTTCCATGAGATTTATTTCTTCGAAATTCGGTATTGCATGAAATATCAAAAAAGGAATAATACACACTAATGACTCAGTACATAAATCTAATTCGAGTATTTTTTTTATTTTTTATAAAGTATTTCTTAAAAGTTGTCTGAACAAACTAAAGGGTTTGTTTTTTTTATGATAGAAAAGGGCTTCTCATATTCATATTGGGAGCAATTTTTTACTATTTTGCCTAATTGCCTTGTTATCGGAAAGAAACTATAGTTTATTTAAAAAATACCCGCCTGATTCTTGTAAATAAAATCTAAATGCTCTTTACTAAATAAAACCTTTTACAATGTATTCGCTACAAGAAACTTGATAGGAGCAGTGCTCAAACAAGTTTCAACTCCAATGAATAAAGTAATGTTAATTATGGTAGCTTTTTATATTGTACTATTCTAATTGCTAAACCCTACTCTTGAACTTTATTCTAAATGCTGAACACATGAGTTAAACACAGATTTCTTTTAGATCATTGTATTCTCTTTAGGCATTCATTACCTATAGGGGTTAGTGCATCAGAATGGTCTGTCGAAGAGGTTGTCGAGTTAAGAAAAGAAATATGCGATATTAGCATTCGGAGGATTTCTGGTCGTACTTATAGTACCTCTTCGATGTACATCTGTATGCCCGTCTGGTACACTTACAATTAAATAACGCGGGAGAAATTAGAATGATATAAACAAAATTCGGCTAACAACTGATCGTATATTCCCAAACAAGACAACTTAGAAAAAAAAATTAAAAATTATTTTTTTAAAAATTTCACAAGTATGAAAAAAATTAATAACGTTGAATTTGGTATTAAATAAAAGCAACAATTTAAAGGACTTCAAAAATTGTAGACATGTATTGCTTAAAATGAATTGTATAACAAAACATCTAGTTAACTGTCAAAATATACTCTTCCCCTCTTAATTCCAAAATTTACCAGGAGAAAAAAAATTGAGGGGAAATGAGGTATGTAGATGACTATGCAGAGTTAATAAAAACCTTATTTTTGGTTTATCAAAATACCTTAGATTCAGAAAAATAATAAAAAATATATATGTCAAAATATACCTGCCACCCCCCTCTTTATTTCGAAACTCAGCAGATACAAAAATTTGTAGAAAAATTACTAGGAATAACAAATAATAGGAATATTTACAAGACATTCTTTTTGGAAAAATTAAACATCTTAGATTCAGATTCAGAGAAATAAATTCAAATGTTTAACCATTCAAGTTTATCTTACAAATGGCCGTTTTACATCCACGTAACTTTTTTGTGGCCACTGCCTGCAAGTGTTTCCAAACTTTCTTAATTTAACAACTATTTTAGACGTTATTTGAAAATTTCTATTTCAAATAATCACCGCTAAGTGAACCTACATGCTAAGTGAACCCTTCGGAATGAATAGGTCAACCTTGAAAGTAGCTGTGATGAACTGTTTGTGAATACGACGTTGCCTTCCATGAAAAGGTCACGTACAAGTGTTTATATACACGGCGATAGGATACGGGCGGAACAATCAGAGTGTGAATTATCACATTTGACAGTTTACTTATTTCATAGTGGAATTTATAGATTTAGTTTGCTATTCTATCTCCCCTCCCCCTCCCACCTTCTCTATCCTCTCCCTTTAATCAGGATTCTGACACACAAGTATGACTAAACTTTTTAATTTCTTCTTGCTAACAAAATACATTGCTTTCTATAGAAATGCTGTTTGAACGAAGATGTTATACTTTTCAAGAAATTTAAAATTTCCTTATTGATAAACTTTTACCTCTTTTATTATGTCTAAAATATTGATTCAAAACAACAACTAAAAATTATTCAAATGGTAGTTTTAATATTTTGCTGTACATTTTAAATGAAATTTCGATAGTTTTTTGATGTTGTACAACTTTATAAAGAGCAAGCTTTTTTGTTTAAGGGCTTTGTCTACTTTGGATGCATGAAAAAACGCTATTTTTATCATTTTTTTTTAAGAATACTGTAATGTTTATTGATATAAAACTTGTTAGGCTTAACAAAAACATTCGCAAATTACAAAATAATAATAATAATAATAATAATGATGATGATTTTAATCACTTTTTAGTGTGAAAATGCCATTTAAACAGGAGTCCTCAAAAAGTAGGTTGATGTGCGCTGTTGAAAAAATCTGAACAACGGCCCATCTGTAACAAAAAAAAATTTAATAGTTTTGGGTTCAGTGTGACAATGGCTATATCCCGTACCTATGCAAAAATAACAAAATGGCAAAAAAAAAATTAAACAATGAGTTTTTGCATGTTTTTTGCCAAAAATTATAGTAAAAATTTAAATTTTGCAATAATTCTGATACGGGATATACAGATAAGTGTGCAGAATATGTGGTTAAAATTTCATAAGGATCAGTTCAGTAGTTTCTGAGATTTTTTTCAGCAGCACACACCTACCTGCTTTTTGAGGACTCCTGTTTACTAGGCCTTTTCACACTGATTATTATTATTATTATTTTAATTTACGAATGTTTTTATTAAGCCAAATAAGTTTTATATCAATAGACATAACAGTATTCTTTAAAAAAAAAAATGAAGTTGTGATTCCGTTTCCTTTTTATCTTTAGGCTATAAAAAACATTTTTTTCCCAAAATTAAGAAATTCTTCTACAAACTTTTAAATTTCTTCATTTTGGCAATAAATTTACATATATAAACGTTTCGGGGCTCACAAATAACTACAGAATTTTTTTTCAATAACAATTGGTTTTTCAGCTAACTTTGAATTTAACACATTGTTCTAAGAAACTGTACTTTATCCAACTAAGTCTTTTAATAAAAATTGGAGATAACTGATGAGTCAGAAGGTAAAAAAAAAAAAAAAAATAATATTTCATAATCATGTACACTTCTTCAATATAATTTAATACAAATTTCACTTTTTTCCTCAATGTTAGTATTTCTTGCGCCAACATCATAGTAAATTTTATTTTGTCCTGATTTTTTTAATAATTTCAATAAAAAGTAGCAATTCAGTTTATACCATTTTCAAAGTTATAGAGATTTGATAACTAAATCAATATTTAAAATTCCCTCAGACAGAAATATTTTATGTGCAAAAATAATTTTTGTTTAGAGTTGGGAGATAAAAGATTTTGGCTAAATAAGAATTTTATCAAATAAATATTTTTATGGAGTCTATTTTCATGCTCAAAACATTTTAATACATATATTGTTTTAGTACTAATAAATTAAAGAGTAAAAAGAACTTCGAAAAATTAAGAAAATACATAATTTTGAAATTTCATTTTATTTCTAAGTATAAGGAATAAAATATTATTTTATTTAATATCTATTCATAATTTGTTAAACCATTCAAACGACCATTCATTATTCTGGTAATAGATAAGCAATTGACACTTATGATAAAAAGTTTATCACAAATGTTCTATAAAATATTTTAAAAAAGAGTCTTAATTTTTTAAAATTCAGATAAATTAGAACAAATTGTAAATTGTTAAAACTTTTTATCATTGACACACACAAAAAAAATCCTTGCACTTATCTTTCTTTATATGTCATTATATGTTTTATTGTTCTCAAACAATGTACTTTACAAATTTAAAGATTCCCCAAAAGTTTTCATTATCATATTGTTGCACAAATTGTCTGTATATATTGTAAATAGTGACGTATTATTTCAAAATTCTATTGTAATTTATTTTTATCTTATTTTATTTATTAATTAATAGCGATTATACAAGTTAGAAAAAGGTGGCAACACCTAAAGCAATTGAGAAGTTTCGAGATATTTCTTTGCTATGAATTGGCTGGAAATTTCGAGAATGTCTCACGCGCTTGTATATAAAAGACTGGAGAACGGAAAAGTTTTCAGATTGACTTTGGACTTCGAGGTGAGCTGATCGCTTTGTTTACTGGAGTGAGCTTGTATAATCGCTGTATTCGAAGTTGTTTTTGCTAAAGCTTGTGTGTTGAAGCTTGTGAGCGATTACACTGTTGCCTGTGGATAAATTTTGTGAGTTTTCTGAAGAGAGAATAAATATTTTTATACTGTAAAAACTGTGCCATCATTGCTTCAGTGGAAAAATTCATAACAATATCAAATTAGACACTTGATAGCATTAAATTTACCACTCTCTTCTAAAAACGATCTGAAACCTATTTATCCAACAAACTTCCAAAAAAATTAATGAAATGGAATGGCTATTGTAGTACAAGTGCCTATTGTTTTGTTGAAACACACAGTACTGTATGTATGCTTATTCATTTTTTAAAATAGCAATAGAATATCTTGCTTGTTTTTCCTCTATCAAAGAAATGAAAAAATTTCATACTTAAAAGTGAAGAAAAAACTTGGACCAAAAGATTTAAGAATAAAATATTTTCATCAGAAATAGAAAATTAAAAAAAGTTCTTTCTTCTTCAAATTTCCAATAGCGGTTTAAAAGAATGTAAATATTTGTTATCCATTCCCGCTTGCGTTAGCAAACAAGAATCTATGATCTGATAGTTCAAGTTTCAGTTAAACGTTGCGGAGGTTTGAAGACACTCGTAATCGATTTTTGCAAGGAGAATGAAACTTTGAATACATTGTCACTGTTTCGAAAAGTATTAAATTGACATTGCCTAGAATATTTTGATGCTACGTTTTACTTAAAGGAATTTAAATCGGTTAAATTAAAACATGTTGAATGCGAGTTATTTTCATTCAAATAGGTATTAACAGGATAATAATGATGAAATTAAAATAAGTTGTCTTGTCTTGTGAACCATTCGACTTCTATTCATGTTAATAGATTTAAGTTAACAACCGATTTCGGTAGTCATTGCTTTAACGTTTATTGCTAAACAATAGAATCTATTGTTTATAATAGGAAATAAATGCATTTTTAAATTAATCTATTGATTGTAAATGTTAAAGAGTATTCTAAATTTATTTTTATGAATTTAAAAAAAATTAAACTGAATGCAAAACAACTTTTAAGTATAGAAATTTAAAAGATTATAGCATGAATTATACTATTTACCAATAGTATTATTAACATCAGTTTTAATCTATTGGAAACTAGGGGTTGTGCAACATCACACAACTTTCAATTACACTAAAAAAAACTCCGACAAAATGATGATTTTGGCAATATACTTATCAATAATTCTTATATTAGCCTTTCTTAAAAGTGAAACTGAGCAGAGAAGAATAAACGATCGTGGATGAGGTATGCTCAAGGAAAGAGAACTCTGTGTTAAACGCTATGGTTAAAGGCATTCGTTTTTCAACATTTTACGTCATTAAAGCATTTTTACAGGAATCGGCGATTTTGAACAAAATCGTTAGAGCCGTTTTTTAGCAATTACTGAAAAACATGATTTTTTTCAATGGCAGCTACCCTATACGGCGATTTTGACGAAAGCCTTAATGGTAGGTCCTTGTGCCATCACCAACCCTCACACCAAATTTGAACCTCGTAGGTTAATTTGTTCGGAGTTATGCTGACCACGTACACACAGACAGACATCTTTTCTAGATCACTTTTTTGAGATCAGGATGTTCCAAAACGTGAAGAAATGCAATTTTTTTTTTTTTTTTTTTTTTTTTAGTGAATGCTATACTTTCATTACCTTATGTATATTACATATGGGTAATTGAAAGTAAAAATATAGTTGCTCATAAGTTGAAGTAAGTATATTCTTTTTTAATCAAGTAATTTTGGATTAATTTAATAATTAACCTCAAATATGCTGCATATCAAAACTCATCTTTATTCATAATTGAAAATTTATTTTTCCCAGTATTTCATTTTTGAATTGTGTAAAAATCATCTACGTATATAAATAAAAGTACACATGTGTTGCAATTTACAGTTTAGTTTAGTTTTCACAGTTCCAGCTATCTATTTCTGCCACTATGAAGTTCTTATCACAGCCAAATAAGCCTTGTAATTTTGAACTACGAGAAGATTACGAGATCGAAACCTTATCGCACATACCTCTGTCTCCAACCTCATCACACCAACGAGAGGACATTGCAACTGAAACCTATTTAATGTGCGCTAATACACATTATCGTGCACACCAATATTCGGCGACGCCAGAACCGAAGGTACGATCTACTCATGAGCTCTGTGCCTTTAACTACCGGGTCACTGAAGCCCTTTTTACGAAAAACCGTTTTCATACCACTTTTTAATCCTTAAAGGGTTATGATCGTAACTAGAAATCTTATGAACCAGATTTTTTCTATTGATATCTTATCCTATCCAGATTATCGAGAACATAATGTTATTCTGAGGTTGTGTGGTAAAAGTGATAAAATAAAAGAAAGGAATTGAAAGGACGTACAATCATAACTTGAGATTTACTTAAGGGCTCTGTCTACTTTAGATCTATTTTTATTAATTTTTTTAAAGAACAGTGCATGTTTATTGATACAAAACTTGTTAGGCTTAACAAAAACATTCGTAAATTACAAAAAAAAAAAAAAAATTATTTTAACCACTTTTTTAATTGTGAAAATGTCAGGTAAACAGGAGTCCTACAAAAGTAGGTAGGTTTGCGATGTTGAAAAAATCTAAATGACAGCTCATCTGAAAAAAAAAAAATTAATGGTTTTAGGTTTAGTGTGACAGTGGCTGTATCCCGTACCTCTAATATTAATTTATATACAAAAATAACAAAATGGCGGACAAAAGAAAATAATTAAAAAAGTGTGTTTTATGCATGTTTTTTGTAAAAAAAAGATTAGTAGAAATTAAAATTTTGCAATAATTCTGGTACGGGATATAGCGATAAGTGCACGGAATATGTAGTTAAAATTTCATAAGGATCAGTTCAGTAGTTCCTGAGATTTTTTCAACAGCGCACACCTACCTACTTTTTGAGGACTCCTGTTTACCTGGCATTTTCGCACTAAAAAAGTGGTTAAAATCAGTAAAAAAAATATTTTTTTTGTAATTTACGAATGTTTTTGTTAAGCCTAACAAATTTTATAGCAATAAACATAACAGTATTCTTAAAAAAAAAAAAAATAATAATAATGTTTTTTTGTTTTTTTTTCATGCATCCAAAGTAGACAGAGCCGTTAACCAATTAAAACTGGTTATATCTTGTAATGCCTAGCCACAGCACAACTATTTGAGACCTTGAAATGCCGGGTACCTCAGCAAAAAATATATATATATATACTTAAATTTTAAAAAAATAAACATTACAAAAATAAACTCCTTTTATACTGAAAATTTAAAACATGGATAAGTATTTACCTATTGTATGAATTATAGTTAATATCAGTTTTAATAACATTCACATTTTATAGGGAAAAAATATAGCAACCCACAATTTAAAGTAAATATATTCATTCTTCAAGTAATTTTAGGTAAATTAGTAAATTTGTCTCAATTTACTCTGTGCATCAAAACTCCACTTCATCCATAACTGAGAATTTATAATTTTAGGATATATAAATCATAAATGACATCAAATACCTTTAATCTTACACTTACTTTTAATGCCTCTTACAATTCAATGACCAATAAAATACAAAATATGTCACTAAAGTACAAATTGGGAATTATCAAAAGTAAAGTGATAGTTTAAAAATTAGTTAAGCCCTGCAAACCTTACAATACATTGTTAACCAGTCGCTATGAGGCTATTTCCTAGTTCTGATTCGTCAACAAGTTACAACCTCCTCCTTAACTGGATTAAATCGCGGCAGATATCAAATACTAATGCGATTTAAAGAAGATTTCAGTGTGCTATTTTTCTCGATAAAGGCTGGTCTCCTTCTCTCTCTTCTAGCGATGCAAACATTCTGCAGTCGTCATCCAAAAAGCAAGGGGATAACTCGATTTAGTAGAATACTTTGAAGTTAGCTGAATTATTTAGTGGCGAGTTAGGATCAGAAATGTAAGCAAAGCTAAGAAAGAAATAGAAAAAGTTTTAATCTTTTGACGAAACATTTTGAAAATGCAGTGGTTTTTATGTGTGTTTTCTTTCTATAAAAGTTTTGAAAGCAATGGAAGATTTTATTTCATAACATTGCTTTATGTAGTTCTATTTATTCTCATATAAATATTTATGAAATATAAATTTTGAGGTTTGCGATGTAAATGTGGTTTTCAGCAACAACAACAACAAAACAAAAACAAAAAAAACAAAAAAATAGTGTACTGTTTGTTGTGATGGGTTTACTACTTACAATTTAACCATATGTATACATAGGGTAATAAAGTTATAGTATTCCGTAAAAAAAAAAATCGTGTTTTTTTTTTTTTTTTTTTTGTGCATTTTTTCCTCGTTTTGGAACAACCTGATCTTAAAAAAGCGATCTAGAAAAAATGTGTGTCTGTGTGTACGTGGTCAGCATAACTCCCGAACAAATTGACCTACGATGTTTAAATTTGGTGTGAGGGTTGGTGATGGCACAAACGACCTACCATTAAGATTTTCGTCAAAATCGCGCTTGCGAATAGGGTAGCTGCCATTGAAAAAAATCATGTTTTTCAGTAATTGCTAGGAAACGGCTCAAACGATTTTGTTCAAAATTGCTGTGGTAATTCCTCTTAAGGTGTCCTCTAAACATCCCTATCTCCGAAATTCCCGTAAAAATGCTTTAATGGCTTAAAAAGTTGAAAAACGAATGCCTGTAACACATAATTCTCTTTCCTTGAACATACCTCATCAATACTACACACTCTTTATCCATGGCAATGCTTTCTTTCTATTGAGTTTTGCTGCTATCACTAAAAAACCGCTTTTACATACGTTTCAATTGGTTTACCTAAGACTTACCAACTTTTACCTTCTATTACCCAGATACCAAGCTTAATTCTAACATGTACAATTTGGCGATATTCATTGACTGAAACCTTTCCATATTAACGTTGATGAGATAAAATCTTCGGATGGCTAATTAACCCACTTGTCATCTCCTCAATCAATCTGAAAATTAGGAAATAAAAGCTACAATGTATTCAATAAAATTTTCAGGGTAGTAAAAAAGTTAGTAAATAGTTCGGAACCGACCTTTTCTTCGTAAAATGCTTTGAAAACTCGATCTGAGCTCAAGAAGTAGCAATTGAACTTGAAAATTAGCAATGCATATAAAGAGTTTATATTACAAACTTTGTTTTTATGGGTATTTCGTGTCACTGAAAGGCATTTTCTTGGTTAAAAATAGGAATCAAATACAAACTGATAACGGAAATTTTTAGATTGAAAATAAAAAAACGTGCAAAAAAAATCTCTAATGCATTTTTAAATAAAACTTTAGTAAACAGTTATAAAAGTGGTACTGCTTAAGCGAGCCGTAGGACAATTCATTTTATGCGGTCTCGCATTTGGGATACGTAATTAAAAATTATTCATACGTATATCTCTAAATAGAAAAGGCCCAGCCTTCAATGACTAACTGACTCACCATTAATTCTCACACTTCCCATATAGTTACAACTCTGAAAATTTGTACAAATATAAACAAGGACAAACATAGAAAAAGCATTGCGATCTCGATTAACCAACTTTAAAGGGTCGAAAAGGGGTCAAACGTTCCATACAAAGAATATTAAAAAATCCCTCTTCCGATCCAAACGAGGGCTATTCAAATATTCCACTTCCAATATATAATCACAACTCTTAAATTAGGTACAAATACCAACAAAGACAAGCATAGAAAAAATCAACTATTTCGATTTCGATCAACTGATGTGCGAAAAGGGATAGAAACGTTCTTAACGAGGAATATCCCAATGTCCTTCTTTCAATGCAGTCAAAACACTGAATTCTGATACTATGGGCGATCATAGATAAAATAAGCTATATCAATCAACCAACTTCAAGGGGTTAAATATTTCAAGCTAGGGCTATTCAAATGTCCCACTTCAAATATAGTCACAACTCTCTGACTCTTGGTACAAATGTCAACAATGGCAATCATAGAAGGAAAAAACTATTCCAATGTCGATCAACTGATTTCAGTAAGGGTCGAAAAGGGGTAGAAACGATCCAAACGAGGAATTTCCCACTTTCAATGTAGTCACAGTTCTGACATTTGTTACTAAAGGCCAAACATAGATAAAGTAAGTTATTCCGCTCTCGATTGAATCACTTTAAAGAGTCGAAACATTCAATACAAAGTATAGTGCAATGTCCCACTTCCAAAGAAGTCACAGCTCTGCTATTTGATGCCAGTGTCAATAAAGTAAGCTATTTTAATCTCGATTAACTGGTTTAAAGAGTCGAAAGGGGTCTAAACGTTCCAAACGAGGGATATTCAAATGTCCCACTTTCGATATTAGTCCGAGAGGCGACTGCAATTTTTGGACCCCATCGAACATCCATTCTGAACTGGTCTGACGTGGCAAAAATGGCCGAAACTTATCAATAATCGACTTGGAACGAGTTAAACTAAAATCCGATTGCCAAATATGTTATAACTTGCCAAAAATAGAACAAACTTTTTCGTCTGGCAACCCACTGCATTTTGATTTTCAATGAGAAAAAGCACAAACGATTTCTGATCTCTGGTTCGGAAAACTTATCTCTTTTAAAAGTAAGCCAAATTGGCGACATCAGTTACGTCATAAGTGACATATTTTTTGCCAACTTGGCTCCCTTTTAATAGATGTAAGTAGACCGTCGCCAGATATTTGAATCATCTGCAATCTTCTTAATTAAAAATTAAAGAGTGAGGGTTACCAAATAAAAAAATGCTCATTATTTGGCAAGTTATGGCGCATTTGGCAATTGGATTTAGTTCAACTTATTAAAAGTCGATTTTTGACCAGTTTCGGCCATTTTTGCCACGACAGACCAGTGGATTCGTAATTTACTCACTTTTCTCTAATTTCTATAAAAAATTCAGAATGATGTTCGATGGGGTCCAAAAATCTCTCAGTCTATATAGTCATATGTCTGAAAATTGCAATCGAGGGAAAGCACAGATTAATAAGCTATTCCAATCTCGATTAACTAATTTTAAAATATCGAAAAGGGGTCGAAATTTTAAAGTCGAGGTATAACGTAACGTATTCTGATTTTGATAAACCAATTCTTAGGAAACGGGATCAGACTTTAGAAATGTAAAATATATTAATGTCTTTTTATTGTTTGAAAGCTCACAGAAAAATTTCGTAGCGAAGCACAGATATTCACCTAGTATTTAAAAAAAATAAAAATTAACTCGCAATTGTTTTTTTTTTTAATCTGACACAATAAGAATGTAAACAGATAATACAGAACACATATGTGCAGAAGTTTAAAATTTAGAATATGTTTTGATGTCGCATTTGTGTAAAAAGAAAGATTTTCAATCTTTACTCTCAATGTCACAATGTAAAATTGTTTATCAAGATAAAATTAACAACAAAAAATCTATACAATTAAAATTAAAAAAAAAAAAAAAAAAAAAAAAAAAAAAAAAAACACACACACACACACACACACACAAAAAATCATTGACCATCAAAAGATTGAGAAAAGTGACAAATTATAAGTGAATTACCACAACAGCAAAATCTTCAACCAATGCCACCAAACCGGTGGCGGAGGTGGCAAATCTCGGCAATAGAGGCTCTTACACCAGCGTAAAATGAGTAAAAGTTAACCATCACACCTACATAAATATCGGCGATGTGTTCACCATACTAGCGCACATTTCCGCACTAACACATTTTACTTCAATGCAACAATCGGCAAAAATTATACTGTGGCGGCTCGTGCAGTACAGCCGGGCTTCATCTACATTTGTTATTTCAAAACTAAAAGTATACATTTTAAAATTTTCTAAAATGAAGATCCAATTCCTACGGTAAGTGTAAAAAAGTCCGATAAATTGCAAAGTTATTGCCTCAATATTCAATATCAACCCAAACTGGTGATCTTCCTTCGAACAGCAGCCGAGTGTTCCCGAAACTTTATCATGGTAACCAATAAAACACAACAGATCCTTTCCCTCCATGAAATGTGTAGCAAGACTGAAAGTGAGAACTTTTCCCAGCTTCGGCTGACCTTGAGAATTCGATGAACTGATTGGTGGAAAATTAGGGTAGGTAGGGAAAGTGAGAGCGAACGTTTTATTATTATATCTGAAACTTGGAACAAATAAAATTTTACTCTTCAGTATTTTTGCATCTTCATGTTGCTCTGTTCTTAACAGTCTTTTGAATGCCATGAGATCTAGTCAGATGATAAAAAAATCATTAAAAATATATTTTTTACTATTTTTCTCTTTAACAGGGGACATTTGGAACAAATAAAATTTTACTCTTCAGTATTTTTGCATCTTCATGTTGCTCTGTTCTTAACAGTCTTTTGAATGCCATGAGATCTAGTCAGATGATAAAAAAATCATTAAAAATATATTTTTTACTATTTTTCTCTTTAACAGGGTTGCGCTTTCAAAAATATTTACCATGAATTTCTTTAACTATTCTCAAAGAATAGTTATAATGCATAATTATTAACAATTCTAAACTAATAATGATTTTGATAAAAATCTAGTCTTACACCCCCCTGCAAATATTCCTGGTGACGTCCATGAAGATTAAAGAGTTTGCGTTCATGAATGATTGTGAAGTGTGTGGTGAGGGGGGGGGGGGATCGCATGTTTCCGGCTGCACTAGTATTTTCGATCACGGGCCGCCACTGAAATGATAATCACATAACGCAAATATAGTCCAGTACAATACCTGCGCAGATCGCCGCAATTGCGATGCGGATCAGCGGAAGCTTCGTTAAAAGAAGTATCACAATGACGCAGTTATCGGCCATAGTACTGCGCATCACATAAGAGGAAATTGGCAGCAAATGTGATCACTAGACTAGAAAGTAGAAGGGCAGTCCCGGAACTCAAGAAGAACCTGTGTAGACTAGTAAACAAAAGCATGCAACTCTCCACCCCCATGAAATTTTAGCCTGGATCTACATCCATTCCAGGAATATTCGAAATTTTGGTCACAAATGTGGAAATCTACTTTTCTTTGGAACAATACCATGTCTGTATTACTGGGCAATGAATTTCTCTTCCCTCTAGTAGAAATTATTTTAACCGGAAATGTATGGACAAAATACCATATTTTTTGAAAAAGGGAAAAAAAGGGACCTTTTTTAAGAAAAACAGAATTTTAGGGATTTTTTCTTAATAAAGGAACCTTTATGGAAAATAGGGACCAGTTGTGAGGCCGGTAGATACTGTCGTTTATTTAAATCAACGGTTGTGATCTGATATTTTTTCCTATAATAAATGTTACCACCCCCAAACAACATCATTTTTCTCATTCCAAAGCCATCATATAAATAATCCCCTTTCTAACAATGTGTTTCAAATGTTTCCTTTTTTTCATGCTGGTAGCATAGTAAATTACATTCATGATAAATGAACAATAGAGATAGAAACACAAACAAAAATTTATATTTACAAAAGATTTAATAAAACAGTTTGACAAGAGTTTCAATGTATTTTATACATTTCTCAGATTGTAAGCAGGCTTGGATACTTGACGAAATAAATGTTTAGTCGGACGAGTGGCAAATCTGTTGCATGATTGTGCAGCACAAATCCATTAGCTGAAGGTATTCATCGCCCCCATCCAACAAACGCTTGTCACACACCTGTCCACATAAAAAAGGAAGATCAACTTCAATTGTAGTTAGGTTAGCAGTTAAATTACTCCACTTAAAGTTGATAGAAAAAACAATATATATTTTATATAAATTCTAAGCATGGTTTCCAAACAGAAAACCATTTGGATTTTCATTGATATATTCACTGAATATTTGGGTGGTTGACCATTGAAATATAAATCATTAAACATGAAATTTAGTTAAATATATCAATTCATACAAGAATTTGATAGTTAAATGTTTTGAAATACATTTATTGATCAAATATTTAATAAAAAAAAAAAAAAAAAACTGGAAATAATTTTGTCACCCTAAATTTCACTGAAAATGAAGCAACACTTCTGGGAAGGGGAGGAGCAGGGGGGGGGGGGGAATTAGGTTTCAAAAAATTAAGTAATCTGATTACTTTGATGTCTTGCTGTTTAAGAATGTTTCATAATTTAAAAAAAAGTTTGAACAAATAAAAAAAAATGTCATTCTTCATTAATGACAATTTTCCTAACTCCATGATAAGCCAATGAATATTTCGAAATTTATTGATTTTACTTAATTTCAGGTTCTTCACATTTTTAATGCCTCTTGATTAAGACAAATCTCAAATGAAAAAATCCAATGGATATCACAAAGCACTTTGGAAGATATATTTTAAAATACTATCAATGATAATATAATGAGTACTGTTAGCAAACCAGGGGATCTGTGAGTATGTGTTGTATGTGTGTGAGCATACTTTGGTTTCCTCTATAGTATGTGAGAGTAATGAAAATATGAAGGAAAAAAAATCATAAACAAGTAAAATTAAAGTATTAGAGAATTATTAACTTCTTAAAATACAAGTTGTGTTGATTAAACATGTACTTACTGCAATTTTTTCACAAATTACAGATTTCTGTTTGTCATTGAAAATATCATTGAACACTATTTCATCATGCAGTTGATTGATTACTTGGCCAGTTGTATAACCTTCATAGGATAAATTCTAAAAAAAAAAAAAAATGCAATAATGAAAATTCATTTTTAACTGTCTTGAATAATAAAATAAACTATACAAATAAAATCCTGAACAAATAGAAAGGAGAAAGGGTTGAAGACCAAAAGATGCAATTGTTGAAATTTAGATGTAACAAGTACCAGTTTTGTTAAACAGCAAAACCTATTGTGTGATTATCACTTTCAGTTTTTAATAAGTGTCCTTTTTTACAGATCATGCAATTATCTAACCTCAATGCCTGATTTTTATTTAGTTTAAATCATCACTCTTTTGACACATCTTAAAATTATGCATCTAATAATATATTAATTGTAAAAAAGATTCTGGTTTGTGAGGGGGAGTGGAAAACAGATTTCAATTAACTATGACCTCCTTTTCTGCTGTTAGTGGATATTTTTTGTCCCGTTTTGCTCTTGGCAGAATTCAGGCAGTGGCGCCGCTACCGAGTCATCTTCGAGTGACATACAGAGTGCAGACTAATTGAGTTGAAGGGCCCCGTAGATTCTTATGCACAGAAGGATAAGTCTTTAAAAACAAAATTCCACTTTTCAACGAAAACTATTAAAGGTTGGACAGGCAGTTGAGATTGCACCCCTTCGAGAGGATGACAGTTAAGCTATAATTCTTTTATAATAGGGATGTATCCCATTCTATACTCCTTTAATTAATAAATACTCAAACCTTTGGGAAAATTCTGGATCTTGTTTTCTTTCCTAATCTTTTTGCTAATACAGGTTTTTAATGAATTTTTCTGTTGGGGTAACTAGAATTTATCTTGGTGCTCAAATTTTAATATAACGCTATACTTCCTGAGTTGTCCAATTATAGCTTACAAATACAACTAGTTCCTCTAGGGTTTAATGCTTCACAACACTGTCATTCTTCATGACCATCGAAATTTAACTTAATTTTAATTCTTTAGCAATCCACCACAACAATTCTAAAAGTTACAATGGTATGTGATTATGAATACTTACACAAACAAATTTTTCTAATTTTTCAAAACTATCAGATTCACAAACTGCAACTAGCTCTTTAATCCACTTAATAGGAACTACCTGTAAAAAAAATCCTCAAGTTAACTCTGTAGATAGCAGAATTATCTCTTGATTGAGAATCAAAAATGAAATGCAAAAAGTTTGATTATGACAGACACCTTCTACTCAACTACATTGGCAGTGACCTTGTCAAATATTCCAAATGAAATAATGTACTCAATACATGAATGCTATATGGATGATGTCAGTTTCTTCTCTTACAAATGAAATCGATAATTAGAAATAAGTTTCATCAAGTTTTAGAAACAAATTAAAATTTTAATTTAATCTTGCTATCTAGTTTTTATGATTTAAAAATTGTCGACAGTTCGTACAAACTTATGAAGCAATTTTAAAAATTTCATTGTAATGTGGATTAACATTTCAGTGCTTCACACACAAACATGACCATCCATACAACCTTTTGACATATCTGTCTATACTAATTAAAAAAAAAAAAAAAAAGTATAAAATGATAAATAGAAGATAATCCAATTCTAATTCTCAAGGAAGACAATAATTCAAGCATTCCACCACAACAATTAACATCAATGTTAACATAAAGTCACTCTAGTGAGCAACAGTTATAAAACTCTCTGAAGTGAAATTCATGCAGTGACAGTGACTACCTTAATCCCTTAATAACTGATGTGGTTGGCTATAAAGGATTTTTCATGGCACAAGAGCAATATAATGACTATATCAATGCTAAGTGAGTGTTTTGCTTTGGAGCTACGAAAATGGCTGGCTAATGTGGCCTTTTAATATTTTTAAGACAAACGGTATACACTTAAACCTCAAGAGAGTATTTCAATATGACTAAATTTACTCATATATTTAAATTTGCTCTTAAGGGATAATAAATCGATGGTCTTACAAAAATCAAAGAACTCACCCCACTGATGTCAGCAATGTCGTTCTCTGTAATAGCTTCTTCCCCCTTTAATCTGTGTGCACTTTGAAGGAGAGTGATTGCCTTTCTAAGATCGCCTTCAGAAAAATCAATCACTGAATCTATCACCTGAAATGCAAAGAAAAAGTCAGTGCAAGCTTTAACAAGCTATATTTTATCTATAAAAATTCAATCTAAATTTATGTACCAAAATCTTAACTTTAAAATGGAACATAATTTTAAAGGAAGTACGAACAAATACTCACATTATCTTCTACCTTCACATTTTCTTCGGTAGCAATATAGTTCAGCCTTTGAGATAGGGTATCTTTAGACAAAGGCTTGAATCGGAATTTGGAACAACGAGACGTCAAGGGATCAATAATTCTAAAAATAATTTATTTATGCTTAGCTAAATTACTAGATTTTTTCTGCAACAAAATACATTTTACTCTGTTACTATAAAAACCCTCTTACCTACTAATATAGTTGCATATGAGACAAAAACGGGTGGATTTACTGGCTTTTTCGATTGTGCGGCGTAGTGCAGACTATATAAAAAAATTCATTCAATAGTAATTATATATATATATATAATATAATTATATATATAATATAAATATATATATAATATAATTATATGTATATATAGCAATTATAGAAATGTATATTCAATGTATAAATGCAAGTCATTTGAACACTGGAAAAAAGTAATATATTAGAATGAAGTTGCAAATTCAGTAAAATTTACATACTTCCTAAAATTACATTAAAAAAACTATTTATTGGATTAATAAAAAAAAGAATTTCACTATTAAATGAAAAAACAATAAGAAAAGAAATTAAGAAAGTTGAGATTTCTGTGTATTACTAACTTACAAAGCAATGCATGGATGATACAGAAAATATTGAATGTGTTGCCATAGGCATATATAATGACAATACTGCTTATTAACAACATTGAAAAGTAGTTACCTGTGCAGCATTTGTCATAGAGTCTGCTTCATCCAATATTACAATCTTAAAGGGTGGACAAGGTCTTCCACTGCAAACATATTAGTACATCATTAATAATGAAAATATTATATCTCAGAACAATAACACAGGTCAACAGTAGGGCGACTCAAACGCCCCTCTAGAAACAAATCACTTTGTCCCCAATCTCAAAATGTTCCATTACCTGTAAAAAGTTACCATACTAATTCTTTTTGTTTTCCAAGCACTTTTAGGGAGTCTACGAAAAGTTGAAAATTTCAGATTTTTCACGTAAAATCACCAAATTCAGTATTTTTCATACTACATTATTTTCATATTTTATTAACAAATGGAGAAACCTGCTTCACCCTTGAAGCATGTTGAAGTGTGCATTTGAATATTTAAGTAGTTCAATTGCATTACAATACATTTTAATATTTAAATCGTTAACATTTTTGTATAGCAATTTAAACAATGTTTATTATCACAGTGGGATTCGCTCTACTTTTTTTTTTTACTCTACCACTGGCAATACTGTATCCTTTTCCCAAAATATTTTTGGTCTTGCCAGCAAGATAACTTGTGATAATTCAAAAGTAAATGGCTCCTAACTTCCAATCAATTTGCAAGTATTGAGGTATATAACATCACATTGAAGAAGGTATTCAAGAAAATTGGTCTATATGGGAGTCTGCAAAACTAGTTCTTTCACAAGAAAAGCTGTTTTATTAAAAAGTAAATATCCCAGAATAATCAGTAAAAGAAAAGCTTGCTAAAAAAAACTTTTGAATTAAAATGTAAAATTAAGACCGCTACTCCTTAATTGATTCTATCGTGCACAACAGCAAATATATTAAAAAGCCAAGTTGCAATGGTGATTTCAACTACCTGCAAGAAGCAGTGTACTTTCCTAAATATATGACTCTGCATTGAGATACAAAACTATCAACATCATTACTCAATGAGTGCAAAATAGAAGAAAATATCATTATTGTCGTTGGAAACGTTCACCCCAGCAAAAGATTCTTGGTATATCAGCATATCCCCAAAAGTGAGGCCCAATCACTGCTGACTTAATATATAAGCAGCACACCTCTTGGCAATGTATACAAATGATTGTGAACATGATGTTTGACACATCTTCTTAGAATACAGGCCAGTTATTGCTATCTACATCATTGTAAAAAAGAAATTGGAACATGTGCTTCTTTGGTCAGCTTGCTGTCATCAAGTTGAAGTCCTTTTGTCTCATGTGTTTGATGCCTTTAAGATTGAGTCATCCAAGTCACCAAATATAACCTTGTTTAATAGTCCGAGAGGCGGCTGCAAATTTTGGACCCCATCGAACATCATTCTGAATTTTTTATAGAAATTGGAGAAAAGTGCTTGGATTACGAATCCACAGGTCTGCGGTGGCAAAAATGGCCGAAACTGATCAAAAATCGACTTGGAATAAGTTGAACTAAATCCGATTGCCAAATATGTCATAACTTGCCAAAAAGAGAACAAACTTTTTTGTCTGGCAACCCACTGCATTTTGATTTACAATGAGAAAAAGCGCAAACGATTTCTGCTCTCTGGCTCGGAAAACTTGTATCTTTTAAAAGTAAGCCAATTGACGAACATCAGTTACGTCATCAGTGATGTAATGTTTATTGCCAATTTGGCTAATTTGTGAAAGATGCAAGTAAGCCATAGCCACACATCCAAGTCGTCTGCAACCTTCTTAATTGAAAATTAAAGAGTGAGGATTACCAAATAAAAAAAATGCTCATTATTTGGCAAGATATGGCGCATATGGTAATTGGATTTAGTTCAACATATTAAAAGTCGATTTTTGACCAGTTTTGGCCATTTTTGCCACGGCAGACCAGTGGATTCGTAATCTGCTCACTTTTCTCCAATTTCTATAAAAAATTCAGAATGATGTTCGATGAAGTCCGAAAATTGCAGTCGCCTCTCAGTCTATAAACAATTTCATGACAATTTTAATCATCTTGAATATTTTGATAGTGATTTTAAATATTTTGACTCTAAGTCAGTGAATGTACAATCAAAAAGCATAATTGATATCCTTAGAGTCAGTGCAATCCAGACAGCTAAATCTGCCATCGATTCGGGAAAAAAGTTAATGACCATATAGAGTTTATAAAGCTTTGCCTAATATGCTTAGACTTTCCCAATATTACCCAAGCAGCAAAATTAAATCGACTAGGAACCTTGCACAAAGCACTTTGGATGATCAAATTACATTGGATGATAATTGTTATGTACAATTAAAATTTGTTTTCTTGAGAACCAAATATAGCAATTATCTGCTGGCATAATAACTTCAAAATAATTGGTTGCCAATCCATGTGACTTCGTCAACTTTGTTACTCTCATCTACAGAACCTGGTGGATAACCTGTGATTCTACCATAAATGCCCCTTTGAATGGCCAACAAATGCTTCATTCTCTTACATTTATACACTAAATTGTCCACCACATTATATGAGAGTGCTATCAGTGCCTTTAAAAACCACTACTGGTATCTTACAGAAGAAATTGTGCCATTGACTCTTTGGAGCAATAAAGTTTCCCCACAAGAACAAAAAGCCCTTGCTAATGCAATGTTATCTACAAACCAAATTCCACTGATACTGCTTTTAAATTGCAAGATAGATATGACGAGGATTTAAAAGAAAAATCAAAATTTTCAAAAAAATCTCACTCTAAATACAACTCTTTACAAAATTGACAAAAGGAGAGAAATCTGCAAAAATGGCCAAATTTGACTAAATGAGTGTCCTTATATGAATTAAATTGAAATTAGAAAATTTGTAGTATATGATTATATATCCGCTTATTATATCACAAAACAGTCTAATTACATTACTTCATTAGAATATACATTTAATTTTTTTTCTCACTTGTAGTGCATTTTTCTCGGAATTTCCACTTTTATTGTATACTCCAAGGGCCAGTGGACCACATAGATGTTATTCAATTTTTAAAAACTTTTATGTATGTATGATATTTTTTTAGCATTTTGAACAAAAATAACTTAGGGACAGACCATTTCCATGAAATTTTTAAAAACATGGGGTGCTTGATGCACCCTAGTCAACAGTGCTGGGATATTTGGAGCTGATTTCATATGAATTTGATGCCTTGAATTCAAATATGGTATTAGTTTTTGCATAGAAGTTCGAATGTTTAAAATATAACATTTTAGCAAAATATACATAATTTTAAGTTAAGATTACTTAAAGTTCAAATCAAAAACTAAACACAGAATTTTTATTATTGCATTACACAAATATTATTATAGACAAAAATAGAGGAAAAAGCCAATGATGAAACTAACTATAGTCACTGAATACTACAGAAGCCCCTTTTTAAACTTCAGCAGCCATCAGACCAATTTCAAAAACAGCAGTCATCAGACCAAACTTCAGCAGTCATCATGAGTGTATCTCATCTTCCTAGGGAGCGGTTCTCCACACTTTTAATAAATCAGGGTAGAATAAGGTGAAATCTTTCACCTTATTCCACCCTGGTGCTTCCAATTTTCAGAAAAATGGTTTAAGTGACTGTGTAAATAGTGTACCTTAACACTGATGTTACTTATCTTATAAATCTATATTACAAGGAAAGATTGTGATATTAAATTATTCAATTAAATGGGAGCATTTAACTTACTCAGGTCTGACTCCACTAGCAGTCTGCTGAGCAAATGTTTTTACTTTGTCGCGAATTACTTGAATGCCTCGTTCATCAGATGCATTCAGTTCCAAGATTCGAGTTTTAAACATGTCTCTAAAAAAATAAAACATTTTTAACAAAACAATTATTATTAAAACAAGAAGTAACTGGGTCAGGTGTTTAGATTAGTAACTTTCTTTAACTAAATAACAAATTAGGAAATTAATCTACTAGATAAAATTAAGAAAGAGGGATATAAAACTAAACATCGTTATTACTATGCAACATGTAAAATTCGATATTAAAAACTATTTTATGTTTATGAGATGACAAACATTTTACATAACACTAAACAAAACAAAAAAAGTCATCCATTATGCAATTATCAATAATATTTTTTTGGAAGGTGGGGGGATTTATTACATTTCAAATATATTACAATAAAATAAATGAACTACTTTAAAGATTTTTTAATAGTAAATAATTGAACTGAAGTTTTCAATCCAATTTTACATAGTATGTGGAAGTTAATCAAAATTTCAGGACCATCATAGGGTTTCAATGCCACAAACTAATATCCCAAATCCTATAAGAATAGAAATTTGGACCAGTCCTGCCAACATCCCTTAGCTTTTACTGAAAACGAGAGAAGTGAAAAGAAATGCAAGAAAGATAAATTGCAGGAGACCAGCAGGAGAGGCCATGTTTTTCTTGTGTCGAATGAGAAATTATGTGGAAAATCAAATGATGGATAAAGAAATTTTTATTACTAAACATAAGCTCTCTCAATTAGGTCCCATTTCTAAATCAATTAATTAAACAAAATTCTGAGAAAAAGGTGATCATCACAATAGCACTTATTAAAAAAAATAAACAATTTTTACAATAGTTCTGCAATGAAGAGTTTTTTCACTGTAGCTGGATATCGACTTTATTGAAGGAAAAGGCAAATGAACAAGATAGATATAAAAGCTGTTTATTTAAAATGAATTTGAAACATTTCTACAAATTTAGTTAAATGGAATTTATAGAAAGAAATAAACATAATTGAACGGTATGGAGATAATACACATTAAAGCTAGCATTGCAGAAAAAAAGTGAAAATTTTAATAACAATATACTATGTATAATTTTATTGGCATAAGATTGAAACAATTTAAAAGCTTTAAAGTCATTCTCATCTCAAACTGATGAAAATCTTTGTAATTTTCTTATTGGAGATTTGTAAGTTACTAATAAAAATACAAGATCAAAACATAATTAATATAAACTTATTTAAATTTACCCAAATATCTCCCTAGATAATGCAAGTATAGTTGATGTTTTTCCCGTGCCAGGTGGTCCATAAAACAATAGATTTGGAAGCTAAGCAAAATAAAACAAACGAATACAAATCTAATATATGTTAATACTGTAAAATGTTTAAAACAAACTTTGAGAAAAGCTTTAAACATGTAATATTTAAAGATATATATAAGCAAAAAATATTTGCAAGAAACTTGCATTGTTGTTTACTTTTAACAAAGTCATTAAAAAATTAACAAGCAAATTACAAAACACTATAATTTTGTTGATACAAAACTAGAATTTTGTAAATACAGTCAAAAGATCATTAATTAAAGAATCTGTACTTCAGAGCCAAACGAGCCTAAAGCGAAATTTAGAATTTTTTTATTTAAATGATGTGTCAAAAATGCTTTCTATCAAACTCTATCTTTGTAACTCACTAAAAAAAAAATTCTAGAACTTTTAGAGGAATTTATAGCAAAGCCTTATACAGAGTAGGATAAATTTTTTTTGCTATCCTATAAAGATGCAAAACTGTAATTTTTATAGATAGTTAGTAATTGCATCTTTATAGATAGTTAGTAATTGAATCTTTTATACATAGTTAAAAATGCACTTAACTATCTTGTGTGGCTCTAAGGCACAAAACTACATTTGCAATTCCTTCATTTTTCAGAAACATTATCTTGCTTCCTTGTATTTCCTTTTCAAATTATAGGGATTGCAACTGCATGTCATTTGTCAATTTTAAATTTAGAAGCAATGTGCAAATTGTAGGCACATGTCCTGTCTAAGTTTAGTTCTCGAGTTTTAAAAATTTTATAACAGTTTTAGGAGATCTAAAATTTGGAAGAAAAAAAAAAGAACATACATTCCAACCAAACTTGATGGCCAAGTTTAAACTAAGATTCAATTTGATGAAATTTTTAGAAGTTTGCAAAATATCTGGTCAACAGTTTGAAAAATAATGGAAAACTTTAATAATCCTTTGAGGGGTAGGCTATTTAAATTGCCTAGTGAAATAATTAGGGTAAATTAGAATATGGTTAAGAACTGGTAGAAATGAAGATGTTGAAATTGCTTTGAAGAAATGGATTAAAGAAGACTGTACAAAACATTTTATTTTGACAGAGTATTCAAAGAAAAATGGTTAAAAAAAAAGTTTGTTTTTACTGTTGCTTTAAGTGCGATAAATATCCAAGCTTCTATTACCTTCAACACTTTAAGATATAAAAACTTGAGGTGATGAATCAAGAGTAAATACAAAAGTATGGAATATATTTAATGAGAAATTGTCTACATTGCTGTAGGATTACGATACCTAATCATATAGGATAGTCCAATATAGGATGTTAGTCAGGAAGAAATTAAATCATAGACACAGTGCTGAATAAAAGTGTGATTAAGTATATAAAAAAAAAATGAAGTTGCCAAGCATCTGTTGGTAGTAGGAAAAAACTACCTACATATGAGCAAAAACATATTAAAAACTAACTTTTAAAAACAGTTGAGATTTACAAGGCTGTCAAATAAATAAGGCAATAGTGAGCAAGTAGGTATAAGTTAATAAATTTCATTCCAGATAAGTCATTACAGTTATATCATAAACAAAACATAAATAACAGCTGTTTAGTAAAACCCTAATCTTTTTATATAGGAAACTTATACTCACATCAGGATTGGCTAGACTTTTTTTCAAAACAGCAACCACCTCATCTTGATACACAACTTCATTCATACATTTTGGGCGGCTAAGGAAAACCATTTTTACTAAACATTCTTCAAAAATCGTAATACAAATCATTAATAATATATTATTAGATGGATTTGAAAAATTCTGGCAATATGTTGATTAAAATAGACTAAAAACTATAAAGAATGAGATTAACATTTCAAATAAAATAATGAAACATACTATTTTTCCACCCAAGGTGTAGGTCTTTTGGCTTTTTTTGATGTAGTTGGAGCTGATGTCCCTTCTGTTTTGGAAATAGCAGATTTGGGTTTCGATCCAGGTTTGTAGCCTTTTAGAAAAGCTTCCATTTTAGTACTTTATATACTTCCTTTTCTTTGGAAATACTTTCTAAGGAAAATTAAACAAATACATAAGATACAAAATGAAAATTGAAAGAAAGTAATTGTTTACAAAATTTTAGCCTTTCCTTTTCAAAATAAAATGTACTTTGGTGCTTCTAAAATAATAGTCCATTTCTTTGTAGGGGATAAAGATAGAGTAAGTTGATTTTGGACGGATGCACTATAGAGACCAGATGCAATCTTGGATACATATTATCTTGACGACAACCATTGAGGAACTTCATGTTGAAGATAAAACGTTTGTACCGCTTGATATCCTCGACAATCCTTTATGGACCAGCATAAGGGCTTTATTGTGAAATGCCTCAGTTATGCAGTTAACTGGAGTCACCATTATGATGGACTAAGGGAATCCATTAATAATCGATGGCACAATACAAAAATAAAAAAAATTCATTTGCTTTATTTAAAGAAAATTTAACTCTTAATTCCACTCTCTAGACAATTTTACATTAACCATTGAAAGTGTTCATGTTATTTTTAACAAATTTACCAGAAATTGTCAGTTCCTTATGGTGCATCTACTCCCGGCTCTTTCGATTATTTTCTTCCTTCCCTAAATTTCTTTTACATATCCCTTTCATTAGAATGTTTAAAAAAGTAGCGGCAAAACAAAAAATTTTGTACATCAGTCACAATACAGATGCAAGAGATGACGGTATAAAGTTTATTATCGGCAATACTACCTACTTCCTAAATTAAAAATACTTTTATTCATCGTCTAGCTTCCCCATACATTAATTCTCTCTTCCTTAAAGTTTTAAGTATTTTATTAATAATTGTAAAGCCCTACGTGTAGTAAAATATATCTGAACACATATACGAATTTTTTTTTCGATTTGTGTTTACTAAATGTTGCCTTTCAAACATGTTTAACAAAACCAAATTAATTTTTGATTCTCACACAACTAATTTGAATAGTTAAATTTCAGTGGATCTTAACAGTTTCATCAATTATTATTAAGTAGGTAGTTGTAGCGTAGTAACTAGTAGTTAAAAAAACTTTTAAAAGTTTGCAGTCAAGTAATAACATCTAGAAGTATGACAAGAAGTTACTTTTAATAATAGGGTTTTCTTTATTCACAACAGCAAACAATATGTAAACAAAAATAGACGCATCAACTTACAATTCACAATGATTAAAAAGCAAACAAATTAAATTAAAACACTAAAACGAGCAGAATGAAATGCAAACTAAACCGCCAAAACAAATGTTTACATGCACAGTTGAGGTCTCACTGTGACCACCATATTAAAACTATTTAGAAATTATCAATTCATTGAAGTGTAAATAAAAGGCAAGCTTAAAAAATAAACTTTGAAAGAACTTAGATATTTTTATTTTTTATTTTAGCTTTACTTCAAAGATTCAGCATTGGATAACGACATCCTTTATAAAAAGAACTGCATTTCTTAAACTGTAACTGTACTTAGTTCTTCCCTCCTCCTTGTTTGTTGTTAAATAATGATGTGGTGAAAAGTATGTCAAGGAAGTTTTTTCTTTTGCTAATATCAACTTTCATTCATAAATATATCATTTCCAAGTTATGTTTCATTGAATACTGCAATGCAATAACACTGAAGCATATCACTAGTAGGTTTATTTTCTTTAAATCATTGTATTTCTTCATGATTTACGAACTGCACCTCTGAATACTTACTGTTCTTCTAAAGCTTTATTTTTGTTATTTGTTAGTTTGAATGGATTTTGCAATCGTTTTGTGTTTTATACCAATTTCTTTTCCGGTTTCAATCTATTTGTATGGCTTATTTATTTTTTCATAATTATTATCGCGAACACCAATAATTCATAGGAAATTGCTTTTCAAATGATTGTCAGATTTTATATTTCTATCAGTTTCTAATTTTATTAATATAATAATGAATATTTATTTGTGTGTTAAATTTAATGGTTGGGGCCCAATGTACTCTCAAATCGTTGATTTTTCTATATTACCTGAAGTAATATTCATCATTCTAAATCAAACAAAAATTTGTGTACCTATATTATGATGTTTCCCTACTTCAGCATTGAAAAAAAGTTGTGATACATGTTTGAAATGTTATACCCTTCAACAAATAAAATATATCAGTCATCATATAGAAGAAATGCAAGTTTCAATCCAAGAAATAAAATTTAAAAAATATAAATAGATGTTGTTTACATATATATTCTTCAGTTATATTGTTTTTTGCTATGTTCATAAAGGATATATTTCATTGAAACAGAATACGCATTGTTTCAAAATATTTATTACTGTACTTTCAAAAAGAAAACCTGTGCTTAATTAAAAAAAAAATCACCTTTTATTTATATCTTAGGATGATATGAACCTAGACAGCACCGATACTCAGTGGTTATACGAACTTCTCCAAGAAGTTCAGTTGGAGCAGTTCTATACTAAAATTCGAGATGAACTACAAGTGACCCGCCTTGCCCATTTCGACTATGTCCTCTCTTTTGACCTTGAGAATGTTGGAATGGGCAAGCCTGCTGCACGAAGGCTTCTGGATGCTGTCAAGAAAAGACGGGCAGCTGTTTGGAAAAAAAGCCTACTTAATAAGGTATTTCTTCACTCAATTCCAGTTTCAATTAATTTTTTTTTAATTTATAAAGATAACTGTACTTTATACCTCCTATCTCTAACATTAAATTGTTCATTTTTCAATAATGTGTATTTTACTGACTACTCATTAAATATTTATTATTTGTATTTTCCACATATTTTTTTGTTTTTAACAGCTGACTTAAAAAATTTAATAATTTTTGCCATTGTCTCTTAAATGACTTAAATCAGATTAAAAATAAACCCAACTTGGGTAGTAGTTGCCTAAAAAAAATGTCACTTGATGTTTCTAAGGGCTCCTAAATAAGCTTCGAAACTACTTATTTTTGTCCAAAAGCTCCTTACCAACTGAAATGGACTTTCGGGAATGCAATGATTTCTTTGGGTCTTTGCTATGGCTATGCAAAGCAAGACGTGGGAAATTGAGGATTGCTACACAGCCTGTAGCAAATCTATATTTACACAGCTTGAATGACTTGTAACATCATCACAAACCGTCTTTACTTTTTCTGTTAAAACAGTTGTTAAACTTTGCAAACTTTAGTACTAAATAAATTATATACCTTTTAAAAGTTGGTTCCATGAATTAAAACTACTATTCTTGCATCAATTAAAACATGAAATTTTGTTAATATTTGGATTTTGTTATAAGGATACTGTGTATTACTGTAACATTAACTATTTTGTGTGATTACACAAAATGCCTTTGACCAAAAATGTCTATTATTCATATAACATCAATAAATAGTTGTTATATGATTTAGAATTGAAATTTTTTATCTAGTAGGCAATATTTAGAATCAAGTTACACAATAGTTTATTCTGCAATACACCCTTAACATAAATTTAGCACATTCTTTAATTTAAGTAAAGGAATATTGACAATAGTAAAAGTATTAATGTACTATTTTACTGATCTTTCTTAATTATCTTAGATTTTGCCATCTGGTAAGCAGGAAAAATCTGCAAAGAGAGAGAACAGCCCCAGTCTACCCCCTGCCGTTCCACCCAATGGCATGCTTACATGTCTCATAAATGACAAAGACCTCCAGCTCTCCAACAAGCTGGGAGATGGTTCATTTGGCGTTGTCATGCGGGGAGAATGGACAACTGTCTCTGGGACATCTGTGAGTTTTAAGTCAATTTGATTTACTTTGATTAAAATAAATTTGATTTAGTAGAGAGTTTCTCTGAGAATATCAATAGTGCCTGTTTGTTTATTTATATATAACAGGGTCTAACCAGTTATTTCTGGTCTTGTTGAGTTACAGTAAAATTAATAAATTTCAAAGTATGTAGAGTTAAAGAGTATGAATATTTGAATTGGCATTCAATTTTATATAATTACCTCATAGGAGAAACCCTATGACAAAATTGTGGAAAATAACAAAACCTGCAGAAAAGATCCCCACAACTTATGTTACCTCCTTAGCCTTATTAATATAATATTTATAAATATTAATTAAAAAAATTCTACAAGTTATGACAGTTTTCTACAGAAAGAATTAGTAAACTAAAAGTTTGTTGCAAAAAGTCCTGAAGAACGCTGCTGTTCAGTCATCGATTCTGGAGAGACTTGAGTCACTGAAATTAGATGCCTAGTTAGCCTCCTTTGAGGAACCCCAAAAGAGAGACTTGCGATGGTTAAAGCCTCGACGGCCGCTTTCTTATAATTTATCACTATAATCAGGCTTTGAATGGAAACACAAGTGCTCTTCTTTCTGGAAGAGAAGGACAATTGTCAGGGTGTCCACAGATCGGGAAAACCGGGAATATCGGGAAAAGTCAGGGAATTCGGTATTTCGGGAAAAATCAGGGAATTATCAGGGATTTTGTCAAAAAGTTTAAAGGAATTTTTCGAAATTAAAATGAAACTATTAATTTTGACAATTAAAGATACACTGCTACCAAAAATACAAAAAAAATATTTGAAAAAAAAAAAAAATTGAAAAAGTTAAAAAAAAAGTTCGCATTAAAATTTCCTGACAATCACTGAACCTGCTTGCTTTCAGATTTGCCTCAAATCGCCAATGGAATGACTACATTTCTTCCTCATTTTTCTCTCATATTATAGTAGTCTATCGGCATTATTTACGTTGGTATATGATGGTCATTTTTCTGAACGTTACGATGGTAAAATGGCCGATATTTTCGTGATTATAGAGGGCAAGAAACACGTTCTTACATGCTGCTCATTTTCGTGATGTGTCCCTGACGCTATTTCAGAGATTGCACCTGTCAGTCATGGTACAGTTCTGCTTTTTTAGATTTCAGGGGGGGGGGGTTTTTGAAATTTCCATCTTTCCTGAGACGGATTCAAAACTGCATTACAATTTCATTGGGTTTACTTGCTTGTCTGACAACCAAGGAACCTACATACTTTCAGACTTCCCCAAACTTGTGATATAATGACCATTTTTCTTGCTGATTGCCAGCATCTATCGATGTTATTTATTCTGATGTGTGGTGGTTAGTTTCGCCGAACGTTACTCTGATGTTAAGCTTGTTATTGCCGAGATTTTCGCTGCTAAGAAGGGAGCTTTCACCGAGATTAACATTCTTGTGATGTTCATTTTAGTCCCTATTAATCACTATTCTAAGGTTTGCGCCTCAATAGTTGTCTATATCGCTGAGATTTACGCTTGTGATTGTCAATTTCGTAGATTGTGACGTCGATAGAATCGCGTCTATTTCATCGATTTTCATCGATATATTGGATGCTAACGTTGATATTTACTTTGGTTTGATGGTCATTTTTGCCGATTGTTGCCTTAATTCAGGGATGTGATTGCTTCCGCCGATCTTTCCGCTTTCCTGAACTTTTCTTATTTTTCCACCTATCAAATTTTTCCTCCCACAGCTGACCAAACGGTATAGTGGTTAGCGTGCTAGCTTCTAGACCTCGAGGTTGCGGGTTCCAGTCCCGCGTATGGCATGGGTGTTTGTAAATGTATGTTGGCTTGTCAAATGACGAATGTTCCGGCGCATTATAGCCCTCGTGTTGCTGACGGCGCCAGATAATCTGAAAACAACCAACTTTTCTCCCACAAATTTCTCATTGATCTCGTGGAGATTAAAATTTCCTGACAATCATGGAACCTGCATGCGTTCAGTCTTCCCCAAACCACCATTGGAATTATTATCCCCTCCCACCTTATTTTTCTGTAATGTTAGACTCTATCGGAATTATTTACATTGGTATGCTATAGCCATTTTGCAGAACGTTACGCTGATGAAATGGCAGTTATTCCTGTAATTATGGCGAGCGTTATCGCCGTTATTCCGTTGCTGCGTGATACTCATTTTCGTCGAGTTTTACTCCAAAATAATAGTTACTGACGTTATTGCAGAGGTTTGCATCTGTCGGACATAGTACAGTTAAGCTAAAACGCGAATTTCGACTTTTTCTTTTAATTGAAATTTTGATCATTCCTGAGATCGATACAAATCTGCATTACAATTTTGTTGGACTTACAAGTCTGACAATCACGGAATCTTCTTACCGGGCATTTTGCCTGCACCGGTACGGGCATTTTTGCCGATTGTTGGTTTAATATAATTGCCGAGACTTGCGCCCGTGCGGCGGCCGCTATCACCGATATTTACATTGAACTAGCTGTAATTTTCACTTAGATTTAAGTCGTTTTACCTGAAGTTATTGGAGAGATTCACGACGTCGTTTTGGTGTCATTCGCCTAGACTTCTGCTGATGTGAAAGCCGCTATGTACGTTATTAGTGTGTATGTGAGGATCGTTTTCACCGTTTGGTTTGAATTAATGATGAATGATTAGAATTTTAATTTAATTTTGCACAAGAAATTAATCCAAATCTTCCCAGTTTTTATTATGTATCCTTATTTAAAATTGTCATTTTAACTGCTATTGAATGTAAAATAGTTTATTTTAACTTGAAAAACAATTTCACATTTTAACTATAGATGTAAGTAATAGTTTAAAGTTAAAGCAATTTTTTTTTATGTATAATTGTTTAAAATTAATTGTCTGGGGAAAATATGTTTTTTTTTGTAAAAATTTTGCTTGGGTATTGTACTTAAACAAGTGGCTACAGCTGATCTTAAACAAAAAAGAAAATTTCAAATAATGCATATAATGAAATTGAACAATTTGGGCAACGAAATTATGCAAACTAAAAAGCCAATGAAAATGGTGTAACTCCCCCAATCCAACTACATTTGAAGACAGTTTTTTTTTTTTTTTTTAATACACAAATCGATATATAATTAGTAAAATATAAAAATTTTACTTTACGAAAATATTTTAAAGTAATTATTGATTTTTAAAATTTAATTACAATTTCAAGTATTCAGAAAACAAAAATAGTTATTATAATATATAGAGTATTTGTTAAATGTGTGTGTGTGTGTTAGATCCATTTTGACATGATTTATAGTTTGTCTTTATTTTTAAAATTTTACTTAAGAAAACAGCTTATTAAATCTGAAATTTAATACTCGAGTCCTCTTTTCTTGAGATTAGATTGTAATGTAAAAAAAGTGTGATTTTAAAGTATAATTGCACATGCAAAGTGCAGGTACACTATACATACACTACACTAAATGAAGCAATTTGGTATTTGTGTCATAAATGTGTAAAGATAAACAGTACATGCATCATAATTTTCTTTATGATGGTGAATTTGAATGTTCTTTTACTTGAAAGTTTATTATTTATATATATTTTGTCGATAACTTATAATCAGGGAAAAAATTGGGTGTTACAGGGAATAATCAGGGAAATATCAGGGAATTTTAAAATAACTTTTCTGTGGACACCCTGATTGTTGATTCTCTAATAATTTAGTTTCAATGTTAAGAAACTATTTATGATTATGCAGTGCATTTGAAATACAGTCCATTTAAAAAACTCTTTGTTTGGTAGGAATTATTTCACATTCGATGGAAAAAGTTAAACGAACAGCTGCCGTAAGATATAATTGTATAGGAAATCAAAATGCATGAATGCAAAGCATTGCTTTGCTTTTATTAAATTTTCTTAAGAATTTTTCTTCGTTCTCCCTTAAGACTTGTATATTTTTGCAGATTCCCGTGGCTGTGAAAATATTGAAGGAGGATGCTGTGTCACTCCCTGGAGCCTTCAAAGACTTCATTGAAGAAGTGAATGCAATGCACAGTCTCAACCACCCTAACCTCATCAGGCTGTTTGGAGTGGTTTTGCTCTCCCCACTCATGATGGTAAGATTAATTTCCTTTTATACTGTTACATGAGTAGTGTATAATACTTTGTATGAATATCTGTGCAAAACAAATCTCTTAACACGTGTGTGAAACAAATTGCTGAATACTAAATCAAAGGATAATTTAGTGACCATTAAATCATGAAAAATGTTTATATAGTATGAGTACAAAATCCTACATACACTAAAATTAAGTTATTTAAAGAATATTTTTTTATGTAGAGTGGGTTTTGGAAGTTTAATCTTGAATCTAGTTTCTGCAAAAATTGCAGGGTTTTTTCTTCCCCCAAGATTGTGCCAAGCTATAATGCAATGATGTGTCTATACACATATATTGTATATATATTGCCATATCTTTGAATATGCAGTCCAACTAGATAGAACGTTTTGAAAATTCAAATTACAATCCAATCTTGTTCATACATGAAAAGAGAAATTTCCCCTAATACTTTTGCCAGTGTCTTCAGAGAAATCGGCAGTTCTGTCAGAAATATCATCACAAAATTGTCAAAGGTAATACTGCAAGAGTTATATAATTTTTTAAGAAATTCATAAGTGATATTTCCGAAAAAGGTGTTGATTTCATTCAACCTAACAGGATTTTTGTGAAAGTATAAGTGAATTTATCTGGAAATTCATTGTTGCTCAAATAGTATTTTCAATCAGAATTTTTTTTTTTTTTTTTTTTTTTTTTTTTTTTTTAATCAATTACTGATTGCTACAAAATATAAGTCCACTTTTTCCAACTAAACTGCTCTCCCAATGTCTAAATTTTCAACTAATCTAGACTTTTTTGGAGAGTTATATCATGTTTAGTGGTTAGTATAAATTATCAAACTATACTTGTTAAAGAATCATTACTTATTTTAATTAAGTAAGCTTTCATTTATTTTCTTAAATGCTGCATTTTCAGAACACTGAAATAAGATTTATTTTCCACATTAATAGCAAAATATTTTATAATCTTGAATTCCAACAGTCGCCAATGTAAGTTGTCATAGGGCAGAAACACACAGGAACGGCGGTGCTACAAGCCCCCTTTTGATGAAATACGAGAGAATGCACTGAAATCTTAAGGTGGGTGGTATTCATCAAAAGGGGGCTTGTAGCTGCGCCGTTCCTGTGTGAGCCCGCCCTTAGACTTTACTTTCAAATATCTGTATAAGTAAAGGCTGTTTAAGACACAATGTCCAGTCTCATTTGTCAGGCATCCCAGAAATTGTCTTCTAAGTTGCAAGTGTATGGTATAATCTTAAAAGACCTCCCTTCAGGCAATTCCCCCTCCTTTCATTTGTGAGATGCTCCAATAGTATAGAGCCCTTGCACGTTTAAAAATTCACGATAACAACCTAGGTTATTCCCCTGCTCTATGGTGAAAATATGTTTACAGAAATATTAAGAAAATTTTATTTGATTTTGATATTTTTCTGGGACCCATGACATAGCGTTAAGGCTGTTAAATTACTTGTGGTTAGAAAATCAATGCTTCAGGAAATATAAGAGAATTAGCTGCATAGTATTTGCCTGCTCCTAGAGCAGTCCTCATGTTCTTAAATCAAGGAATAACTGTCCCTTAGTTATCAGCCAAATTCCAACATCAAATTTAATTCTATAGGTAAGCTATGTGTTTGTATTAATGGGGCCCCTTTGATAAGTGACACAAGAAGAGATATTCAACAACATGACCAAAAGTATAAATGTAAGAAGAGCCACCAAGCCACACAGGAATCAATTAACGTATTAATAACGTTTTTATTTAAATCATTAAAGGAGACGTTTCCACTAGCGTGACCGCAGCCATCGCTTGTACATTTTACTCTGCTTAAAACAAAATACAATCCTTCGGTTCGTTGTCACTCGCGACTCTTGATTAGTGATGCCATTCAAGAGTTGGAAACTACTACTCACACTCGGGCATCCTGATGGCCTCGCCTCGAGGGCCACTCCACCTCCATTATAGAAAATTGTTCACCAAAAGTTACTAATGATAAGTCCAATGGATACACCTCTCAAAACACACAAAAATCAGTTTACTTCATCCCCATGGTTTCATAAAGTCCACAGCGGTTGTCGTGTGATTTGGTCCTTCATGTTGTCCAACCCTTTCAACGTCATAGCGGTGGTTGCTTCTTACAGCTACAACTTTGTACGGACCAAAATACTTTGGACGCAATTTCAGCCCTGCTCCAAACTGTGTTCGCTGAATCGCCACTAATTCTCCAACTTTAAAAATACGTGGTTTTTTCCTTCTTCTGTCGAAGTACTTTCTGTTTTCTTCCTGCATCTTTGCGAAGTTTTTCTTTGCTTCGTCCCTCATCTCGTTTCTCTCTTGATTCCTGTTGTTGATGTACTCCTCTTCAAGCAGTTCCTTAATCTTCAAGTCTTCCTTATTTTTCATCCTAACTCCAGTGAGTAACTCAAATGGTGTAAAACCTGTGCTTCTTGAGTTAGTACTGTTTATGATCCTTTGATCTTTTGGCACAAACTTGCACCATTTGGCTGGATTTGGCTTCTTAACCATACCATTCTGTATCAGTTTTGTGTCTGGCTCATCTTCCTGGAAATCCGACAAATTTTCCAATGTGTTGCTTCTACTTTCTTCATTAATCTGTAGTTTGCTCTCTTTTGGGGGTACTACTCTAAGATACGATATTTGTTTCGCATTCCTAATTCCTAAAATTTGGATACCATTCTCATTTATACCAAAATTAAATTTGCTCAAAATCACATTACCAAAAATGAAATCTGATTCTAACCCCTGCATCACATATATTTTAGAATGCACTTTGTACGAGTCAATTGCTATGTTACAAGTAAAATACCCTAACGGTGTTATTATAACATTACTAATACCAACTAGTGCCGTAGCATCTGTCTCAAGTTTGGGTTTCCCTAACATACTATACACCTTTTCACTACACACATTAAGACTCACAGCAGTGTCCACAACTGCTTCGATTTGTTTATTCATGACTTCTATGCACTTCATAATATTACTACTAGGTACTTCATTTACGTGAACTACACTATTTACAGATGCATTATTTACAGGTACACTGTTATTTACAGGCTTCCATTCTTTATTTGGGCATTGAAATGACTTGTGGCCCATCACTCCCCAGATATAGCATTGAATACTTTCATTTTTACTATCATATCGCTTAGATTTTTGTGCATAATCATTTCTAAAATTTCTATCAATATCATTATTAGCACTGTTATTGTAAATAACTCTTTCATTGCTATATACACTCCTACCTGGGCTAGGATTATAAGTTGCTGCCGTGCACTTAGATTGAACTGATGTGTTGAATCTTGTATGTTTGTTTTCATACACATTTGATTTGTTGACATTAGATAACCGAACACTGTCATAGTCATCTAGAAGATCTGTGATTTCTTTCACTGTTTTCATTTTCATCAATTTGTCCATAAACTGCTTACGAGTTTCTTTTGGTAATTTCCTCTGGATTTAATCCATCACTAATAATTCTTTTAACTTATCAAAAGTCGTGATCTCCAATCCCGAGATCCATCCATCCAGGTTGCTCGCCAAGACGAACAGAGTCCGATAAAAGGACGTACGCGTGTACGATGTACGCAGGAAATCGGCATATGATGCAGGAAATTAAAATCAAAAGTCGTGAGAGGTTTTTTTTTTTTTTTTTTTATGTGCTTAACAGATCGAGCGATCCGCATTCCGGCCATCGATATAGATAAACAACTGGATAGACTGCTCCATTGTCAATACAAAGAAAAAAACGCGCCGGGGATTGCGAAGCTGGTGGGAAGATCAACCAATCACAGTTCACTTTTATAGTTGGATGGAAATGCGAAAAATCTTGTAAAATGCTAGAGTATATATTTTTTTGCACATTATTACTAATTAAGGTCTACTATTGACATTTCTGCTGTGTACAACCCAAAATTTTATTTTCAATCCTCGGCAATCCGTATTTTTTATCCCACCAACGGCATCTGGCAACGGCTTCATTTTCCCAGCACAAAAATGAAAACAGTTAGAAAAGGAGGCATGTTGGACAAGCATCAATGTTTGCTTCCGTTTCACAAGTTCAACCTTGAAGCCAACCCAGTACTAATGACCCTAATATTGAAGCTGAAAATTTGCCATTGGAAACCAATGTTTATCTTGCAGAGTCTGATGCTTCCAAAATAAATGCCAAGAAGGTTTTGAATTAAACAACTTTAAATCCTCAATAGTACGTAAAAATTAATTTTCTGCTACGATATAATTTAAAGCACACAGACACGCAGGAAATTTTCGGTAATGGTATTTGTGTACGCAGGAAGAAAATATTTTTCTGGAGCCCTGAAGACGAAAGCAAAATCCTGCCATGTTGCAGCAGCTTCTTTTTTTTTTAAAGGCAAAGTTGACTCTGAACTGCTCAGGGAAAGGTGAAAACATTGTAAAAGTATTTTCTTGATTTGATCGTATTCGTTGGTGACATCATCTGCTTCTCGGGAAATGATATTCACGATCTCCAGTGGTAGCAGACCTAACAGATGTAAAACATAGTTTTCTTTCTGAACACCAGCCCGTGCGATTTGTCGCTCAAATAAATTTAAATACAGCCCCATGTCACTGCCTGCTTCAAATGGCTGAATTAATCTTTTAATATCGTACTGTTTTGTTACTTGTCCCGCCGCTGTAGCGTTCGCATGACTCAGAGCTAAGGACTCCGCCTGTAGTTTTTGAAGCTCGAACTCTCTGTTGTTATTCTCATTTTCTTGTGCTTACTCTTCATTTCGCTCTTGTTCAATATTTTCTAGCAATATTTTCCTAAATTAATTATATATATATCTAATATTTTCCTCGTTGTAACCATTACTATCGATAATTAGCTTAATAAGCTGAACCACTTTGGCACCTTTGGGCACAGTTAGATCGAGTTCGGATGCTAGATTCAACAAGTCAATCTTTCGGCTACTATACAAGAACGCCATGGTTAACAGTCAAAAAATAAATTTACAAGAAAAAATAATCACAGTTCTATTAAACCGCAGTAATCCTTTTTCAATTTGTTTGTAAATACAAGTCCGAAAAGTTTTCAGAAAATGCTGCAGCAAATCTCTTCCGATTCGTTTGTAAAACAAGATTAGAAAAGAGTCTGTGCTGGTACAAAGGCAACCCCGCAGATGCCGTAAAAAACAGTTCAATTTATACTTCAAAACTCTAACTCACATTAAAAAAAATATCCCAGCCGAACCCCCGTGTAAGAAGAGCCACCAAGCCACACAGGAATCAATTAACGTATTAATAACGTTTTTATTTAAATCATTAAAGGAGATGTTTCCACTAGCATGACTGCAGCCATCGCTTGTACATTTTACTCTGCTTAAAACAAAATACAATCCTTCGGTTCGTTGTCACTCGCGACTCTTGATTAGTGACGCCATTCAAGAGTTGAAAATTACTACTCGCATGAAACAAACAAACAAATTTATTTAAGAATAGATTACGATGCAACAATTAAATAATACTGTCTCGCATGACAATCACAAACTCCTAACTATAATTCTTTCATTAGTAAATTCAGGCTTAGGTTTCAAAAGCTTAAGTTGAGTCAATCCTCTAAGGAATCCCTAGACCAGATTTTAATTAAGCAATTCAATAATCATATTATGATTACATTACTTATCTAAACAAACATTAAGATTAAGAAAATACAAACACTAAATGCATCCTAATTGCCCTGACCTACTCCCTTACTACAATTACTTTAATGAATTCCCAAAATTAATTTAACAGCTAGAGATTTACAGTGGGGGAGAAATTTAATATCACAGTACCTTGAGCCATATCACAGTGGCGTAACTATCTTGATCTGGACAAGAGGACTCCTTCCGGATAGAACGCCTCAGGACTCCTCCAAGCTTTCTTCCAGCAAAGTCTCCTTTCCTCCTAACCATTTTCCTAATTGCTTCAGAATGCCCTCAAACACTGTATCGTACAGTTTTACGCAAGCAAACGAAGGTGGGGCCAAAACTCCTTGACCATACCTGAGTTCGCTCTTAGGCTCCCAGGCTTTAAACTATCCTATAGCCAATAGCCACCAACCACGCCTACGACCCTGATCGTAGAGACTTTTCCATTGGGAAAATGCATTCAGGGACATCATACGTCGCCGGCATCCCTCCAAAATGGAGGTGCAGAAAACACCTGGACCAGTCTTGCCCCTCTTATAATAATTCTAAAATTTCCCTCTACACGGCCTGTCGGACAGACCCGTCAAAACCGGCGCCAGCCTTTATATTTCAACCTTGCGAAGCATTGTATTCTATAAATTTATGAGTCTGGGAGCTTCTCCAGACGACGCAGATTTGAAAGGGCTGCAAATCCTTGAAATTCCAAAATGCAATTACCTTCTTGTTAAACCAGAAGTAAAATCGGATCCTTTTTCTCCGGGCCAGCAAAGTATAAGTGAATTTGACCTTGTGGTTCAGTGAACCCTGTTGACTTGCTTTCGTAGCTCTTATCAATTTTCTGGACGTTGGAACTAGCGGACAAAAGGTTTCATTGATACACAAGTAAAAGTTGCTTTGCTTGCTGAAAAGGTCATTGTAACATAAGCATAGGCTCCCTTCGCTCGTTGAAAGATTTATTGCTGTGTAAGCATAGGCTCACTTCACTCGTTAAAAGCTAAATTGCTATGTAAACGCATAGTAGCTTTATAAAAAAAAATTAACATTCTGTTTGTCAAAAGTCCAATTAGAAAGCCAAAAATACTTATCTGAAGATTTCAGAGCTGTACACTTATTAGAACGTGCTTTATATATATATAAAAAATAATTAAGTTTTAATATCTGTTTATCAAAAGTCAAATTATAAGGCCAAAACCACTTATGTGGAAAATTTCACAGCTGTACCCCTATTAGAAGTCGCTTCATAAAAAGAAAATTAATTATTTGAAAAAACTTCTTAAAATTTTAACTTTCCGTTTGTCAAAAACACAATTAAATGACCATAATTACTTGTGTTAAAAATTTCAAAGTTCTACGTTTATTGTAAGTCACTTTCTATGAAGCCACAGACACACACAGACGTTTTGTTTTATTATTATAGATTTTTAGAGTTAAAATTGTAATAAATCAAGGAATTGAATTTCAGTTTCATTTCTTATCTGACATCCTGATGAGTGCAGATAATCAAATTCTTACTTTAGGTGACTGAACTGGCTCCCCTTGGTTCCCTACGAGACAGTCTTCGCAAGGAGTGTCACCACACCCCTCTTTCACTACTCATAGAGTATGCAGTACAGATAGCTGCTGGAATGGCTTACTTGGAATCCAAACAATATATACATCGGGACCTGGCTGCTAGGAATGTACTTCTAGCGACCAAGCAGAAGGTGAGTGGCATTTCATTTTTGCTTTCAGCAATAAAGCATTGTTGATTGCTTGATTGGTATAAAACATTTGCTTTGTAGTTTCCTAACTCAAAAACTGGTTAATAGATTTTGTTGCATTTTTATCCTGAAAAAATATATACATGGGAGATTTTTGAGGAAGATATTTCCTGGTAAGTGAATTCCATAGTTTGTTCCTGTAATTGCAATGTTTAAATTTGCCTCTGACTTTTCTATGAAAAAATATGGACAGCAAAGTTCCCATAAACTTTTAAAGAAATTTAGCTTTTAACTTTCAATTACCCATGTGTTAACATAGGGTAATGAAAGTATGGCATTTATGCAAAAGCAAAAAAAAAATGCTTTTTTTCATGTTTTGAAACATATTGAGTATAATTAATGGTTTAGAAAAAATATCAGTCTGTGGTCAGCATACGGATTGACTTGCGATGTTTGATTTTTACATACGTGTTAGTGATGGCCATGGGACCTTCTATTAGGGTTACTTTCAAAATTGTGCATGCTCATAAGGTAGCTACCATTGAAAAAATCTTTTTCAGCAATTACTAAAAAAAGGCTCTAACGATTTGGATCAAAATTACTATGGTAATGCCTCTAAAGGTGTTCTAAACATCCCCACCACCGTTACAATGCTATAAAGGCGTAAAAAGTTGAAAAATGAATGTCTTGAACACAGAGTCTTCCTTCGATCATCTCTCATCAACAACCATTTTTCTTTTCTCCTCTGTTTCACTTACAAGAAAGGATAATGTAAGAATTATCAAACAGTTTATCGCCATTTTGGCAATGTTTTTTTTTTCAAAAAAGGTCTACATAAGAAGTATCTCCGAACTGACCATTTTTTCTAAATGAATGAAAATATAAAAACGGTAAGTAACACCATTCCACATCAAATTTAAATGCAGTGATCAGTATTTAAGTATGATTGAAAGTTGTGGGATGTTCCACAACCCTAGTTTTCTTATGTATTATAGAATATGTATTTAAATAACTAGTGAATTCAGTTAAAGCAATGTAACTGAAGGATCCATAATTTGGACACTTGTTAAATGGTTTGGAAGATTCTTGTCAAAATTACTGTATAAACTTGCAGCTCGAATAAATTACAAAATATTGTTTTACTTACCTTTTATTTAAATTTTATTTTCCTGGATTTCATTCATTTTTGTCAAAGTTAAAATATCACATTTTTAAATTTTTAATCTTAAAGTACTTACATCCCTTGATGTCTTGCAGATCAAGATCGGTGATTTTGGTCTAATGCGAGCTTTACCAAATCAAGAAGATTGTTATGTTATGACAGAACATAAAAAAGTGCCTTTTCCATGGTAATATTTGTACTCACCTTTTACTAACTGTTTATATCATCTCAAAAGACTTTTCTGCTGTCATTAGTTAAAAGGAATTAATTCAAAAGAAAAATTTAAATGCATGTTTTGATGCTTTCTGGTTAGTCCTTAGAAAATTATCTTTTTATTTCATGGGTTGACTTAAGTTCTTAGGTCATTTAAACCTACACAACAGTGAAAAAAATTCTAAATTAAAAGGATGAACGCAAAAACATTAAAATATGCATTTGAATTTGGGGCTTTTTATCTTATGGTGGCAGTATTGTATTCTAACCATTTTAGTAAATTAAAGTGTTGCTGCAAAATAATTAATCATCCATCCAAGATATATTATGCAGCATGTACCAAAGAATAGATATTCATTAAAAGCAGCTATTGCAATATATTATTTACCTATAAATAGCTCAACTTAAAAAATTGGTTTTGTCATTATGATATGTCTGCTCAAGATAAAAAATTTCTAGAATATTTAATCCAACTCTAGACAGTTAGCATGCGTAGGGATTAACGAAGGGGCCTTTTGGAATGTTGGATTTGTAACTCTGCGTCCGCTATTCACTCAAACCATTTTACCATAAGCTTTCCACAGGACAAATAAGCCAAACCAGAGAATTCTCAGTGTTCTTTTGCTTAACAAAATCAACAATCGATTTGGAAGCTTTGATACTTTGTTGAGATTAACTATTATTCTTTGTACCTCTTTTTTATTGTTTATTGAGACAATAAATAAACCCTTTTTAAGCTCTTCCATCCATAAGTAATTGTTTTATAATTGACCTTTTTTCTACAGCTTGTGTTTAAATCCTAAGTTAGACATTTGATACTGTTATTGTTACTCATAAATCCTTCCCAAAGACTACATGCAAAAATTCTTATATTTTTATATCTTAGGTTTAGCAATGATATATTTAGCTTGTCAGTATTTACACTTGACTCTTTTTCAATTTATTCATATCTTTTTGGAATAGCCTGTGATATAAAGTATAAGTAAATGGTAAGTACAAGACTCGTATGATACTGTAAAGTAACTGATTTTGGGTATCTGCTTCTAGGTGTGCTCCAGAAAGTCTAAAATCTCGTCAGTTTTCTCATGCAAGTGACACGTGGATGTTTGGCGTCACTCTGTGGGAGATGTTCACTTTTGGAGAAGAACCTTGGGCCGCGTATTCCGGAGCTCAGGTAACACAATATTTTCTTTGCTCTGATTTAAATTTTTAATAAAAAACTCTTTAAATGTCAGAATGTTTTTCAGGAAATATGACTGCTGATACATTAATTATGTAATTATTGATTCATAATAGCCTATATATATGTACTAATAGGTAGATATTACATTTGTTTGGTGTAACCTAATCAGTGTGTATGTTAATTGAGTTATATTTTCTTTGTGCTGTATTTAATATTGTTAACCAGTGTTAAGCGTTTTGATTTATATTAACTGGGACATTTCTAAAATTGTATCCTGTTTGCTTGGTGAAGACTGCCATAATACGAAAATCACTAAATTTTGCTTCAAACATTTGAACAAAGATGTTCGTCATAAAAATCAGTGCATGATTTCAAATGTTTCCAAGGAAAGTATTTTTCAAAAAATTGCATTACGATAATCTTCTTCCGAAATAGTAATGTCTTTTTTAACACTTTTGTGAATAAATTGTTTTTGAAATTCTATATTTGTGAATGCATTAATTTATATAGTAATTAGAGTTTATGATAAAAAAAATTAGTACATTGAGTTTTTTACCAGTTCAATGATGTAACTTGTTTTATTTTATTTTATTTTCAAGATTTTGCAAAAGATTGATCAAGAAGGTGAAAGATTAAGAAGGCCTGATGCATGTCCCACAGATATTTACCAATTAATGGGACAGTGTTGGGCACACAAACCTGGTGATCGTCCAACGTTCCTAGCACTTCAGGATTTTCTCTGTGAAGTAATATATAAATTTTGTTTCAATAAATTAAAAAATATAATTTTTTATTTTAATCTTGCATATTATTTAAGAATGATGTATTTTAGCAATGATCCATTTGTCTTTCATAGCTGTAACAGTCACTTCAAAGCTTTTTATATTCTTATTGGTGATTGACTGTTTGTATACTGTATTTTACTGCTACAAAATGATAAATACTTTGTATATTGGCAAAACTCAGTAAATCCCCATTTTTAGGTATTATTATTTTATTGTTAAATAATTACAAAACTGTACCAAATTAAGGTAAAATATTTATGAAATCGGATTCAGAACTAACTTTTATTTTAAGATGCTAAATTTCAAGCAGTTAGATAAAAACAAACTAGAGGAGTTTTCTTACTTTCTGTAAATAAATGTGTTGAGATGAAATTTAGAGTTTTTCATCTAGATAACTCCTATTTACTCTTACTAACTGAAAATACTCGAGCTTAACCATAAAAGTTTACTAATTTTCAGTGTCCTGGCTTTATTAAATGTTGGACGTTTAGAATGTTTCATAATTCAAATGTTTTGCCTCTTTTATGCACCCATTTTTAATTCTATAATATGGTAAAAAGTGCAAAAGATAGTCCACATTTGTAAGGGTCGACCCCTTTTCAAACCTTTGAGTGGTAGTTTGAAATAGTTATAGATCTAGAAACGGCAGCAAGTTCGACGTTAAAGCGGTAGACATGCAAGTGTATATTATGTTGACCAAGCTTAGGCCCGTTTTCAACCCTTCACAGCTCAGTTTCTATTATAGCTTGAACCCTGGTTTTTTTGCCATCATGTTGCCCCAGGTGAGTAGACAAATAATAATATAATTGTTGACATTTAACAAGAGAACGTGACAACAAAAATAAACTTTGAAAATCACTGTTTTGTTCTTCTGATTTATCTGGTTGTTACCAAAAGTTTAGCCAGGGCTGTAGCCAAAACTATTGGATGATTTTCAATCATTCTTTTTTTATTCTTTGCAGCTTGATTAGAAAAAGTGCCTTTTGTATGATTTGATGGGTACGAGGGTCTGTACCTGCTAGAAATGATCTCAATACTTGGGAATTTTAGCCTGACCTACAACTTTAACTCTTTAATATATTCATACCATTCTTTTTTTTATTACTCCCAGATGTACAAGGGTCTGTACCCTCCCCCCCCCCCCCAGAAATGATCCCAGAAGTTGGGAATTTTATCCCGGGTAATTAAAATGGGTCATTCTCTTTCACTCAGTTTTAAGAAGTGACTTAGATACTTTAAGTTAAATTATTAAAACAGTGTAATTAGAGAAAAGTAACATTTGCTTATTTTTCAATTAAATAGCATGCTTATCAAAGCTCTGAAAAGACATACTTCAACTTTGAATTAGAACACTACTTTAAGTTTAAAATAATGTTCTTATTTAATATTTTAATATTTGGTTGCTTTTGAACCACGCACCTTCGGACCTTAACGATTGTACCACCGAAGACTTCTTAAAGTTCACTTAAAATAATAACAAGTTTTATATTTCAAAGTTAAAGTGAAGGCTGTTTTGAATCACTCTTTTTTTTTATATTGGTATGTAAAGCTAGTAATCCTCTATTTCTTATATGAAGCAAGTATTTTTTTTTTTTTTTTTTTTTGGTACGTTACTTGAACACAATTAACTAAATTGGAATTATTGGCAAGAATCCCCATAATTAATTAGTACTTGGCAGCTAGAGTTTTTATAAAATTTATCTCAATTCAGTGCAATGGGTACAAAGTAGCTCAAGCATATGAAATGAGATTATTCTGAAGTAACTCTAGCCTGCCAAGTTCTGATTGCCTATGGGGGATTCTTCCCAGTAATCCTAATTTAGTTCATTGTGTGCAGCTGCTTGGTGATAAACATCAAATTTCATAACTTTTTCTGGCTAACCATTCTACTTGGCAGTTTTTTTTTACAATGTCTAGTTGTTTTTGGGAAGATTTGTTTGACTATATACAACTCGGGAATAAGGTAAACTAATTTTATGCATCCTGGCTTTACGGGAAATAGGACATTCCATATTTAACAACTTAAATTCATTTCATTGAGATCTGAATAACCTTTTTTTCTTATGTTCTTCCTTTTGAATAGCGATACCAAATTTCTCAGTTGCAGCACATAAAAGAAATATTGTGATAAGTCAGTGATATTTTAGGATTTTTTTATTACATAGTATTTTTTTATTTATTTTGACAATACCAACTTTTAATTTAATTTTTTGTTTTCTTTTTTTTTTGTAGGCTCGCCCTTTAACATTGACCAGTGTACAGGCATTTGATGAACCTGACAAACTAAAGATTGAGGTTGGAGATGTCATTGAGGTTATTGAAGGAAGGTAAGTTAAATTGGGGTATAAAAAACTTTTTGTGCTTTGATTGATTTTCTCTAATTATAATTAATCAAGTTTTATTTATACTTTCTTTTTATATTTCATTATAAATTAATGTTACACTCCTTCTGACCCAATTAAATAGTTTTCTTAGGTCAATATCATTTTTAATGATGCTTTGAGACAAAAGAACTTTTTGTTCATATTCGTTACATAAATATTATTGACAGAATTGTGGCTTTTTAGTTTTTTGTCTGATATTTATTTAGATGTACTGTCTGCTTCCTTGTACAGCAGTAATTCCTATTCCTTGCAAAATGTGCTTGTACTTTTGTTAAATAACAGCCCGAAAGCAGAAAGTGCTTAAAACTGCGACGTACGTCGCAGAACAATCCGAGTCCTTGCAGAACAATTTTAAGTTTGGAACAAATGCCCGCGAGTGAGAAAAAGAATTTCACCTACGGGATGACATGTACTGCAGAACAAAACGACTTTATTGTCCACCCTTCCCCTCTCCCCCCCTCCCCCCTCAGTTTTCTCGGAACAACATTTCCCCGAGCTTCAGTTTACTCCCCGCGTTCATAGGGGGATCAATCACGTGTCCGTTTCCCTTTCTTCTGGAGCGCTTTTCTTGCTGAAATTGGAAACAACAGACGATTCGTGACATCACGGGTAAAATCTCCAATACCGGAAGGGGAAACGCTGAGATCAGTGCAAGGCATAGTGATTATAGCAGGGGTGGTCGAAGCAAATTTTTAACTATAAGCGAAAACAATTTTGCCCCCTCCCCCTTACCAATCCTTCTTTAAAAAAAAAAAAAAATTGTTTTGTAAATGTTACTTCCTCTAATTTTTAGAGTTCGGAACCCAATTATTTTTAAAGATTAAATTTTAAAAGTTAAATTCAAATATGCAAACTTTTTTTTTTAAATATTAAAATTATTAAAAATATGTACTGAAAATTTAAGTACAATAAGATTATATAAGTAAGAAATATTTTGAATATTTAAATATGTTCCTGTTCCCTAAAATAAGATAAATAATTAATAGTTGGCAAAAATGGAACGCAATTAAAATGTTAACATGCATTTAAAAATTAAATCGAAATTTTCAATTAAGTTATTAAATTCTTAGACATGATTTCTACAATTACTAGTGTATATCCAACATTTTTTTTTTTTTTATTTTTTTTTTTTATTTGTCAATAAGAACAATGCCGTTTTGTTTTATTTCTTAATATATTACATTATTCTTAATTTAGAGGGTAAAACTTCCACTTTACAATCCACATATCAAAAGTAATTACTGCAGTCAATAACCGATTTAATAATATGCACCACATTTATTTTTTAACTTAATTGCTTGTAAATTATAAAGCAAATGTCAACAACAGTTATAATAAAGGGAGATCGGAATCGTGTGTCGCACGATTCAAGTTGGCCCGTTTATTAGAGAATATACGTTTTTTAAAATGGTTTTTAATGAGCCTTAAATCAAATTGTATTCAATAAGATTTTAGTAAAACATGTGGAAAAAAATACTTATAATCCTTTAGAAACATTGTAATTTACTTGAATGATCAAATTTCTTGTTTTTATTTTTTCTGTGCCCATTTCAGAAGCAATTTGTGAATCTTGGGGATCCACAATTGATAAAATTGTTGCTAAGCGACCAAATGTTTTTGATGGAGACAATATTTCTGCTGGAACAACTGATAAAAGAATGTTTTTTCAAATGGTGCTCCACCTGGATGCAAATCTTTAAGAAAACACTTAAAGCAGCCCTTATTTCTTTGCATGGACCAGCTTACCACAAACATTTTATACATAGCGGTTCTGTCTCAATGTCTAAATATTTAACTTCCAAAGTCATTGATAAAGTTACAAATTTTGAATGTATGCATTGGTTTGAAAAATAATTTTTTTCGCCATTATCATTTTGTAATAAATGTGTAGTATTAATTTTATGTTGATTTTCTTTTATATCATACTGGAAATTTGGAAAAAATGTCTGCAGAACATTTGTAACTGTCAAAAGTCCCGTTGCAGAACATTATATATTATTGTGCTTCTGGGAATAACAGTAATTATAATACTTGGAATATCAATCTGGAGATTTTTCAAGGATTACTTTTTAATTCTTTATACAGGGTTCCCACAGTCATTGAATGTCATTAAAAGTGCTTAATATTTTTTAACTTATTTTCAAGGCCTTAAAAATGCTCGAAGTCCTTAAAAGGCTTAGAGGTCCTTAAAAATTCTTTAGTGTTCCCTAAAAGTCCTTAATTTTTATTGGTGTTGTGTATCCGACGGCAATATTTATAAAAATTCAACTCTTATTTGCTTATTCCCTTGAGACCTCCACTTATCCGCACTACTCTGAAATTGTCTGGTATATTTGTATTTTGCATACATCAACTTATACATTGTTTTGATTTTTAGCAGAAACATTTTACTAGTACTATTCCCAGAAAGTGCACATTTAATGTGCTATGGCCCAAGTACAGTGCTTATGAAAAATAGATTGCAACATCATCAAAGTCTGTTCATAGGGCAAAAGGCAAATTGTGCGCAAAATTTTTTGATGTTAGCGCTAGTTGCAAAACAGCTGTAAAATCACACGTTAAAGACATGCCTGAAAACAAATTTTTGAAGGTCCTTAAAAATATTATTTAGGTCCTTAAAAGACCTTGAAAAGTCATTGATTTCAGGGTTGCTATGCACCTGGAAAACCTGGAATTGTCAGGGAAAATAAAAATGCCTAAAAAAGGTCAGGGAAAACTAAAAAATTTGATATTTTCTGGAAAAGTCATGGAATTTCTTCAAGTTTTCTTCCAAAAAGTTGGGTAATTTTTTTCAGAACGCCAATCTGCATTTTGAAATTTTGATATTTTCTTGTAACAATGTGAAAAAGCACCCACTGAAAGCAAACTGTCTGAAAACGGGCAAAAATCTTTCGCTTTTATGACGATTTCTGAGATTTTTTCATTTTTTCTACAATTTTATTATTTTTAATAGATTTTGTTGGGCTTTATCAGACTAAACTTGCCTAAAACGTCCCTCAGAAAGAATTTCTAACTGCACCACTATTCTGTACACACATTAGTATGCAAATATATTCTTATTCGATTATTTTGTAGTTAAAAATAACACTGCATGTATATTTTCCTCTTTTTTTAATATTTTGACTGTTTTCACCCCAGGGAAATGTAAAGGAAAATGCACTCTCTTATACCATCTGATCAATTTATCTTCATGTGCAAGTACATCAGTGTTTGGTAACACAAATCGCAAACATTTTACTGTTCCGCAAAAAAGTGGATTTCAGCTTTTTTTTACCAAAATTTTGATAAAATGTAAAAATACACATTAAAATATCATAAAAAAATTTCTGTGTAATAATTGTTTTAAAATTACAATTTTAACTAACTGCAATAGTATGCAAAACATTTTTCTTTACTTCGGCTTGAAATGGAACCTGGAAATTTAAAACAATTGTCTGGAAATCCTGATAAAGTCAAGGAATTTTGTTCTGCAGTTTGAGTGGCAACCCTGTGATTTTCATTCTGTGCTTTCATTGGGAACCTTGAAGTAAGAAAATGTTTCATAACCATGTAGGAAAATTTGGATTGGGTTGACAGATCTCCTCTCATATCCATCCTATGTATTGACTTTTTTCATTTTCTTTAATGGTATTGTTTCAGGCAAGAGTTTTATTGGTGGAAGGGTCAAAACCAACGTACCTTCAAGATTGGAGTCTTCCCTCGTCTGATTGCTGATCGACAGAAACCAATAACATCTGACGACATTAGTAAGCCTTTACGGAACAGCTTTATTCACACTGGTCATGGTGATATTGCTGGAAAGTCTTGGGGCAATCCAGGACATATTGATGAGTATGTTATAAATATTATATGGGTTTTTTATTTACTAAAGAGATTCAATAATTTCAAACCATGTACTAATTTCAAGAGTATTTGAGTGTTATATGTGCTATATTGAGTGGTGTTTGGGCCATTCAACTTCATGAACTTTTTAAATCCATTCCAATGAGGAACTTGCACAAGTGAGGAAAATTAATAATTTTTGTATTTTCTAGTTTTATCCGACAAATATGTAATTATTTTTTATCTTTATGCTTTCAATTGATTAAAAATCAAGTTTTATCAAAGCAAAAGTAGCTTCTTCCCCCCAAATCGCAAAGTGAAAAACTTAATCTTTTTTTTTTTTAACTATCTATCCGAGCTCAAATTTTTGAAAGAATGGTATTGCTTTTCATGATTTTTTCACTACTTTTATTTAAAAATAAAACCAAAAAACATGAAAATTCCTCATTGATTTTCTCAATAAGTCAAAAAAAAAGTTTATTTGGCATTGGGCTCTAAACTATACTTTTGCTCACAATTTCTGATATGTATTCAATATATATATATATAATTCTACTTTAGAATGTACCTTCAAAATCCTATGGAGCCTCCTGACTTGCTGGGTTTAAAAGAAGATCCTCTACCTGCACCTAAGTTGAGAGATAGAAACACAAGTAATATATTTTATGAATGACCTTTAATTTGTGTTTACTAATTTTGTCTTATATTTCTCATTGAAACAAATGAATGTAATGTTTTTGTGTTGAATACTTACAGAATCAGTGACTGCAAGTGATACAACCTCTAAGAAAAGCATTACCAAACAATTTGCTTACAACAAACTAGAAAATGAACAGAATGGTGAATCAAAAAGTTTGTCACAAAAACTCAAATCCAAGTCAAAAAAGGAAGTAAAAGAAGGAATTTTAATCGACTTCACCAACGAAATAGCAGTAACTTCCCCTCCTCCCATCTCCCCGACCCTCTTTCCAACACAAAGACCAACAATGCCTATTTCGTCTTCTCTTATTGATCTAACTCTACCAAATTCTCTGTCTAATTTATGCTGTATGGAACGAAAAAGCAGTCCAGAATATGATACTTCTTCAATGTACTCTGCAGGCACTACTGCCGAACATGACCGATACTACAACGTCCCACCTTCTGATTTAGATCTTCCCACCGACAGATATTATTCTGTTGTTCCGACTATTGACAACCCTAGCCAGGTTTCAAGAACTTCCAACTATTATTCTCCAGTGGCGGAAACTAGCAATGTATTGCTTGCTCCTCCCTTACCCACAAACAATCTCACTCGCATGGGTAGCTGCCCTGCCTTGCATGCTGACCCCAACCATACCTACAGAAATGTGTACCAGACTAATGTAAATGGTGCCCATTCTCCAAATAATATGTCAGCATTCGACGACCTCTTTGAGAACTTTGGAAATATGTCATTTCAACCATCCCACAGCAAGTTTCCAACGACAAACCGATGCCAGACAGCGACGACCTGTGATAGGAGCCAAATGCTTCAGGAACTCCGAAAGACGCTCGGGATGAAGGAGATGCACCAGAACTTTGTGAAAGACATCAGCGCCAAACCTGTCGTTAAGATCCCCCTCCTTCAACCTCCTCAACAACATGCTAAAAGAAACAACAGACTGTCAGATTCGAGCGGAATGCTGAAATTCCCTCGTGACATCCCACCTCCATCTACATTACTACCTATACCTCCTCCGATCCCATCTCTACCTCCGAACACAGCAGAAGTGAAACCTTTTGTCATAAATAATCAGGTCTCGGCAAAGAGCAATCTGTCGCCAAAGAGTGCAACCTTCAACTTCTTTCCTAAGCCTCCTGTCAACAGCTCTGGTCAACTGAGAAGGCAGCTTGCTTTCATACAGGCACAGGTGTCTGGCGTGACTTTGGACGAGTGTCAAGCATCATATCAGCATCATGGTGGCAACGTTGAGGCGATAGTCAAAGACTTGCAACTGATGCAGCTTTGTCGACTGGGCATAGCTTCAAAGCCACAATGTGAAGCAGCGTTGAAGTCTGCTGGTTGGAATGTAGAAATGGCAGCTTCTTCATTGTTGGATGGATTGCAAAATGTACAGTAATTTGGGTCTTTGTATGTGCTTTTATCTTGCCAAAGAGTAATCTGCCACCAAACAGCACAACCTTCAGCTTCTCTTTTCTCTCGCCACTAAATCCGATCCACTGTAAAGATTGCTGGCATATGTGCTTCCTATGATTATGGAAGAATTCTAGTTGATCAGCTGCATAATGATAATGTAGACGTTATAGGAAGATTTGCTACTGTTGCAATTCATGTCATAGAAGTCACAGTGTGCACTGGTGTTAAAGTTCGCTGGTGGTTGGTGTACTGAGAATAACAGCTTCAATGTGATTACAACAATCTCAAATGTACTATGATTATAATTTTTATTTATTCTGTATTATTGGATTCCAACTAGTTCAATACCATTGTGAAGAAAAACAGCCAGGATAGTTCCACAAATAAATTAATATATTCTGTTGCTTATTTTTTCCCACTGATTTCATCTTAGCTGATACTCTCTGATGAAAAGTTGTGATTTAAATTATTGTGCTAAGCAAAATTGTGATGCTTTTTTTTATATCCCTGATATGCTCAACCTTCTTACAATTAGCATTGTGAACAGAATAAATGCCATGTTTACATTTTATTGCTTAGTTAACCTTTTTATTTCCATCCATTTATATGTTCTTTTAAAAGTTTGTATTTAATTTAAAATTGTACCCTATAACTTTAACTCGTTAAATGTCAATATAGATATATTTTGGAAAAAAGTAAAGAATACATATTAAATAGAGGATCTATTTTAAAATTGTATCTAGTAATTTACTATATGTTCCTTTATACCTTACATTTCATTTAAAATTAAATAAGGAAAGCAATTTCTTTTATACTTAAATGTGTAAATTACAAGTAAAAATTGTCATTCAACTACTCTTCTTTTTACTCTTTAAACCACCAAGTAGGATAAAGAGTAGAAATTTGTTTTCTGTCTGGTCCTTAAACTGCAGCTCTTCAGTTCATTTAAAGAGCTGGGATATGTTATCCTCTGTAAAGTGGATCACTAGTGATTGCATTTAAGAATTCTGGCATCATAATTAAATAGGCTAGTACTCATATTTTTTTTTTTTTAAATATGCATAATTTTACACTTATGTGTCTTTAAAAAATACATGTTTTTATATTACTGGTTTAATTTTTTGATGTTATATTTACTGCTTTTCATCCATATATAAAAAGATTAATTCTTAAAGATGAATTAGATTTAAGGCCTTGTTATTGAATACAATTTTGAATCATTTCAAATGCTCATCTAAATACAATATCCTTACTAAAAAAGTATATGCAAAAGTTACATGGCTGTTTTTACTTTAAGATTGCTTAACCCGATGTTTAATTTGTACACAAATATGTGAAGGTTGTGCTCAAAAAATTCATTTTGTGTGTTTCTTTGACATGGTTTTAAATATTGACAATTCACAAAAAATTTGTGACATTAAAAGACTGACTTGACACATTCGTTATTGAATCTTTGGAATAGGTTGTATTTTCCACTTTATATTTATTTTTTTATGTATATAACTCAGCTGTTTCCTTTTGTTTCTGTCAATTACATTTGCCTCACATTTTATTGAACTATGGTGTAATTGAGAATGTGTACTTGTATTAAAAAATATTCAAAGAACTTTTAACTCCAACAAATTAGAGAATCTGGATTCCCACTAGTTAAATAACCCAACTTTAATTTAAAGTTAGAAAAATGTAACAATATTTCCAATGCTTCTCAAATTTTTTTGTTATTTGTATCCCTCAGAAAAAATTATGTTTTATTACTAATAATAATAATGTGGAATCAGCACCTAGGCTCTGTTGACCTCCCCCATTCACTATGACTATGACAATGCATTTAAGCTTCATATACAAAGATTGCTGTAGAATTTGTGCATTAAATTTTATACATATAAGTATCATTCAGCGGTGTAAGTGCACATTTTACTAATTCATAAACTCTTAAATACCATTGAAAATTTTACCTTTTTTGCACAAACTGTGAACTTCAAATTAAGGAACTCAAATTGAAAAAAGAAAATGTAAAAAAATAATCATCATAATCACATTATACATATAGTTCATATATTTAGGAAATATAAGCTAAATTTGTACAAGGTCATCTAGATATATTTGAATAGCATAAATATATATAAATTTTTTAATGCATAGCAAATAATAGTTACCTTTTATTTTTGGGTAAATGATATGCTCGACAAGTAATTAAAGTATCATTATTCAATAAAATTTAATAGATAACTTGTGTAACTAATTTAATAGATAACTATCATCCTTCATCATAGAAATATCATACTTTTCATAAAGGAGCATCAACTCTTAGTTAGCATTAAAAGTAATATGCTACTTAATGACTTCCAAATCTATGGTGCTAACTCATTTCCTGTTTACATCATTGTTCTTTGACCAAATTTTACAAGGTGTGTTATTTGTAACATTTTGAAGGAATCTAAGTGACATTTGTGATTAATGGAAATATTTTCTGTGTATAGTTGTGTCTGAATTTATGTTTAGCATTATTTATTCTTGCTTTGAAAAATACTTAGTTTATAATTTATTTTTTGACATTGCTAAAGTCTGTCCCTTTTGTTTAAATTCAAATATGTGAAATAGTTTAAAGCTAATATCATTCTACTTGAATGATTTATCTAGTCCTCAGTTTATTTGTCAGGTTAATTTGAATATTTTATATCCCAATAGTTTCAGTATGAAATCTTCATAATGTACTTTCCCAGGATTTATCAGAAGTTCGTCTAGATTTGTACCTGTGATTTAGTCTTGTTACTAAAACTAATATATAAAATTGCATTGTTTTTTCTAAACAAATATGTTCTATAAAGTATGTAAATTTCTTGTGGGAGTTATCTGTTTGGTTCTTTGAACATACATGTCGTTTTTATTGTATTGTAAATTATTGATAAACTAATTTCCCCAAGAGCATACATGCATTGAAATTTGCTATCTTTTGTGTAGAAAATTAGCTTACTCTATAAGCAATTGTATAATTGTGCTATAGAAACTTTTTTTCAATTTTAAAACATAATTAGGTTTAATGATTAATTTTCATTGTCTATTATGTATATTCTTGCATAAATATATTTATCTTCACCTCATGTACATCGGCACTCTAATATGTAACTTAAGTTGATGTAAACTAATTATAGATTTCATTGCTTATGTAGTTCAGAAGTAGGATTCATAGAAAAACCTCATAAATACTGTAGAAATGTTCTCTTTGATTAGAATTCTAATAAAAATAATAAATTAAAAACATCATAAGTTAAAAAAAAAATTCCAAGACTCACCATAAAACTTTAGTGATTCCCTACACTAGATTTTTTCTAACCTTCTAATCAAACCTTGAAAATGAGGCTAAATATCCTTAAAAAGTTACTTATTTATTGTATACTATATTACTTTCATTATTAAATGATTGTAAGTATCAGTAATATTCTTACTTGTCAATTTCTTTTTGTTCCCATGTCTGAAGTACTTGGTTAAAATTTTTAAGTCTGTAAATGGGAAATTCTGTGTGTTACTTTTGTAAACTAACTTTGAATAGTCTATACAAAATACTCAGTATTGAAATGTACTTTCTCAATCCTCTATTTATAATTATGTACTTCCAATGTTCCTAAACTGGGAAATGTGATACTTTGGATCTGACAAACTAGCACTGAAATAAAATGTCTACTTTGAAAATATTTGTCTTAAACTGGATTCTTATGTATTGTGTTATCTTCAATTATGTTCTATTATTATAATGTTCATAACATTTACTTAGAGATGCTTGCAGTGCACAGGACTGAGATTTGATTTGGGTCTCAAAAATCAAAAGTTTAAAAATAAAACTTGGCCTCTGTTCTTAAAATATGAAGAATTTGGAGGGTTGCATCGTTCAACAAGAAATTAAATTTTGTATCTTATTGCCAACTATACGGACCATTTCTCAAATCAATAATTAATATTTTAAACTATTTCTTTCGCTCTTTTCTATCTGACAATGTTGCAATCAAAATCTTTTGACCTGGTGAACTTGCATTTTAATGATTTAAGGACAAAAGATTAATCACTATGCTATTACCACCTAATATTAGCGCTTAAATAATTTTTTGCTTATATTGGCACAGTATCGCAGTACATTTTTACATGCATTTATACTGTAAAATATTAATGGGAAATAAAATCTTTAGTACTTCTAAATTCATTAAATTTATAGGCATCAAAGTCTAAAGTTAGGGTTTCTATTTAACATGAATAGAGAAAAATCATTTCGTGAAAAAATTGATTTTTTTATAATTTAATGGGGTTTTTTTTTTTTAATAATTTAATGCAAGTAAAACGATTACAAATAATTTCATTTTCTTCACTAAGTTCACAACATTCTAAATGTGAAATATAGTATAAGATTAAGCCTTGTACTTGAAATTAGTGTTTTTAATCAAAAAAAAATTCTGTTGGTCTTGGTACTTTCTGAAATCTATCTAAAAACACAATCAGACAATTTCATTTGATAATCTTTAATTGCATCTTTCTTCTTAAACTATAGTACATTCAACAATAATATATTTTAGAATTTCAACACTAACGATTACAATAAATAAAATTCATTACATCCAAGTAGACATCATAAGTAGATACCTCAATAAGGAATTTGATTTTGATAATACTGTATCATATCATATGTTCTAGTACGGAAATTTAAACAAGAGTCCCTGATGATCTTCAGCATAAATGCTGCTGCCTCTTTCTCGCTAGAGTTTGGTGCAAAACGAGCGCGCAGCAACTTTATAGTTTGTCCACGAAAGCATGGTAATCCAGTGTCAAGCATCAGAGTAACGAGTGAAACAATGGCTTCTCTGTATGGCCTGAAAAATTATAAATTCATTCATACTTGATTGTTCTAGATTGAGTTTGGTTATTTGCCAAGATGTCACTGTTTAAAATTAAATTATATATTTAAAAAATTATGTTTGATTTAATGATTTTTCTAACTTGTAATTTTTTGTAATATGAGTTACTATGGGTTGTGAGGGCAAAATTTAAACTTTTGCACTAGATATTAAATTTAAAGAAATAATGACGTTTGTTAATTTTCATAACATAAATTATGAATATTAACTTGTCTAACATATTTGAATGATCAATTCTACTTTAAATTCGGTTAATTTATGGCATAAATATGCACAAAAAAATAAACTTAAATGTACTTGCAAAACACATTTATTAATGTGCTCTGAGATTAACATAATTGAAGGAAAGTGTTTTTATGTATGACAAAAAAAATTAACATACATTTTACTAATTTCAAAAGGACATTATTTAATCCATACAGAATTTGTGCATGTTTTACATAGTTCATATCCAAACTGAATTATAGTGAATGTATTACATAGAATGGTTTGTACACTTGAAAGGGAAAAAAATGCAAGTACTTTTCCAAGGATGGATTATTAACACACATGGATGTACAATAAAAAAAATCCCAAATTGTTTTCATTGGAAAATGGTATATTCTCAAATTAAGTAAAAAATTTATTGTTAGACAATCTGAAAACTTGAAAAATTTCCCCCTCAAAATTTAAATCCACAAGTAGTAAGTAAATCTACACAGAGTAAACCAGTTTCCAGATATGTTGCACCAGCTCTGTGATGTTCTTTCACTGTAAGTGCAGGCACTGAGCAGTACTCAATGAAGGATGAAGCAATTTTGTATGTTCAATCATCTTTTCCTGATTGCTTAACTAAATTCGAAGGATTTTTGCTCATTTTGTTAACTGAAAATTTTTAAGTGGCTACATTTTTAGAAAATAAAATTCAAGCCCTTTAAACATATTTTTTTTTTTAAAAGTCAAGGTTTTCTACCAAGCACTTTTCAAGGTTTTTATCCAAACATAATTTGTGCATATGTATTAACATAGTTAATATCCATACAAAATTTGTGCATGCTTATAAAAAACAAATTCCAAAAGATGGTTTCCATTACTTGAGCCATTTCTATTCTATTTACTCTTGCCAATGCTAATAATTTAAAAAACAATTAACTTTCAATCTATTTTTATTTAAAATCTTTATATACTCAATAGACACTATTTACATAGTATAAAGGCAAAACAAGCTAATAGCTACTGAATGTGACTCTTGTATGACAATGCATATCATAGTCCACCTAATGATTTTTTCAAACACCACACAAGAATGTATAACACTAACCCCATAACCAAAATGTGGTATTCAGAAAAGAAATAACTACTATCTTTTAAATAGAAAGTAAGTGCTTGGGTCATACTCTGATTCACAATATTTTGTGAGAGATAAGAAAAATAGAAATTAAATTACAAATGTATTTAATTATAATCAAACATTTAAATTTTAAATAAAAAGCTTCTGTAATAAAATGCTTGAGTTGCAAGTCGCACACATTAGCTGAAAAATTTATACAAAATAAAAAGGATTGATTTAAGTGGAAGTTTTAAAAAACATTCCACATATTGTATTACCTTACAGCCAGGAATGCTTGCACACAAAGCTCCATGAACCACCTGAAAGGTTGGGCTTCCATCTTGCCTCCCATGATCATTACCATCTCATCAGTCAACTTAATGTCAGGCTCGAAGCCCAGGTTGCCGCCAGGTGAGCTCTCAAACATAAATCCAAAATCTGTCAAAAGAAATCATTTTCTCACATAGTGTCTTTAATGGATAACACATGATTTTGAGAAATAAAGATAACATAGATATTTTTGAGCAAAAAATGTCAATTTTGAACAAGAGGTCAAATTCAACACAAAGCGAAAACTGCTAAAAATTAAAACTAGTCTACAAGCCATATTTGCACTATTGAATATCTATTAAAGTTTTTTAGCAAATATTCTTTCAAATAAAAATCATATATAATTCCTTCTTAAGTATGTTTTCATGGATTAATTTAAATGGAGAGGCATATTTATCCATATTCGGTATTCCATTTTAATCCAACTTTATAAACTCAATTAGAAAGACTAAAAGTTAGAGTACTGTCACAACTAAAAATTGTAACCAACTGCTAAAAACTGTCTGCGTACAAAAGTTCTTTTAAAACTGTTCCTTATACGAGTGTAACTATTAGTCCTGCAAGATCAAAACAAACCAATGTGGATAATATGCCCATCTGTGTCAACCATGATGTTTCCGTTGTGTCTGTCCTTGATCTGTAGTAGAAATCCTACAACACTGTATGCAGCCATGCTCTTGATGAAGTTTCTCCTAGCCTAAAAAGAAAAGCAAGAAGCTTATGAGGTTGAGTTAAAAAGGCCAAGCATCTGCATAGTTTCATAATACATGGATGTACTGTAACAAACTCTGTACAATAATTATATAAACCACCATGCAACAAGTTTCCACATGTTAAGTTAGCTCTGTGCTCTACACCAATTTATATAAATCATACAGACAAATAGCACTTTATATACATTTGCAATAATTCAGTAACTTCCTTAATTCAATTACAAAAAAGTACACAAAAAGCTTCTGAAGAAAACAATGCGACATTCAGATGATGGAATTTGAAAAATAATGCAAATCTCAAAAAGAGGAATTGTAAAAACTAAGTCCAATTCTTTTAAACTAGCACATTTCATGGCAAGTATGTTTAAGAATAAATTGTATAGCATAAAAATACAGTCAAACCTTGTTAACACAAAATCGATTAACATAAAAACCCGTTTATCGAGAGGTAAAAGCAGTTCTCCATACTTAAAATTTAATATTAGTTTATTCATTTAACACAAAATTCGGTTAACGCAAACGATTTCAGCGGCCCCGTCGACTTTGCATAAACGGGGTTTGACTGCAATAGTACTTATCATTAATGGCAATATTCATATGGTTTTTTCAGAAATGCTCTAAGCATAAAAGGTACCTGTTGGAAGGGCTTTGACATTTCATCTCCATACTTCTTAATGAAGTACTCATACAGTCCAATATCAGTCTGACGACCTAACTGATCTCGTGACTTTGCATTCGGCACACATTCGATGACCCCGCACTGCACAAGAAAGAAGCACATTGAACACCATTAAAGAACAAGGCGATTCCAAAAGAAATGTGTTGTGTTTTTTAATCAAACATTCTTATTCCAATATTTTAAAAAGTCTGCATTTTTAGAAAAGATTCACCATTTTCACTGGGTTATTATATGATTTCCACATAACTTTTATATGGTACTAATTAAACAAATTTATCCAAAAGTAAAACATTTTACAATAACAATTAATATAAATCCATCTAGAGTAAGTTCTGCTATTGCATGCATACTACATGGTTTTATGAGAATATTTTCTAGATATCTTCCTAAAATTACTTAGCTAGGCAATACAGGCTAAATGAAGTAAAACTGTATTTTACCCCAGGTGCTGTAGCAACTACCCTGTACGGAAACAAAAAGAGATCTAATCCCACTTGCTTAAATATGTTCTGAAAGAGGGCTATCACTTGCAGAGCTAGCATATCCTGAAAGATAAAGATGATTGAAAAATAAATATATCTAAAAACACAGCAAACTAATCATGCAAACAGATGATTATTTGTTTAATCCTTAATTGAACTTGTGTACTACTTCAGTAGTTCCACAACTTTAACAAAATTTTTATTTAAGAATTTATATTGAAATGAGTATACCTGTTCTAGAGTAACCCCAATTATTTTAGTCGCAAATAAAATTATAGAAAAATCCTAAATTTACTCACTTAGATAGAGGCAATGCCTTATGACATGTATGAATACTACTTCTAAATGAGTAGTTAATAATATTTATAAAACAATATTAATAGATTTTTAATACTGTCCCAATGTTGCAATTGTGTGTTTTTGTACTTTTACAAAACAAAATTTATAAAAAAACTTAATACATCTTTTAAATTTTGCGGTTTTGAAAAATTCCCAAAGTAATGCTCCTTATACATATTCCATTACTAGTATCTAGATAAGTTTTTATTAATTTGTACAGACTTAAAAAGGCTCATCAGTTGCAAGAATCTTGTACATATGTACACAAAGAAACAATTTATGATTCTTTCCAAAGACAGTAAACACTACCTTTACAAAGATCTACACAAAGTTTGTAGTTCCAAATTTCAGAAAAATCCCAATTACATTTAGATGACAAACTTTTGTTACAAGGTCTACCAAAAGAACATTTTGATATGTCTCCTACCTGCCTCACATCATCTCCAACTTTAAATATGGCAGCCTGCCAATACTCTTTCCCTATATTGTCAAGCTTCTTGTCATTCGTACCCTCCTTGGCCATCGTCTGTACTTTATTTTCCATTTCGAGAATACCACAATGCTGCACTTTAAATCTTGCTAAATAAGGAGCTTTGGCAGCACTGCAATAATTCACATTTATATTATATTATTAATAAATGTTACAAATCACTGTAACAATAACAAATTAACCAATTTTTTTTTTTAAATTGTTTATATATGAATTTTGACAAAAATGAGTGAAAAATTACAGTTGAAGGGCTATGGCAAAAAACGATCGGAGTCAAATTTTTTTAAATCAAGGTTTTCCCCCATCTGCAAGATTATAGCAGATAGTTTAACTACAACAACTCCTCTGGCAAATAAATATCCTGGTACATGAGATTTTGAGCAGCCATTTACTTCAACTCTGATATAAACCCTGAGATTTGAAGCTTTAAATTAGCTTTTCTAGAGAATTGAGAAAAATGGACTCTGATCTTTCTTTGCTGTAGCCCTTCATTTAAAATCATTCAATCTTTTAGCAGTGGTCTGTGTTACGAAAACAATCTGTTTACGCAACACAGACAACTTACATTAGCACCTCTCAATTGTAGAATTAAAATTTACTAATCGTGATTTAAAAGATTATTTAAATGGATCCTCACCACATGTAACTCATATTAAAGTTGTTTTGCTACAGAAACAATAATCTTAAAAATGCAACCTTTTCAACAGGAGTTTGTAAAGTATCAAGACAAGACCCTAACTACAGCCCATTAGTGTTGTGGTGACATTCCCCACCAATTAACAACGCTTCTTTTAGGTTGTTTTATAAATATTGAATTATTTCCTTACAAACTAGTAAAATTATACTTAATGTAACTGGTGCTAGTTAATTCACTAAGGTATGCAAGTCTTGTAAAATCAATTCTACTTTAAATGGTTTGCGATAATTTGCAAAATAACGCTTGGCCATGGGATTAGGAAATAATTGCTTTTTTTAGGTATATATTCCCCGTTCCTGTCCTTTTTAGTTTGGTTATTTTCCCAGTACCGACCCGTGAGAGGAGCGATTCCGAGAAAAAAAGAGGGGAGTTTGAATTGTCCGTTGGAGTCGTTGCACATGGACGCTCCTGATTGGTGGAGCAAGTTTGGTGTGGGATTTGAGAGCGTCTTCTGGATGATTCTGGCTTGACTTTTTGTTGGTGAAGATTGAGTTCTTTTGGTCGGTGGAGATGCTCGAGTGACGCGGAGAACTCGGGAAGAAATGGCGTAACAGCCCGCCATGTTGCAATAAGGCAACTAAGGAAGGATGTTGGAACTTTTTATATAATTCCCGAGGAGCCGGATACCCTTGCGAGATAGGGCATCAAGCCTTTTTTTTCTTTTTCGAGGGGCGATCTGAAGTCAATCTCATGTCTATATCCGTCCAAGCCCATCCTGTTTTTTCCAAGCTGAATTAAAACGCCGTCACATTACATATACATCGAAATTTTTAAAACCTTCTGTGCTGCCCGACTCAACATCCTTCCAGTCGCCGGGACCATCTAAATTGCTGGCGGTACTTCAACTTCAACCTCTTGCCGGTCGCCGGGACCTGCCAGCATCAATGTTTTCCTTTGCCTGAACCTTCTGCTTCTCTGACTGTCCTTCTGACCACCGTTCTGGACAGTTTGGGCCTTTCACCTTCCCCCCAATACATCTCAATGTTCAACTCTCCAAGAACTTTTAAGGGCCTCTCACCATAGCCTATTTCCAGACGCCACTCATCCTGATGATCCTAGACATATCCTCACCACCATCTGTAGACGGAATATGTCTACCTCAGGTTTTCTTTTATTTAAATTTAATTGATTGATTATCGATTTTTTTTGGGGGGGGGTCTTTAAATTTTTTTGGGAAGTTCTCATCTCACCCAAGCCTAACCTTAGTATGGGAATATTAATTTTGAGTTGTATCCTTTAATAGGATTACAAATAGAGTAGTTATTCCTTCACTTTTGGTCAAGTGTTATTTCTCCCCACTTGATTGATATAAACAAATGTTAAATATCCATTTACCTCTGCTTATGAATTGATACAAGCTGAGTTCTACACAAGTGTTTTAATTGTAAACTAGATAACTGTAATATAAATGTATTTTCCCTTTAATCATAAAAACTGGTGGTTAATGTAATTCTTAGTAGTGGTTTTGATTCTTTCATTCTTTTAGGGGGTATCTTGGTCTTGTAAGGGAATCGTTTTCAGGTTTTAGATTGATGTGGGATACTATGCGAGATTATCAAGTAAAGTTATGGAATACAGCGCAATTACGTCGAGAGAATAAATCTTTATTTCAGTGTCGTGTACACGAAAGTAAAAATCAACGTAACATTAGTGGTTTTCAGATCATAGTTTGAGAATGACTTTATTTTAATAGATGATATTTCAGCAAAAGTTTTTGATTCTTCCTGCTTGATTGGAAACAAAAAATTAACACTTTTCTACTTGTATTTTTTTCTAAACAGATTAGTTAGAAGATTAAGATATTAAGTAATAAATTTTTTTCAATTATTAGTTAATATCAGTATAAATGTTTGTTTGTTTTTTAATTAAAAACTGCTTAGTTCAACTTATGTTGATGATCTAAAATCTGTAATAAATGCAAGGAAGAAAGTTTTTTTAAAATGGTTGAAAATCCATCACAATAGTATTTGATAGAAGATTTACTGAAATCATCAGTCCTACCTCTGCATAGGAGTTCCAGATTTATAGTCAATATCCAAAACAACAGCCTCTGGGTTAGATGGTAGGTAACAACCAGGCTCAACCTTAATCTGACTTAAGGCATCTAAACAAGCCTGTTTACGCTGAGGTCCTTTGGGATAAGGTCTGAAAGACATAATTTATTATTATAACAAATACAGAAGTTAAGATCAATTCTTATCAAAATTAAATTCACATGTAGGAATCAATTGAGCCTCATATTTTCATGAGTATCACTTATTATTAGGAAGGGTGAGTTATAGTATCCTAGTGGTAAGGAGCACCACGCTAACAACTCAGGATCAATTCCTAATTTTTCCTTAAATTAAAAAGTAATTTTTTCATATACAACCTTTATTTTATGCCAATTTTGGTCTTATTGTTTTGCTAGATTAAAACACTTATGATAAAAATGCAAAACTTTGAGCCTGTTCAAAAACTAGGAGTGTGGAATATCACACAACTTTCAATTCACTACATTACTGGTCATTGCATTTAAATTTGACACGGATTGATATTAAATACCATTTTTATATTTTCATGCATTAAAAAAATTACTAGTTTTGCAGTACTTGTAGTGATAATTCTTACACTGGAAAAAAAAACACCAAAATGGGGAATTTGGTGATATACTTTTTGATAATTCTTACATTTTCCTTTATTGTAAGTGAAACAGAGGAGAAACAGTTGTTGTTGGGCAATGCTCAAGGGACTCTGTTAAAAGCATTTGTTTTCCATCTTTTCACGCGTTTATGGATGTTTAGAGCACCTAAAGAAGCATCACCACAGCGATTTTGATCAAAATCGTTAGAGTCGATTTTTAGAAATTACTGAAAAAACTTTATACAGGTCCCATGACCACCACTAACTTGTATGCAAAAGTTGAACATCATAGATCAATCAGTTCAGAAGTTATGCTGACCACAGACACACACAAAATGAAATTTTGTCGAGACCATTTTTTTTAAACTCGGTACGTTCCAAAAGCGTGTAAAAAGGCAAAACAAAATCATTTTTTGCTTGAATACAATACTTTTATTACTCTATGTTAACACATGGGTAATTAAAAGTAAAAATTACTCAAACATTATTTTAAAATATGCATTACTATTTGAAATATATAGTACTGATGTCTACATAGCAATGTTTTAATTTTTACTTAAAACTTTATGAAAATATCACAATTACACTATAACAGAGCTATATTAACTGAACGGTATTTATTTGCACATATAAACGCCACAATATCCTTACTAGTTTACGGAAAATGTAAGTGAACTGAGAGAACTGAATTTATTTAACCGACTGCACTCAATATCCATAGGCATTTTCTTAGCAAACCTGTGGCTCCAAGCTACTTCTGAACATAGTCTTGGTATTTAACTAAGAATATTTCATTATGTAATGTTTAATAATAATTTCTAATTAATCCTATCCAGCTATTCTTCCTTTTGTTTGGTGATTGAAGATGTTGAATTCAATATACAATAGGCTATCCAACTAGCACATGTGATGAGAGGTGAAGCCTAACCACACGCTCTCTCAACACATTTAAAAATAAAACAATTTTATATCTAAGAATAGTACAGTAATATTCATTACTATGTATGACAACACTGACATTACCACTCTTCCATGCCCTGATCAAGTATTTGTAGAAATCTTTCATACCCAACCACCAAGGTTTACATTAAGCTGTTGAGAATGTACATTTCTTTGTAAAAGTTCAAGGAACCTTTTTCTTTTGGAAATTAGGGAAAGTACTAGAGATTTCTTTTATAATTTATAATTATTAAAGCACTTTTAAAAAAATATAAAATTATGAAAGAGCATAATACGGTATAAAGTTCTAAATTAACAGGAAATATTACCTTATTTCTCCAGAAATTGCAGTGATTTTATTGAAAAAATCAAATTCTCGTTCATAAAAGAGTTTTGCTGGTCCAGACAAAGAACTGATAATATTACTCATAATATTTTCCAGAGGTTCGTACATCACAGCTGTAAAAAAAAAAAAAAAAATTACAATGCAAACAAGTTAAAATGTGCATAATTTAGTTCAAAGAGTTTGTTCATAGTAAATATTACCAATACAATATGGTTATAAAAACTGAATTAAAGCATTATACTCATAAAATTTATTGATTATGCCAATTTGACACTTACTCTGAAGTCCATTTACAAAACATGTCATAATAATATATGGCCTTGAAAGATAAGCAATCGATCTAGCTTTTTAACAAGTTTTATTTTTCAGCTACAAATGATTTTACTAGTAATTAAATTTTTTAACTGTAAAAAAATAATTCTGGACAATAATAAATTTATAAAATTTAACACAAAATTATAACTTTAATTAAAAAATGTGCTATACTCAAGCTTTATTGAGGTATCAATCTGAATCATACCAGTAATGCTTGAACATGTTAGTTTTATACATAATCCTTCGAAAAAACAGAAGAAAAAGATAACTCACGATCTTGCTGTATAGCCTCCTCATCTAAAAACATGTTTGTTTTCATGTTCCATATTAGTTGGTGAGCAAGGAGTTGGGATTTTTTACAAGCTGTTTTAATAAACTCTGTGACATAACCCATCTAATTGAAAGAAAAAAAAGAGTATATAAATGGGAGAATACTATTACTTAGAAGTAAGCATTTCTTTGTAATATTTCTTCGCATAATATTTTTCATTTACTTAACAACGAATTTTTATTTATAAATAAAAACTTTTCTAATAAAGTATGATGCAAAATACACGGGAAAAAATAAAATTTATAAAAAACAAAATCCATTTTCAAAAAAAAAAAAAAAATCAATCAAGTTAACAAACAAAATCAAACATAAAAATTACCTTTTTATAACATTACTTTCTTTTAATTCCTCTGCTAACGGATAACAGATTATGCCATTTTAACGGAAAAAGGAAAAGGGTTTTAATATATAAGAAAATTTTGGTCCCACAAAGATAGCACTATAGCAAGATCTAATGTGTATATATAATACTCATATAAAATGTATGTGAAATAAACTTACACTGTCATGTCGTACTGATTGCACTAGTTGTGGAATGTAAAATAGAATCACATCCTAGAGTAAATAAAATACATGTTATATACCATACTCCTTTTAAACTCAAAATTATCTATTTAAAAGAAACATTTTTTTTAATGCAATAGATTATCTCATCATAAGAGAAGTATTAAACAATTGACTTAAAACGACTAGCATTGAAATTTTTTGGATTTATACTAAAAAATGGAGAAAAAAGTAAAATTAAAAATTAAAGTACTCAACTTCTTTTTACCTGATTGCCCCATATGGCATAAGATATTGTGATTCAGAGTCTAAATACACATGTATGAACAGATATTTGAATCTACAGCCTACCTTCTGAGGGTCACGGGCGTATATATCAGTCATTTGATCCCCAGTTTTTCCAGCAATACACAACCTTTTTAAATTTATAAATAAAATGTAAAATAAAATATTTTTTAAATCTTTTTATTAGGATGATAGTTTAAAACCTACTTAAAACAAAATAAATAAAAAATAATTTAAAAAAATTATATATTTGGATCAGAAATAAAATTTAAAAAATATTGCAGGGAAAACAACTGTATAATTTCGCCCATTCTCTTGACGATCAGAGGGTTAAGAAATACAGTCAAACTCTGTTAACGCAAAGTCGATGGGGCATCAGAAATTTTTCGAGTTAACTGTCTAAAAACTTTTTCCATCTAATCAATGCAGATTTAAACTACTAGCTATATGTGTATTTAATACTACAGTTTTTAATTCACATCTTCATTTTTGCCAGTCCACATCCTTTTCCTTGCAGGTTTAAATTGATTTACAGAATACGTCGCTTCAATTGTTTCCCTTATTTTTAAATCCTTGATAGATGCTGCTGTTGATTCTATACTTGCCTGGAATATTTGTTTATTTAAAGAATTTATGATCAATTTCATTTCAAATTTCTAGCAATAATGATTGCTGCTTCCAATCCAACTCATATTGTGCATATAGCACTCCGATACGACTCATATTTACATTTAATCATAATGTGTGATATGATTAAATGTTGAAAACAATTTATGAACATATGCACTTTATAAAAAAAAACTTAGGAGCAAAAGTATGCACAACAATAGAAAAGAATCACTTGAATAATATAGACAAAGTAGTTTCATTTACCTTTTAAAATTATGCCCAAGTGCATACATATTTTTTTACATTTTGGGAAATTAAAAGAATAAAATCGAAAAATCAGAAAAAAAATTAGAAGACACAGCAAAAATGTAATACATCTAAATATGCGATAGATCAAGGTGCGATATAATGAGGGGTTGCTGTATTTTCAATCTAAATTATATTTCTTTATGAATAAATCAAAATAATGCAATTGAATCCAAAATAATTAGAAAGAAATTAATGTATAAAGATGTTAGTATTAATCATACATAAATGGGGGTAAAGTTAGGGTATGTGGGGCAATGATGACAGATAGAAGGTAAAAAGAAGTTGAGAATTGTTGGCTTAGATGAATACCCAAGGAGGAAAGCTCAACAATTTTTGGAAGGATTTCAGCAACAATTGCTATGGTTACTAGTCTTCCACAATGCTCATATTAAATCAGAGAATCTGCTTTAAATTATATTTCTTCCTTCATTTATAGCCAGCATTTAGTTCCAAATGAATCATTCATATAAATTAAACAACTTATTTTTTAATATAGCTTTTGGAATATGAGCAAAAAACATTTCAGAATTATGGTAGTATAACAGAATTTTGGTATGTAATAAAAGAGAACTCTAGCTTACAGATGGAAATGAAGATAGAACTCTCACTGCGTACTGTGCAGTGACTGGATGCCTGGGGAACTGGCGAGAGAAGTAGGCTAGAGCTTTGATGGGCGGAACTGGGGCCCAAGTCAACATGTGAGTAAGCTGAAACAAGAGAAAATACATTGTAGCTTAAATTAAAACATTTCATTATGATTTTTACTTTTCGACATTTTGGAAATTGTCTCTTTTAAAATCCATTATATTAACTTCGATTTTGTATGTTTGTCGATATTGGACAAATCTTCGGATTCCTAATTAACCTTCTTGTCATCATCCAATCGGGCAGAAACTTGGTAGATAGATGCGATGCTGATGACAATTCATTCTGTCAAATTTTGGCGGCTGTAACTATCACTAAAAGGTTGCTTTTATAGAGTACTAATAAACCAACTTGCTGTCATCCAATCACACTAAAATAGTATTTAACTGACTATTGCAGAAACTCTTTCCTGTTGCCAAAATTGTTTTAATAAATAATAAAATTACTTTAATCAGAATAAATAGATGACATTTTGATGTTAGAGCATAAATTCACGTACATTTTTAATAAATAAAGTTTGAAATGTAGTTTGGTGCACAATTTGCTGATAGAAATGTTTTTGATATTAAAAATTAGATGCAAACACAAAGCACACTCTGTTTACAGAATCAGTCTTAGCTACGGCTGTCTTAGCGAATATAAAAATTGGCAATGCATATAAGGCAATGTGTAATCCCATTAAAAACTTTGTTTTTATGGGTTATAGATCAAAAAAATTCATGTGCCGATTGCGATTTGAAAATATCATGGCCAAATTCAGTTTAGAAGTTAATAGTTATGTATTGCACTTTTAAATTGCAATGTTAGTATAATTTTATAGTAATCCATTTTGCTTTTCTTGGTTCTAAGACTCAGATACTTAACTACTTAAAATAAAGAGAAAAAAAAATATTATTTAAATTTTTTTTTTAATAATTGGGAGAGGGTATTTTGGAGTGAAGTCCGTTAATTGTAAATTGTCCTGTATGAAAAATCTTAGAAAATGCAATTTCTGAAGATTTGTCCACTTATTGAATTCCAGAGAATCTCACCTCTCCCATTTACTTCTGTTGAAAGATTCGATAAAATACTATGATGTTTTATCTTGCATAAGATGCACTTCATATAAGTTTTGTAAACCTTCAAATTATGACCTGGTTTTAAACAGACAAAACATGCTCCCTTCTTCTTCAGTGCTTCTTTTTTCTCCTCCAGCGACATGTCAACCGCCTTAAAGCATTCTGATGCACTATGAAAAAACTTATTACAGAATAAGCATTGCTTATCATTTTTCTCAAACTTATTCCTTTCACTAGATACAATGCAAGCAGTAGTAGGCATTTTATCTTTCAGTTTAAGCCTTTGAAATTCTTGAGCTTTTCCGAAACCTGATCGAGCAAGCTGTAGCCTCTCATCACTTTCAACATCTGATTGAAGAAATTCTAACAAGTTTCCCAAAATATTTGCCTTGTCTTTATTTTCAACTCTACTATGCGTTCGTTCCCACTCCTTGATGAGATCTTCTGGTAGGGCAGATTCTACTAAGGGATATAACATCGCTTTGCACTTGTCAGTCGTCACACTTAAAGTCTCAAGTGCTCGTAGTTGAGTTTCTAATTTATCATAAGGATTACTCAAAGTAAAACTTTCCCCACTCTTTGCTTGAGTTAAAACAAGATTTAAAAGTTCACAAACATAAATTTAGTATAACAGCTCATCTTTAGCAAAAGGTGACTTCAGTTGTTCAATAGCTTTATAATAATTTGTATTGGAAAGTGGAAAACTTTCTACCAAATCTCTTGCCGAAGAGCCAATTTCTGTTGCTTGCAGAAGATATTGAAATTTGTCACCTGAGTCGATACTATCATCTTCATGAATTTTGTTGAACTGTCCCCAGAATCCGAGCCGATTCTTGATATCACCGTCGAAACGTTTTAACTCCAACTTAGGAAGACAAAAATTTCGCTTTGTTTCATTTATAGTGCCCGAAAATTCATTTCATTCAGTTGGCGATAAAATTAATTCAACAATTGTTTTCATAGCAATCCATTGATCACAATACTTTTTAGTTAAATCAATGTCACAAGAAAATTCACCTTCATCAAAGGTTTCCATTTCTAACCACACCACTTTTAATTTTTCATCTAATTGAAATAATCGGTTGGTTTTGTCCTTCAAAATATTGAATACAGGTATCAATTCATTCCTACTTACCGCTTCTGTCTTCATAACAGTTTCCACTTTTTTCAATGACATCGTAAATAATCGCAGGAGTTGCGTTCTCTCCCGTTTTAAAATATCCATAATTCTGTCGCTGGCGCCATTTGTTGAACGATTCGATAAAATACTATGGATTTAATATTGAGAAATTATTGAGCTGATATTTACATGAAGTTTCGTAACCCGTCTAAAAATTCATAGAATGACAGAGCAAAGCCCAAAAACCATATCGAGTGAAGTTGAGTAACATGAGTTGGAGCTGGTAATACGTAAACAACTTCCATAAGATATTTAGCACAGAATCTCACAGGTCTTTTTCTTATTGAGTGTCCACTTAAATATCTGTAAATTTTTTCTCACTGCACTAAGGTTGTGGGCTTGTTTCACAAATATTTCTTAGCGTTTTTATATTTCTTGTGTTTTTATATTTAAACATAAACTGGCTGTTTTAATTTGTATCACAATATACAACATTTTACATTATATAAATATTAGAACTTCCAGCACTTTTTTTTTTAAAAAAAATCCATTGTGATATAATTTTTTATTAAAATAAGTTTTTACTACCAAACAAAAAATAAGATTTATCTAATGTTTTCATAGTAGATGTTTGATTCAACAAAGCTTTTAATTCAATGTAATGGTATTGATACAAACAAATTTCAAGCAACTAACAATGCATTAAACAGTTGAATCATAGAAATTATTGTTTGGTATTCATATGCTATGAAAACAAAAGCCAATGGATTACTGACCTATGTGTGCAATATTAATAAATTACAAGTGATGATTTATTATCTTCAATATTAAATAAACATACAGAAATCAAATCATTACCTCAGAAGAATCATTAATTATGCTCTCCGATGTTGTAAGGTACTGGAGTGCCTCTGAAATGTGAGAAACTGATGATGGATTACATTGAACCAGTCTGGAGACTTCATTGGCCAATGCATCAGAATTGTTGAACCTTGAAGCAGATAACCAATCACAAAATTATACATTTGTTTAAATTATACACTGACAAAGTACAAAAGCATACTTCATAAGGAATTAGTGTGATCTTGGAAATATGCTCTGGTAAAGTGAATGACCATCAACTAAGATTAAGACCAAAACAAATCTTAAAAAAGCTTATACAAAAGGCTAAGATTTGCCTCATACTCTTGCATGCCTTTGCTTTCCTAGCTTCTATAAGACAATAATGTTCTTAAAAATGGCCTGCTTCATGATTTCTGTGTACAGTACAAAATATCATTGGTATTATTGAGTTATATGACCCTGAACTTTTAATTCTGTAAGTATAAGTAAATCCTGAACCTGCATGGCAAGAAGACAGCTAACGCTGGAGATATCTCCCAAGCCAATCGTGCAGTTTCCTTCCATGTTTTCTCCGTCATTGGTTGAGATCGCCATGTAGATATAACATCTTCTCCTGGGAAGCTATTCTCTTGTAAAGACATAGGGTTGTGCCATGTTATTAAAAATTCTATGTCAACAGCCTAAAAGAGATAAGAAATTTAAATTAGGCAGAATAATTATTGCAACACAAATTTAAGTATAATACATAACAACGGAATTGTGTTCTAAACTATAATTGCGAGCTCATTAGAATCACTGGAAAAGGAATTTTGTTCAAGCTCTAAAAATATAATAATAGTATAACTAGCCTGGGGAAATGTATTCTAGAATAAGTTCAGTTATCTCTGGAATTGACTCTCTCATGAACAATTTTCATTTTTTAACATCATTAATAGTTTCTAATTAAAAGTAAATGAGGTAGAACCGTTTTCTGTGTAAAACCAGGGGTGGAAGAGTAGAATCCCTTTCTTAAACCAAAATGAAATTCTTCTACTTACCACCAAAATGTCAAATGTCCTTGGAATTTTTGGATTTCTTTTTAACTTCAAACTGAACCATTTATCAGTTTTGTGATTATTAAAATTATATCACTCAATAAACTAAGATCTCAAAATAGAGCTAGCTCATTTAACTAAGATACTTTAGATTCATTTAATAATTTTAGATTAAGATTCACTAATTCCTTTTTACATTTGTTGAGTAAACTTATTGAGATGAAGTGACATAGCGAAACATTCAATTTATGGTTACATATCGTCAATAAGTGTTGTTTTTGAGATAAGACTTTTAGTACTAAATTTTTAAGTACAAGTTCAGTCTGCGGGATTTCGAATGCCTATGTTATGACTTTCTGCACTTTGTAGGATTAAAGAAGTTTACTTTTTTGTAATTATTTAATGGGTTTGTTATTAAAAAAAAAAATTTAATGTAGTCATTTATTAAATGTCTTATTTACACTTCAAAAAATCTTTTAAAATGAATACTCATTTTTACTGAAAAATACATAATTATATTTCTACAGTTACAATACATCACTTGCAGAAAAGGATACCTAAACTAAATTAACAAAAACTAACATTGTCAAATTCATTAATCAGAAGCTTCCAATAGAGCAAGTGATGACACCAAAGAATGAAAATATTCAAAATAATACAGCCGAACCACCTCAAAGGTTACAGCCAACCTTACTCACCAGTAGTCCTAAGATGAGATTCCTCTTCTTGACATACCCTTTAACAAATGCCTCTGAGTGGTTCTCTCTCCTTCCCGACCGACCTCCAGACGACCTTCGCGATATGGTAGAGACATTGGAGCTGAGTGGCATTGTGTTCATCCAACGGTTCTGGTTCTGCTGGGGTCCACGGAGCTCTGTGTTACTGCGCCACTCGGAGCTAAGGCTCAAGGCTAAGTTCTGGCTGCCAGAACTGTCACTCACCTCTGAAAACAAAAGACACATTTTTATTGACTTCAGCATCGAACTTATCAGAGATGATTATATTTCAGTATGGTCTAATTTCTGTGGGGTAGGCGAGACCCCAGGGCTTCTCTTTGTAATCAACTGAAGCTTCTTTAATGGTAATTGTGATATAATAACTTAATAACAATTGCAGCGATTTAATACTATAATATACAACAAGAAAAGAACTTTGAAGGTTAAAAATATACATTATTTAAGTAATTGACTAGCATTATTATAGTTTCATATTTTTCTTTGACATGCAATATAATATTTCTTTGGTAAAAATTTTGTAAGCCATTAAATATATGAAGAAGAAAAAACATTTTTACTTTTAAGTTCCAATTTGATTGCAATTTTGCCACACAAACCTAATAAGGTCCTTATTCTTAAACTAATCAATATATGTTGGATTCTTTTTCATGAAAAACCAAATAAGTAGAATGTACTTGTTATTTAGTTGAAAAACACAACATTGATTTAATCAAAACTACTGTGTAAGATTTGCATACTTCCCAAGTGAGCTCATTTTTCACAAAAACATCTAAGAGTTTCTGCACATTATGAAACACAAAATGCTTCAAACATTATTAAATACGAATATAATCTGATGGGATCAAGATAACAGATTCATAATAACAATATTACACTATCTTAATACATAACCAAGCTCACCTGGTTGATAAGCTAAATATGCATCGTTTCCAAATAGTATTGTGCAAAAATGTGGAAAACAAACTTAGGGGTAAAATATTCCTGGAACAATAGAGCCTCTTTTTACAAAGCAAAAAAAAGAAAGAAAACTTCTAGTTAATCAGTAGGAAATTTTTCATAAAACATTTTGGTATAATAAAAAAATTTTAACTCTTAGCAATTGGCATTTACAACAAAATTTAAATTTTGTTTTACATCTGGATTATATTTCACTTCTTCTTGTAAAAATCTATTTTGAATTTCCCATGCAGATAAGTGCTAATTTCATATAAGTTTTGAAAATCAAAGTTCGAATAGTTTTAAAATTTAAAGGGATACTAAATCAAAATATAAGAATAAGATACTACAAGAATTTTTAAGTATAAAAATTGAGTAGCTAAATAATAAACTAAATGATTTATGTTCACTGCTGAAATATTTATCGATATGTGATTAAACTAAAATGTAAAAATAAATGTTGACTGATGAAAGCATTCTTTCTCTAGAAAAACTAATCTTGAAGAAATAGAAAGCTTTTTAAAACCTTATAGGAAAGCAATGAAACAACCTAAAATAATTTTAATAAACAAATAGCTATATCTTTTGCATTTTTATTAATTAAAAATACAAAATCGAATCATGAATTATTTTCAAACAAAAACACTAAAAGTGGTGAAAAAGTAGTCATTTCATTTAAAGTATAAACTGAAACCACGTATAAATAAAGAATAAATAATTGGTAAATTTTCTGAAAATTAAACATACCTCCCATCATTGTTGCTTTTAAATATTTTTTGTCAGTATGTAGGGTGTTCCAAAATTTGATCAGAATAGAAATATCATCCCTTAATTCAGGACCTTTTTGTGTAGGACACATGGGAGGAGCGCTGATGGAAAGAAAAATATGAATATGGTTACAACAAACAAAGTAGTTGATTTTGAATTTTTGTTGATAACTAAAATTGTATTAATTGTAACTAAAATTGTATTTATTCAAATAACCATATCTGTATTGTACTTTATCATAAAATCCTACTAACTACACAATTAAAACAATAATTGTTTCATTTTTTTAAATTTTTTTTTTAATTATAAAATGTACATTTAAATAAATAGTTTATGTAGGAACATTAAATTATCCTTTTATTAATAACTTGTTCATTTTTTTTTTTTTTTTTTTTTTTAATTGTAATACGTGTTGAGTGAATTTCTTTTGTGTTTGTACAAATGACATACATGCAAAAAAAGTACTTACTAGAAGTTAATCAAATTTAGTATGCAAATTTATTTACTACCTAAAATAAACGCATAAGCAGTATTTCTTTGTTTAAGTATTCATCGGTACAATTTTAAAATTCCACTTGTGCAAAGCCTTAAAAATTTTTAACATAATAAAAATTTCTAAATAATTAATATTACTTAAACTTCAAATTTATCTCAACCGATTCTCTTCTCCTTACCATTCTGTGGCATGCTCTATTTGCTAGTGATGTGGGAAGAGTTTAAAATGAAAGGTAGACGGAACAAAAAATTTGCATCAAAAGGCATTAGAGATAGTTCTCAAGAAGACAACAGTGGCATCATCAGGACTGAATGGGTTAAAATAATTAAATATATTGAAAAAGCTTATAAAGAATCAATCTATTGTAAACGATGACACAAACTGATTTATTGTTTTAAGCTAAGTGATTTGATTTGAAATCGCATCAAAACGGTCAAAGTGTTCTAATATAGTATTGTCAGAAATTTTAGCCATTTTTCTAGAAGCAGTCAATACAAATGCAAACAGCGAAGTTGGTATGCAAATGTGTTGATCAGTTCCACTTTATGTTTTCAAAATATGTGTGAGAGATTTTGGTATGTCGCTGGTATGTCAAAGAGACAAATTAAAAATGGTCTTGTAAGAAAACCGTTCATTTTAGAAGAACCAGCAAAACACAAGTCATTGAACAAAAGATTTCAAATAGTAAATTAAATAAAATACAGGTTTGTGCAAAAAAATATGCAGTAGAAAAGAACTTTGTCAAGTTAAGCTGTTACTTTGACAGTTATTTAAGACACGAGAGACAAGCAAGGAAGAGAGTGGAATAAATTTAAAGCCATTGGCCACAGGCAACGAGCAGCAATAAAACATACTAACAAAAAATATATTTTTAAAACTTTGATTACCAAAAATGATCTAAAGCAGCAGTGTAGATTCTCTCACGCAACACATTTTTGCACACAGTTCGGGGAAGAATATCACCTTGAAGCAAAGACAAACCACAGGACAGAAGTCTATTAAGAAAAACATTTTGTTTTTAGTATGAACAGCATAATAAATTGCAAGCAAGACATTTTAAATTTAAATATGAGCTCTTTTTTTTTCAAGTAAATATGGTTACACATTAATATTTTTAATTTATTTTTTAAATTGCATAAATAACTAAATATTATTAAATATTAATGTAATAGCAGTCTTACGCAATACAAAATGAAATAAAAATATGATCATGAGTTTTTTCTTGCTTTAAGCATTGGTATAATAAAGATGTGCAAAAGACTAAAGGTTGGTATACTTCAATAAAAGTATGTTCTAGTATTTTATACCTGAAACGAGTGCTCATTGAAGAAATGTGGCGATGATTGTGGTTCTGGCGACCCACTGTTACAGGCAAGGATCGATGTAAAATATTGGCAAAGATTTCCACCTCATTCATATTGCAGTACTTAGCCACTTCAAGTCTTTCCGATAAAAACTACATAAAAATTAAGCAACATTGACAAATCAGAAAACATTTCGATGCAGTAAGTACAATTCAACATCACGTAGAATGTTTCCTCTCAAAATTCAAAATCATTACACTTCTTTATACTAAAGGTTGTGATTTCAATAGTACATTTATGCTTTAAAAGCTATAAAAGCACAAAAATGAGTCATGTAAATCAAATTACTAAAGTTTTAAGATAGAAATAAAGGGGAGCACAAAGTAAAAGTACATTTAGTTATACCTTTCCAACAACTTTTTTTTCATCAGAGCTATATATAAACACAAACTTGACTACAGAAGAGTACGTCAAATCCGGAATGATAGGGACTTAGGTGATTCCGGATTTTAGAACATATCATTGCTCATACACAAAATTAATAATATGAAATATATAAATGGAAAAAAACAGTTTGCCAAAATGCATGAAATCTGCATGAACATGCATTGAAAATCAATTTCACCCCATAGAATTAACCTCATGAGGGAATTCACGCATCAGCACATCATGGTTAAATTGTTATCCTCCATTTTATAAAATCAGAGATCATCCGAACCATTTTTCAAAGGAAGGCGCTACCTCCCTGCCCTCTTTCTTTAAAAATAGCATCCTTTTCTGAAAAAGGCAAAATTTTGTTTATTTTCCGACAGAATACCGATCACCCCTCCGAGATCGCCAGTTACGCATGCACATTCAGGTTCAAACGTGCCTCACACAGACCAGTGAGTGACTGAAGTCATTGAATGGATGTTGATACCATGTGCGTCATCAGTAGGTGGATTGTAGGTGGCCGTCCCACAATTTCCAAATGTAAATTCGTACGTTCCTTAATTAAGAATAAAAAAAAGGTAGCCAAATGCGTGAATTCATGGAAAACATAGATTAAAACTATGTCGTCCACAAGTCTAATTGGGATTCTTTTTTGGCACCGGTAAGGCTGGTTCAGAAGTTCAGATAATTTTGCCTATGTTTATCGTCGGCGTTTGTCCGAGATTTTCGGGATATTATCGAGCTTTATTTCTCCGTCATTTGCGCGATAGTTTACGTAGTGTTGCCTACATTTTTCCGATCGTTTTGTAGGTGTTGCCGGCATTTGCCCGATAGTTTTGCAGGACAAAAACATGGTGTCACCAAACGGCATAGTGTTAATAGTTAGTTTAAGGTTTATAACCAAGTGTTTTTAGTAAGCATTTAAAAAGCATATTTCTGCTCTGGTAAGCGAAATTGCGATCATGCATCACAGTTATGTTGTAGTTATTAACTTTGTTAAAAAACTCATTTTGCTTTAGTTTTAAAAAAATTTAGTTTAAAAAAAACCTTTGAATTTTAAAAATACCCCTTAAAATTTAGAGAGGGGGTGAAAATACCCTTTGGAAATATTTTACTGGTGAACACTGGAATAAACTAAGAAAAAAGCTTACATAATTTTAAGTTGTGAAAAACATTTAAGATTAGTTGTTTTAATAGTTTTGACTAAACTTTTCTCCTATTTTGTGAATCGTCATTATTACCTAATTATGAAATAAACTCTTTGTCCTAGTCCTTTAATTGCAGTGCCTAATACTTCAACTAACTAATCCCTGCGAATTTTTTCATCAACTACTTCCTTTTCGGTGTCCTCACTTTCGAAGGGCAAACTTCTAGATTTTTTTTTTAAGTTTGAAGTGGGGGAAATTTTTTCGGATTTTGGATATTTTACTATATAAGCTACGTTACACGCAAAATTTCCTCTTAGCATTTGATAGACTTAGACAAAATGGTTTGTCTCTTTTTAGATAATCTAGTCTTCAATAATCTATAAGTATTAGGTTTTCAAAGTAACCTCCAAGACAATAATAAACTTTACATAATGTTAATGCTTACCTTCACCCACAGTGAGTGCGGTGCAATGAAAGGGCCATTGGGAGCTAGCTCACAGCCTTCATGGGCTGCTAAAGGGTCCACCTGAACAGGGTCTTCTGTAAACAGACCCATCTGGCGATTGATGGTCATTTGCCAAGCAGCAGACATCTCCTGCAGGAACTGAAAAGGAAAGGCGACAAAATGGTTACAAAATTAAATTTATAAAGGTCTCTTTTCTTTTCTTTGTGTGGAGATAAAAATTTCTTATTTTACATATATATTTTTGTATGAAAAGCCATTCAATGCATTTAATTTAGCTTTTAGGAAGATAAAGACTAACATATATCTAGACTATTGCAGTATCTATAACCCCGAAACAGCATTTTATCATCAGAAAAAAAATAAGAATTTAAGATCTTTTAAAATTTTCATAATTTTAACCAACCTTTTAAGGTGCTATCTCACCCATGGCTTAGGTATACATTGTTGTTTAATTTAATATATGTCCATATCACAAAACAAGCATTTTACAAAACTATTAACTTATAATCAACTTCCAGAGAAAAGACACATGATGGAAAAGGAAAAATTTAACTTTAAGATAATGTCTTACACATCATTCTAAAAAAAAAAAAAAAAAATATTGCCACTTAACAAAATAATTTTTAGAAAGGAGAAACAAATTAAATAAGAAATTCAAAACTAATTTTATTTAACAATGATAGTTATGCATCGGGATGTCACTACCGATAGTTATATTAACAAGATAATGAAACATGTTTATATTGATTGGCAAATGGAATGTGACAAAAAAAATATGCGATTGGTAACAAGTGATACCAAAGTTTGAAATACAACTAAAATATGCCTGACATAAGGTTGATTGTTTTAAAAAATTTAAGTTCAAAAGAATGTGTAGAATTAAGAAACAGTGCATTCTAACATGTTTGTAAAAGCAATCCAATAAAAACTAAAAATATGCACATGTAATAAGTGAATATTTAGTTTGTATTGAAGAACTTTCTTACTTGCATTCATTTCTAAGAATCACCATCAACTACTCCGCCTACAAGTGATTGGTGAACTGGACTTCAGCTATTTTATTAGTACAGCGAAAGAAAAACATCTTGAAATATTTTAGAATATAATAACAGGCAATGAAGTGAGCTTTAAAACAATTGCTTTGTCTTTGTGGTTTTAGTAATCAACGCAAGTAGAAATCAGTAAAAATACAAAAATGTTATAAAATCACTCATATAGGGAGCTGTTTTAATGTTATCTAATATATTTTTATAAAATGAGAAAAAATTTAAACTAGGGGTGTGGCACATTGCACAACTTTCAATTACACTATAATACTGACGTGGATTTGTGTCATTTACCATTTGTATATTTTCATCTTTCATTTAGAATAAATGGCCAGTTTGGCAATATTTTTTGTAATAATTCTATTATGGGTCTAGAATGGTGGAACTATTATGGGTTTAGAATGGAACTCCGAAATGGTGATTTTGGCGATATATTTTTCGATAATCCTTATATTATCCTTTATTGTCAGCAAAACTGAGAGGAGGAGAAAAAACGATCGTTGATGAGGTAGTTGTTGTGGTGACATTCCCCACTATTAACAACGCTTCTTTTAGGATATTTTATAAGTGTTGGTACTATTTCCTTACAAACTGGTACAGATTTATTCACTTAAAGTAACTGGTACTAATTAATTCACTAAGGTATGCAAGTCTTGTATAATCAATTCTACTTTAAACTGTTTGCGATAATTTGTAAAAATAACTCTTGGCCATGGGATTGGGAAATAATTGCTTTTTTTAGGTATATATTCCCCGTTCCTGTACTTTTAATTTGGTTATTTAACGCCGTACCTTCCCGAGAGAGGACAGGTTTTCCGAGAAAAAAAGAAGGGAGTTTGAATTATCCGTTGGCGTCGTTGCACGTGGTGCTTCTGAAAGGTGGATCCGGTTTGGTGTGGGATTTGAGAACGTCTTCTGAATCATTCTGGCTTGGGTTTTGCGGTGGTGAAGGTGATGGTTTTTTAGTGGCAGATTGCTGGAGTGACGCTCAGGAAATTGAGAAAAATAGCAGCCATGTTGCACGAAGGCAACTTGGGAAAGATGCGGGAACTTTTTACCTACTTCATGAGGTGCTGAGGGAGTGTGGAGCTATGGATAATATCCATATCGATGTCCATCCTGGAATTTAACATCATGTGAGAAACATCATGTGAGAATCTTTCAGTCCTGGGACACCGGAATGTAGCTGCACGCCGACTCGTTAACAGATCCGAATTGGAACAATCTAACTAAGCAGTGAAGGGTGCCGACCCATCTTTCTCGACAACCTTATGCAATATCAAGGCTATTTCCAGTTCTGACAAGTTGAAGGTAATGCGGATATTTTTGTTATCAGCTCTTCTCAGGGGAAAAATAGATCCAGCCAGTTCCTTTTATGTGATGGTGCATCAAGTTCTTTTCACCAGTACAATCTAAAGCGCTAGCTGTTCTTCAAATTCACCGTTGCTGCCAGTCCACCGTTCCTGCCAGCCTCAATTTCTTCTTTTACCGGGACCTTCTACTTCTCTAACTGTCCTTCCAGTCCACCGTTCTCGACAGTTTGTGCATCCCACTTTCCCCTGTTACAACCGGAACATTTGAACTCTTCAAGAACTATTTAAATCTTCTCTCCATGGCCTATTTCCGGACGCTTCTCATCCTGACGATCCTATACGTTTCTCCACCTTCATCTGTAGACGGAATATGTCTACCCCAGGTTTTCCTTCATTTAAATTTAATTGATTGGTTTTTGTTCTTTTTTTGGTGACTTTAAATCTTTTGGGAAGTTCTCATCTCACCTAAACCTAACTTTAGTATGGGAATATTAATTTTGAGTCGTATCCTTTAATAGGATTACATATAGTGTAATTATTCCTTCACCTTTGGTCAAGTGTTATTCTCCCCACTTGATTGTTATAAACAAATGTTAAGTACCCATTTACCTATTCTTGCGAATTAATTCAAGCTCAGTGTTATACGAGTATTTTTAATGTAAACTTGATAACTATAATATATATGTATTTTCCCTTTAATCATAAAAACTGGTTGCTCATGATATTCTTAGTAGTTGTTTTGATTCTTTCATTCTTTTGGAAGTATCTTGGTCTTGTAAGGGAATCGTTTTCAGATTTTAGATTGATGTGGGACCCTATACGAGATTATCAGGTAAAGTTAAAAAGCACAACGCAATACGTCGAGTGAATAAAAAATTTAAAAATCACACGACATGCTCAAGGAAAGAGAACTCTGTGTTGAAAGCACTTATTTTTCAACTTTTTACACCATTAAAACATTTTTATGGGAATTTCGGTGACAAGGATGTTTAGAACACCTTAAGAAGCATTACCACAGTGATTTTTATCAAAATCGTTAGAACCGTTTTTTAGCAATCATTGATAAACATGATTTTTTCAATGACATTTACCTTATGTGCAGTACAATTTTGGCGGAAACCTTAAAGGTAGGTCCCATGGCCGCCACTAATCCTCATACCAAATTTGAACATCGTAGATCAATTTGTTCGGGAGTTATGCTGACCACAGACAGACACACATTTCTTCTAGATAACTTTTTTGAAATCAGGATGTTCCGAAACGTGAAGAAATGCAAAAAAAAAAGTCACAAATTTGTTTTTGAACGAATGCTTTACTTTCATTACCCTACGTATATATACATATGGGTAATTGAAAGCAAATACAGTTAGCCCGATTAATTCAATCAAACGGAATTTTTTGAAAATCAAGTTCGGCAAGAAAATTGGCAATATTTCGCCAAAAATCGGCGATAAGTCGCCAATTTTTTAAAAATTTTTTTTTTTTCTTCAAATTTCATTTGATATTTTGAAGTTGAGTGGATTTTTTTCTTTATTTTGATGGTTTTTAATTTGTAATGACGAAATAGCTGAATTTGTACTTATTAGAAATGAATATGTGGTGCACGAGGCTAATAAAATCCCATGCATCAAAGTTTATTTCTTGTTCCTGGATGGCAGTTAAGCGTTGCCAGGACAACGTAACTTGTTTTTTTACTCTATTTTCCATCTTGTCGTGTTCTATAAATTTATGTAACTATAAGACAATGAACGTATATCTTTTCCTCATATAAGCTGTGTTTTATAACAGAGGCTAATTATGCTTGTAACTATATTTTGCTTGTAAATAACTGTAAATATTAAATGCTAACATGTTGTCAATTGTCTTGATTTTACTCATCTTATTGAACCGCATATTGTAGGAAGCTCTATCTATACGCTTCCCCTAACAAATATATTAGTATTATAAAAAGTTATTTTATTTTTATTCCAGTTTATCCGGAATGTCGAAGTTCTTATTTAAACAACTGTGAATTCTCAGCAAAAAAACCTTAATATTCTTAAAGGAAAATGTTTTTTTCCGGAATATATCCGGAAAAATAAATATACTGTGGTTATTTGCCGAATCTAGAGACAAATCTAGCTTGTTTCAATTGTACAAGAGAGAAATTCCATTATCCACAGCATCGGGAAAACATTCTCCAGTAGATAATTTGGTTTATCCGGAATTTTAATTAAAAAAAACAAAAAAAAACATTTTGCATCTTGCATTGTTTATTGCACAAAAATTTATATTCGTTTCCGAAATATGTGTAATTTGTACGTGAGGAATCTATAAATCTTATTCAAACACTATTCACATTCGGACTACTCTTATTGTAATTAAACAAAGAAAGGTGTTTTTCCACTTGAAATTACGTTCTCAACCGCATCCGGCAAAGAGTAATTAGGAAAATCAAAATTTTTTAATGGTTTGACCAAAATCCGGATAAAATTAATCATTCGGTTTGTAGGCTAGATCTACATATGGAACATGCATTTCACAAAATTTAAAATCATGTATTTTGGATAACATTCTATTCCATACAGTATCGATGCATCCATAATTCATTTATTCCCGTGATTTAATTTGTAAATTTTCAACCGCATCCGGAAAATGTGCAATTCGGCCGAATTCAACTATTGTAAACATTTTATTCTTTTATCACAAAATATCAAATTCTCAAGATCAATCAGAATAAAACCTAATTGCATCCATTTAAATGCATTTCCCCCTATAATCCCAATCAAAGTTTCGATTTATAGGCTAGTGAACCATTTTGTACACAAAACGGAATAAGTTTCTTTTTCTTTTTTGTGTACAAAAAGTATAGGTTAAATATTATTGTATACTATTAACGTGTTTTGCAATCAATTAAAAAATAAATCTGTTTCTCTGTAATTTTATTTTAATAATATTTATTTTTAGATTAGCCCACAACCAGACAATTAAATTCAAAACTTAATAGTCCGTAAATCATCCGGAATTTCATGGCGATTTGCATTACAATTCTTGTATTCCTTTTTTCTATACAACATAATAGTCGATCTTTGAATACAAAGGTCGTCTTCCCGAGCATATTTTACTTTTGGGTACAAAGTAGGTTGTGTGTGGGGAGTGGGGAAAACAATGGAATCACCGGGGTTTCCTAATACAAAAGCTACTTTTCCGGAATTCTCGGAATCTGACCGTGAAAACGTACACAAGAAAACTTCCCCTCCGGAACTGAAATAGCGATAGTCCACTTTGTCCGCCTTGTAACCCTAAAATATAAGTTCGGTTAAAATCGGTACAATCAAGTGATCTCTATTTTTTTTTTTTTTTCTTTTTTTACATATTTTACAATGCTTAATCTTCTATTTTTATTTTTTTTTACAGAATTTCTGATATGAAAATGATTTAATTTTGGTAACATATTTCAAATTACTGCCGATTATAAGGTAAAAATATAACATTATTTTAACTAAAAAAGCTAAGTAGAATATTTTTTTAATATTCCGGTTATGACGATTTTAATGTTAGGTGACATCGCTAGCATTGCTTACCTTCTAAATTTAGCAAAAAAACGTCGACACTCAATTAACCGGAAAATTCGGTTATCCGGAAATTATAATTTCATGGCGATTCCGGATAATCGGGCTTTTACTGTATACAAATAGACACTTTACACCAAAATGAGGTAAAAAAATAGGAAGGAACTAACATAAAGGCCAATTTTTCAAGCATTGAATAATCTTTGATAAGAAAGAATTTTGAGTATTTCAAAATGAATTGTTTAGGCATTGTTATTGTTGTAACTACACTTGCAAATGACAAAAATATGTACCTGCAGCTCCATGTCACTTCTCGCAGAAAGGAGCCACTGCCAGCATGAAATGGCACATCTCATAGCTTCTTCTGTAAACAGTTCAACTGGAGACCAGCATAATGCATGAAGCAACCGACGATCCACCTCTGCCATAGAATATGTTTTGTTAAATAATGTGAGAGTTAGTTAAAAGCTCAAATCAACAGATTTCAATGTTTTGCTTATTAAAAGAAGATTGCTTATTTGCATCAAAATCAAAACAAGGAAATAATTTATTGATATATGTATCATTGCTATTTACCTTTTGTAGCAATAAGAAGAGCACAGACTCGATAGATGCATTTCCCATGAGCTTCATTATCTGTAAAGTTCACATACAAATTATATAATATTACAATATAAGCAGTGTTCACCAATTAAATATTTCCAAAGGGTATTTTCACTCCCTCTCTAAATTTTAAGGGACATTTTTTATATCCAAAAGGTATTTTTTAAATTAAAATTTTTTTAAACTAAAGTAAAATAAGTTTTTGACAAAACTAATAACTACAACAATAAGAATGATGCACGATCATTGGAAATATGCATCTTAAATGCTTACTAAAAACACTTGATGGTTATAAACCTTTAACTAACTCTTAACACTATGCTGTTCGGTGACACCAAGTTGATGTCCTGTGAAACTATAGGGCAAATTCTGGTGACATCTCAAAAACGATCAAGCAAATGCCAGTAGCACTTTGAAAACTATTGGGAAAATGTCGGAGAAGGATGACAATTTACGATATTCTGAAAATCTCGAAAAAATACCGGCGATAGACATAGGTGAAATGATCTGAACTTCTAAACCAGTCCTACCAGCACCAAAAAAAAAGAATCCCGATTAATATGTGCGGACAACATAGTGTTAATCTACGTTTTTCATGCATTCCCACGTGAGGTTTCCTTTTTTCTCTATTTTGTGCAAGAAGGCATGGTAGAAAAACAGGGAAATACATTAATTAAGGAACGTATGAAATTACATTTGGAAATTGTGGGACGTCTCTCAACAATATACTAATAACGCACATGGTATCAGCAACCAGTCAATCACTGATCTGTGCGAGGCACATTTGAACATGAATGTGCATGCATAACAGGCCATTTTGAAGGAGGTGATCCATATATTGCATTCCATTGGAAAATAAACAAAAAATTTAAATTTTTTCAGAAAATGACGTTATTTTGAAGCAAAAAGGGCAAGGCGGTACCGTCGCCCTTCAAAAAACGGCAAGAATGATCTCTGATTTTAAAAATAGAGGATTATTTAAAAAAATTTAACCATGATAAGCCGATGCAGGAATTCACGCACAAGGTTAATTCTATGGGGGTGAAATTCACTTTCAATGCGTGTTCACGTAGATTTCACGCATTTTGGTGAACTCTCAATAAAAGTAATATGAAAACTAACAGAAATTAGCATTCACTCCTTGTATTATTAATGTGAATGATTTAATTTAAAAATTTGTAATTTTCAATAAAAAATGCTTTTAAAAAAACTAAGATTATAGACTTAATAATTAGGTGAACAAAAAAAAGTTAAATGGTTACAAAGATTTATTTAAAATACAATTTTAGTTGTAATCCCAGAAAATATGGTTATAACTTCACAGCAACCCATAATAAAATAATTATTCACTGCTTTTATCTAATTTTTTCTTTGACGTTTCCTAAGATTCCTTCATGTTTTGATAAAAAAAAAATTTCATCTTGACCAAATATACTTCCTCCCTCCCATTTTTTTTTTTTTTTTTTTAAACTTCAAACCATCTAAATAAACTGCTTTTCAATGTAGAATGGAGAGCACTAAATAAGACTAGACCCTCTGAGGTGGAAACTATATGAATCAGATTGGATTATATTAACTATTCTTAACGACTTAGAGTATATCTCTTAAGATAAAGAATCCTTTTTTACACTTTTAATACTTAATCATATCTAATTTTATTACTATTTTAATATTCAAATGTGTAACAGGTAGTTCATAGTCTGTTAGCATATTTTAATATCATGAGACGAAATATATTTTTCCTCACATGCATGATTTTTCAAATAAATTCTTTCACTATATGCTGATTTTTTCTTCTTTCCCTATAAATAAGCCAATAATGTTTCGGAGTATTTTAACTACTGAACAATAAATTAAATTTTTCGACTCTTAGAAAGCAAACAGTAATATTTATAAATGTGAATTAAGGACATTTTAAGAAAATTACTGAATATAAACTGTAAACATTATTAACTAATAATATTTTAATCAAAATCAGGAGGTAATAAAAAAAATGTGATTACAAAACGAGATCATTACTACATACCCTTATTTTTCCATGTTTCTGCTAAATTATCTAATAGCTGAAGTGTAATAGTTTCTAAGGCAATCTTTGATTTTTCAGAGCCTGATAATAATCCTTCAATCTGCAAAAGAAAGAATTTTTACCATAAATATTGGTTTGATTTATTATAAATCAAATATAAATTTAGAAAACTAGAAATGACTAAATTACTTTTCGAAAAATTATAATCCAATTTATACCAAAATATTACTTTGGATTTAATTAGTTGAAAGTGTCCTGTTTGATTGAAGATAATGTAATATTTTTAATAAACAAAAAGTTGTAGGTAAAATTTGTAAATTAAACACTATTTCCATGGACTTTTTGCCTTTTACCCACTGTTTAATTTGCAGTGATAAGATTCCTCCATTCTAACAGCATCATAAAGTTTTTCTACATTCATTTATTCAAAAGCTATGAGTAATTATATATTGACATATTTCTCATCCCAGATAAAAATACATGGTCCAAGGCAAAAAATGTTTTATTTCATCTCGAATATTTTATATACTTAATAAAAATAGTTCTTCTAAGATCCCTTAATTATACTTTATTCTGACATTTAAAATACTTGTGTACGCCTTATAAAGGAATTTGAAAATTACTAACTTCAATATTAAACGATTTGCAAAACAAACTCACTTCTCCAGCATAATGGCATCTGATATTCATTGAAGCTACTGATTCAGAATAGTTGTTCTTTACACAAGTGGGCCACTTCTCAAGTGTTGCATGCTGCACAATGCAAATTAATAAAATTACTAATACATAGCATATTTGCACTTTTATTTTAGAAAGGGATATTTTAGTAACTAAAATAATTCAGTATGACTAAATTAATGTAAGGTGAAAATTATTTAAATCCATTTAAAATATTTGAATTATAATATTTTGAAAATGTAGCAGGTCGACATGTTTAGAACAAAATTAAGCAAAAAATTTACAAATATTTAATACTTCTTTGAAGGATAAGGGTGTTAGGAACAGAAAAAGGATAGCACTCACTGAAAGAGGAGCAAACATCAAATTTAGACCAGAAAATTGAAGAACACTTTCTACTGCCATGGCTAAACCACTGTGGTGCTTTAGACCATCATTTGCATGCTGCCAAACAGTAAGGTACTCCTGTAAAGATATGAGAATACATTAGTAATGTATGGCAATACATAAAACAAGCAAGAACAAAATGCTTGTTTTCCTTTGATGTTGATATAGATTATAGGTAATAGTCACAAAGAAGATAAATCTTTTTGAAGTACTTTAAGTATTCAAAAAAGATTGAACAAGATTTCATTCCTGAAATATTGGTTATTGTCAACTAATATTTACTTAAGGAAATTTTAAATGAAGTATTCACTTCTCTGAAACATTTATTAAATTGATAAAGGTTCATTTTAAAAAAATATATGAACAGTAAAAGAAATATATTTTAAAAAGTTTACTTTTCACATTTATCATAAATATTATACATACTTTATAGATGCAAGATAAGGAGAATTTTTATCAAGTGTTCAGCAAAATATATAATACCTCATACATGCATTTATATATAATTTGAAAGACAATAGCACTAAATTAAACCCTTGTAATCAGCAAATTAATAGAAATGTATAACTATTTTTGTGAAAGTCTTTTTACGTGATATAGAAGCAAAGTTAAGTAAAAGTCTTGATTCTTCTTTTCTATACAAAAGTATATATAATATAACTTTATAAGTCATACCACTAAGTGAGAGCGTGTCACAGCAGGTGCCCATTTTATGGCTTCTTGAAGAATTCCAAGGCTTCGAGCAGCAAAGTCATTCACAATATTCTAAAAAAATTCCAAAAATGCTAAATGTATTATTTCAACTAAAATATATAATACTGCACATAGTATTAATTTGAATCCAGTAATTAGAGAAGAACTGAAAGAGGCAGATAAATTTCTTCTAATTAAAACATAATATAATAACAAGAATTTCATAGGGCGAGTTATGAAAAAAACTTGCCTCTCGCATTTCCAAAGTATCCGTTAATGAAAGTTTATGAGAAGTCCTAGGAATGAGTAGCTCTGGAATTTCTTCATTTGAATCCTAGAATACAAATATAAAATAAATATTAATTAAATGGGAATATGGAACTTATGAATGGCATCATAGACTACAACTCTCTGCAATATTTGACGTCATCAATTTGGAATTTACTTTTAAAGTATGTGATTGGTCAAAAGTTTTTCTTGATAATGATGGCAAAAAAAAATCCAAATAATGCAGTGTATAAACTCTACACCTTTTTCAAATTGAAAAAATAAACTAAAGCATAATCAATGTTACAGTTATTTAGATTACATCTAGAACTCTTGTAATGAGTTTAATATCAAATGAAATACTTTTGATCCTCCCATTGAATTTATTTATTTAAAAACATGGTTAAAATTTGTTTAAAATGGCCGGAATTATATTTGGTTAAATTTACTAAAGTTAGGAATTTATCTATGAATACTAAATTCTGTTTCTCAATGATGATTAAGTAGGACAATTTTATTTCATATCATTAAACACTTACGTACTTACAATTTGCACAAAATATTATTATTTTTAACTTAAAAATATTTTTAAAAAATAAGATATAAATAAATACTTTTGAAGACACATATAATTTAAATAATAACAATCCTAAAAAACCAAGAAAAGTTTCAATGATGCTGATAATTCCTAATTATCCTAAAATTTAACACTGAAGTCTTTTGAAATATATACTTTCTTTATTTAAAGTGATTAGCATAGAGTTTCTTGAAGAACACCCCAATCTTAATTAAATACTTAGGATGCAAAGAAAATAAATAATGTATACAAATCTTCTATGATTACAATGACTTGCATTATTAAAATTGCATAAACAATGTACAGTATTTTTTTTTTTTTAAACAGATTAGAAGTGATCAAAATAATTGGTGTCTCACCCATTTTAATGAAAGTGAAAGAATTTGCAAAATGTCCAGCATTGTCCACAGTACTCGTCCACTCCAAAGAAGGTGAGGGAACCTGAACAGGAAGAAATCAATGAATGAAATTACAAAACAGTCTTATTGAATACAGAATTCCTTTTCAAAGACAATAAGTTTAAAAGAAGCACACAAATTTGTTCAGGATCTACTGTTAAGCTACTAAAGAAAATTTCTTTCTGGCAAATTGTGAATGATAATATAAAAACGCATAACTAAGGTACTTAATGAAAAAAACAGCGGGAGTATTAATAACAATTTTGATTTTGTAATATTTTTTATATTTTGGTATTCCATCTTTATTTGTTTTCATTAACTTTATATCTTTTTGGAGGGGTAGCCTATATTTTTCAAGTTGTTTCTTAACCCACTGACAATCATGCATGTATATATACGTCATTTGATTCCCAGTTTTTCCAGCAATATACCACATTTTTAAATTTATAAATAAAATATTTTTTTTAATATTTTTATTAGGATGATATTTTATAAACTATCTAAAACAAAATAAATAAAAAATAATTTAAAAAAATTATGTATTTGAATTAGAAATATAATTTAAGAACTATTGCAGGGAAAACAACTGTAGAATTTCGCTCATTCCCATGACCGTCAATGGGTTAAGCGAATCTACAAGAATATGAGAACATCACAAAGATATGTTTTTATTACTAAATAAAAAATCCAATGAGAGTGTTCAGTCTGAACAAGTACCTGTCTACTAGCATGGAGAGATGCTTGTCAGCTACCCTTCTGATTTGTTTCTGAGGATGATTGAATTTCACAAGCAAGAAGGTTGCATGCTCCTCAAGCTCATCGTCCCTTTCTTCTGTTCGTGGCTAAGGCAAGATTGAAAACATAATGATTAGACAGAGTACTTTAGAGATAACGTCAGTCTGTCCTTGCCTCATAGATCTAATGCTTTATATTTTCAATTGTAATTTCTATTGGACTATTGCTTTGAAGCATATGGATATTTATAACAAGCATAACATCTATAATAAAAGTTCATTAAAAAATTTGAAAGCAAAATAACTTGTAGATTTTATAATTATTACACATAAAAAAAAATGTTCATAACCTAGCTTATAATTACTTAAAAATTAATAATAAAAAACTCACTATTTATTTTGCCTTCACATTTTTAATATATTTTTATTACAGATGTTATGCTTGTTATAAATTTTCATAAACTTCAAAGCAATACTCCAACAGAAACTGTTCAGTTGGACTCATAATTATAAGGTCAGCATATATATTCTCATCATAAAACTAAATACAAGGCATGAACTAAACAACATGTATATTGTTTAATTTTGGCAATCAAAAATTTTTAACCTCTATTTATATCACTTTTCTTGGGGGTACAATAAAATAACATGAAAAACAAGATTTTTAGCATATGCAAAAATATAAGGATAATTTAATTTTTTGTGAATAAGAGAAATTACTCACAAAGTCAATATTTATTTGGTCATCCTTTTCTTTTGAGACAGTTAACCAGTCTCTCTGGCATACTGCTGACCAGTTTAGTTCATTCAAGTAGTTAGGATCAAATTCACTTCATTCACTCTCTATTAAAGCTCTGCCAAAGCTCTGAGTCATATTGCTTTCCATTAACATAAACCCTTCTTGCCAAATATCCTCAAACGTTTTGTATAATGTCTGTAATCTAGAAAATTCTCAAGCCATGTTAAGAGCTTGATGTTTCTTTCTTTAAACAATTTTTTGATGCATTAGAAGTGTAGTATGTTGCACCATCTTGCTGCAATACAAAGTTTTTGCCACCCTAAGGCAAACAATATAATAAAAGTTGTCTGTCCAGTATTTGAAGATACGTCTTTATGTTCATAGCTGTAGGAACTATCACAAAATCAAGTCTTTCCTCTCGAAGAAATATCATCCAAAACATCAAATACCCACCCTTAAAATGCCTGCTTTATCTGATACTTTTCTTTGACTTTAAATCGTGTCAATAACATTTTAAACCATTGGGACAATCAAAATTCAAACGTTTCTCGTCAGAAAATATTACACCACTTTTCCAGTTCACATTATCTTTCATCCATTTCATTGCTGCCTCTCTTAGCAAAGGCTAGTGTCTTGTCGTCAAGTACGGTTTTTTATTAATTTTTATGTATTTCACTGTATTGAATTTATTCAAAGCACAGGTAACAGTTAATATTGAAACCTTCTCTCTCAAAGCATCTTCAATTTGAGGAACAGGCATATTTTTTTGGACAGCCATATGAACAATTCATCTCTGGCTCCTTTGAGAAAACTTCAGTTTCGACAACTGTTCTTTTCTGTACGGAACCATTTATTCCTTTCTTGATAAAATTTTCAACAGCACCTTTCGATCTTTGAAAAACGTTATGAATATAACGTATAGACTTGCCATTCCATGCAAATTCCGTACATTAAGAATTTCAGTAAGTTCTTTTCCACGAGGCATTCTAAATCCCATCAGATCAAAAATGGTACTGAATAACATAACTACAAACTTAGACCCCTGAAGTTAAAAAATTTAAATATCGATATAAAATTATGCGCTTGTGCTGTAACAACAGCAAAGTATATCAAGTGTCCTTATAATTTTGAACCAATAAAATTTGGCAATAAAGTATAACTGCTTAAAAAATTGTTATATTTTATTCATGTATTTTGCTGAAAAGTATACTGAACGTGTGTAATAACAATAAGTTATATTGTTTGCATATAGTTCCTTTGTCGCTATTTCAGGGAAAATACATCTGTCCTTATAATTATGAGTTGCACTGTAGATAAAAGAATAAAGTATTAGGTATATGGGGCAGGCACAGACTGATGTTCCCTCTTAAATCCTTTTAAACAATTCAAACTACTCTCTAAAGAAGAGATGCAGATTTAATAAAATGCAAGGTAGCCATTTTGCTTGCTTACTGATTTTAAATTATTATGTTCCACTAACAGTCTTTGAGAAGATAAAGATAGGTATATAATACGGTCATAAATCGAAAAGCTGGGAATTGGGCTATTTTCACAGAGTATACCAAAAAGAGATAGAAATTTAAAATATACTGCATATCGATGGCCCAGTAAACAGGACTTGAAAAAGAAAATTAATAAATTTTTAAAGCAACTCTGCCACAGAAACAAGCATATATCTAAAGTTATTCTCAAGGCAGTCAAACAAGGATAAATAGAATAAAAATAAAAAAATATTTATCAATTTATCAATATTAAAAAATCCAAATATTTCCAAATTGGTGATAATTTTGAGGACAAAAAATGTGTTAATATAAAGTTTTATCTTGGAAAATTTACCTTGTCAAGACAGATAGACCAACATAGTATTTGAATAAGACAATAACTACTTTGCTGTACAAGGTAAAACTAAACAAACAATATTAATTTAATTAAATAAGAGTATTGGAAATAAAAATACTTTTTTTGACAACAATTTTAATTGAAACCATTCTCTCATTTTCATATTTAAAAGAAAGAAAATCTTTATCGAGAGATTCCAAACCCTTGAACATTCCTACATCTTTGTTAAAACCCAATTGCCCACTGAAACAGGGTTCATACTCATTTTCAGAAAAAAAAATTCCCTGAGATTTCCCTGAGTTTTCCATCACAGAGTTAATTATTTTTAGCCACATAAATATAGTAAACCTCGATTACACAAATTCTTCTGATAACTCGGAAACACTCATTTTTCTTTAAGAATACCTTTCTGCAAGTCTATGTCATCAAATAATTCTGTAACTTCAATTCCTCAAATTAGGGTTAAACAAATAGCACTGAAGAATAGGATTGTTTTCCAGAGTAACAGATACTTTTTCCAGGTTTTAGGAGGGATTTTTCTTTTTTCCCTGAGATTTTAAGGTACCCTAGTAGCAATCATTGCATGGCGTTTTGTCAGCCAATGATCGGAATTCATCAAAGTCATCGGCGATTCCCCAGACTGATATATAAACACAACCGTATTTCCTCGTCTGCCGATGACCCTAAACTCATCTGGAAAAGATATCTTCCCAACATCGGTGTCCGGTGAAATTTCTGATCATCGTTTTTTGATCAGCAAAAGATATCGGAACAACATCAACAGGCAATAAAAAACATATGTTTCTTTTTCTTGCAATTCCACTGAATTAGAGGCGATCCTTGAATGTATTTCAAATTTAAATCAAGTATACAATTTGCTAAACATTTCGCTTTGGCAATAAGTGAAAAATATTTTAAAAATAAGTGTACAAAAAATTTTAAATGTAAAAATATGTTTTGAAAAAATGCAAACCACATAATTATATATTGCCTATCTAATACGTCAATAAAATCCATAAATAAATAAAAATTTATAGTGTAAAAAAATATAGGAACAATTTTCTAAAATTAAAAATAAATTCTCCATTTCAATTTCAATATAAAATAAAAATATAGTCCTTGTTTTTAAATAGTTTTCATTATAATTTGCTGAACTCATTTTGGTCCGTTTTTTAAACATCTTTTAAGTAAAATAAAAATATGTTTATAATGTTTCAAAAAGTTAATCAAATTGAATATAGTTTTTAAAAAAAATTTAAAATGAAATATATTTTTTTAAATGTCAAAATTATTAAGTAAACTCTTAAATTGCATTTCAAAAATATCATAAAATGTACACGTCAATTAGTTAAAATTTTCCAAAATAGATGGCGACACTATTTATTATGTGTATAAGAATACAAAAACTAAATATGTTTTCATATGGGATATATATATTTTTTTGCTATAATAAATAAATTAATATCATTTTCCCAAATTTATGGAAGATTTGCTATTTTCCAAAAATTCCCCATATATAAAAAAAAATGTCGTTCAATTTTCTTGCAAAGTCTGCATGATAGTAGAGTTTTATACTACAATACAATTGCTATACCAAGAATCACTAGTACCATATCCGTCCAGTGGCCAAGTCACCGCGCTTCGGAGACCATCATCCTAGGTTCGATTCCAGGGTAAGTAATTTAGACAATTCTGGCGCGAGTAATTTGGTGGTGTTATATCTTCGATTTGTACTCGTAATATGTCACTAGAAATACTACAATATAAGAATTACGCGCTGTGGGAAAATATTTTAGTTTTGCATTATTTTAACTTGTCGTTTTTAATATTCGATACTTACATCTTTATAATTATTTAATGTTTATTAATTGGTATTTTCGACAAAATAACGACCGTTTCGATATTTCTTGAGAGCAAAATTTTCCTCGGATAGTGCTCGTATTTCCCCCTTTTCCCTCGGCCTTCAAACGAATTCTTGCCGGCTTCTCCTCGAATTCGATCAGTTTCCGGACATCGGCCAATGGCCGACCACGGGGACAAAATGGATTAGTTGCCAAGGGAAAGATAAGTATCGGGTGAGTTTCCGGTGAATCACCAATCACCGGCGATTCACCTGGGGATGGAATTCCGGTCATCGACCGAGGTAAAATTGCTACTAGGGTAGTTTTATTTTCCCTGAGTTTTCCATGTTCTCCTTGAGTCATACGAATCTAGTGTGTGCACCTTAAAAATTTCATTACAATTGATTTTTTATTTTCGAACTTATAGAAAGTAAAATTATTATATCACGTTAGACCGAAATACTTAAAAAAAATTAGGTTGAATTTTGGGAGATTAACTTTTTTTAAACATAATGGGAGTAAGTCATTTTGTTTTGTTAAAATTCTTTATTTTATTAACAAATAAACTTACATTGTCGAGTGGATATTCAATGTTCTAAAAATTTTACCTGAAGCACAAGAAGTCAATGCCCCCAATAAATTACACATCACCTATACAAATATGGCACAAAAAAAAGACTGGAGGGACTCACCTTGATTGTTACAATCTCCAAGTATGTCTGAAAGACTTTGTCTGCCACAGCCAGGATACATTGCCACATTCCTGCCTTGTCCTTCTGAATGGTGGGATCTTCCAGATACTGAAGCATGCAGTGAAATGGAGTCTTATCTTGAACGTGCCTCACCCTACAACAAAAAAATAGAATTTAAATAAGGGTTGATATATGTTGGCATAGCAAGTTAGCAATATAATCAATTATTTGAGATGTGCCAGACAATGCTTATTGTTAATTTGTCATGGATGGCTATTGTTTCTCAAATAATTCCTATTGATAGATAAAAAAAAATTGGATGTAACTGTCACTAATAGACTGCTTCTACACTTATATAGTTATACAGCAGATCTATATTAGAAGCATGTAAAATTTTATGACACTTAATAATAAAAACATGGTAAAAAAAACTGTGTCAATTTCAAAGCATTATCTGAAACACTTATAAGTTAGGCTTTGTGATTTGAAATTGACTTCTGATCCCCATTTTTGGAGACTTCCAATAAAATTTTAGTGTAAGAACTTGTCTTGAAAAGATTTTTCATTTCAAATATTGCAAATATCTAACATGCATAGTTTTATTTGGAGATATTAACCTTAGACAGGTAGATGATTAGAAAAACAAAGCTCTTGTGTAAGTTTCTCCCTATAGAAATATAATATACCAGCTGAATACCCATGCTTCGCTACGAAATATTAACATGTGCAATATTTTAGCTAGCTGTGAAGCCTCGCGTTGAAGAAATCTGTCTATAGGTCCCAGTTTTTGGCGCTTCACTCCCAGGAAGGTTCATCGCCAATTCACAAAATCAAGTTTGCTTCGTTCTCTGAAAAGTTCATTGACCCATAAACACAGACTTACTTCACTCATTGAAAGATTCATTGCTATGCAAGCATAGGCTCGCTTCGCTTGCTGAAAGGTTCATTGCTGCGTAAGCTTCACTCACTAAAATCTAATTGCTACGTAAAGCCTTAATATTGGAAGCCTCTCTCCCTTGTCGAGAAAAAAATACAATAATTCAACACCCCTTTAAGATTATTTTAACATGTGTTTGTGGAAAGCAAAATTAGAAACCAAAACTACTTATGTTGAAACTTTCAGAGCTCTAGGCCTATTAGAAGTCACTTTTTGTGAAAAAATTAATTAAAAAACAAATTAAAATTCTTACATTCTTTTTTGTCAGTCTAATTATAAGGCCAAAACTATTTGTGTTGAAAATTTCAGAACGGTAGCCCAATTACAAATTGTCTTGTAAAATATTTGTTAATTAATTAAAAAAATTAATTAAAAAGAAACTAAATAAAAATTTAAAATTCTGTTTTTTAAAAGTCCAATTAGAAGGCAAAAACTACTTATGTTGAAAATTTCAGAACTGTAGCCCTATTAGTAGTCGTTTTGTAAAATGTTTATTAATTAAGTAAAAAATAATAATTAAAAAAGAACAAAATAAAAATTTAAAAATTTGTTTTTCAAAAGTCCAATTAAAAAGCCAAAACTACTTATGTTAAAAATTTCAGAGCTGTTGCCCTATTAGAAATCCTTTTGTAACATTTTATTAATTAAAAAAACTAAATAAAAATTTTAAATTCTGTTTTTCAAAAGTTCAATTAGAAGACCAAAACTACTTATGCTGAATATTTCAGAGCTGTAGCCTTATTAGATGTCATTTTGTAAAAAAAACTGTAAATTAAGAAAATTAATTTAAAAAAAACTATTAAAATGTTAACATGCTGTTTGACATGTATACAATTAGAAGGCCAAAACTATTTATGCTGAAAATTTCAGAGCTCTACTCCAATTTTAAGTAGGTTTCTATAGAACCACAGAACCACAGACAGGCAGATAGTCAGACAGAGACACACAGCTTGTTTTATTATTATAGATAAGCTAGAAACAAACAATATCAAATTAATTTCTTTTAACTAGCATCACTAATGAAAGTTCAACTTGACTTTAAATTAACTCTTCTTTTAACTTTCAAAAAATTTAAAATATATTTCAATTTTCAAAATTATTTTTACTATCAGGAAACTTTTTCAAAAACCTTTCACATTTTTTGTGGACAAATTTCTTAAAATGGAATATTACTATGTCCCGAACAAGAAAAAAAGTTAAATATGTTTATAGTTTTGATCTTATTATTGAATGCTTTACCTCAATGTTTCGAGATGATAAACAGAGAGCAAATATGTGCACTGTGCAAAGTTGAGCTTATTGATAAGAGGTGTAACATCTTGTTGATGTTCAAGAAGAGTAAGAATCTGATTTCTTAATTCTTGTAGTTCACCCTAAAATAAAACAAATTTGAAATTATAAAAATTGTAGTTTATCATTACATAAATGAAGTTTCAAGTATAATTCTTAAAAAAATATATTTTGTGAAGTGTTGTACTGTGCAAATAATTATTTCAAGAAGAAAAACCATCATTCAAGACGTCAGGAAATCTAGACTAAACATAAATGAGGTCCTATATTAAGAGTCTACATCAACCAGTTTTAGGAAGAGGAGTTTATGAATTTAATTACACCAACTTGATCCTTTCATCATAAATTCAACTATGGAATCTAATATTAATCTTTTTGACTATGTGTTTAAACGATGTTAGATACCAAAGTTCCAATCATTTTTTGAAAGCAAATTTTTTAGACCTCACTTCTTTAAAAAAAAATCAAAACATCTGTTTTAATTAAAGCACGTTTAGTAGATGTATGTCTTGGTTAATAACAAAAGCTAAAGTACCAACAACAAAAATATCGAGAAATGTTGCCCTTTGGAGACAATTGTACGTTAAGAACTAAAGGTATTTTTATTTAAAATAGATATTTTCAGACAGTTACAAGTTTGTTTTTATTTGAAATACACCTCTTGTGCAACATAGTTTTAAAACCTATCATGTTCTGTCGAGTACATTATTAAAGAAACAATGATCAGAATTCAAACAATTTAAAATTCTCAATTTTTCTTCTTATATTTGTGTATGTATGTAGGATTTTTATTATCCCATATCAATTGTTTACCGTACATTTCAATTTCCTCTTGTAAAGACAGATGTCACTGCAAGACGATGTTTCTTTTTTTTTTGTTATTACGAATAAGTATTCGAGTTCCGTGATTTTTTTTAATCAGAAGCACACCGGATCCCATTCGGGAACAAACACGCTGAACTCTGTCCGCCAATTTTGGGTGCACTCAACTCACTTCGCTAATTGGGTAATGTACTAATTAAACACTTAGTTTTCGTCGACTTGTGCTGCCATTTGGCTAGTAGTACTTAATACTTTCCCCCCCTTTGTTTTGTTTAAAAGTGATTGTGATGTTTCGTCTAATAAATTTAACTGTACTTTCCGTTTCTGATTTGGAAGTTTATTTCTCTTTTATTTCATTTTTGCTTCCCTAAATAAATCAACTAGACATTTAAAAAACCGAACCACTAACCCCCATATATTTTTGGGGTCCTCGGCCTGGATTAGCGAAAAGGAATTTTGAAAAGGGAATTGCTTCTAAATTTTTTTTAATTTCGAGTAATTTTTGGTTTTTGAATAAACCACATCCCTGTAGCGATTCATTTCTTTTTTGTTCGTTTTCAAAGTTATTTGGTATAATAACAAGTGTATGCCTAGTAACCTGTTTCGTTTTTTTTAACATGAGTTCAGTAATTTTTTTTTCATGAGTGCACCTGTTTTAATCGAAAATCACCCTTATTCCTTCGAACCCCTCGAAGATGAAATTTACAATTAAATTGATTTAAACTCGTCGTAAAGAAATTCTCAAAGTTCCAGTCGTCGTTCTTAGCCAGAAAGCATCCAGCTTCAAACGAAATTCTTCTCCAACGAGTCTTCAACAAGTAGCGTGCCATTTCCAACTGGTGTCTCAAAATCTCATCAGTGTTCGTCTTCATCAGTGTTCGTCTAAAATTTCCGAATCTTCAATCCCGAAGTGCTGAAATTTTATCCGAGGCCCTTACCGGATAATTTACCAAGATTAGTACTCTGTGTTCCGAAACCATCTACTACATTAATTTAGTGTTTTAAGCAGTGACAATCGACGTCTTCAAAGCCAGCAGTTTATTCCTTCAGATAAGTTCTGAATCATTGATACTTTCTTTTTCTAAGAATTGCATACTAGTTTTTTTTATTTACTTTTTTTTGAAAACCTCTTGCTTGGGTAAACTCTTTGCAACACAAATAAAGAGAAAGAATAAAAAAAAAAAAAGGTCTTATCCATAATAACCGGAAGTGACACCTTGAAGGATTTGATGTTGCAGTCTTTTATTTATATTTTCATTATAGTTCTAAGAATAGCTTACATTTAAATTGTTTTTATTTTCCTTTTTATTTTTTTTGTCTGAATTAATACAAAGAATATTATTCAATATACATTATTTTGATGGATAACTTTGGGTAATATTTTGTTTTGAATACTTAATATATTATTCTTACCCTTGTTCATTGTTTACTTTTCCAAATGCAGCTGTTATTTTGAGAAGTTAGGTGATTTAAGTGAGATAAACTTATCGTGTTAAAGTGTTCTTTTTATAAAATATCCTTGGGTAATATTTTGTTTTGAATACTTAATATATTATTCGCATCCTTATTCATAGTTTACTTTTCCAAATGCTGCTGTTATAATTTCTTATGCAATTAATTTTCTATGCAATACAAAGCATAACTTATGCAGTATTATGTTTTAAAATATTATGCAATACAAAGTAAGTACATTATTATAAGTTGGTATGTTTATCGTGTTCTTGTCCAAGTGAAAAAAAAAAAATCTTTTCAGTAAAAAATTTCTGACGACTTGTTCTCATACAAAAGTTCATAAAATTCTAAAACCTTTTTCATACGGTAGTACTCTTACTTTTTTGTGAATTATCTGATTGACCGAGAGTTGATTAACTTCTGCAAAAATATATTTCTTCATTTTTAAAATGTATCTTCGTTAATTTCGTAGTGTTCTTAGTAGCATACTCCATTTTTTTTTTTTTAAAAAAAAGAGGAAAAGCACACAACATAAATCTACAAGCTTTTTTCCTTTTAGTCGTTATCTTTTAATTTCATTTTTACGAATATCACAAAGTTCACTGGATTTCCACCAAATTTAAAGATCACCATGGCTTTTCTTCTAAGAAGTAAAAAAGAGGATCTGTCGAACTTAGCCACGGAATTAGGCATAAAGATAATCGCTACCATGACCAAGCCGATCATCAAGGATTTAATCTTGGAAAATGAGAAGTATGATGAAAATGAAGTAAAAGTACTTCTCGAGAGCATCATCGAGGAAAGGTTGCAAGAGCAAGAGCGTCAAGAGGCCATCGAAGAACGAAAACGTCTAGAAGCCATCGAAGAATGGAAACGTCAAGAAGCCATCGAAGAACGGAAACGTCAAGAGGCCATTGAGGAACGGAGACGAGAAGCAGAGTTCGAGCTCGAGAAATTACGAATCCAAAACCAGAAGGATTCATCTTCGAAAAACGTCACAACAAACCAAGTACCAAGCAGACCTTCACGTGATACCTTCCACAAGTTCGATATGAAAGAAGATGTGAATCTTAACCTCATCCTGTTCGAGAGGCATGCAGAGCTGTCATCGATCCCTAAAGAAGAATGGGTTCAGCACCTCATAGGCCTACTTCCAGTCGACGTTGCACACTTAATTGCGCGGGAGTTCCCCGACAAGTCTCACGACTATGATCAAGTAAAGCAGTTGCTGCTACGAAGGTTCAAACTGTCTCCAGAAAGACTTCGCCAGATGTTCGTCTCACACCAAAAATCTCATGAAGGAACTTGGTTGGATTTCCTCCATGAGTTGCAAACCTACTTCGATGGATGGGTGGAAGGTCTTGAAATGAAAACTTACGACCAGCTTCGTGACCTCATCATAGCAGATCAGATCAAGAGAAGAGCTCCGTACGAATTCAAAGAACATTTTCTAGATGAATGGACACTCATCAACTCGCCCAGAGAGCTGACCCAAAAGTTCGAAAAATACGAAGATGTCCGCAGAACGTTAAAGTCAAAGCAGTTCGACTCCTTGCCCAAAGGAAAATATGGGGCTAAATCGTCAAATTATGGGAACCCTTCCCGAAGAACCGACAGTCACCGAAACGAGGCCGGATCATCGAATAATCGTGGAAGCCCTCCCCGAAGAGCTGATAATCGCCGATATGGACCAAACCGATCAGAAAGGAACCATTTCAACAGTAATCGAAATACCGACACTGTCAGGCCTAGACAGTCACTCTGCAGTTATTGTAAAGAACCAGGACACTTCTACGTTAACTGCGACAAGCGCCGAAAAGATGCAGAGTCCAGCAATCCTCCTAGCAATTCTGTACAGACATGTACAATCATCCCATCAGAAGAGTTGAAATTTAAAGAAATCGTCATGGGAAACAAACTCATCACCGCACTCGTAAACACAGGCAGTTCACTCAGTCTCATTCGAGACGACATAGCCAAAGAAATCATCGATGAATCCAAGCTTTCGAAACAAAGGAGAACGCTCTCAGGCTTAGGAAATTCCCAAGTCACAACGAAAGGATCTTTCGAAATGAGTTTCACCACCGACGGAGAAGAATTTTCTCTAACATGGCATGTAGTGCCGCAATCACAGTTATCTTTCCAAGCAATTATCGGAATGGATGTTACGCATCAAGCTACTTTTACAACGTCCAGGAATGGTATGAAATTTCATAAAGATGAGCCCGCTGATTGGTTCATGCACATCTCCGAAACAAGTCCTAATGAAGAGATAGAGTTGGCCCACATAAGAGACATATGGATACAGAACGAATTGAAGCAAGTTATCTCAACTTACAAGCCTGACAAAACTTTGTCGACAGACGTATCCATGCGAATCATCCTGAAAGACGACGTTCCAGTCTACCAACCTGCGAGACGATTATCGAGTTCAGAAAAGTTAGAGATCAATCAGCAAATCGACGAATGGCTAGAACAAGGAATCATCAGACCAAGCTCGTCAGACTACGCCAGTCCTATCGTACTAGTGAAGAAAAAAGACGGTTCAACCCGCCTCTGTGTGGATTATAGGAAATTGAATAGAAAATTAGTCAAGGATCGATTTCCTTTACCTCTGATAGAAGATGTTCTAGACAAGCTACAAGATGCTCAAGTATATACTACACTCGACCTCAAGAATGGATTTTTTCATGTTGAAGTAGATGAAGAGAGCCGCAAGCTAACCTCTTTCATTATCCCCGACGGACAATTTGAGTTCAACAAAGTACCCTTTGGCTTAAGTACCAGTCCCAGTGTATTTCAAAGGTACGTGTACAACATCTTCCGAGATCTAATGAGAAAAGACATCGTAATAATCTATATGGATGATTTGGTAATTCCCTCAAAGGATGAAGAAGAAGGTCTAAGAAACTTACAGTCAGTACTAGAAGTTGCATCAAAATACGGCTTGGAGATAAAATGGAAGAAATGTCAATTCCTACAACGGAAAATAGAATTTCTAGGACACATAGTGGAAAATGGTACAATACGACCATCGTTGGCTAAAACGCAAGCAGTAAAGAAATTTCCCGTACCCACAACCGTGAAGCAAGTACAAAGCTTTCTCGGTCTCACCGGCTATTTCCGCAAGTTCATACCAGAATACTCCAAAATAGCAAAGCCACTAAGCGACCTGACTAAGAAAGAAACTCCATTTGCGTTCAGTCTACCTCAAGTCGAAGCGTTCGAAAAACTCAAGAAACTCCTTACAGAAAGTCCAGTCTTAAGTATCTTCAGGCAAGGTCAAAGGACAGAATTACACACTGATGCCAGTTTACACGGCTATGGAGCTGTACTACTGCAAGAGTCCACCGACGGAAAGATGCATCCAGTCCAATACATGTCTAAGAAGACAACACCGGCTGAAATGAAATACAGCAGCTACGAGCTTGAAGTGCTAGCTATTGTAAGCGCATTAAAGAAATTCCGCGTCTATCTTCTGGGAAACCATTTTAAAATAGTCACCGATTGTTCGGCATTCCAGAAGATGAAGACTATGGATAAAAAAGATCTAGTTACTCGCATAGCTAGATGGGCATTATCCTTAGAAGAATTTGACTATCAGATCGAGCATCGACCTGGAGAGAGGATGAAACATGTAGATGCCCTGAGCAGAAATCCAGTCTTTATAATTGAGAGCAATACAATCACAGCTAGATTGCGCAAAGCTCAAGCAGAAGATGAAAACATCAGTACTTTGAAGGCAGTCCTCAACAACAACGGGTCGTCAGAATTTTGTGAAAGAAACGGAATCCTCTACAAATTCGTAAATGGTCGCGAATTAATTGTAGCACCGAAGGACATGCAGACGGAATTAATCAAGCTCGCGCATGAGAAAGGACACTTTTCGACCTCTAAGACGGAAGACGTCATAAAACAGGAATTCTTCATTCCAAATTTAAACGCCTTAGTCCGCAATGTCATCAACAACTGCGTCCCATGCATCTTAGCTAACAAGAAGAGCGGAAAGAAAGAAGGATTTCTAAATCCAATTCCAAAAGAAGACGTTCCCTTAAGTACGTATCACGTAGATTTTATTGGTCTAATGCCCTCAACCAACAAAAAATATCAGCACATATTGACTGTTGTTGACGCATTTACCAAATTCACATGGCTGTATCCAGTGAAGTGTACTTCCGCGGAAGATTTAATAGACAAACTGAGGTTACAACAAAAAACTTTCGGGAATCCCAAAAGGATACTCACAGATCGAGGATCAGCATTTACTTCGAAAGCCTTCACTGATTTTTGTGCTGAAGAAGGAATTCAACACTTGCAAATTGCTACCGGAGTACATCGAGGAAACGGTCAAGTAGAAAGGATCCATCACACTTTAATACCTGTCCTAACCAAGTTATCGTTAGACGACTCGACAAAGTGGTACAAATATGTCAACCAACTACAACGAATACTCAACAGCACGATTAATAGAAGTACTAAGTGGACACCTTTTGAACTCTTAACAGGTGTTGCCATGAGGAATAAGGACGACTTGAAAATACGAGACCTACTCATGGAAGAGATAGAAGATAAGCTTCAGGAGCAAAGGAACTCACTGTGACAAGAAGCAAAGAGGAACATCCAAAAGATTCAAGCCGAAAACAAACGGACCTATAACAAGAAACGCAAGAAAGCTCCGAACTATAGGGAAGGGGATTTGGTGGCAATCCAGAGAACGCAGTTCGGTTCTGGGTTAAAACTAAGACCCAAATTCCTAGGACTCTATAAAATTACAAAAGTTAAACCCAAAGATAGGTATGACGTACAAAAAATAGGTAACCAGGAAGGGCCTAATATAACTTCTACATCCGCTGATCTAATGAAATTTTATACTACTAAATAAATTAACTTAACATAAACACTCTTCAAAAATAATATGCAAACATTGCCATAATTGTCTTTCGCCCAACGTCATTATTCTTCATTTTATATGTCATTGTTTGATTTTCAATTTACCATGCAACTCCAGCCATAGCATAGGACCCAACCACTGATGTAGTTCCTACCATCTTCAAATAGACTTGATCCTGAACTTTTCGAACAATTTACAAATGAACATTGTGATCGTCAACGAATTGTTTCATTTTGTCTTAGTTTAATATTTTCTTTTACTTAAGTATTATCACATGTCTTGCCCATTTCCATGTGTTTCATCGATGAGGTCATCGATCTACAGGATGGCCGAATCTGTAGGATTTTTATTATCCCATATCAATTGTTTACCGTACATTTCAATTTCCTCTTGTAAAGACAGATGGCACTGCAAGACGATGTTTCTTTTTTTTTTGTTATTACGAATAAGTATTCGAGTTCCGTGATTTTTTTTAATCAGAAGCACACCGGATCCCATTCGGGAACAAACACGCTGAACTCTGTCCGCCAATTTTGGGTGCACTCAACTCACTTCGCTAATTGGGTAATGTACTAATTAAACACTTAGTTTTCGTCGACTTGTGCTGCCATTTGGCTAGTAGTACTTAATACTTTTCCCCCCTTTGTTTTGTTTAAAAGTGATTGTGATGTTTCGTCTAATAAATTTAACTGTACTTTCCGTTTCTGATTTGGAAGTTTATTTCTCTTTTATTTCATTTTTGCTTCCCTAAATAAATCCCCTAGACATTTAAAAAACCGAACCACTAACCCCCACATGTATGAGATAACTGTGTGTGCCAAATTTCATTTAAATCCTCCAACTAGTTTCGGAATTATTGAACTTTTAATGTTTTAAAACAGACAAGACAACAAAGTGATTCAATAAATGTTCTGTAATTTTGCACTGACGTATGGAACCCTAAGATACTCAAATGATAATCAAAATTACAAAAAAAAAATTAATCATTTCATGATCAGAGAAACTTTTTTAGGAAAAAAATGCATTGACAAACAAAAGATAAATTAGTACCATTGACACAGTGTCGCTGCGAATAGCAGAATTGTATTGCAATTCTGATCGCAAATGCTCTCTTGATACCAGGAGAGGAGATTTGGCACCAATCTCTTTCAGTTGCTCGAACCATTCCTGAGGCCATAGACCTGGAAGTACATTAAAAAAATACATACTTATAACAGTAACACAACTATATAAGACATACAACAGGAAAAAAACCTACACTTAAAAATCTTTAAAAAATTATATAAATATTATATTATTTATTTGAATATTAGGATACCTGTTAAACTTATAAACAGAGTTCCCACTCAAATCACAGAATGAAAATCAATGACTTTGCAAGGACTTTTAAGGACCTAATTAATATTTTTAAGAACCTTTGAAAATTTGTTTTCAGGCATCATGTCTATATATAAATTTTTAGTAAAGTATATTCTACCAAAAAAGTTACAAGTTGTTGGATGCGTAATACAAATATGTCAGAAAATTCCAATACGGTGCAGATAAGAGGCGGTCATGCGGGATAGCAAGCCCGAGTTGCATTTTTATAAATTTTGCATTTGACCTCACAACATCTGCACAAATTAAGGACTTTGAAGGACCTCTAAGCATTTTCAAGGACTTTTAAGCCCTTCTTAACATTTTCAAGCACTTTCAAGGCCTTGAAAACAAGTTAAAAAATATTAAGCACTTTTAAGGACTTTCAATGACTGTGGGAACCCTGATAAATTATTTAAATACAATTTTTAACTGAAATATAGCTTTTATTGTAGGTAAAAATCTTGATTAAAAAATATTAGCATAAAGGTGGGGAATGAATTAGGAATTTTCAAGGTCTTGAAAAGTACTTTTTGCCCTTACGTATTGCAAATCTTGTGAGTTGTAGGCGAGTTCAGTGAATTTGAAAGTGATAAAACAAACAGTTAGAGCATTTTAATCTGGTACAGGGGTGACCCAGTTGGAATGGATGATTATACAATAATTAAGTTATTTTCCAGGAAATTAATCTATGAAGTATTATATGACTATGGAATTATTGTAGTAGAAAAAACTAATACCATTTTTGGTTATAAAAAAATAAAATTTAACATTGATTATTTTAATTCCCAGTTAACCCTTTAATATTCCGAGATTTTTTTTTTTTTTTTTAAATCTATCTTTACAAGATTCTGTTACTACCCTGGCACACATTTGGCAAAGAGCAGATTAGAAGTTAATGTAAAAGATTGAAAAAGCTTCTCACAATTGATGAGTAATAGCTTTTATTTCAATAATTTGTCACAAAGTCATCTAAAACAAAACATAAAATCACCTGTTTCAGATGTAAATCCCATTACCACACAGTACAACCAAAAATCTCTAAAAAGTTTCAATAGTCTTGGTTTAGGACTGGATATTGGAGGAAGACGCCGGAGAAGCTGAAATTAAAATCATAACTAGAGTCATTAGTTATTAAATGCATCATATTAAATTTATTATGATTAATAGCTATTTTCAATAGGTCAGGTTAAGTAAAAGCTTGTAAGTAGGTATTTAAAATTGAAATATTTCACTTAGTTACATCGTATTAATTTTATTCAAAAGTGTTTGACATAATAATTTGCATAATAGAATACATAAAACATAACATAATTTTAGGTAAAAGCTATCAACTCAATTACATTATGAAAAAATACATACCACAGATATAACTGGAATCAGCACTCCTAAATTCCCAGCACTACTTGAAGCCTATAAAATCAATAAAAAATAATAAAGAAGTAAATAAAATAATCTAATTATAGAAGTAGAAATCCTATAGAACTAACATTTTAAGGAATTGTCAAGACTTACTGAAATTTCCTTTTCACTTAAAACTGATTATTTATACAACTATATTTCTGTGGTGCTCATCATTCATTTATAGATTAATTAATGTAATGAAATTTTTGAAGATTTTATCCAAAATCTAATAGCTGAAGCACAATTTAACATCATCATTTCTTGAAAACTATTTTAAGTGTAAACATTTTATAAATACAATTCCAGTTATTATAACCAACATTTAAAGAAGTTAGTGGCTTACTTTGAAAGCAGCAGGCGCTCTCTCACTTGCTCGTTTCCCCTCCAACCCAAGTTGGACAAACAACTCAAGAAGTCGCACAAGCAACTCATTGAGCTCTGCTTCCCCTTCTAAGTCGGCTGCAATGTTTGCCAGAGCATTGATCACAGACAAGGACACATGCCTAGTTAGATAATGGAAACAGATCAAAAGTGTGGGCAAAAGAAAGGTCAAGTTAATTATTAAGTTTTCAAATAAAAAAGGTTACTTTTTTTATTATTTGATAAAATTGGAATAAAAACCATGAATAAATGTAGAATAGTAATTATTATGGAAATATAGAACATTTATCCTACAAAATCCATAAAAAATAGAAATATGCTTTTACTAAATGTAAAAAATCCTGATGAAATATATAACTAAACTTCATAAAGCATTATTTTACACTTTTATTCAGTTATCTTACTTTGTAGAATAAACAATTTCAATTTCTTTTATAGATGTAGAATTAATAAAATATATACGCTTGGAATAAACTTTTGTAATTATACCTGTATCCTTGTTTCCTTTCGTCAGCACTACCAACATTATATGCAGAACTAGATTCTACTGTGATCATGGTAAACATCTTCATCACTTCTTCATGCACATGAAGCTAAATACAGGAAACAAGCATTCAGATAAGTATTAAAATATCAGGTACTTGAAAACAAATGCAAACTACCTTGGAAACTTTGACAGGAGAAGACATTTTGTCATGATGTAACCATGCCATTAAAACTAAGTGAATGTGGATGCGCTGTAAGCTTTGAAACAACACTCAGTTTTCTCTCATCTCGTATCCATAATGAAGATGTAAACTAAATAAAATGCTAATATGCCTGAAGGTACATTTCAGTCAGTATTTCTATACAAACATAAGTTTTCAATTATCAAAGAGCATATTTAACTTTTTAACTTATCTGTGCACAATTGTGCTACTTTCTTCCATTTAAAGAAAATTCCACAATTTCATTCGTATCAGGTTAAGATGAATAATACATAATTTAATATCTTAGAAAATAATGCTGTTAAGCTGCTATATTAGATAAGTAAAGTAGGAACCAAAAGGGCAGACAAAAATAGATATATTTGCCAATCAAAAGTGACAATCCCAAAAGCTGTTATCTGGGAAATGCTTGCATTGGGCTAACAAAGTCTGCATCATGCACACCGAGCATATAAACTAAAATTCAATCTTAATTTGACAAAATTCAGCTACTTAACACAAAAAACAATTAGGTATAAAGATGGAAACTATGATGATTGCTCCATAGCATGAAATAGAAGACTACTCACGTCTCCCTTGGCAATAATCATGCACCCCAGCTGATCCACAATAAGCGAATCCAACCTGGAAGGGGGCTGGCAGAAACGCTGCTGGAAAAACTGAAGAATAGACTCCATAGTTCTGGGTGTGTGACGCAGGGCCACAGCCACATGACCTAGAGCCACAATGGTGTTGGTGGACACCAGAGTTGATTCCCTAAAGAAAAAAAGTGCAAAGTAAGTGAATATCTAACTGGTTTAGTTTTAAATCAGATTTGATATTTAGAGATAATATTCATTATATATGTGTCATATAACCAGCTTAATATTAAATAAGAAATTTAATAATTTTTATATTTAAAAATTCACTTCTTTGTTTTCTCCATTTGAAAAATATAATACTTTTCGACATTTTAAGTATACTCTTTAGACAACTCTCTCACGTTCATAACTTCAGATTTAACACCCCTAATTACTATGCATTGTTGCTCTTTTCACTAGAGAGGTCATGGATTTTAATTGTTTATGTTATTATAATATTTAAAAGTTTTTTCCCCAATGGTTTTTTACACTGTATCTGTGTGTATTTCCTTTTTATCAGGCCTTTTTATAAATTGTCTGTTTTAATTTAATTAATTAATTATTGTATTTCATGCCTTTCAACATATTATAATTTTAAATTCAATTTTAATCCATTAAATTAATTTGTAAGGGAAAGGCTGGATCAACTGGAGATGAAATAGCAATTGTTTTTTGAGAGTATAGCCCCGCTTTTGACGTTCGTAATTTGGAATTTTCCCTGTAACAGTCGGTGTTAGTTACAATTTTCCAAAAAGGACACTTGGTATACGTGCGCCGAGTTTAGATCGCTGTCAACCCAATCGCTCCCTTCCGTATGCTTTTGCCAAAATAGCCTCCTCCTCCCAAACCTAGTGAAGTTCTGCAGAAACTTCTTTTCCTCAGTCTCACTTTTGTTCCTTTTGCTGATCTGTTAAAACATAGATCCGAGCTGACAAAAGGGCAAACTGACCAGCATGCCTGAAGATGGAAGCGATATATGGTGAAAATGGCAAAGGCCTGCTACTAAACTGTTAGAAGAATTACTCTCGAAACCAAAGGGGCAACCAGTCGTTTGGAAAACATGAGAATTCCATTTAAATAATCAACCAAGGTAATATCCTCACTCAGTCGAGTCCATAGAATACCTCTCTTGGGATTTGTTTCTTCATCTGCACAATTCTTTGTGATGTAGTTCAGACGTACCTTGGAGTCTACCACTCATCTGAGGTGCCACTAAATGTATCGCAAGATATTTCCCCTGAAGACGACTGTCACCTGGGGAGCTGGTACAGCCCTCCTGGATCTTCTTCCAAGTGCATCGTCTAGCCATCCCACCATCTCCGTTTAGGCCTAACGTGATCGTAGGATCCCTTCAACAAGTCTTACCACCAGGAGTCTTGACTGCCTCTACAAGGGGGCCTCTGACATGTTTGGTTTTTTTGCCTTTCTCTTCGTTAAACTTTACCTTGGACCTTTCCAACCCTCCCAAGCAAATAACCATGACAGTACCAATGAATTCCATTTTCCAAGGACTCTCCTCCCAGTGGAACCTTCCTGACCTCCTCTAGCATCTAGCCAGTTATTATCCTGGAATGACTCCTCACCACTCCCATTAGACGAAAATGTCTACCTAAGTTTTTCTTTTCATTTTAAAACTGTTGATACTATTTTTGTCTTCATTTGATATTTAATTTTCAGATTTCTCAGCCCTCATAAATTTAATTAAATTTTGGAACTTAAGATTAGTTCCCTTCTATATTTAATTTCATTTCGCTCCCCACTTGATTTGGATTTTCACGAGTATAGGCAGAGGAGAAAAAACCAACTACACCTACACAGATCTCATATTAATCTGCAAAAAATACAATTTGCTTGCCCCAATATTAACATGCATTTCAGTTTTAACTAATCAATAAAACTTTTTCTTCACTAATGTAATTTTGAGAAAAATTACAGAAAACCAACTTGGAATTAAACCTAAGACATTTGGAATGATGTGTTGAAACTTGACCATCAGAGAAATTTCAGGTTTTTGAAGAGAACATAACATTTATGAAAACTTTAAACTCAGAAAATGAACTGTACAGTTTCATTTATATCTTAAAACATGTAGAAAATGTATTCCTAGTAGCCTTCATTATCAAAAATTCTTAACTAAAACCATAGAGCTGCATCTTAAAAGAAGTGATCTTCAAAAAACATCTATAAGCACCTTAATCTTAAGGTCTTTTAAACCAGTGTGGCATTACAAGAACATTGATGAGAATATTAGGGTGCATGATATCAGTTATGATGTTAAAACACATAAATATAAAAACAATTGGATCTTAAGGTATAAAAATACAGTATCTATTATTTATTTAAAATAAAAATCGAATTAAAAACTCACATGTCACTTTTTTCTGCTTGATAAAGCCGGTTCGATACAGATGCCAGAAAAGCCTGCACACAGTGTGTATCATTCTTCAAGCCAGCTTTCAAAGCCCTAATACAAAAATTACATTACCCGAGTTATGAAAAACTGAAATTACATAAACCAAAAAAATTGCTAATAATTATGAAGTTTCACAAACATGCATAAGTTTCTGTAAAATCTTTTTATCCTCACATTTAAAAAGAAACTTCCTTAAAAAATGGTTACCTCAATTCAATTTCTGTTATTCATTTAGAAAAATCGATAAAATATTTGCAGACATATAGACAGATATTATTAACAATAAAAGTTTGATTATAAACGTAAAGTAAGGATATAACTCAATCAACAAAAAAACTTCAAAAGAACAACAGCAACATTTTAGTTAACATCAAAATGAACCTTCTCCACTGCAAAATTTAGTTACCTTAAAATGTATTTAAAAATGTTACATCACAGAAAATAAATTTTTCTTTTGGCAAATTATAACTTCATCCTAATAAAATAACATTTCTTTATAATCATATTCAATTTCCATTAAAACAAACTCTATTAAACTAACTCTACGAGTCATAAATCAGGACAGAGTAGAGATAACTTAAACTTTAATTTGAGTATCTTGTTTTTATAGGACAAACACTAATTATGAAAATTTAATGAAGACAAATCATAATGCTGAGTAAAGTATACTATCACATTCAATGAACAATTCTTTGCAATTATTCTTATGTAATTATTTGCTAGAACTGTTCACAATTGCTGTGCATGTGAGAACTCATTACATTTTTTGGAATGTAACAGTAGAGTTCCAGACTGTTTTGTGAATAAAATATTTTTAGCATTAACCTTTTCAGCCCAAAAGCTATCTGAATGGTTATTGATTACTGAGTGCTTTGTAAAATTATAAATAATATTCCTAGTGATAAAAACAAGCACATTACTTGTTTATAAAAATAGTTTTTGAAACAGTTCCAAAAGAGTTAAACAGGTGAAGCAGAATTTGGAGATGATTTGCTTCAACAGCAATCCTATACTCTAGCAACTTGTTGCTTTCTTTATTGGAATTTAATGAAAATCATGTGTTTTTCTTCAAATGTAAAATGTGATTGCCGTTTAAAGCACCCGACTAACTGATTTACCTGCAAAGGTTCTCAATGGCTGTGTCCCTGAGTATCTCAAACGCAGTTCCTGAACTGGTGGTGGTAGCTGAGTAGACAGTGGATGGACACTCTGTTGTCACCATGATACTGAGGTTGGCAGAGCGCACCCCATGGTCTGTGGACTGGCGGTTCAGTCGGAGCAGGATGGGGGAGGGGTTCACCAGAAAGTCACGCAATGCATCAATGCAACTGTGCGCTATGCTGGGGAATTTCTCCGCCAGTTCCCCCAGACCCTGCAAGATGACAAGTGTTTACCATTGGGTTTTCACTAAAATTATTCAGTAATATTCCCTACAAAATATTATTATTTATGCCTATGGCAGAGATATTTTAAAAACATATTCTCAAAACCAAATCCTTTTGAAATTTTGATATTGTTGTAAAAAAAAAAAATCCTGCATTAAATTAAATTTGGAATAATTCAGAATTTTAACCTGATTAATGTTTGCTTCTTTACTAATACATGATAGTAATAAATATGCAAAAAAGATTTTTGTAAATTATTCTAATTTTCTGCAAAAAGAATTGGTGATCTGTAATAATTTGAACTGAAAAATTAACTTTGTATTAAATGTTAATGTACTAGAAACAACTTTTTGAGGCTGCATTAAAAGTGAATAATTGTTGTTACCTCTAGGCAAACCATCAGAAGTGGCATGTGTGCTAAAGCTATTTTTGCAGAGTGTGAGGAATGTATCTTTTCTTGAAGCCGCATGCATAAACCATCGGCACCTGCATAGTTAATATTAAAATGCCATGTTTATAAAAATATTTTCTAATTTGAATTGTTATTGTAATTTTTGAAACAATAAAAAAATTATTGTTCTTTTTTATAAATTTAAATATTTTACCCTGGTTTATATTTAACCATCCAATTAACAAACAATATCGTATGATATGTTGATAAAGCTAAAAGATTATTATAAAATATGGTTAATTGTACATAGTGTTAAAGTAATAAAGTAATTCAGAGGTAATGATGCTATACTATGCATCCTTGAGGTAAAGTTTTTTACTCTGTATCCTCCCCAATTTGACTTGACAACAGAATAATGCTTAGCCCTTCAGCAACCCAGAAATTCAAATTTACTAAAATAAAAGGCAATTTTCTGCTTATTACACAACAAAGGATTTTCAAATAAGAGATAAATTTTGTACAATACTATAAAAGTCAAGAAGTGAAAAAATAAAACATTTACATGTTTCAATTTAAAAAAAAAAAATACTTCAAGAGATTTAAAGTTTAATTATTTTTTTTTTTTTTTTTTTTTTTTTTTCAAATAATCTAATGTTAAGATTTAACAAGTAAATATTTTTAAAGTTTTATAACCAATGTGAAATCTTATTTACCATTATCTCTTATGTTCAGTTTCTAGAGTGTTACTCAATCTTGCAAAACTAAACAGTTAAACATTTTAGCAGGGAGAGAGAGGACTAGCTTTTTGTAGAGTTCATAAGTTTTTGTCTTATGATATTTACTATTTACTTATCGTATACTAAGATATGTGATTTTAATGTTATTTTATAATTAAAAATTACTAAAAAAGGAAACATAAAAACACATCTCCCAAGCTCTGGGTGGGTAAGTAATTAATGTTTGTGACACAATACTGTTTATTAGTGAGTAATATAATAAGAAGTTAAAAATCTACAAATTATTACAGTGGTCCGTACCAATGTCATCAGCAACTGCCCACACCAACAAGTCCACACAGGCTGCATTGGCCTGTACATTCACCTTGAATTTATTGACAACTGTGAAGTTTGACTCCTTGTCTTCCCGTTCACTAGCATCATGCTGACGTGTCTGTAATTCAGTCTGTCCAGACAGAAACAGCCCCCGAACAAACTCCTGCACATCCTTTGTAAATGGGGTAGGGAGATCTACAAAGCAAAAATAACCTTACAGTGCTTCCACTTTTTTTATAAATAACAAGTGCCAAGGGAAATTGGCCACTAAAAAGAAAAAAAAAATTATACATCAATCTCCTTTTAAAAGTAGTAAAACTTTTTAGTGCATATTTTAATTATGTAAATCAAATTATTACTATTATTTTTTTTTTCAATAAATGTATTAACATTTATTTGATTATTGAATATTTAATTAATTCTTTGTAGAGTGAAAAGGAAGCAGTTAAAGTGCTTAAAGCTACTGCATAATGTAGAAATGTAATAGATTCTTGTTTGGAATAACAATAAACATATCATAAATAAGACACTGTTTAAGAAAACTATATTCTCATTCAAATCCAATAAAAAAAGTTGATACAGCTCGCAAGATCTCTATGCACCTGCACATTTTAGTATTTCATCGAATATCATTCTGAATTTTTTATAGAATGTAAAGAAATAGTAGATTCAGAAATATACTGGTCCGTTGAGGGAAAATGACTGAAACCATCTTAAAATTATTAAACAAATATGTCTTAATTTAACAAATAATGAGCATCCTTTCTTGAGAATAATCAGCACTTTTTTGGTAACAATTTTGAGAATCCTTATTTGTCTGGTAACCCACTGCTCATTGATTTTTAATGGCAAAGGAAAGAAATGATTTTACTCCACTGGTAGCAAATACTTGGTCTATTTAAAACTGAGCCAGGTTAGCAATAAATGTTACATCGTGACATAAATCCAAAAATATAACCAAGAGTGTCCATGTGCGTGGAACTATTTGTCTTTTACAGATATTTAATTGCATTCCAATGTTGACGAAATTCTGTGTGTTTGATCTTCAAAACAAAAAGTTCACTGTCTTTAAGAGTCTTTGAAAAACACACATCCCCCCTTTCTCACACCAAAAGCAGTAAGATATTACAACTTAGATCTACTGAACCAATTTGTACCTAAGTTTTTCTGTATCTTAATTAATCCAATGATCAGGAACACAAAATCATATCAATGATTTGTGGTTAAGGTAGTGAAATCAAGGATAAGAATGAAATGAAGCATGCTCATAACTTGAAACCAGAACAACACCAGAAACTTCAGCTGGTAAATAAAAAAATAATCTTGCCCACTCAGTTTGGATTTAAAAGAAGGAAGTATGCGACTCTCTCAACAGCACAACAAGATTCATCTGTTTCTTTCCTGCGTGAAAATTAAAGAGTGATCAGTTACCCAGACAAAGAGGATGGCCATTACTTAAAAAGTTACGACATATTTGGTATCGGCTTTAATTCGGCTAATTAAAAGTCAATATTCAAACAGCTTCAGTAATTTTTTCCTTGGCAGACAATTACTACTTGTATATTCTTAACCTACTAGTACCACAAAAGCCTGAAACTGATATTTCTTTCAGGTATTGAATACTTTCATATTCCGAAACAATTTTAAGATTACTTACTTGACTGCGGATGTAGGAGTTCTCTCAATAGGCAAACAAGAACCAGATTAATAGTCTCACTAAAGGTTTTGTATGGGAATATTTTGAGCTGTCCAGACTAAAAAATATTTTAGGGAAAATATATAAAAATTATTGACATAAAATAAAAGTACTTGGTTTTAAAAATTGATAAAACAAAACTTGAAACTGAATATTAAGTTATATTTGTCAAATTAAACTTCCTTAGGTTTTGCCAAAAAATTAAAATGCTAATTTTATAAATTAATTACAAAAAGTTAGAATCATTAACACTCTGCATAATAATTAAAAGCATTCACACAATGAAAAAGTAAAGAAATGAGACAGGTAGGTTCTATAATTAAATTGGACTTTGTAAATTATGGACATCTGAATATGTGTAACATAGCATATATCTTGTTTATATACAGTCTGATTCAATTCTGTGATAAAAACATTCTAATGTTTTTATTTATAAATCCAAGATCAATAAACAATTTCTGCCTGATATTATAAGCAATTCTAAACATTTTCTAAAATGAGAATATTGCTGACAAAATTTAAATAAAAATTTACAAAATTGTAACATAAATTGTTTAAATCTAGCTTGCAACATATTCTATGAAATTTCAAAACATGGTTTATAAAATTTAGAAGTGTGCACTTAATTGAATTATTAAATCTGCCAATGATAATTATTTATAACAAATCGTCATTCTTACTCAATTATAACCATTGAATGTTTATACTAATATATATATATACTAATATATATATATACTAATATATATATATATATATATATATATATATATATATACTAATATATATATATATATATATATATACTAATATATATATATATATATATACTAATATATATATATATATATATATATATATATATATATATATATATATATATATATATATATATATATATATATATATATATATATATATATATTTTTTTTTTTTTTTTTTTTTTTTTTTTTTTTTAATTTAAAAAAGTGAGATGAGCATATCATTTGCATTCTTGTTATAACTTAAAAAAAATTTGCAATAAAAAAAAATAGTAGTTATTACAATGTTTCTATGTAAATCTATGAAATTACACATTCCTTACACTATAAACTTCAGACGCCTGCTCATCCAAGAAGTCCAACAGATCTTTAGTTAGAAGCTTTTTAGCCTAAAAAATATGCATTAGTTTTATTCAAAAAAATTGTTTGGTATAAAACTACTAAAATAGAACGTTAAAGTTTTAAAATTTTTGGAAAATGCATAAAAAGTAACTTGGAAAACTTGTACACAATTCAAAGTTTAAATATTTAAAACATAGAAATGCTTAATGAAGGTCGGCTTATTGATGGGTACAAACTAAAGAAATGGCAAATAGTGATATATAAAAACATTTATTGGTATTAGGTACAGTTGCATTAAATTTCTCATGCTATACGAGATGTGCAAATGCTGTGCACTTTATGTAACATCAAATTTTTTTGCCTAGTTTTGCAACAACATCCAGTTTTTGTAACATCCAACAAATGTTATACAATGTTTGTAACATCCTAACAAAATTTAGAGAACCGAGAGTAATTACATTTTCAAGTGGAGTAACCTACTGGGATGCATCAAAGAATTTCTGAATTTGCATCTTATAAAGGAGATAAACCAGAAAATTTCTGCTAGGCAGCTAAACAATCAACATGAGACAAATCAATCACAATTCCTATCATATCTACTCATTTTAGAGTACTTTCTAAAATGAGTACATGTGGAAGATCACTGGTAGAATTTACAGAGTGTAGAGGGTGGGAATCAAGCCAAATTTCACTTGCTTCGTAGGAAAATACTCAGCCTCTGAGCCTGCTTGGATTACATAGGTCAGCCAAAGTATTAGTTATTGCTAAATGCACTCCTGATTTCTATGAAAATTTGAAATACCTAGTTTGGTTAAGAATTGGGTTGCGTTGATTTTTCTATTTTTAACTTTCGTGTACACGACACTGAAATAAAAATTTGTTCCCTAAATGTAATTGCGTTGTGTAATTTTTACTCTACCTGAAATTCTCGCATAGTATCCCACATCAATCTAAAACCTGAAAACGATTCCCTTACATGATCATGATACTCCCAAAAGAATGAAAGAAATCAAAACCACTACTAAGAATTACATGAGTAACCAGTTTTTATGATTAAAGGGAAAATACAAATATATTACAGTTATCTAGTTTACAATTAAAACACTTGTGTAGAACTCAGCTTGTATCAATACATAAGCATAGGTAAAAGGTATTTAACATTTGTTTATAACAGTCAAATGGGGAGAATAACACTTGAATCAATTCGTAAGAAGAGATAAATGGGTATTTAACATTTGTTTATTACAGTCAAACGGGGAGAAATAACACTTGACCAAAGGTGAAGGAATAACTCCTCTAATTGTAATCCTAATAAAGATACATCTCAAAATTAATATTCCCATACTAAGGTTAGGCTTGGGTGAGATGAGAACTTCCCAAAAATTTAAAAATACCAAAATACGATAATCAATCAAATAAATTTAAATGAAAGAAAACCTGGGGTAGACATATTCCGTCTACTGATGGTGGGGAGGCAATGTCTGGGGTCAACAGGATGAGTTGCGTCCGGATATAGGCTATGGTGAGAGGCCCTTAAAAGTTCTTGGAGAGTTAATCGTTGAGATGTATCGGGGTAAGGTGTAATGCACAAACGGTTCAGAATGGTGGCTGGAAGGACAGTCAGAGAAGTAGATAACCCCAGAAAAGGAACGATATTGATGCTGGCAGATATTGAAGTAAAAGTTCTTGGAGAGTTAAACGTTGAGATGTATCGGGGGTATCGGGGGAAGGTGTAATGCACAAACGGTTCAGAACAGTGGCCGGAAGGACAGTCAGAGCAGTAGAGGATCCCGGAAAAGGAACGATATTGATGCTGGCAGATATTGAAGATGAAGTACCTCCCCATCCCCACCCCCCGAAAGGAAGTAAGGCTTGACGCCCCATCACGCAAGGGTATCCGGCTGGATGAATTATCTTCTCAGAGAAAAAGACTGACTTTAAAAATATCCGACGCTCCTTCGCTTCAGATCAACCCCCGAAAAGAAGTAAGGCTTGACGCCCCAACACGCAAGGGTATCCGGCTGGATTAAAATATCTTCTCAGAGAAGAACGGATGGTGAAAATATCCGATGCTACCTTGTCAGTGGGCGGCCACATTCCGGCATTCCCATGAACGAGAAAAAAAAGAAGCTCTTCAGATGAAAAATCTCTGGCTGGTATATAGCCTGAAATCAAGTCAGGTCTCCACCTCCCTCTGCTCCTCGGGAATTATATCAAAAGTTCCAGCATCCCTCCTGAGTTGCATAGTTACAACATGGCGGCTGTAACGCCATTTCTTCCCGAGGTCTCAGCGTCACTCGAGCATCGCCACTGACCAAAAACGCAACCTTCACCTACGAAAAGCCCAGACAGAATGATCCAAGAAGACGCTCTCAAATCCCGCACCAAACCGGCTCCACCAATCAGGAGCGTCCGCGTGCAACGATGCCAAAGGACAATTCAAACTCCCCTTTTTTTTTCCCGGAATCGGTCCTCTCTCGGGACGGTAGGGGGGAAAATAACCAAACTAAAAAGGACAGGAACGAGGAATATATACCTAAAAAAAACAATTAATTCCCAATCCCATGGTCAAGCATTATTTACACAAATTATCGCAAACCGTTTAAAGTAGAATTAATTTTACAAGACTTGCATACCTTAGTGAATTAACTAGCACCAGTTACATTAAGTAAAAATTTATACTAGTTTGTAAGGAAATAATTCAATATTTATAAAACAACCTAAAAGAAGCATTGTTAATTGGTGTTTAATGTCACCACAACAATTGAAAAATCTTGTATTCCTGTTCTATAACTAATCATTTGCAGTGGATTCCGTCACATGTAAGTCTATATGGGAATGAGATCGCTGACTCGCTGGCAAAACTTGGCACAAATGAACCCCTGCCGGATAACTTGGCACTCACATTCTCGGAAATTCCCTCCATTAGAAAGAATAGTGTACAGCTGGACTGGAAAACTCCCCCAGATCATATCTGGTACTCTGGGGATAAGCAGGGTCGCGCTTTGACCTTCAGGGGTGATAGACTGCATACACTAGATTCATCAGTGGTCACCTAAAGTGCATGAAGTATGAACTAAAGCAAAACATCTATCCTGCTTGCAATAAATGTTTCTCCAGAGCAGCCAGCCCAGTCCACCTCCTTAGATGTGTGGATTTTGAAAAAGAGAATTTTTAGTGTGATCCGGTCATGTTTTTTGATTTCCTGAGGGTGAATGGACTCATGGACCTGGTCTAAATCCGATAGACCAGTGGGGATGAGAAACAACAACATAAGTAATCATTAGGTTAAGCTAAAACATACTTACTATAGCCAAAACAGCTTGCAATTGAGCCACAGAAAATACCAAAGGATGCTCCCCATCCTTCAGCATTCCCAATACAGGCAGCTTCCCAAAGCTCGAACCAAATTTGTAGAAATAGTAACTAGTCGGGTCATAAGCCAACGAAGCTTGACTATAGAGTGAGGCCCTCTTGCTGGAGAGTCCGCCCAGCATGGAAAGGTCGGCCCCGGAGTCTTGGCTGGCCAATCCATTGCTGGATGCATTTCTAGAAACTGCTGACATGGAACGGTGGAGGATAGGCCTAAAGTTGTGAAAGGTTCGCTGCTTCAGAGAATTGGTGGAAGGGATCTTACGCAATTTGGAGTTGTCTGGAGAGGCGGGACTTGTGGCCTGTTGGGCTGGGAATAGCCGTAGGAAGAGGGCAGGGCCTGTCTTGCTGGCTCGGCCTATGGCACGGGCTGTGCCTATGAAGACCGGAACAACGGATTTGCAGAGTGTAACTGGAATCCAAAGTTACATTTTAATGCCTCTTGCTTGTTAAACATGAAAGTTTTAGAAGTTCGCTGTGAGATTCCTAACATTGTTATAATAATACAAAAAAAACTGCTTTACACAATATGTAACATTGAAAATAAAGGTAGTATGATTTAGCATAACTGCACTAGTACTTAATACAGAAGAAATAAATACGCTGATTCCTTTATTTTTAAACACAGTACGATTTGTACAACTTTAAAAGCCATGTGTAGGTGCAGATACCAATGTCTCCTAATGCAGATAATTGGAAAATTCAAGCATGCATAATTATCTTTCAACAACTTAAATATTGTAGGCAAAGAACCTTTCTGCATCTAGATGGGTTTACAATGAAAATTAGCTTCAAAAAGTGATTTGAGAGTTGTATTTATAAACTTATTTTTCATTTTTTCAGAAGCATGTTTATTGATTTGAGCAATTATTTCTTCATTTAATTAATTTAACTCAATTTTTTATGCACTAAAACTGTATTAAATAAAAATAAGTCTTTATTTATACATTTTTGATAAAAAAATATTAGTAATTTCTCGGATATACCTTTTGCGGCACTGCATCGTGCATTAACCGACTCCTTTTCTTTATAGTTCCTGCAAAGATTAGCTAAAGTACCCAACAATTCAACTTGAGCTGCAATAATCTAAAAGAACAGAGATAATGTCTACATATACTGCATAAAATTACCTCTACTAAATTAAACATAAACAAGGTTAATAAATTACATAAAAAACACTTATGATAGAAATTTATGCTAATAAAACTTATCTTATAATTATAATGCTTTTTGGAAAATAAAAACATACAACTTAATGAAACAAAAGCAGAAAACAATCTGTTATTGTTTCTGTATACGTTACTAAAAACAGAACAGTGTTGGTAGAAAATTTTATTTTTATTTATGACGATATCTGTGTTGAAAACCTATCAATATTTTTACAGAAATCAATATAAATTAGTTTTTATAACTCATAATTTAGTACAATCAAACTTTTTATATGGAATAAAATATATGCAGCTTACTGTTATTTTTTTATTCTACTTTTTACAAGAAAATATAAAGATACTTCTAATAATCAGAAAAAAATACAATAAATAACCATATGTATTAAAATGCAACAATAAAATTAAAATACAAATTTGATGCTTAGAACTCATAAGCTAGATAAAATGTTAACAGCTTTCAAATGTGGTCATATGAAAATTTCAATTAGTATATTTAAAAATGCAATTAAGTATTAACTATTCAGATAACATTTTTTTTTTTTTTTTTTTTTTTTTTTTTAAATTTGCTTTTGGAAAGTAGTTTTTCTGTGTGCAGTGGTGAGAGGCTTTAAGTGACAACATTTAGACCACAAAACTTTTTCTACGGGAAACTATTGTAATAGGTGGAATTATTAAAGACAGAGATCCCCAGATCCCATCGAATTCACAGTAATTTAGGGGGTAGTCTTAATGCAGAAAGCAATGTGAAATTAAAGCTTAATATGTCAAAAAATTTCACTTATTTAAAAGGGGGAGGGTGGAGATTATAATATAATTTTTAATACTTTCACAACACTTCAAAAATTAAAGTCATTTTAAACTGTCAATATTTCAAAATGTATAATGCAAGAAAGTTCTCTGGAAACATGGAACAAAGCTACCAATTACAAACAACATGAACTGTCACGCAAGATTTATTTATCAAATTTTTATTTCTCAATACAAGAAATGTTTATGTCCTACCTTAAAATTTTTTTAACAGATTGTAATATTAAAGAAATGCAAGTTTAAATGAAATTTATAAAAGTGAAAATTGTTAATTTAGATAGCACTTTTCAGTTACGAACAGTAAATTTACCTCTTCTTGAAGCTCTTCATTGAAGCAAGCAATATCAGATAACAAAGTATTTAAGCAAAATGCAAAGCGTTCACTGACAGGAATACCTGAAAAGACAATATTAAATAATGAAATAAACTTGCCAATCTGAAACTTGCTTTAAATCTGAATTCCTTGAAATAGTAGGATATTCTTTAAAGCATAATGATGTTAAATATTTATTAATGGGACAAAAATATAAATTTAAAATTTTTAAATTTGCAAACTCAATTTGTAAAAATAAGCAAGAAACAATATAATTTATAAAGACAAGATGTCTAAAAAGTCATAGCCCTACCATTATGTGCAAACAAAAATTAGAAAAATAAAGCATTATTTTTTCCAACATATATTATCATGCTATAAAAAAAAAAAATAGTAAAGCAGTAGCTTCTTTTTTTCTTGCTTTGCTATTGCTTGATTTACTTTATTACACTTGGCATCATTCTTTTAGTGAGTAGGCAAAGTTGTAAAGTATACAAAGTTGTACAATATATTACACTAAAATATGTCTGATGTTTGATACAGTGTGTTTCTAAAGTATATAGACAACCGGTTTTTTGGATTTAAGAGCTAACTAAACGAGTAAGAAAGATTAAATAAATTATGCAAATATAAATTAAGGTAATACAAATAATAAAATACTCAAACAACTTTAAGCAGTCATAGATTTAATATAAATAAAATAAAAACAAAAAAATGCTGTCCCAAAAATATATAGAAACCGATGTTAAATATGTTACCAGTGCTGATTCAAGAACTGAGAGCTAAAATGTGCATACCAAGGTTATGTACTTGTAACACAATAGTTTCCTGAGATAAAAGCTAATCTGTTTTTCCTTGTTCGACTGATTGCAATGATGCCTAGCAATGTGAAGTTTTCCAAAAATGAAAAATTGCACATCTATCATTTGAAAGCTTGTGGAATGAAAGCTGTGGACATTACAAGAAAAATTTAACATAGCAGGGTTGGTATTTACCAAATTCTATCAAAAGGTGACGATTTTGAAACAAAATTCTGTTCTGGGGGACCAAAAAAAACAATTAAAAAGCAAGACAGAGAGATTTTGAGATTAGTTTCAACCCAGAATATGTCTATATGGTCAATTTCAAGAAAAGTTACCCTGCCAGTATCAAAATCCACAGTGCATCAACGGCTGCAGACAAGTAAATTTCTTACTTATCATGAAATGCGTCGCTCACCAAAGTTTACAAAACGGCATAAAGACGCTCGTGTTCAGGGGGCCCAAAATTTTATGAATTGGACAGATGAATGGTTGAGTGTTATGTTCAGTGATGAAAAGTTTAATTTGGATGGACCCGATGGTTAGGCATATTACTGTCACGATATTCATAAGGAACCACAAACATTTTTTAACAGACAACAAAGAAAGGGTTCACTCATGGTGTGGGGAGCATTTTCTTATAACAGAAATACTGATACTGTTTTTTTAAAAGGTCGTCAATGCTCCAAAGATTACCAGAAAATGCTCAAAGCTTACTTCCATTTAGAAAGTAGCTAGGTGGGGACAAATGGATATATCAGCAGGATAGTTGCTCCATTCATGCGTCAAACTCTACAATGCAATGGTTTAGACAAAATCAAGCAACTGTTATGAACTAGCCAGCACTAGGTTCTGACCTGAACCCAATGGAGAGCCTCTGGGGAATATTAGTTAAAGAAGTATCCGCTAATGTGCATCAATTTGCAACAGTTCAAAATCTAAAGCTGCAAATTGAACGAAGTTGGTTTTCTCTAAAACCAGAATTTCTTCCAACTCGTGTTTGAAGTATGCCTGATAAGGTTTTTGAAGGAATTCAGAAAAACGGCTAAAAAATTTGAATGTTAAAGAAAAATGAATGAGTTGTCTATAAACTTTTGGAACAGTAAAATTTAATTTTTATCACAAAGTCTGTGATTTTGTGATATTTTTGTATATTATTATTATTGTGTTGATATTATTTATAATTAAACATGATTTTAAAAATGTTACTCGTTCTTTTTCAATTTGTAAAAAAAAAAACATGTGGTCTATATACTTTTGGGATGCACTGTACTACTAAAAAACATATAAACATAGAACAAATACTCTTCATTGCTGAATTTAATACATCAACATATTGAATCTTACATTAATTTATAAAAAGATTTATTCTAATTGTATATCTTACTTTGAAAATATATAGTTAAAGTAATCAACTCTTGCATCAATATCAGTAAAAAGTGCATTCAAGGACGTTTGAATAACAACAATCGATTAAAAAAAACTTACGATCTGTGCCATGGATGCGAGCTTCCTCAATCCAGATAGCTTTGGCTAACCCCTTTAGAAGTTTCATAAAGTAAGGGAAAATATTATCCTGGTACTAGAATAAAGAAAAAATTATAAAGCATTTATCATTTTAATTTATTTAGCTTTCAATAAAATCTGGATTTGGTAAAAGATTTTCCATATTTTTACTGCACAAATTAGAAACAAACTCTTTTGTAGAGATATCAATGGTCTTTTTAAAGTAGTACTCCAACCTTTAATGCTCAAAAGTTTCTGCTAAAAAAACATGTATTAAAGCCATCACAATAATATACTTCTAATTATAAAATTGATCTCGCTCCAACTGACACAGCATCACCTTTCATATTAAAACACCTCCAATTTCCAATACTTCCTGCATATGCTATAACAATAAACAAGGCTCAAGACAAGTCAATTGATCATGTTGACATCAATTTGGAGACCGCAGTATTTTCACACAGCCAACTGTATGTGGCGTTGTCACGATCCAGAGTTGCAAGTCAAGTGAAGTTGTATATGGAATCAAATTCCCAGTAAGGAAGATTATTGAATGACCAGTGACAATTCATATCCAACGTAGTTTTTCAAGAGGTTCTTTATTGAAAACATTTTTTTTGTCAAATATTTTTTATCATTCATATATATATTAGAAATAATTGTCATTTGTACAACATTAAAAGAAATTGAATAAATATTTCATGTAATAATTTACAATTTTGCAATTTCAAAAAAATATTTTAATTATTATTCAAATTTTAGTCCCAAACAGTAAAATGTTGTATCCGTGGAACATCACCACTTATTATTTTGACTTTTGGCAGGGTAATATTTTATAAACTAAACAAGCTTAAAATTCTTTAGACAACATTTTTAAGCTGAGAATATGTTCTTGAACACATATCTAACACTTCACACAAGTCAAGTTTAAGTTTCATGTTAATTTTATTTCAAATTTTATGCCTGTAATCAGGGCAATAGGTCACAGTTATTTATGAATAGTTTAATCAATTTCATTGGACTTGACTGATAAAAGTGTTGAGATGAGGTGTCATATCCGTGGAACTCAATAGAATTTAAATATCAGTTAAATTTATAAAAAATTGTTGGAATCTTAATATCTGATGAAATAGCTTTGTTTTGAAAATACAGTCAAACACCATTAACGCGAAGTCAATGAAGCCGCCGAAATTGTTTGTGTTAACACAATTTCATATTAAACGAGTAAATTAGCGTTAACACATTCGCTGCCACTGACGGGCTGGCGCGTCAGCATGGCGCTACTTCCCATGCCGGCGACGCTCTGGAACGACGATCGAGTATGAAAAGTAAACTGCTTTATTTTTAGTTCGGATTTGGAGGTTGAACGATGAGGTTTTTGAGGCACGTTAGTGAAGCATTATTTTTATATTTTTAGGAAATAAAAGGTTTTTCCTTTTTTCTGGTTTTACTATTAAAATATAAGGAACGTTTTTAATCATTAAAACACTTTTTTTAAATTCGGCTTCTGAGGATGGATTTATAAATTTTGGTGGCAGCGAATGTGTTAAGTTTTAAGTACAGAGAACTGCTTTTACTTCACGTTAAAAAGCATTTCATGTACAGCGATTTCGCATAAACGGGGTTTGATTGTATCAGGAAATCGAAAAGCTATTGTTTTGTCACAATCGTGGAACTAGTTATTATGGGTGGAAGAGAATGGTTAATTAATATTTGGTTATTTATATTTGATTCCTGAACATATTAAACAGCCTAATATATTCATCTGAAACAATAAACAACATAAATTATAGGCACTTTTTTTGTATTTGATTTGTACATTTGATTTAAAATGCTTTGAAGTTGGAATTTAGAAAATTTGATTTTTTTTTTTTTTTTTTTTTTAATAAATATGATTTTATGCAAATGTTTCAAAACTGAATTTTTTTTCATTTTTTTAGTGACTGGTGTTTAACTAACTCTTCTTGGTTATAACTAATTTTTATTGAAGTCATTAAAAGTGAAATAAGACAACTTTTGCCTTCAAAATATCTTTTTTTGCATCTATCTATTGAGGATTCGAAATTTAAAATTAATTATTTGTAATATTAGAACTGAAAAAAATAAGACACTTTGTTCTGCATCAAATGACAACCCATACAGTTATATTCTCATCCAGTTACTTGTTTTTCAAAAATAAACAGTCAAAATATTGTTTCCAAAAACCCTATGAAAATCAAAAATGTGCTCTAAAATTATATTTGTCTCCTTTTAAGTTGCATAGTATTTAACCAGTGGTAAAAGTAATATTAATTATATTTTATAACTTTTTATTTTCTCAGCAGGGATTTATACTTCATGTCCCATCTGTGAACCAGGGCTCCAGAAAAATATTTTCTTCCTACGTACACAAATACCATTACCAAAAATTTCCTGCGAGTCTGTGCGCTTTAAATTATACCGTAGCAGAAAATTAATTTTTACGTACTATTGAGGATTTAAAGTTATTTAATTCAAAACCTTCTTGGCATTTATTTTGGAAGCATCAGACTCTGCAAGATAAACATTGGTTTCCAATGGCAAATTTTCAGCTTCAATATTAGGATCATTAGTACAGGGTTGGCTTCAAGGTTGAACTTGTGAAACGGAAGCAAACATTGATTCTTGTCCAACATGCCTCCTTTTCTAACTGTTTTCATTTTTGTGATTACGATTTAAATGATGGGAATAGTTTTGCTCCAACATTTTTTCATTGCAAATACAGCATTTCATTTTCCTTGTCTTGCTTGGATAGCTCCTTTTTATTTTAAAGAAAAATTTGTTGTTTTTTTTTAAATTACAATGAAATATCCCAAGAATTCTTTCAAATTAAAAAGAAGATTGAAGGAAATAAACTCTCAAGTGCCTAAAACTCAAGATGCAAATGGATTGAAAAAGTTACAGTAAAAGAAAAACTTGTAATTGCATGTTTCAGGTTCAGATTCCAAATTTAGAAATGATTCCCTACGGCTGTCAACACTTCTCCCTTCCCCGCCCAACCTAATTGAAATATCTCCTTCTTCCTAGAAGGAGAAATGGAGATGGTGGGGAAGTATATGGAGAATAGCATCTCCCCCCAAACCTCTTCCCTCCCGGAGTTACGGGAGTCAACACCTCTTCCCACCTACCTAACTGAAATTTCTCCTTCTTCCTAGAAGTAACTGGTGGGAAACGATATGGGGAATAGCAATCCTGCGGAACGATGTCGCTTTTGCCGGAATGCAGATCGCTCGATCTGTTAAGCGCATAAAAAAAAAAAAAAATTTAAAAAAACACTCACGACTTTTGATTTTAATTTCCTGCAGGATATGGCGATTTCCTGCGTACATCGTACGCGCGTACGACCATTTTATCGGACTCTGCTGTGAACATTACTTTTTATAATAGTATTTATAAAAATTAAAAAATCTTTTTTTTTTTTATCTCAACCACCATAATACACTCACTTCCAAAATTTAAGCACGGAGAAGAAAATATTAATTTCTGTAAGTCAATCTGAATTAAAGAAGCTAAAATTTGCTGCAAACATAGAAGGAAGTATTCAAATATGTTAGGTAACAGCCAATCCCGATTTCGCGCAGAGAAACATGCAGTCGTATAAGAAGCCTGCATTGAGAAGGGCTACAGGAGTTGCATGCAAGTGCTAATGAAAGGTGTTTAGAATATTCGTACGGTTTGTTTTCAAGCTAGACATGTTTCTATGCCTTCCAGAAAATGAATGTAAGATTCTGAGCGCTGGCAGGCTGTCGAACGCATTGAAGCAAGACAGTCTATCACAAATGTTGTTCTCTTCTTCGGCAACCATCATTCCGCGATTTCATGATTATGGAAACAATTCCAAACTAGCCAAACAGTTGTCCAAAGACCTGTAACCGGTTGTCCAAGGGTTACAACCCCTGCAGAAGATCGATATATTACTGTTGTAGCCAAGTGGAATCAAAGATCGTAGGTGTGACATCTATAGTTGCAGCGGCCATTGGTAAGACGATATCTGCCACTACTGTTCATCGAAGGCTACACATGAATGGTCAGTACGCCCGGGTACCACATGTTTGTGTTCCTTTATAAATCGAATCCAAAGGGGCACAATATAGTGGTGCCGCCAGGATGTGAATTCGACTGTGTCTGATTGGAGCAATGTTATGTTCACAAATGAGTCTAGATTTGCCCTACAACCTGATGATAAGCGTGTAAGGGTCTAGAGGGAACAAAGCGTATGCAATTGGCCGCAGAACATCACGCATGGTCTGGGCAGGAATTTCATTATGATATCACACCGACATGCACATCTTTAGGGCGAGGTTCTGTAACAGCTGTACGGTATCGAGATGAAGTCTTAAACGAGACCCCATTGTGAAACTGTACTCTGCAGCAGTTGGTCCTTCTTTCGTTTTAATGGATGATAATGCGCGTCACCATAGAGTTGCCATCATTAACGACTTTCTGGAGAATGAGGGGATTGTGCATAAGGAGTGACCGGCTTACTAGCCAAACCTTAATCGAATCGAAAATCTTTGGGATGGCCTCGGCAATGCTGTATGTAAACGTTTCCCACTTCCAGCCATTCTCAGAGATTTAGAAACTTTCCTACAGGAGGAATGGCGATTACTGAACTCTGCGGTGGTTGATCACCTCGTAACAAGCATGATCTTGTGCTGTACACTTTGAACGCAAGTGAGAGATGCTCCCATACCCTATTAATGTCAAGTTGTTGTTGTTTTTTTGTTTTTTTTAATTTAAACATAATTTGGTTAATAACATAAATATGATGTCATCTTATAATTTATGAAAATTCAATATTTTTTAAATCTCTATAATTCTTTGTTTTGTTTCATGATAAAACATAGAGCTACTTACTTGCAGCATTTCGTGTCAATCAAAGCAGTTCTTATAATTTTTTTTGCATTTTATCGCTTCGTGCTTAACTTTTGGAAGTGAGTGCACTATTATTACTCTTGATTATATCTCCCTATATAGTAAGTATAAAAATTTTGGAAGAACTTTTTTTAATTTGATCAAATTCTTGATTTTTCATAGAATGACCCAAATAGATAAATTAATAATTTTTATAATGTAAAATAGGTTCACACATAAGTTAATGATCCCGGCAATAATAAACTAATGATTTTTTAAAACTGTCATCAAACGGCTGGCAGTCATAACTGTTGTAATTTCATTAAAGTATATTATCTTATGTAGAGGAAGAAATATTCATTTTAGTTATAATATCAATAATCAACAATCAGTATTGTGTTTACAATTATGAACGTACTAAAATAATTTAACCACGCTCTTTGATCTCTTGGCTGTAATGGCTATTGCTTGCAAAATAAACTGTATATTAACTTCCTTCTAGTAAGCATGGATCAGTAATAATAGTGCTGAACTACATTTCAAGCAAACTGAGTTTGAGCCTCTTTTCAACAATATTCATTTAAAAGTAGTTGTCTACAACCAACAAGCTTGACCGAAAATTATATATTCAAAGAAAGGAGATCGCATGCAAGTACAACTCACATGCCCAGAGATAGGATATTAAAGAAAATGTTAACAATTATACTCAGTATGAAAGTGTTAACAATTGACCATTTTTTTAATCAATGGTTAACAAAATTTGTCTTTAAGTAGTGTGAAGACTTATAGAAGTATATGCATCTGTCTTAAGAAGAACATTCAAGCAGGCACTGAATATGAAGAACAACCTTTTGTAACTCTTCCTTAATCTTACAGTAGTTATGCATATTTGTTACATGCATTTCAGAAAAGTGTTTAAAGATTTCAAGCAAATAATGCTTCAGTGAGACATTTTAGCTAAACAAATGATTTATTTCATGTAGAAGAAAGTGAATTAGATAAGCTTTTGTGTTTACGAAAAATAATCATAGAAATTAAATATTCAAAGTTTAAATATTACAAAAGTATTTGTTAAACTATAAGAGAAGTTACTATAATTATTATTGATATGATATCCTAAAATTGACTTTTTATTCAACAACTCAAATGTACGGAAATTATAGTTTTAAAAGGATAAAACATTTTCCTTGTTCAGGAAACAATGGGTTTTTAATGATTTTAGGTAAAGATGCATAATTTAACTCATTGTTCAAGAAATAAGGAATTGTTTTAAAAATAATAAGGACATTTCTTATTCACTGTATAGGATGCCTACTTTTCAGAATTGTATTATTCATTCTCTTCACTACCAAGTGAATATAATATGGTTTTGTTTCTGTAAAAGTAAAATTAAATGTTGAAGAGCTTGGATAAGTAAAAAAAAAGGACAAATATAACACACCTGACACCCAGACTGCAAAAAATAAACACCAAGTGCAAATACTCCATCTTGCCCTCTTTGATCAAATTTGAAAATACCCTGTGCTGTTTCTTGAGGACACATGTTTATCAAATGCTGCACCTGCAAAAGCAATTACCATAAATTAAAGGATGAAAACATTATCTTGTACACAAAGGTCATTATCAAAATATCATTACTTTAAATTATTGTCTTACGTCATTTCATCTTTCGTTAGTGAACTCCATAATATCTTAGATTATTATTTTTTTAGTTTATTGAGATCATTGGAGGTTTGGAAAGCTTGATTTTGATTTGAAAGCAAATCCTATTCATTTATTACTAATCATGCGTACTGATTTTGCTTACGTTTGTGTAACTTTGAAATGGCAAGATTTAACAACTCAATTGTTTGGAGTGTGCATTTATTTTAGGTGTAGGATTATGGTATTTTAATGTTTGAAATTAAAAAATGTACAATAAATTTTTAAAATAGCAATATCAAAATGATTCAAGAATATTAATAATATATATTGAGCAGCGTCAGCCACTACGCGGCCCGGGGGTCAGATTTGGCTCGAACAGATATTTCTGCAGCCCACCGGCACCACAGAAGATTTTTTTTTTTAAATCAAATTTCACGGTATGGACTTCTTTTTTTTCATAAATATAATTCATCCAAAATAACATGTATTAACTATGTAGAACACAGCTCTCCACTATGTACCTGAAGAAACTATGCAAGGTGGTTTTCAGCAAAAAATTATTAAAATTGTTCAAAAAATATTCCAAAAGACATCGAAACTACAAATCTTGCCAGTTTCCTAGGATTGGCGAATTATCTTTGCCACCATGTAACACATTTGAACCAAAAGTTATATCAAGTCACACTGTCACGTTTAAACAAAATTTTCACTTCTTTTTTAGACTTTTATTTACAAACAAAGAAAACTTTTTTTTTTATTATTATTTGGAGAAAAAAAGAATCATATCTATTGTAATTTTATTAGGAAATTTTTTTTTTCAGTTTTCAGAAATGCTATATATTATTAAATTGATAATAATTAAAGATACATATTTTTGTGTATCCAGCCAGCAAAAAGCTCCAATGCAAGTCGTACGGCCTGCCTCTAAAAGTTAGTGGTAAACGCTGATATAGAGCCATAGAGCTAATCAGAACCACTTTCAATTACTCAAAGTTTAGACTTTCAACAAAACAGAGAAAAAATATATTAATAATAGTTATCAACATAAAACATAACAATGCTGCCAAAAGAAAAATTAGAGATGCACCTCTTCTTGAAATAAAAAAAATAAAAAATAGGAAATAAATGATGGAATTAACTAAGAATTTTCAACAAGAGATGTTTGACTTTTAAGAGAAAGTTCAACAATAATTATAGTTCAAGATTGTTGCTTATGAAGATAATAGATTTTGACTGCAAGAGATTTAAACAAATGTAGAACATGAAAAAATTGAAATTTGAAGGCGCCGTTAAATAGAATTTAAACATGTTGCAATTTTGTCAAAGAAAAGATTTTCTTGTAGGTAAGGAAATTGCTGTCGAAGTTGAAAATGTTGCCACGTATGAACAGGTGTCCGAAATCTGGGTAAATGAGAACCACTTGAATGGAGAACAGAACATACATGATGAATCGGTGTGTATGGCACAATGTCATGGGCGCTGACAGGTACTTTCAGGGGGGTATAGTCATAGTCATAGTAAATGAGGGAGGTCAACTGAACCTATGTGCTGGTTCCACTAGGGAATATTGCACCAACCCCTTTATTTTATGACCCCTTTCAAAGAAAGCCAGATTTCTTAAGAAAGGTCAAAAGGCTTTTGACAGGTTCCTCGTGGATTGTATCAAGTTCTGGTCCAAGACCTAAGCTTGAGTGCCTAATGTGAAGAAGAGCTTCACATTCAAAAAGTATATGGTGGGCGGTTTCCTCCACCATACTGCACTTCCTACATAAAGGTTCTTCTTTAAAGATTCCCATTCTATGAAGGTGTTTTCTTAGGTGATAGTGGCCTGTAAGAAATCCAACTATCACTACAGATCGTATACTAGGGGATGCAACATGGCTAAATTTTGTTCAAACCTAAATATTTTTTTTAATTAGATTTCCTATTGAAATATTAAAATATAGTTATGTAATTAATATCTGTTAGAACCTCTTCCATACCTCTGTTTTCTAGTGATTTATACCATTATTCTCCACTTTACATTTAATTTTCAAATTCTAAGGGGGTGCAAGTGCAGAAAAACTTGAGGGGATCTCTTGCAGGGCCACTTGCACCATCCTGGTGGTGATCATGCACAATGTTCAATCAAACAATGAGCATCAGAGCTTAACAGAGAATATAGGGAAGTGTTGCTTAAGCAGAAGACAGCCATGAATCCCCAAAATTTGAATGCCTACTCTTGTCTTTGCCAACCTCACCCAGGAGATGTACAGATTAATATGGAAGACAGAAACAAGATTGGATAAAAACTTCAAAGCAAGATGCCTGTCTGCCAAGTTCTGCATCTCAATTACAATTTCAAACATTATCTGATGAGAAGCTAATCCTGGTTTCGAAATCAACTTTTTAAATCAGGTGCGCAAGTGCACCTAAGTCTTGTAACTTAAGTGCATGTGTTAACTAACAGAATAGAAAATAAACTTCAACATTAAAAATGGATAAAGTGTTAGTGCAGCAATTATATTTAAGCATGTAAGCTAGAGAAATATAACTTTTTGAAATAACTTAATATTCGTTTGTAATAAACAAAAAAGTACAAAATTTTTTTAAATCATTATAAAGTTAATATGAGTTTCATAAGCATAACGAAGGAAGTGCCCCATTAGTTTGAGAGAAATTAAGCAAATATACTATGTTTTTTCCCCTACCAACTCTTTGTTGATTATTACTCAAATTATCCTATCGATTTCATGATTGGGAATTATTCAGTGTTTTACTAAGGTAATAAAAAGCTACACCAAACCGCAAGATGTTCATACAGCTAATGTACTAATGAACAACTTGCAAACTGTAATGCAGACTACAGGTTACAGAAAAAGACTCCATTCTGTGAAACATAAGAGCTATAGTCACTGGTCGTTTACGTGCAACATCTAAGTGTAACCTCTAAAAATAAGGGCTACTGTGAATATTTGAGTGGATATGTGCTGCGTAACAAACTCGCACACAAAATAATAATTGAATGTAAATTAAAAAGAGTACAGGAATCAAACACAAACCTCAAAGTGAAACACGGTTTTCATTTTTCAAAAAAAGAAAAGACGAAGAATATGGTGAAGTTACTGTTCAAGTTGAGAAAGAATCAACACATAGCGTAATTAATAAAAGAGAAAAATTAACAACCATTTCATCTGCAGATTTACTTGACGCAGATGATATTGGTGTCATTATGAAAAAAATACAGGTAAATTTACTTTTCCTAAAGTAGTGGTACGATTGATATTTTGAGTTAGTTTGTATGCTCAATGACCTATTTTTATGCACGACGGCTAATCAGGCCAGCATCTACAGCTTAATGGGGATTCCGAACCACAACGAACATCCTTGCCTAGCTAAGGGTTCAAACCTGGCACCTTTGACATGCAAGGCCAGAAAGCTAACCACACAGATCATCAGGTGGAGTGATATTCTGGGATGGAGCTGCAAAGATTGCGAGAGTGCTTATAATTTTTTCAAGCAGTAAGAAACTTGTGCTTTTACTGGTGACAAGTTAGTGGTGACTGAATTTCTACAGTGTAATATTTTAAGATGTAAAGATTACTTAAGATGCTGAGAGGGTTTCAGAAATTTTTGGGAAGTTCAAAAGAAATTATTTCTGATATTCTATCTTTATACACGAGAGAACTTTTAACAATATGAAGAATAAGAAAATGAAATGTAGTACAAGTTATCAACCAGATCTAGACATCAAGCAGGGGTATAGTAAGAGAAACACAGTAGAGTGAAGTATACAACTTTTTTATAAAATTCAATCTGCTTATGATAAAAATTTAGTTATTTTCAGTAGGAATTTCAAGTTAAATTTTGATATTTGGGTACTTTTCGGTTAGCCATTTTAGGGCAAATCTCGTCAACTACTCTTTGCTGATATTTTAGGTCTTAATCATTTGGTGATTTTTTGCATATTTTGGCAACTTTTTGCTTGCACCCAAAAAAAACAAAAAGTGCTGATATTTGTAGATAGCATTCTTCTATCACCTTTTTACTCATAATATACCACTGCTGTCAAGCAGTATGTTTTTGGTACCATTAAAATTGAAAAACCTGAATATCTGTAGTTGAATTTGCACACATTTCAATCTTAGTAATATTTATAAAAAGAGTTTGGTTAGTTGTTTGAAATTATTTAAAATTTTGTCCAAAAAAATGTTTAAAACAGTTTGGAAATTTTGTAACAAGGGAATAACAGTTATATATATAAGTATCAATAGGTACAAAAACACTGCCACAAAAATCATTGGATCTTAAAACACATACAATATAACATTTCAGCATATTTTAATTTTATTTCTAAGCGTTACATTCTAGAAAAAAACAAGTACAAATGAATAGCTTATGCTAAAATTCTAAGTATTTAAATTTAAATTAAATACTTGATAATACCTTACAATTTAAGTAAATAGTATGTAATCCCACCTTTTCCCATGGTGCAGGTTTCAAAGAGGCAAGGGATCTAGCTAGCGTTTGCACAGCATTAAAATAAAATTCTTTACTGCTAACACCAGACATTTTTTAATATACGCTATACAATCTAAGGATATGTTTGACAAGGAAGGAGGAAAGTGTCAAAGATCACATTGTTCTCCGGTCAAGGTTCTCCAAGGAATTGTACAAGAGCCACAACTTATAAATATAGAAATTTTCAACATGGTAGAGAATTCATTACCATAATAAAGTTAAGTTTAATTTTATTATAAATGAATACAACAAATCCAAAACATATCAAAGACGATATCCATCGTCTGCTTCAAAAACACAACATGAAGTGAAAGTAGCAGTTACCAAACGTACTAGAATACCTTCATTTTAAATGAGATGTGCAAACAGTGACGTCATAACCAATTCCTTTGTGCGAGCGAGAGGAAATCGCGGCCTTCTTCCCCATTGAAATTTATAAAACAGGGTTGTTGTTTCTAATCTGCAACCCAGTCTGATTGAGTCAGACCAAGTAAATCCGACTTCTACAGTAAATAATGCACTCCGATTTGAAAAATCTTCCATAAGAACAGAGGCATCATATATGTTTCCACAAACCGCCACAAGTGTCGCTGGCTGATGGTTGGTTGGTTGGTTTTCAGATTATCTGGCGCCTTCAGCAACACGAGGGCTACAATACGCCGAAACATTCGTCATTTGACAAACCATTAAAGTGACTGGTGCATGGTTAATTTAAGGATGTTTGTTGATGGGTGCACTTTGTATTGGATAGGGGCCGATTTACCCTGACGTTTCACCCTTGTCGATGTCTTCAGCTAATTCTGTTTGTAGGTATCAAATATTATGTGAACCTCTTTGTACATACCAAACTGCCGACCAAACGGTATAGTGGTTAGCGTGCTAGCTTCTAGACCGCGAGGTTGCGGGTTCGAGTCCCGTGTTGGCATGGGTGTTTGTAAATGTATGTTGGCTTGTCTAATGACGAAATGTTTCGGCGCATTATAGCCCTCGTGTTGCTGACGGCGCCAGATAATCTGAATACAACCAACCAACTACATACCAAACTTCTTTGATTTTTGTCTGACAAAGTGAACAATTTTCCCGTCGATGTTACTATAAAATTTTCGAATATTGATTTGCAGGCATAAAAGTTTCATCTTTTTCATTGGTGCCCAAAACTTTACTGAAAGCTTTGATGGTACTGGTTGGTTGTTTTCAGATTATCTGGCGCCGTCAGCAACACGAGGGCTATAATGCGCCGAAACATTCGTCATTAGACAAGCCAACATACATTTACAAACACCCATGCCAAACACGGGACTCGAACCCGCAACCTCGCACGCTAACCACTATACCGTTTGGTCGGCGATGGTACTGGTTGAATTTTGTCGATTGTTGAACTGTTAGAGATTTTGGAAGGCGCAAAGCTTTCTGCAATCAAGTTTCCCCAACAGCTCTTCAACCAACAGCATCAATAATTACTTTGCTACCAAAAAGTATTTTAGCAGTTTCTTAAGGGTCTAAGATTTGATTATTCTTGCACTAGAGTAATCAAATCTTGGACCCCTACCAACAAGATAATATTTTCGGCCTTGCTCTTACTCAAAGCTCTACTACCAAGTCTAATCGACTCGAAAAACCCTTATTCTCACAAACAAACCGTGTTGGTCCATTCTTTAAGATGCATGAATTCATTCGTGCTATCAAACTACGAAAAAATCTTCGCAACCGGTATTGATGGCATTTTAACTAAGGTCTTCAAAAATCTCCCTGCTTCTTCTCTCCTCAAACTTTTAGATCTCTTCAAGCTATCTCTAGAATCCTTCTTTTCCTCCCTCTAATTCAAAAAAAAAAAAAAAAAAAAAATCATCATCGTCATTCCAATAAAAAAAAAAACTAACTAGCTTGCAAAGTTGGCTACCATCTACTGATCCATCGCTCTTAAACTGATCATCAGTAAAAAATTTGAGAGATAGATCCTTTCACTCGCTCAAGGCGAAACCTTTTCACCCATACGGTTTAATCTGAACAAGTTCACTGTCGATTGTTTACAGCACATTTCTGACCTTATTCAAACATACAGATTGGAAAAGGTATTGAACCCTGATCTCCCTGAACATAAAAGGCGCTTATGATGAGGTGTAGTTTCAAGATCATAAACAAGCTGTCAACAGCAGATCTTAAGAAAAACATCCTTTTTCTCATCCGTGATTCTTTTTAACAGCCCCATCCAAATAAGATGGAAAGGTATGATATCAGACACCATCTATATTTCCTCACTTCATCAGGAATCTATTGTTCTAGAAGAACCTCTTTATGTTCTAGAAGAACCTCTGATGGAAAGAATCGCATCCTCAGTTGTACCAAAGCCAGCAAATTACACAATGTTATCAAGTTTATCAGCAACAGAACCAATGAGCTGAAATCCAAAAACATTCTTAAAGTCATTTCGCAAATTCTCATCCCTCGTCGGGAATTTGAAAATTTTACGTTGTCTAACAGACACTTTTACGCATATATTTGTGCTTACACTTTTGCCCTGTCAGTTCTTGCTAAAAAGACATTTTAAGGATCAAGAGGTAAAGTAGCGAAAAATATTGCTCCACTGAATGAAGGTTCTGATATAAATGCAGTGAGATCTCGCAGTAGGGCCCACGTGTTGGCCCTCCACCGTTAAGCTCCGACCAACCTAATCCAAAGAAAACCGTGGCTATTGTGATGTTTACATTGCGAGTCTTAGATTTGGACCTCGGGTGAAACTCAATTGATTCAAGCTAGGCGTTCAACGTTTTAAAAGCATTCATAAAAAAAGTCGGTCTATCAGAATCACCTTTGTGCGATTCTTGTACACATTACGAAAATTTATTGCATCGGGTCCTACACTGCCTTCGGTTGTTCAACCCAACGCACATCTCTCTTCAAAATCTTGGTTGGTTGTTTTCAGATTATCTGGCGCCGTCAGCAACACAAGAGCTATAATGCACCGAAACATTCGTCATTAGACAAGCCAACATACATTTACAAACACCCATGCCTAACACGGGACTCGAACCCGCAACCTCGAGGTCTAGAAGCTAGCACGCTAACCACAATTCCGTTTGGTTGGACTTCAAAATCTTGAATCCAACATGAATTTCTTTCAATTCTCCTAAAGCCAGTATCACAACTACCTAGCCGCATTGATGATAAAGTGATTCCGAATATTTTATTGTAATCCTTTTTCTTTTTCTTAACTATTTTAACATAAGCTGAGCCAAGGAATTCCTCCCATAGTGCTCCTATCTCACTTTTGATTAGATCTGGAGATCTACCCCCATCAATATAAAGAATATGTCGATGTAACATTGAAGTTTGTCTTTAATATCGGACAATTCCAAATAGTAAAACGGTTGTTTTGTGATATCTCTTTGCTGGCATTAGTAAAAGGTAAGAACTTAAATGTCTTATCCACGTTTTTTCTTCTTTTATAGAATATATGAGTACTCAATGATAGTATTATTAATAACTTGTCCTTATATAATTAGCCGGTAACGATGATGTAAATGTAGTTACACTTATAAGGAGGAGATATCTGTGAATGTATTTGTATCGGATAGGGGCTGACAGTCCTGCGAATAAGTTAGGGTTACTGAATTATCCTGGTTGGATAGGCCATTCGCTGAAAAATGACAATGAACAGAATTAGTAACCCCATTGTTATTTTACCCCCCATAGCAGCTATTTTGCTGCTGACGTAAAAATGAAATGTGCATTGGGATTATAAAGTTTTAATAGACTGGTACTTTTTGCGCGATTTTTACAAAAACCTTTTAACTTCTCATGTGTGTATTGCCGATTTGTATACAAAATTTACACATAGTGGCAAATTCCGTTCTGTACATATACTAAAGGCCGACCAAACGGTATAGCGGTTATAGCGTGCTAGCTTCTAGACCGCGAGGTTGCAGGTTCGAGTCCCGTGTTAGGCATGGGTGTTTGTAAATGTATGTTGGCTTGTCTAATGAATGTTTCGGCGCATTATAGCCCTCGTGTTGCTGACGGCGCCAGATAATCTGAAAACAACTAACTAACTAATGACGAATGTTTCGGCGCATTATAGCCCTCGTGTTGCTGACGATGCCAGATAATCTGAAAAAAACCAATCCAAACAATTGCCTTGAAAATCTAGCTTATGATAATTTTACAGAGGAAAGACCTCCATTTAAACAACTTTTCTTATTGAAAATAAAGTTCTATAGAATATTGTATGTAAACGGATATTAATAAACTAAAATACTTTATAGCAGTGATGTCGATGAGATAACAAACTTATAAATTGTTTACGCTTGTAATAATACGAAACGGTTTAAAGAAACAACTTTATTAGTTAATACGCCATTCTCCGAAACTCAACTGCTATCTTAAAATCTATAGAACACAACTACCAAGGTAAAGCGCGAGGATATCTAGTTGTGACGGCACGAGGATATAATCATCCAGCAAGAGATGCACGAGGATATATTTATTCTGCTACAACTTTGGTTTTATCCGACATTTCATTACAAAATTTTTTGGCTTTGATAGATCGCAGAAGTTAGAAATTTATGCGTATTTGAATGGGGATCAATTTTCAATGACTTTGATAATATAATTTAATAATTAGTAATGTAATAATAACTTAATTAACAGTTCAAGATGCACGACAAAATTATGAAATTTTATCAATTTCGTGTAAAATATAACCCTTCTCCCCTTTTGGATACGCCCCTGTCTTGCCTTCTCGACTAAAAAAAATACCATGTTGAAAAAAAGATTTTGTTCCAAAGCTCCACATAACAAAAGAGTCGTAACACTTTCAGTGAGTGAATCATTAAAAAAGTTTAAATTACTCGTAGGGGTGATTTTAAAAATTATCATAGAGGCCACTGAGCTCAAAAGACCCACTTAGGGTCTTCAAGGGTTTGACTAAGGTCAAATGATAGTCTACTAAGTATTTTTTGCGAGAATTCCATAGATTTAAATGTATGCTTAATGTTTAACAAAAATATAAAGTTCAGTCAGAGTATAATATAAATATTAAAATGTTTGATTTTATCCTTTTAATATTTGTAGGATTTATACCAACGAATTAGGAATTTTCTTCTACCAAGTTAAAAACGATACTACCTAAAGGTTTTCCACAATCAGAGGTGTCTTCATCTTCCTAAAGTAAAAAAAAAAAGAATGGAGAAAGAGCATGCTATTGTTACTATAAAAACTGAGTTTGATTATAAAGATAAAAGCAAACTAAGAGTGAATTTCCATGAAATGCAAAGAAAAATAAAATTGAGGCGAAGATTTTCGTTGATGGATAGAGTTAATAGGTCGTTGAAAGCAAGGCCTCCAAAAATTCAAGAGATATTAGATGCACAACAATTGATGAACATTAAGAGAGCATTTGATGAAGTCGTGCTCAATTACAGCTACCTATCGTATGATGGGTTGTATGACACTCTTTCATGGTGTGAAAATGTGAGCTTAGATGAAAGTCTCGATAAGAGTTGTAATGAAGATTTGCTAGAATTAGAAGAATTGTTTGTTAGCAAGAGTAACTTTATTATGTATGAGCATGCAATTAACATTTTAGAAAGAAATGCGGAACTAGCGAAAAAAAAATTGCTGAATTTAGTAAATGACGCAGTCGAACCTGCATGTTATGCCTTAGCTGTTGTAATTTTTAAAGAGATTATAAACAAGTGCGATGTGCTCAACAATTCTGAAAACAATATTAAAATTATCGAAAATAATAAATGTAACATAGAAGATGCAGTCCAACTTTTAAATTTTTCCGAACTTATGGAGCCTGCATGTAGTTTCCTTTTAGGAATGCTGAAGAGATACAATATAGGAAATTGTAATCGGTATATAAATGATGTATACGGATCAAAGGGATGGGAAAAATACTTGATTGAAGTCGTAGAAGTTGCTACAAAGTGTGGTATTTTTAACATCCCACAATATGTATTTGATATTATTGGATGCAAGAGAACAAGGAATTGTGGATTAGGCATGAAGAAAAAAAAATTGTTTTTGAATGAAATGAGCAAATACGCAATCTATGAAATTGCTCTAGACATGTCACCGGAAGACTTTTATTTTAATGTTCAAATCGAATTATTGGATATTTTGTCATTAAAAAAATTTCCTCAGGCATTGTTTCTTTATTCGGCTCTTATGCTTCAAAAGAAAATTAACCAACATTGGACGTCAGAACAAATAGCAAAAGAAGTTATAGATTGCCTTAATCGAGCTATTTTGGCAGGACAAGATAACGCAAAGTTTTTAATTGGGATCTTGCCCTTTTACCAAGTGATTTGTCCCATTTTAACAACTCAACAAATTAAAAGTTGTGTTACATACTTGGAATTTTATATTGATAGCAGTGATGGTGATTGCTTGCTGAACGAAAGGAATATTGATAAGGCCGCTTATTGCCTTGCGGTGCAATACTATTCAAAAAGTTGCTTTCTTGTGATGTCAGACCAACAAAAGACTAAGAAACTCTTGACTTCCAGGAACTTGCATGAAAAATTGCATTTTCTCCAATCTGAAGCAGCACTACATACTTGAAATGAAATAAAGTGTCTCATAAAGGAATTTCAAAGAAATTTAAAGTCTTAATCGTGATCTAGCTTGTCTCTGGTTAAATGCCTTTAATCTAGATATGACAAATATAGTAATTTTAACTCTTTTAGACTTTTCCTCAAAAGCTTTTAATATTTTGTATTTCCTTCTCCAATTCCAGTGTCGATACTTAATAGTCTGTGTCTCCTTTCACATCAACTTGTCTTGTTATTTTTTCCCTTTAGTATTTAGTTCTTCTCGGTAAAACTTTTAGATTGAGGTGTCTCCTAATAAACAATAACTGATTTTACTACTAAATAAATTTATTTGCTGCTACAAACTGCATATACAGCTATATAATAGTCGTATAACTGGCCATATAAACTGTGAAATAAATTAGTCAGGCTACTTCGATGTACTAGCAACTAATTCCGTGTTAACCTGCTTTAACTTTTATATTAAAAAAAAATAGAAGACGTCCAATCACTTCAATACTAGAGAAATTTTTGTTTCTTTGCTTTCAAATAATAAGAAACATCATTGCATATTGTTCCTCTTCAGTTTTTGAACTTTGATACATTTATAGAAATTGCCTGGAATACGAGGTAAATTGATGGTCAAGAAAAAAAATCAAAAGCAAGGTAGGTTTGATATTTTTCTTTAGAAATTAGTTTAAAAGTGTATTTAAATACCTAGCTGTGCTTCACTAGAAAATTTTACCGTGTACCATGTTTACCGGACCGTGAAATCGTTACGGCCGTTTCCTAGCAATTGCTGAAAAACATGCTTTTTGAAGATTTCAACCAATGCGCATGCGCAATTTTGACGAAAACCTTAATGATAGGTTCCATGGCCACCAGTAACCCTCACACCAAGTCGGAACATCGTGGGTCAATTTGTTCAGGAGTTATGCTGACTAGACAGACATTTTTTCTAGATCACTTTTCTGAGATCGGATATTTCAAAACGTAGAGTAATGCAAAAAAAAATTACCGCATGCTATACTTTCATTACCTTATGTATACATATGGGTAATTGGAAGTAAAAAATATCCATCTATTTGTATGCATTATTTTTATTTACCTATGATTTAGTTTGACTTATGATCAACTTTTGTGTGCGGGTTAGTACTGGTGGCCATGAGGTCTGTCATTAAGTGTTTTTTTTAATCAAAATTATGTCTGCCCACAAAGTAGCTGCCATTGAAAAATTTGTTTTTCAACAATTGTCGAAAAACTCCTTTAACGATTCCTACCAAAATCACTGTGGTAATGCCTTTTTAGGTGTTTCATACATCCCCACCTTTTTTCGTAGAAAAACTAAAGTTAACGGTGACAGTTTTCTGGTTGGTTGTTTTCAGATTATATGGCGCCGTCAGCAACACGAGGGCTATAATGCACCGGAACGTTCGTCATTAGACAAGCCAACATACATTTACAAACACCCATGCCCAACACGGGACTCGAACCCGCAACCTCGGTGACTGTTTTCTCTTGAGCTTTGCCCGTCAACGATTATTTTCCTTCTGTTTACTTGTCCCTAAAAACTATATCTAGCTTTTTTATTTCACAGGATGGAAATTCCTTACGAAGAATGTCAAAATCCGTTCTAAATCTGTCAAAGCTAGCTGTTTGAAATGGCCATTCCTTTTCTCACTCCATAAACGTCTGCACTTCGCGTTGGTTTGGGAAAATATCGATGTCAATAATTTGGATAGAAAACTATGATCCCTACTGAATTGAAGGTATATAACTTAAAGAAATGCAGTTGGAATTGTGTATCTATCCCGTTTAATCTTGTTTGCTGGTGCTTTCACATTCATTTTAACTTTTTATTGTAATAAATTCTTTTATCAAATTCTTTGATGTTAATGGTTATCTTTATATACAACTTGCAACCAAGTCGTGCTGAAACTTAAAATATTTTGTATTTTCATCCAATAATTTTACTCAAGCTCAATATTTGATAACACAACTATTGCTGCGATTCTTTCAGCAGCAAAATTTTAAGTATTCTCAAATGCAAGCGGTACTTAAATGCTGACTGCGCAATAAAAAAAAGTTTTACAAATATCTATCAAGTTCCCATTGTTCTTATTCTTGGGGGGGGAGGGGGGGACGACTAGAGTATAAATACTTTTAATATCACAGTCATGTAGTGTCGGCCTGGCCCCCCAGGATACCGGGACATATGAACTTCACTGGGCGGCGCCTTCGGATGAAAAAAAAATACCAAATGGAAATTAAAAATTGTTTTCCACAATACAGTTGTGAGTAAAAAATAATGTGGTGAAAATATATCAATAAGATCGAGAGTTTCTGGATTTTAAGCAAACATCCTCGGATCCTTTTCAAGGTCTATTGTGAGAACACACAAAAAAAAAACGTTCAGATTGTTACATTATTGGAAGTTGCGTCAGGAAACACGCTGCCGATGAATCAGTGTCATATTCAGGGTGAAGATTTTTAAAGTCCAACCCCCCTCCCATTATATATTATACATTAAACAATTACACATTAAATTACTCGTACATACATTTCACTCTTCTTAATTAAAACAATGGGAATTGACTGATTGATTTAAACACATTTCCTCCCATTTTTCGTGCAGATAGGTAAAAATATTGTATTGCTCTATCAAAATACTTTTATTTGGAAGTTAAAAGTATTCTATATTAACCTCCAACCTTGACAATGTTCAAGCTTGGAGGTTAATAGAACACTTTTCATTAAAGTTAAAATGTTTTCGCTTTATACACTACTTTGAATGCTGCAAATATAATTGTTAAAATACGGCAAGTGTCCTAGAACGAAGAGTCGAATTTGATTGCTCTCTTGAACGATCGCAATTGAAACTGAACTAGATGAGTAGAAAAAGAGTACCGTAAAATGGGGTGAATCGGAACACTTTTCAACTTTCAAAGTAAAAATCGGTTGTAATAAGATCGTTAAGGAACATATTTTTGACATTAAAACTTGGGTCTTACCTTCTTCTTTGAGTATCAACCCAAAAAATGTTGAAAAAACTAGGAATTTAATTTATTTTGAATTTTTTCATGGTGTTCCAATTCACCCCGCAGAAAGGGGTGAATCAGAAGACTCGTTACAATTTATGTCTGATCTTATTTAAATGTGTACAGGGTGACAAAAAACAAGTAATAATGCATTGTGGTAAATAAGAACACAAAATTATCATAAAAAATCATTTAATATGACGGATGAACTTTGTTTTTGTCAATTATTGTCAAAACAAATCATATGTTTGAAAGCCTATCAACTCTTCTCATATAACTCATCCAAATAGTCTTTAAAATTAATATTTTTTAATCTACTTTATGTTTGCGTGCCGTATGACTGCAAATTCCTTAAATTATCTTGAGAAAGGAGAAAAGTATCCTCATTTGTTTCAGAAAATCTCTTCGTTCATGGACGCTTTTTGTAAAACACACTTACATAGCAATAATCTTGTGGGTGTAAAACTTTGCTCACATAGTCTTCATACATTTTTCCATATAACTTAAAGATAACGAAGTCATTTGGGGAAAAAACCACTATAACAATCGGGTTTTCTGCCATGCGGAAACTAGGCTCCCCTTCTGACATTTATTCAAGCCTGCAATCTTGATTACTGTCATGAAGGGAGTAATTAGACTCTTCTTCAGTCGTTGAATCTTGTGTAGAACATAATCTTGCCAAAAACAGCTTTTTAATATCACTTTTCAAGTGTTCCGATTCACCCCGCAAATCTCAAAATCGAGGCGAGGAAAAACATAAAAATTCGTAAAAAAAATGTAACTTGGTTTAAAAAAAAAATTAAGTAAGGCATGCTGTTGTGGATGTTTATACTTATCTAAAAGTATATTAGTTAAGTCTATAACTCGTACATGTTATTAATTACGGGATAAGTTTTGGAGAGGTTAAAACTCATAGGATTATATGCACGCTCTTTCAGAATTTTTTTTAAAAAAAAGGACAGTGTTGAAAACCCCACAAAACATGTTCCAAGATTCCAAACATGTTAGACAAGTAAAAAAAAATATATTTAATTAATAAAAATGCATTATTTGTGTAAAGTAATAATTTCTTCGTAATTTCATGAAGTTTCGTTCCGATTCACCCCGCTGTTCCTATTCCCCCCATTTTACGGTACAAACTTTAAAAAAAAAATGCACGTAAGACATGAAAACGTTGCTTCAACTTCTAAAGATACCTCACGAATTTCAGTTCTCTATTACGTATAGATAATTCTATCGATATAGATTACTAGATAATTCAAACAATGGGCAATTAATTTATTCACAACTTTTACTTGGATGCTTTATGATTTGTTTCCTAACGATTTTCCGTGCAAGAATCACTTTCACTGAATGATTTAGATAGAATACAGTATCTGAAATTATTCCTTTAGTGGATAAACTAAAAGAATTGCTCACATTTAAGGATTGAGAGTCAAAGATTTGCAACACTACTCAGGTTGGTTAGTTTGTACGTTCAAAGACCTATTTTTTTTGCACAATGACGGCTAATCAGGCTGTGACCTTAAGCTTAACGTGGATTCCGAACCGCAACGATCATCCATGCTTAAAGCGGAATTCGAATGCGGCACTTTTGGCATGCGAGACCAGAGCACTAACACCACAGCCATCAGGTGGGCCAAGACTACTCTAATACCAAGCAATGAGATACGAGAAAAATTTTTGAGTTAGAATATTAGTCTGGGCGCTAATGTCGAAAAAAGTGGTCCCGTGGGCCACTTCATGATGCAAACATGTGAGTGGTGTCATTCGCTTCGTATGAATGCGTAGAAAATGAAATCCGATGGTGGGTATCTGGCATCCCGGTATAAGAGGCGGTACAGTCGCAAATCCAAAATGGCCGCCTCCTTACCACCTAAGCCGACCAAACGGTATAGTGGTTAGCGTGCTGGCTTCTAGACCGGGAGGTTGCGGGTTCGAGTCCCGTGTAGGCATGGGTGTTTGTAAATGTATGTTGGTTTGTTAAATGACGAAATGTTTCGGCGCATTATAGCCCTCGTGTTGCTGACGGCGCCAGATAATCTGAATACAACCAACCAACCTTACCACCTAAAGTACGTTTTTGCCGAATAATGGCTTCCCAGCTCATTTTATCACCTTGTTGACTAGTAGGAAACTTGTAGGAAATAAAATTTCCTTTTCAATGATGTATAACACATGTATGTTAGGTTAAATTACAAAATTCAAAATGGCCGCCGCATCGCGATCTTAAGTACGTTTTTCAGGTTAGTTGGTTGGTTTGTGCGTTCAAGGACATATACTTGTGCACAATAACAGTTAAATAAGCCGGGACCTGCAACTTAATGTGGATTCCGAACCACAAAGAACATACATGCCTAACTCGGGATTCGAACCCGGCACCCTTAGCATCCGAAGCCCGAGAGCTAACTACACAGTCATCATGTCAGTTAGAAATGCAGACTGGGATTTGCACTTGGCAGCCACACATGATTTCATAAAGTATTTTTTTGCCTTTGATCGACTCAACTATGTAAGAATAATTCCACTGTACTTGATGGATATGTAAAGATTTAATAAAAAGCATACAACTCAATGGCAAGGAAAGTGGGTAATCAATGAAACCAAAATACCGTTTTGCGCTTTAGGAGCCGATGAAGCTCTGAAGCACCAGAACAGAAGACTTAAAGTCCAAGGTGGACGAAGATTCTTTCTGGCTGAGGGAGGTCACAATAATTGCTGCAGCAACCGAAGCAATGATTAAAAATGCCACTCCCAATGCAAAGTGTCACCATGAACATTGTTTATCGGTTTGCAAGAGTCAGGATCAAAAAGATGAAAAGTTGAGAGGGATTTAAATCAACAGCCAACCCTTTTAAATGCAACACAGAACATCTTATACTCTTATATACCTGGTGACTAATCAAGTTCTTCTCGATAACGTTCAAAAAGACACACGTACATTTGCTGATATTGGTGAGAGTCTTCTTTCCAAATTCATTGGGGAACGCATTAAAATGATCAACCTACCAACAGAAGAATCAGTACCATCAAAGCCTTGAGCACAGTTTTTGGCACCAATGTAAAAGGTGAAACGTAAGCCTGCAAATCTGCATTCAAAAATGTTAAAGTAACATAAAAGGAAAAAGTGTTTTTTCAATATTTTCTAACAATTTATGTATATTTTCTTGACTGGTGATTGCAGAAAGAAGTCGGTGTGATATAGATTTGAAAGCAACTTTTTGTCGTTATGAATTCTCATTATTGCCACTTGCTTTGTTTCCCTTATATGGATGTATGCATTCCCTATTGGAAAAAGTTCAAATTACCAGTATCAAATTGATACCGGAACCAGTAAAAATGATACCGGAACCAGTAAAACCATACTGGAAATTTTAAAACCGGTATAAAACCATACTGGGAATTTTAAAGCCGGTATGAAACTATACTGGAAATTTTAAAGCCGGTATGACACTATACTGGGAGTTTTTAAACCGGTATGAAACTATACTGGAAGTTTTAAAGCCGGTATGACACCATACTGGAAGATTTTAAACCGGTATGAAATTATACTGGAAATTTTAATACCGGGATTTGAAACATACTGGAAATTTTGATACCAGGTTTGAAACATACTGGAAATGTTTGAAACCAGTATGGAACCATACTGGAAATATTGAAACTAGTATAGATTCTTAGTGGAAGTATTTAAGACAATATACTGGCCTAAATATATTTTACAAATGCATCCAAACCATATAGAGAATTTTCAATCTAAATATTAATTCGTTCCAAAAGCACAACATAGAATTGGGGGCCCTCATATAAAGCCAACGTTGACTGTAGTAAAAATAAAATTAAGTCGGCTATTTCACTTATGTAGAAAATCAGCAAAAAGAGTTACGAGCAAATAATTTTTTTATTATCTTGACCTACATGATTAATCCATTAACGAGGGTTGGCAAGAAAATTTGCCAAACGTTTTAGTTCTTTTCTCTGCTAATATAAAATTTTCCCAAAAAATCTGAAAAATTCAAAATATACCTTAAACGATCTAAATAAACAAAGTTAAAGTTAAAAACAATGATGAGTTTATCCATTTTAAAATTGTCTTTAATGGGTTAATGTAAATTGTTGGTAAAATGCTGCCAAATTTCGGTACTTACGTGTTAACGCCACCGCAGCTACAGATTTAGCAGTTTTTAAGTGCCGCCAATAAATAGCAATCTTGTTGTTTGCACGCGCACACAGTTATCTTTTGGATTCCTTGTTGTTTGCTGATTTTTGACGCCATTTTTTACATTGGCGGCACTTAAAAATCACCAAATCTGTAGCTGTGGTGGCGTTAATACGCAAGTACCCAAATTTCTAGTATTGCAAAACTGAAAGAAAAATACTTTGATGTATAAAAAATATTTATTGTAAAGAAACACAAGAAAGTAGGCCCTGTCTGTGGCATTTCAAACTATTTTTTCAAGAATATTCTATTAAAATAAAGCAGATTCTCAGCATGTGTATTAATTTCGAGTTGTCATTTTGGTACTTTTCCGTTATAAGCACATTTTAAATCTTGGCGTTTTACAAATACAACACAACGTACTGGCGAATGAAATAACTTTTGATGTATTCTACTAGTGATCCTTGAATCAAAAGGTTTGCATATTTTAGTAATGCAATTTGCCAATCATTAGTATGATTATCTTCTATTACTTTTCTCTCTCGTAACAGCGATTTTTTTAAACGTTACCAAGTGGAGTGAAAAAAATTGTGGTGCTAAACGGAAAAGTACTATAATATGAAACACTCGACAAATCTTGACTACAGTATTATCTGTTTTCCCAGCACGTGTATAAGCTTTGCTAAGATACATTATACAGTATATTATCATTTGGCTCTATTCTGAGACCATCACTTGAGGGATAACAGTAATAACATATGCGGTACAGATGTAGTATAGAACATTTCTTTGGCATGATATTTTTTAAAGATAAATGCTGTTTCAGTCAACGGGTTTTACTTTAAGTTACATTTTTATTTAGTTTCTTATTTATATTTTATTTTAATTATTTTGTTTTTAATTTTGGCGAAATTTCTTAATGCCAAATAAAAAAAAATTCTTAATGCCAAATAATAAAAAATTGCCTATTGTCCTATATTTCATCTGTTCCACATATGCTTGCTCTTCAGTTTCATCATAAGTCCTTAATAATTTCTGTTAGCCAAGCATATGAATGCCACCGCCTAGTCTTTCAATACATTATTTTTCCTCCTTTTGATGTGAAGTCGCTAAATGATTATTTACAAGCAATAAAAGACTTTTGATAAAAGTTGTTTATTGATTTGGGAACGAATTCGATTGTCTTCACTTCGTTTCTTAACGTCAATTTCTTCACCATTCCCTGGCCAACATAAGTCATTACGGTGGCTTCACAACTCTTGTAAAAATAAATAAGGACATTTTCAGTCAATTTCATATAAAAATTTAATTTTCATTAACCATCACTTAAATAATAATAAATAAATTTCATTAAAAATATGCATATATTTGCGTTAGTTTAATTTTAACTAGACAAAGTAATGGCAAGTAAAAAGTTTCTTCGGCAGTGTTGGCAACACCTAAATGTAAACAAATGAGCTTTTGAAATTCAAAACGTGTTTTTCATGCGTAATTCGAACTTTTAATGTGTTTAAAGTGCTTATTGAAAGAAAATCTTCATAAGGGTGGAATACAGCCGATTCTAAAATGCTGGTGAATGACTCTGGACAGTACAATAAAAGAAATTGCTGCCGGACTTACAATCTGGAAAGATTCTCTGCCAAGACATTTTTAACGGAGGTTTCCGTAGTTTAATTTAGATAGAAATATTAAAGATATTTACAAGAAACAAATTCATTTAATTAATAATAATATATTTACAAATGACATTTAGAACTTTGAAAGCTGAATGGCTAATGAACTGCATTTCCAGTTTTTTGAGATCCATCTAAAAAGATAAGAATTCGTTTTCCGTTCTTTCTGTTCTATTCTCGTGCCGCCCAAGTCATGTTCAAAGTGCTTTTGAAAGACTATGAGCTCTACTATCGTGGCTTCATCACTTAACTGCCACAGTAGCCTCCCACCAGCGATAGCAAGACTTTAAGCATCTCTTGGATTAAACTGTACTCTTCTGCCTGATCGAGTTGTCTTGGTCTCCTGGGTAAGATTTGCTGTATCATGGTTGACCGTAGATGGAGCTTGAATCAGTTCAGATGATGCTGATGAAATGGGCTTTTCCTCCAAGATGATTGATGAGATTCTGGACAGTTCCTTCGCAATGTATGCTAGCTTTAGAGAGTCGATATTGATGTTTGTGGCTTTTATCCCTTTTTGAATTTTGAAGCAATAAAAGGTCCCTCGTAAGGTGGTTGCAAGCCTTTCCTGAAGGTATCTGTTCGCAGAAACACATGGCTGCAAGTTGATAGATCTTTACTTACGAATACTGATGGGTGTCCATGAGGTTGTGGAAGTAACCGTTTCATTGCCTCTCTAAGCTTCCCGACACATGTGGCTGCATCAAGAACCTTTGAAGTTGGTGACATGAATTTGCTAGGTAAATGAATTGTTGAACCATAGACCATTTCTGCTGTCATTACCTTTAGGTCATCTTTCCATGCCGCTCTGAAGCCCAAAAGAATTGTTGGCAGCACTGCAGACCATTGTGTGTTTCTATGTGCCATGATCTCAGCTTTCAATTGGCGATGAAAACTTTCCACCTGACCATTTGAAGCTGGGTGGCATACCGTTGTATGTTGGCATGCTGTACCCAAGAATTTGGAGACGGCGTAATGAAGAGATAGCTCAAATTGTGTTCCCTGATCTGTGGTTAATCCGAGTAGTGTCCCGAAGCAAGTGATCCATCCAGAGTAGAAAGCTTTTACAATTGTGTCAGCAGTATATCTACATTGCTTCTGGACACTTGGAAAACTTATCCTCACAAGTGAGACAATACCTGTATCCTTCTGATGGAGGGAGTGAACCAACCAGATCAATGTGCATATGCTCAAATTTAGCATTCGGTGGTACAAAACTGCCAATAGCATTTCTGGTGTGGCAAGATTCCTTGGACTTTTGGTGTTCCAGACATGTGCATGCCCATGCCGCAACCTCCGCTTTTATGGCAGGCCAAACATGCCTCTCATGGACTAACTTTACCGACACTCTGGCACCAGAATAAGAAAGATAATGCAGACTGTTGAAAACTTTTTGTTGATGAAAAGCATACACTATGTTCAAATTGCCCTTAAATATTATTTCAGACTCTATAGCAGTTTGCAACATATCCAAACCGGGCAATGTTGCTAAGCTGTTGCAGCAACAACTTGCTCTTTAATAGTATGATATGAGGTTTCGTCCAGTGTTAAAAAGCCTTTGTTCATAATAATAGTATTTAAGTGACTTAGCAATCATTTGCTCTAACTCGAAAATGATCTTTTTGATGTGCAAAACCGCTTCATTTCCGTTAAAAAGTTGGTTTTTGTGATATTACCTAAAATGTTGATTTAAAAAATATTTTGAATCCTGAAATCAGCTCTACACTTATCCGGCTGCCATCTCAGCTGCTTAAAAAAGCTATTTTGGCTCGGAGAAATGATAATGATGCCCTTAACAATTTAATGCTCAGAAAATAAGAAAATCATTGACTTATATATATGTATGGGGAACACTTTTTGTACTTACATAAAAAAATTATATAGGTTTAAAATTAACAATACTTGCAAATTATTCCATTTTCTAATTTTGACAAAACCGAACCTGTCGCCAAAATGCAGCTTAAGTGATAGTTATGGATAACAGTGTGCTACAGCTTCTTTTTGCCAAAAGTTTAGGTTTTTTCAAAAATGATCCAAACCTTTTAAGAAGTACTATTTGCTGGTTTATACTGAATTCATTTACAGAGCAGGTACGAATATTGTTTTTGTTTTTATGGTTTTTATTTTGTAATAATTATTCAGAGTGGTCAGTGTAAAAAAGACCCCAGACTTAAAAAGTGCTAGCTTTTCAGATTGTTAAACGAAATTTCAATTCCAAACTTCTGTTTTGAAAATTATCTAACGGTTCTTCTATGCTGGTCACCTTATATTATAACTTGAATTATCTAAATCAATAACCTATGTGCCTCAACGAGTACCCCACAACGCGGGTCTACTCAGCTAATTATTAATAAGTTAACTTTCTTATTCTTTCATTTGATGTTTTACATTTGTAATTGATTGATGTAATTGTATTGCTATGATAAATCCTGTGCTGCATAAATATCAATTCTGTAATCAATGTTCTAGTATTATACTGGTACATGTTTCACACTAGGACCGATATATTATACTGAAACCGGCATTGTACCAGAATTCTTTCTGGTATAAAAAAATGTATACTGGTTTATGAAACACCGGTTCCGGTATGATACTGGATCCGGTATGATACCGGCTTATGAAACACCGGTTCCGGTATGATACTGGATCCGGTATGATACCGGCTTATGAAACACCGGTTCCGGTATGGATACTGGATCCGGTATGATACCGGCTTATGAAACACCGGTTCCGGTATGATACCGGAACCAGTATCCATACCGGAACCGGTGTTTCATAAGCCGGTATCTTTTTTTTATACCGGAATTTTTTTTTTCCAATAGGGTTATTGATTATAAAAAAGCAAGCTTATGGGTATCCTGAAGGTGCTTCCTCAAAATCTATACCCTTCATCTAATGAGAAAAAATAATTCTCACACAATTCATTTCCAGTAAATAAAGCGGCAGAAACTGTTGCAGTAGTTGATAGAATAGCATAGCTGTATTCCATTGATAAACCTAAGACTGGCAAGACTTGTGAAGAATTTGCAGCTCACTTTGTCAGACAAATGTCATAGAAGTTTGGTATGTACAAAGAGAATATTTGACATCTACAAACAGAATTCGCTGAAGACATCGACATGGGTGAATCGTCAGGGTAAATCGGTCCCTATCCAATACAAAGTGTACCCATCAACAAACATCCTTAAAGTAACCATGTACCAGTTACTTTTGCGCGAAAATACTAAGGATGAACTGACAGAATACTTGGCATCAAAGATAGACTATGCAATCAAGAATAATAAACAATTTGTTTGCAGTCGGATAAATCACACAAATGCAAGCCATATGGACGTGTCGTGTCTTGATACCACGCAGGAGGAAGCAGATACTAAAAAAAATTTGCACAGTATAGATGTTGCTTCCAGAGGCATTAGCAAGATTGACATTTACTCCCCAGACAGAGATGTATTAGTACTTGATCTTCGGAGATATCCAATGCTTCCAAGAGAATCCCCCTTTATAGTGGGCACTAGCAGAAGCAAACGAGTTCTTCAGAGTATCTTCAGCCAATCTATGACATACTAGGGCCCAATAAGGCTTTAACACTACCAGGACTCCACTCCCTTTCTAGTGCTGATATCACAGGATAATTTGCTAAAAAAGAAAAGATTATATGGGGGAATGCTTTTTATGCAGCTAGTGTTGACATAATAGCTGCACTGGGCCTTATGGATCATTCTGAAACCATTTCCACAGAAATGTTACAAACGTTTTAGGCATTCGTTTGTCAGGTGTATGTACCGCGAGCCAAAATGACAGACACTGGGAAGGTAAGATGGTGGCTCTTCAACAAAAGACTGGGGAACTTCTTGCACATACAAAAGCATCTCTCTATTAAGGTCTTTTGTGTGCACATTACCAAGCAATGATTTTGGCTCAAGATACTCCGACAGCATCCTGACATACCTCAACCTATTGATTTGGGCTCGTCGTTTGTGTATGGGAAATTTGATCCTATTATGTGTACAGAACTGTGCGCTTTAAAAGTTGACTAAGTGTTCATGTCTGAAGCGTCGGTGTGCCCTTCCCTGCTGATGAAATCTCAACAATCTGCCCTGCACAGAAAGCTCATGTGGTGGAGATGATGACCTATGTGACAACACTTCAGTTTTTGACCTGATAAGGAATGATAATGTGGAAATTGAGGATGAAAATGTTGATTTATCTTAATGATAACGAAAAATCTTAATATCGTTTACACCATTTGTTACATATAACAAAAACTATTACACTGTTACACTCTTCTGTAACACTCTCATTCCAAATATTAAAAAGCTTTGTCGTATCAATTTTGAACTGGCGTAGTATATTATCTGTCTGTTGTAGTTAATTTTCTTGTGAAAAATGTCAAGGCTTTATTTTATTTTCCAATCTGTAAATATTAACTATCTGTGGTGCACATTTATCTTACAATATAATGTGGAAACTATTATTAGAGTCCCAAAGAGATGCCCAATAATGGTGTCCTTTTGAATTTTAATTTTTGAAGCGACAATGTAAAGGTGCTATAACGGTCAGAAAGCTTTTTCTTTTAATTCCAAAAAGTTTTCTAATAACCAACATGTTCATATAGCACACCGGAAAGCTATTATTCTGGAAAGACGTTTCGGCAATGGTAATACAACGGCCATCTTAAATTTTGACATAGGTAGATATACCATTATAAAAGTTATTTCATTTTCTACAGTTTCCCAACAGCCAACAAGTGTATAAAGCGCACTGAGAAGCTATTATTCTGAAAAACGTACTGTCCACTTGATGATGTGTGGTTAGCTCTCGGGGTTCGCATGCTAAGGGTGCCGGGTTCGAATCCCGAGTTAGGCATGGATATTCTTTGTGGTTCAGAATACGCGTTAAGTTGCAGTACCCGGCCTGATTAACCGTTATTATGCACACGTATATGTCATTGAACGAACAAACCAACCAACCAACCTGAAAAACGTACTTAAAATCTCGATGCGGGGGCCATTTTGAATTTTTTAATTTAACCTAACATACATGTGTTATACACCATTGAAAAGGAAATTTTATTTCCAACAAGTTTTCTAATAGTCAATAAGTTGATAAAATGAGCTGGAAAGCCATTATTCGGCAAAAACGTACGTTACGTGGTAAGGAGGCGGCCATTTTGGATTTGCGACTGCAGCGCCTCTCGTACCGGGATGCCAGATACCCACCATCGGATTTCATTTTCTACGCATTCATACGAAGCGAATGACACCACCAACATGTTTGCATCATGAAGTGGCCCACGGGATTACATTTGCTCCCGGACTATATTGATGACGAAGAAGAGAAGGGGGAACGAATTTGTTAAATGTACTGATATGGGAAGGAGTGTGGTTTTTGATGGTGTTTTTTTTTTTTTGCAATATTGATAGAACAAAATACCGACTCTAAAATATTTGGAACTATTTAAAGTTTACAACCACCTGTTTACAATACCTCTTATTAAAGTATTTTGCGAGTCATTGTTTTATAAGCTGAACATATAGTTAAAACTTGTCTGCAATTATTTAATAAAAATATAGAAGTTTTGTAATGACTACTGAGAAGAAATGTTTTTAAACTCAATCGATAGCGAAGTTATCATTAATAGGACATGTGAAAGCAGATCTGAAATATGGTTTCTTGGTAATAATGGTGGTGATCCAGGCCGCCCCTGGTGTCGGCTCAAGTTTTAGTGGCATAAAACACAAGCTCTCACATCTACGAACAACACGTGTAATACAAATTAATTCACTGCAATTTAAGTTCGTCTAATAAAATCATAGAATTAGAATATAATCAATATAGAATCGTAGATTCTAGAATTTAAATTTTGCAAGTTAAAATTTCTTAAACAAGTTTCTAAAGTACTTCGAAGTACAGTGAGCTCTAATATTACTGTAGAATGTAGAATATAAAAAAAATGCTCTTTATTGTCTGCCAAGTTCTATATTGTGCTTACCGGCTCTGGGTGGCGCACAATGTTGTAGAACACTTTTAATATCGGAAATTTGTTGCGCATTAAAGTTTTTTAAACATTTTTGTACAAAGTAGTACAATAATTTTTTGTTGTGGGGAGGGAGCTTAGAATAATCCTTTGTCTTTTGCTGATCAACTTTTGAAAAATTAAATAGCGTTTTTGTTTCATTTATAATTTATCGATCGTCCTCTTTCAATAAGTATTGCCAAAACGTAAGGAACTAATGAGAAATGAAAGGAGAAAGTATAAAGGTAGACTGGACTGTTCGCTTCAAATTTACCTTCTGTTTTCCCTAGTTTACCTAGCAGCATGGTCCTAGTAAAGCCCTTGCACAATAAAATCACCACAACCCGAGTTTACCTTGCAGTAGAAAAGAAATTAGTCGGTGGAAAGTTATATCAAACATGCTTAACTTTTGGATTATGCTAACAGATTGTAGATGATGATCACGTGATCTTCAGTGACATTTATGCCCTTGTATTCTGTTGTCTCCCAAACATCGATAAATTTCTGTTTTTCGATTGCAAGGCTGAACTTCATATCGATATTTTTGCATTAAACATGAACACCGAATTGAAAATGGCACGTCTGAAGTAAAATTCCAACGTTAAGCATTTTTGAAAACGTTTCAAAATTACGAACTTTTGTGGAATTTTCACTTGATAGTGAATATGAGAATACAATGAAGAGCCAAAGCGCTTAAAAAACCAAGAAAATTTAGTCCTAGTTGACATTGTAGTTGATCTTCCATTCTTAGAAAAAAGGAGTTTTTACGTGGGGTGAAGGTAGGAGGGTCTATCCTCGACACTGTATCTTGGTATTATACTCTCTATTAACAAACAGTCAAATCAGCATATGACTTTCTTCAAAGCGCCAAATAGGCTAATGAAAGGGAATGAAACCTATAATTGTAATTAATACATTTCAGTCCCTAGAACGAATAGAACCAAAAATGAAAGTTTTATCTGTATTTATAGTGTTAGTTCATATATATATGAAAATACTTAATACGTTTGCTGCTGATCACGCCCCAGCGTGGAATGTCGGGTTGCTCCCCAGTAGTCTGTCCTGTTCAGACTGCACCAGATCGAAGTTTCCGTTCATGCTGTATTTAACCGAAGTATATTTGTCGTGACACATAAATATAGGATACATCTTGTCTTCCTCTATAAGGTTAGCTGGAAGCTTCTGTTTTTAAAACAAGGTTTCAGGTAATTCCAGCAAAGAACGGCAACTCCGATCTGATGCAGTCTGATCTGAACAAGCTACTGGGGAACAACCGGACATCCTGTGCTGGCGCGTGATTAACAGCGAACATGCTAAACTTATATTTAATTTATCTGTATCATATGAAAGTTACAAATAATAAAATTTAATCACTAATTTGAAATTTCTTACATTGAATGACAATACGTTCGAGTTTTCTTTGCACTGTTGTTGCATAGGAGATTTTCTACATCAGAAATGGTTGAAGACTATATCACAACGGTACATCGTTAAAGCAAAATCTGAGAAGTCATGGTATTCGTTCGTTCATGACACTTTCTTCCTCTCTTTGCAAGGAACCCGGAAAATCAACAGCTAGCCTGCCAATCGACTGACTTGTGACTACCAAGTTAGATTTTCCGGAACAGTACGGTTTTAGACTTAATATCCCGCAGTCATGAAACCTTTTAAAGTTTTGATTTAAAAAAATCCCATAAATTTTGTTTTCCACATATTCAGAAGTTTAAAAAGATTAAATTCGTTGATATTCTTAAAAAAGACAGTGGAAAACTAAACTTTATTTTTGCATTGACAAATAAACCATCTTTTGGGGCATTTATTCCTCACCCATCATTTTTAGAGAATCGTTAATGAAGTTTCGTAAATAACATTTATGCAACCTAGCAATTTAGTTTTCATTCTGCTAGTCTAAATTGTCTGGCAACCTGAATCGAGTGCTACTCTACGAAATGTATTTTACTTCTTCACTTAGTCAATTTTAATTCTTCAAGTGCAAAACCAATTCCTAAACAATTTCATTAGTCAGACATAGACAAACTGATAATAGCAATCAATAACAGCTTCCTCTCACCAAGTACTTTTGACCATGGGCGCCCCCAGGAGGGTGCAAGGAGGTGCACTTGCACCCCGCTAGCTCTTGAAAATTAAAAAATATATATATGAGAGGTAGGGATGGAACGGATATCCGGCAAATATCCGATATCCGGCATATCCGGCTGATTTTTCAATATCCGAAACCCCGTCGGATATCCGATTTGAAATACCGGACATCCGATAATTTCATTCGGATATCCGGCTGTATATCCGACCACCAGGTATCCACAAGAAATAATTTTTTGAAAAAAATAATGATCTTTTTCGGACAAAGAGAGCACCGCATCCTACACTTTTTTTTTTTTGTAATTTTTTTTTCTTGGACATAAATTGCAGTCAAATTAGAAAACGAAAACAGAAAGAGGCGCCGTATTATTGACGCCGAGTTGATAAGCATAAACCATTCCTCCAATCTTTTTCCATACACATCTTTCATGCGTGTTTTGCAATATGTTCTTTTCATTCCAAGTTTATGATCTGATTAATTCCAGATGTTATATTTGAATGCTTCTCCGTAAAACTCGAACCGAAATACTAATAAATAGTACTTTTTTTCCATAACATAAGTGACTTAAGAGTTTTAGTTATTCTCACTTCCTCCTTTTTTCTGACATTTGCTAGCGAGTAAAAAGCAATAAATAGCCAATGCGCAATCCTCAATGCTTTTTTTTTTTGTTCTATCGACGATAATACCCTACCCCTTTATGCTGTGAATGGTATGGTCTAATTTCTGATTTTTCATTGGCAGAAGTTGAAAGCTGGTATATTTTTTCTGACGTAAAATGAAGTATTGTAATTTTTAGTTCTTTAAAGCAGCGCCACAATGTGAAATTATATTTAGCTCTCTAGAATGCCTTGAATTTTAGTTTTCTCCAATTACAATACAATTTATAATTTTTAATAATGGCTCATTTAAAATCACCCATTTGGAAGTGTTTTAAAATTAATGGGAAATGACGAAAGCAAAGCCCTATGTGTTACTTGCTCCACAGAATCGTTTAAAAAATGTGCGCGGCAAAAGCCTAAAATCCTTTTCCACAAAACCCTTATGGGACCATTTAATGAGTGTGCATAAGGAAATTCACCGAAGCTTTAAAGACTCATTAAATGCATCAATTATTGATTAACAAGAAAAAACAATTAATCAAAACAAGAAATGCACGCAGACAACATTGGAATCGAAATTATTTGTACCAAAATTGTGGAGTTTAGATGATCCTAAAGCAAAAGCCTTAACCACAAAAATATGTAAGTACTAATTTTGTTTGTTTATATTAAATATATATTTTAAATATGGTATAACATAATGTTGATGAATTTTGGGTTCGAAATTTTTAAAGTTTATATTTAAAGACGGAATATTCCGATAGATCCAATTTAAGTTTTCTACGAGATTTCTTTAAATCCGTAATGTTTTAGGTGCATTACAAAAAAAAAAATTGACTCCAATTTCATTAAATATTTAAAATAAATCTTTTGTTATTAACAAATGCCTCCGGTATAATTTTGTAATCATTTATCAATTATAAACAATGCATGAAGTAAATTGAAAGTAGCTATATTTTGCACTTCAACATTGTAAAAAAATAATTTAATATAATTTTAGGTGAGTTAATGGCTCTTGATGCTGAACCATTATCCATTGTGAATAGAGAAGGCTTTGGTCAGTTAATAAAATACCTAGCTCCTCGTTATCCGCTTCCAAATAGAAATTATTTTCGTGATAAAGCCTTGCCAGAACTATATGAAAAACTAAAAGTATCAATATTACAAGATATAAAATCAGCAACAAAGATCTCTTTCACTCATCAACTAAAGTTTAAATAAAAAACATTAACTCAGTGGCGCGACAGCCCGTGTGGACTAAGGCCTGCTGGGCCCAGCTCAGCTTTCTCGACTGTGGCATTTGTGTGTCACATAACAGATATTTCAGACAGATGGTCATTCTGACGCCGAACCCCAGTGTTTAGTTCCCAAGCATGCATGGTCCTCCTCAGTTTATTTCTTTCAGGTATAAACAGCTAAGTCAACCTTGCCCAGTCCGCGAATCAAACCATGGACCTGTGGCATGCAGTGCGGTGCGCTAACCACTAATTATAATTTACTTAATACTTCATATCATGACCATTTTTTTCGTATAGCATATCGTATAACTATCGTTTTATAGTATATAGACCGAATATCCGGCCGGATATCCGGCGAAATCCGTTTCGGATATCCGTATCCGGTAGACATGGTACCCCGGATATCCGAAATCCGGTATCCGGCAAAACTCACATCCGTTCCATCCCTAATGAGAGGGAAGGTATAAATTCCAAAATAAAAAAAAGAAAAGAACATATGCTGTTTCGGTTTTTATGTTACAATTAGCATTTGTTTTTCTATTATTTTAGTCTTTTATTATTGGGTTTAAATTGTAACAACTTTGAGTTAAATTTAAAATCAGGATGACCTGAAGTTATAAACGTATAAAGGACTTATCGATAGACAGCATGCAGGAAGCGATTTCATACAGGAGGCGAAAATATCCTCATGAGGCTCCTTAATAAGCCTAATTTTTTTCTTCTCATTTTGTGTTTGATGTAATAATGTTTGTAATGAGAGGGACGAAGGAGGGAGGAAGGAATCGAACGTTTGGGCAGTCGTAAAATTTCCTTAGAATAGGCCTTGGCAAGTATTGTCTATTAACCTCAGTGAAAATTCTTAATTCGAAGCTAACTCGTCCACGAACAAAAAAAGTAATCCACTTAAATATAGTCATCTTTACTAAAACAAATTGATGTTAATTTCGGTTATAGATCTTTAGGCTATAACCGAAAACCGTCGAATGATATTATTTCTACTATAAAGTGCGCATGCCTGCCCACTGACTTCAGAAGATTCAAAAATTGGTCTATCCTTTTGGATTTAAAAGGGAATGTGTAGACATTTTCATTTTATGATTGACACCGTCTCTCAGACCATTTTAACAATCTTTTAACAACGTTTTGAAGGATTTTATATGCAATAATTTTTGTTCTTTTTAAAGCTTTTTATTCAGTAATAATATTAAAACATGTAAAAATGTATTAAAACAGCAGGTTAATTAAACTCTTAAACTTTTATTGAATAAAAAATTAGTCATTACAGGTGTTTTAGTACTACCAGTTATTGTTTCAAATTACATTAAAGTTATTTAATGAAAAGTCCAAACTTTTCAAAATTCAAGCAGTTGTGGCATATTTTTCAATATAATCTGAAATTTTATATTTAGAGTGAACGAAGTATTTTGGATTTAATGAAAAGCTAAACAATATAAGGGAAAATCTAAACAATAAGCCCACAAAGAGAAGAAGAAAAGAAGAAAAAAAAAAAAAAAAAGAAAAAAAAACTGTGCTAGGCATATAAAGAATTATAAAGAAATTATTTTGGTGTAAACTTTAATATTCTAAGTCAATTAAAACTGAAGGTATATCCATCATTCGTATGGGGATTTTTTGCGTAAAAGGTTAAGGCGTCACTGTTTGCTTTCGCCTACGAACTATTTTTGTACACAATGACGGCTATTAATTCCAGTACCTACAGCTTAACGTGGATTCCAAGTCACAACAAACATCGATGTCTAACCCAAGATTCGAACCCGGCACCTTTGGCACGCGAGACCAGAGCACTAATCTGTTGGCTAATCCCACAGCCATCAAGTGGACTTGCCAACATTTTTATGAAAGCATCAAATAAATCTTCTTTAAAATGCGTTGAATTAAGTCTAACTGTTTTTTTGTTTTTTTTTTGTAATAAAAAAACTTTCTGATTTCGTTGCAAATTTCCAGAAATGCTGTATTGGGAGAAAAAATACACTAATTCTAAGAACAAACCATAAAAAACCTTTAGAATCACTGCTCATTTTAAGAGTTTTTGACTGTGACGTCATACATATAAATCTCATTTCATGTTTTTAAAATTTAATCACACCTTTGACTGATTGTTATTATTTGTTTATTTCTGCATAAAAAACCACGACCAACACAAAAGCACGTTTCTAATGAAGACCAATTTAATTGACAGAAATGAAGTTTGAAAATTTGAGTATAAAACCTGACATTAAATGGTTTGATCAAGTAAGCTATTTTTTGTGTGAGCGTTTCCTTTTGTTATGAAAACTCATCCTTTAATAGTGTTTTTAGTTGCTAGAAAAAGAAAAATGCCCTCATCATCTTTTCAATTTAAAACTTAAAAAGTTAATTTATCCATGCTTATAATAATAAAATAATTCTTATTCAACTCGATATCACTACTAACCTAAGAGATTTCTTGGTATACTACAAGTTCATGCTTTTGTATATTTTAACATCCGCCTCCAACTTAACAGTCAGTGGCTAAACTTCTAACTCCGATGGGTATTCTACTCCGAGGCGATTAATGCTAACAATTTGTGGCAGGCAGTATTATTGTATGGTTACTGTAACTCTTTGCTGGATAACGTTAATAACTCTTGATGCAGAACCTGCTTATGAGTTGGAAGTGAAAGCTATGGACAATTTAAAGGGGGTACTTGTGTGTTAACCTTTAACTGCTGTGGTTGGGTGGTTGGAGGTTTTTTGCGCAAGAGCAACACATGGTCCATACTGCGCCAAACAAATTGGTGAACATCAGTTTAAAGTTAAAGTAACATAGTATCGGAAAAATTAATATAAAAGTCAAAGATGAGATATTTTAGGGGCTGGAAGCATTCCACAAAAAATGACTTGCGGTCTGTCAGACCGCTTGCATCAGTTAAAGGTTAAGTTGTTAACTGTTGGCGAAAAAGTTCGAACCGCAAGGCCTTTTCAAAGGTTTTGCTCGAACCAGCATCAGGTTCTTCTCGTGGAATGCCTCTTCTTTACAGATGACAAGGGCATCCATTGGGACTGATTGTTTCGATGGACTAAGCGAATCCGTTTCGGGAACTTTTTGTCTCGCCCATAGGAAAGAATTCAGTATAAAAATGATTCACATACGTTTATGTTTCATTTGCTAGAAAAGTACCCCACTTATAAATTATTATTTATTTTCAAAGTTGAACACATGAGCAAGATTGAATTTTAACATTTAATTTTATATTTTCTCAAAAATTTATATCCTATTCCCTTCTGAAATCAATTCCTGTCCATTCTCCAGCCTGGTAGCAAAAGCTGTGATTTGTTATTCAGTTGATATTTAAGTACTATTGTACCATATAGAAGAGTACCTCCTCAAGTACCTATTCTAAAATCTTCACTGGCTACACACTACAACTGGCATGTTTTTCTTTTATCATTAACTTCCATGCAGACTGGCTGTACAAAAGTATCCTGATTGGAGAAGTACTTCCATTGCAGAACTGTCCCTCATTTTTTTAAACACAATATAACACAAGATTTTTTTTTTCTGACTCTATTATGCTAAGTCTCCTGGACGCACTGCGGAATTAGCCAAGAGTTTAATAAGATATAAACACAAAATAATTATTTACAAGTCGCACACACACCACAAAATAAACATTAATACAATTATACTGGGAACATATACAATTCTGGGGAGAATTCCTCACCTTACATGTTTACTGTTCGATTGATGGAGCTAAACTGCCTTATTGTCTACTCTAAGTAGGTCTTCACCATGTCCATAGATAGTGTCAGTAGTACAGTCTGGGGGTACGGTCCACATATACACACATGCGTGTCACATAATTGATTTAATTGTTTTACCGATAATGTGTTTTGTGCTTTTTTTTAATAAAAAGTACTTAATTTACTAGATACTTGTATCTACTTATGGATATGTAAATTAGTTAAATTAAGTGCTTTGTTCTTAAAGAGCCAGTCATTGCTCAAATTTTATTATTCAACTGCTCCAAAAATATGACATACTACTTCAAATTGACCTTTTGTCTGCTTCAAAATAGGTTTACTATACTGTTTGAATTTAAAGTTGTATTGCTTCAGTCACTGTATCAAATCACTTGGAGTCAAGCAACACCCCTGGGCCATTGTCAAAACATTTTGTCTCAGAATATATGTCTAGAAGTAATGTGTAATTGTGTGGTTTTTAGTAGTGTTTTGGTAATTCTCTAGATGGCGTTGTTTTGATAACACAATTGTCTGACTTTTAGAAATTTTTATTTTATTCAGTTTTTAATATTTTTCGCCAATTGTATTTTCAGGTATCGGCTATTAAGTGTCAGAACTTGTTTTGTGATAAAAAATTTTGGTTTTGCTTTCCCCACCATCCTTTATAATTTGAATTTGTTTCTTAGTAGTAATATCTATTTACATAAAACATTCAAGTTGTTTTCTTGTAAACAAAATATTCCTTTTATAGAGAATCTTTTTAATTTACATACATTGCATTTAAGTGTTAGAATAAAAAATATGAAATTTTGTAGTAAATTTTAAGCTGAATATTTTATTTAATATGATTAACACTTTGTTTGGCCATAGAAACATTAAGTTGTCACTGCTTATTTTCTGTAAAATTGTTTCTAGCTCCCAAAGTCAGAATTACAAAAAGATGACGTTAAACCAGATGTTGAAATTGCTTTGAAAGCAGAAGCACAAAACTTGTTGGAATCTGAATCTAAACACTATCAAAAATGTAAGTATTTTTTAAACTTCTGGATATTTTAACTGCGATGAAGTCATTAGAGTGAATAGATAAGGGAAGTATTGATTAATATTCAAGGATTCGAGCTTAATTCATTCCCTGTAGCTTTAAATTCATTCTCATTCCCATTTTTTAAATGAACTGGTAAACACTACAAATTATTAATGTATATTTTCTTAATCATTCAACCTATTTAGCACATATTGTATCAAATGAGCTATTTGATTTATATATTAGCAGGTTTATAGAGTGATAAGTCTAGGAAGTGGCCTAAAATGCAGCCAAAGTGCAAGAACAATGCAAAAATGTTGCCTTTCTCAAATTATCTCCTTATGATCTGCTTGTGGCCTCTTATTTCAAATAAATCAAAAAATTTGTGCACATTATATTGGTTAGTATTTCCCTTTTGTAATAACAATCATATGACTGAGTTGTTGTCTGGTACTGCTCCTTCCCATTAAAGGGAATTGTGTATTAGGAGCGAGTATGTTCTGATCTCGCATTAATTTTTTTGAAGGGTTCTTTTTCAGACATGGAAATTTGGGATTATTTTTTCAAAATTATAATTTTGTGAAGGGTTGGTAAAAGGCCCAGATTTCTTCTAAATGGATGATTCCCACATTTTTTAAAAACAACTGAAATTAGTTTATATTGATAAAGAATTTCTTCCTGTTACCAAATATTTAAACAAAAGTTCTTTAAAAAAAATTAGTTATTTAAATGTTAAGAAAAGGAATTGCGTCGAAATCCTGTCTAATTTCAATCCGATCTTAATGATCCGCCATAGCTGTGACGTCAAAACATCCTTCCATCAGTGGTGGCCGGTGGTCTAAAGTGTTAGTGCAGCCGAAAACATGCAACTTCCCAATAACCCCTCCCCTCATTCTATAACATCAAATAAACTCACAATCACACTTAAGATTTTTTTTTTAATTATAATTTAAAAAATTGAATTTTTTTTTGCACATAATTAGTTTTTAGTGAAAAAAAAATTCAAAAATTAATTAGCATTTAACCCGTTAAAATTAGCATATTTTTTAACAGTAATTACTCGAGTTTTATAGGGCCAAGAAAAGAAATTATGGTTGGAAATTGTTCATAATAAAAGTTGTTGGAAAGTAGAAAAAATCACAATTTTTCTTAAAACTTTTGAATTGAAAAATTCATTTTCTTTTCCTATCAATTTGATTGAGATTCAAAACATCCAATAGTTAATGCAGATTCAAATTCTCGAATCATTTTTTTAAAAATATTATATCAAACTTCAGTTATCACTGTTTAAATGAAATTTCACTTGCTTAAAACACGATTTTTAGATAATGAGTTTAAAATATTCAAATTTGTTTTCAGAGCAAAATAGTCCTTCAAATTAATAAAATAATTCTCTAGCCTTTAGATGGTACTATTATCTTGAAAAATTCTATCTAAAGATTATTTTAAAGCCTAAATTCTCAAGGGCAGCCGAAGTCGGAAAATCGCTGATCTGGCTACCATGCTATGCATTACATGGAGGGAAGACTCGATTGGATTCCATCGGTTACCATGGCAATGTTGCAGCTGAAACACGTTTCCGGAACACATGGCTGCGATTTGGAGAAAGATCGCTTTGTTTGGAAACGTTTTCTTTTCCTCGTGAAACGAGTACTGAGAAAAGAAGTTTGCTGTTTATCGAATTTTTTTACACTTGCCATAGAAATTGGATCTTCATTTTAGAAAATTGTAAAATATATAATTTTAGTTTTGAACTAATAAATTTAGATGCAGCCTGGCTGTAGTACACGAACCTCCACTGCCTTCCGTTTCCATAGTTATTGTGAGGTTTCTGCCAAACAGTTGGCGTTGGTTTGATAGACAGTTACCATATCATATCCCATACTGGTCAGGGTTGGAAAAAACCAGGTTTTTTTTAAAAAATCAAATAAACGAGTTTTTTTTTTTATTTAAACCAGGTTTTTTTTTTTTTTTTAATTTTTTCTACTTATTTGGATGCATATTTATAAATAAAATTTTACATTAACTAGAATAATTAATGTTCAAATAACGATTGATATTCCTTTTGAAAATAATTTTAACTAAGTAAATAAACATGTGTTGCTACTTATGTGGACATTCAAATTTTAATACTTTATTTAGAGATAATATTTTTTAAATTCAATTTATACAGTATAATACAATGGTAATTGTTTACTACGTAATATATGGAATATTGCTCTTAGTTTCATCAGTAATGGGGATAATTTACAACATCAAATAATTTTAAAAATCTAATTGTAAATAAATAAAAATAAATTTTAAATTATTCTTTAAAAAAAAACGATTGTTTTTTTTTCAGAAAAAAAAATATTTGGTTTAAACCGTGCCAACTCTGGTACAGGTTGGCGCGATTTGCGAGAAAGTTGCAAAACTGGTTTCCGCTGCTACGTTTCAAGCCAAATTGTTTCAGATCAAGTGATGTCACATTCAATTCGAGCTGAATGAATCGTTTTTCCGCCATAACTAACAAACAAACTTAGGTTGTAAATTTTTAAAAAAAAGGAAAAGTGCAGTGAGCCCATATTTTTTTTATTTATGGCCTTTTCAAAACATTTAGAATTGAATAAAAAAAATGAAAAAGAAAATGCGGGAATTATTCATTGAACCCTGTATTATTTTGGTTGTATCATTTCTCAAACCAAACCTGATAGTGTTTGATGAAAATATTTTTACCATCAGCCTAATCTTATGTAGGGGTTCTGGCCTAAAATAAATATTACACTGTAGATCCTACTTTAATGTGACCAATTACAAGTTTTGTAGCAGATTTCTGTACTAAACATTTAAGACTAATTTCTTTCTGCTAGAGTAAAACTTCTAAAGCTTGTAAAATTCTGAAGAAAATCTTAATTAGGATCAGTCTCCACAGAACCCAATATTTCAGCAGTAGAAGAGAAACAATTAATGAAATCATTAAATGCTTAAAAAAAATCCCTATAGAACTTATCAATTACAATCCAATTATGACATTGACAGAGATCGTCTGATAATATACAGAGTTATCCGTAATCATACCGTGGATACATATCCACGGACTTGATATCGTTGTTATTGTTCAGTTCCGAATAGAACTTTAGACTTATAAACATGAGATTAATAAATTGATATTTGTACAACTAATACTATCAAATAAGTAATTAAATATAAATATTTTATTATTCTTAACTAATTTTATCTTGACTTCAGATATGATGGTATGATCTTTACAGTTGCCCCTCTTTCATATGTAAATAATGAAAGAAATTATTATTGTATTTAAAAATGCAATACACAATGTGTATTGGAACATTAAACTTCTTTCCAATATCACACTTGCTTTGTTGTGTCACTTGGTAGGCTGTCCACGGACATGATGCTTCAGTCGTATGACAAGAGGTATTACATTAATTGCAGGTGTCTATCCAGCTTTTTTTTACAGGGTCCTATTTTTGTGAAAAATTTCCAATTTCATATATTTTGAGAATATGGTTTTCTCCTTTTACCATAAAATAAACTTTGTAATTTAGTAATTGGTCCGTTTTCAAACTAGAAATATTATGAAGGTACCGTTTTTTTTACTTGGAATTTTGTGAAAGGTCAGTTTGTTGCACATGGAATTTTGTGAAAGATCCTTTTGTTAATTATGAAATTTTGTGAAGGGTCCTCTTGTTCATTATGGAATTTTGTGAAAGGTCCGTTTGTTATTTATGGAATTTTGTGAAAGGTCCTTTTGTTGTTTATGGAATTTTGTGAAGGGTCCGAATTACTTCTCATAAATCGTAAAAGTTTTATACCCTGCCACATCATTGCTTAACATACTTTATGCAGTAGAAAGTCTCAAATCTGGAATCACCGGGACTTGCTTTCCATGCGCGCTTTTACAGAGTCAGTTAAAAGAAAATGGATCAACACAGATATATCAACTAGCAAAAAGCAGAATTTATCGTTGAAAGTGCCAACGCCAGGATTTTTGAAAACGAGCTGGTTACAATATCTGTTTGAACAATTTATTTCAGATGAAATGTTAGACTTCATAGTCTCCCAGTATATTCTGTATGCTCAACAAAAGGGCAATACAACGTTTAGTATGACATGCAATGAGCTAGGTCTTTTTTCTTTTGCCATTATTTTAACGAGTGGATACCCTAACGACGACATTTTTAGTATTGTTCAAAATTCTGCAATGAGCAGAAACATATTTGATCACATAATGCAGTACTTGCATTTGGCAAACAACGTTTCTCTAAATAAGGAAGCCAAATATGCAAAAACAGTGAATCACGTAAAGTGAATCATTTATTAGGACTTTAAAGCTATATAAATTAGTATAATCATTTTAAAATTCTATATTATACATACTAATTTAATTAATTTGTAATAGATATTTTTATTAACTAGTATAATTCATGTATTTCAATTTATGATTTAATTACAAGAAAGAAGAATTTTTACCCTTAAAATGCTTGTTTAAGCTTTTTTTTTTTTTAAATTAAAAAAAAATTATATTTCTTATTATAAAAACTTATTTTGTTTATTAAATATGTTATCTTGCTTAAAATAATATCTCTGAAAAAAAAATGAGTTCCCTAACAGTATATCCAAGCAGAGTCAATATCATCTTACAAGAAAAACTATATACCCATTCGTGCCTAGTGTCCCTTTTTAGAGACGTTTGAATTTTTTTCAATAAAATTTTTAAAAATTGGATTGAATTTTTTTTAGTATTTTTCCTGTTAATTGTATACTATTTGCAACCTGTAAACGAATTTAAAAAAAAAAAAAAATGTCGGGCATTAATGGGTTAAGATTGAGACGTCCATGGACATGACTTATCATGTCAGTGGACTTATTTTTTAGTATAAAAATATATTTTAAAATTTATATTACGTACTAGTTTGAAGAAGTTTTGATTGCATTAAAATATGTTCCAAAGTTAATAGAAATATCCAACTTATCTAGTAGTGAAAAAAATTGCTGCACCAAGCTTATCTACATTTTACGGAGAATGACGCAATAATACTAAAGGGTTAATTTAATTCAATATAAGGCAAGTTATTTTTATTTCTCTATCCTTTTTTTAAGGAAGACTTTGTACTCAACACTCTCAAGAGGTTTAGGTTGTGGATTGTTGGGAGATGGTTTTCTAAAACACATTTCTACTTTCACTTAATGTTGCTTTTTCCACAGGGAAAGAAAGCAAGCATGACAAGGATTTTATGTGGATAAAAAAAATCCTCAAAGCAGGTACTCTTTCTGACAAAGTATCAGCTTATACTTTACTCATCCAGGACTCTCCTGTCTACAATTTGAGCAGTTTGGAGACACTTGTGGGGATGGTCAATACAAAGGGCAAGCGGGAATGTCTTATGGCCATGGGTGAGTTATGTGGTTCTTTTGAACTTAATTGCTGTATTTGTAGTGTCTTGTACACCCAAAAGTAAAAAACTTAACACATACAGAAGCTTTTTTATGTTTGTCTACCCAAAATATTAAAAATTGAACAATAGTAAACTTCTTGGATGATTTAAATGAAATTTAGTGGACCATTGACTAAGCGATAAGTACTCTTGCATAAATATTTAGAAAAAATAAATAAATTTTTTTTTCTTTTTCAAACTTTTTCCTAAAAACGTAAAATTTCAATGCGTGATTTCTTACGATTTTGTTTCAACAAAATGTTTATTTAACTGATGAAAAATATCTGCAATTTCCCTTTTCCCCACAACTTTGAAACTTGTAGATAACAAAATTTTTAAAAAGTAAGGTAAATAGATGACTACGGATTACTAAAATTATTTTGATTTTTCAAATTACCATTTATTCAAAGAAATAAATTTAGTTGTGTTTACTCATGCTGATTGTAAATTACTGTTGAAATAAGCTGTATATCAACTTCCTGATCCTTAAATTGTACTTATCAATGTTTTGAATATTGTAAATATTTTTCAATATTGAGTTAAGTGATCTTGGGTAATTCCTGTTGTTGATATATTGGTTAAGATGCGCTGTACTCTCCTCCCGGGCGACTTTTCAAAATATCGCCACTTTCAAATGACACCAGACTACGGGTGTGGAAAAATGGATGCCAAGTCAAAATATCACTAAGAAAATAACATGTTTTTTAAGGATATAAAATAGCAAAAATATGTACATGAATATAAAATTGCTTTTGCAACATTTAAGTAATTGTAAATTTACGATAAATATCAATATTTTAGAAGATGGAAACAGATTTCATCTTTCCTTAAACTGCATTTTTCTATACTTTCTGCACCCCAAAATAGGTTGTCAGAATCAGGAATTAGTGCCTGGTTACCATATTTGGCTTAAAATTGCCAAAAAAAAAAAAAGGGGGAGGGGTGTATAGTCCATCATTTTAACCAATATATCTTATCAGGTCCATAATTCTATTTTAGCAAGTAAATAAAGTGTTACGTTTTCTTTATTGCATGGCTGGCAATATTAAATGTGTGTTAAAAATTATGTAAAATTATTAATAAATTTCAGATACTTTGCAAGAATTATTTATAGGCGAGCTTCTTCGTGAAGATCGAAAGTTGAAACATTTTTCTGATGTAAGTGTGTTTTTATTAAAAATTGCATATTTTAATTGCTTATTAATTTGAAAATGCTTTTTAATTCATTGATTATAATTTTCATTATACTTAAATTCATAATAAATATTAAAATGTTAGTAATTGCACATAATTAGCAGTATTATTGAAAGGGGAAAGTATTTTTATAATTTTTATCGAATTCTTTTCTATGAATAGCAATTTTATAAAAATATTAACTAAATATTTAATGTTTTGTTTACATTTTCATGATAAGTTTACTTTATTAGACTTAATTATGATAATATAAAATTTTGAATGTAGAATAATATTTCACAAATACCTAATTAGCATTTTAAGTGTGTTTTTTTATTTATTTGCATCCACTAGCCAATAATTGGTGAAAGAAATATTTGAATAACAAAAGAGCTTAATTTTACAATATTAATTATAAATAGCATATAATTTTTGCCCCTTAGCAACCATTGGAGCATTTACTTGAGCTGAGTAAAGGTGCTCCAGTGCTTCGAAAGCGATACCTCATGATATGGGAATTCGAGGACAAATTGAAAATATTGTACAAAAAATTCCTTACCAACCTGGACAATGTCAGTCATGACACAATAGATAAAACTAAAACGAAGGCCATTAGTGTGATGACTAAATTACTTACTGAGAATTGTGAGGAAGAACAGGTATGTATTAAATTTTTTTAATTTATTTTTATGATATTAATACTGAAAGAAGAGTTTTAGGGGGGGGGGGGGGCAACTTTTCAGCATTGTGCAAAATTGTTCTAATTTTTTGTTTAATCCCTGTATGAAGGCTTTTATTTTTAAATCCTTTATATTTACTTTGATTATATTTGTCGATGGGAGCGAAATCTGCGAAGGCCTAATTGACCCCCTTGCCATCATCCAATGAGGCTGAAACTTGACAGATGGATTCGATGACAATGCATTCTATCAAATTTTGGGCTGTTACTGTCGCTAAACGGTAGCTTTTATGGGATATTAATAAACCAACTTGCCATCCAGCAATCGCATTAAAAAAGCATTGAACTGACCATTGTTGAAACTCTTTCCTATTGCCAAACATTTTTTTTATTAAATAATAAAATTATTATAATCAGAATAAACAAATGATATTTGGATGTGAGATTCACTTTCATTTTTAATAAATAATTTTAGAAACGTAGTTTACAGCACATTTTGCTGATAGAAATGATTTTGATATCAGCACTGTGTTAATGAATATAAAAATTGGCGATGCATAAAGGATTTTTAAAAAACTGTTTTTACGGGTTGTATTATTACTTTCCTAGTTTTGTGGAATATTAGGTTTTAGTAATTTTGGTGCTCCGCAAATTTTAATAAATGAGTTTATTTGCATATAAATTGCAAAATTTGATAAATTTTCTTTGAAGGTTATCTGAATCTTTTATTTCTATGGTCAAGTTTCATAATATCATGGAAAAATAGTATTAAAAAAATACAGAAACCATATGAGGAATAGAAAAATCTTTAGAAATTTGGATTAGACTAGCAATATTTTTTCCTAAATCCCTCGCATTTTTTTTTTTTATACTTTTTTTTTTCCCCCAATTTGATGCAGTAAAAAATTAAATTTTTCAATAAAAAAATTTCAGTGTTATAAAAAATTTTGTACAAACAATGGCAAATATAAGTAACAAACCAATCACAGCAGCAAGAAATACAATTGAAAATCACCCGTTTAGTTGGTAATTTCTTAGTCTTATTGGTAAGAGAATTCAATGCACAAAATATTGAACATGTATTTGTTTACCATCTATATATATTTTTATCAATATTACCATTTATTTTTACTCCACATTCTTCTAATTTTGCAAATGTTTATTTATTTTTTTCATTTTATATATCAATAAAAATGTAGCATTTTATGGTTATATCAGTATGTTAACTGGTAATAAATTCTCTGTTTGCAATGTTAATTAATATCAACTTCTTTTTTAGTATCTTCTGGAACATATTGTTAATAAAATGGGTGATCCTGTTGCCAAAGTAGGATCTCATGTATGTCATCAATTATCATCTATACTTGACCATCATAGAAACATGAAAACAGTTGTTGTACAGGAGGTTGAACGATTAATTTTTCGCCCTAATCTATCGGAAAGAGCAAAGTATTACGCCCTTTGCTTTCTCAACCAAGTAAGAATTTTTTCATTTTGCTAGTGTTATATCACTGGAATGACATTTTAATAATTTTTTAGCAACTTAGTGGCTTGAGTTAGTATTTCAAATATCAATAACATTGTATGAAAATGATGGAGATGTATGATAATGTAAAAAATATTCTCTTTAGGATAAATAGTGTCATGTTTTCCTGTTACTTTTGTAGGTCACTGATGTATAGTAATTTTACAGAGTGTCTACCGGTCACGAAAGTCAAGAAAGTCACGAAAAAGTCGCGAAATCCAAAAACGGTCAAGAAAGTCACGAAAAAGTCAAGAAATCAGAGCGGAGGTCACGAAATTTTCACGCCGATTGCAAAACTGAAAAATTCGATAATTCCCTCAGAAAAATCGACAAAAAATTCGCCGACAAACAATTGCTGAAAAAGGCAATTTTTTCCCCAAAATGACGCGAAATTTTTATGAACGTATAGAGTTTATTGCAACCATTCCTTTCACTAAAACCGGCCTTTATCAGCCCGTCATGTAAGCGGCAGAATTTTTTTTAAAATTTATAAATACTCGGGATTCCGTAGTTTATTTTTGTTAAATGTGGTCTAAATTTGAATGTTAAATATAGTTTGTGAAGTTTAAATATTCGTAGAACTATAATGTGTGGAGCACTTCTGCGGTTATGCAAGTTTGAACTTGCTATACAGGATCGACAGGCGAAGTGTGAATGGAGGAGTTTCGTAACTTTTTATAGTTGTATTTTCGACACGAAAAGTTACGATAAAAATCTGCGAATCGGCAAGAACATTTTATTAACTTATTTATTAAATATTAATCAGCAAGAATCACGAAAAAAAATATATAATAGGTGAAAAAATGTCCCTGAAACTTTTGCCGATCGCTAGGCCTAACAGCACTTTGTGTGTTATTTTATAACACTACGTCGTAATTTTTAATTGAGTTGCCGTTATTATCGCAATAAATTCCTGTACTAAAATTACTTATGTAATAAATTGTGCGTTTTTTATTTTTTAAAGTAATTTATTTCACGAGGAATAAGAACCTACGATGCAATGTCCCTTCGATTATTTTACGGACTTCCCGCACTTTTGAATCTCGAAGCAAATTTAAAAATTCATCTCGGAATATTTTATTCTATTAAAGATTATTTTATTTAATTTACTTTTTGCTTTAAAGTATTAAATTAAGTTCAGAAATAATTATTTGAAAGCAACGACACAGCGGAGTCGAACGGACTTCCGGTTTTCTTCAAATCGCGGCATGATTACCGTGCTTTCGCCGAAAGTCAGTTGTTATCCCTTTTGTTTAAGATATTTTTTTTTTTATTCATTCCCTAGCATATAAGTTGACCCCCTACTTTTTAGTGAACAATTTGGCCCACATTCTCGACTTTCATGCTAGTATATATACGGTATATTGTCAGGAAATATAAACGGACAATCTTGTTGGCCCTCAAACCTATTGTTGGTTGTTGATGTACTTTTCGAGAAAATTAGATGGAATCTGATATAGATCTAGCAAAGTGGTTAATGCCTGCGTTACTGGCCAAATATAAAGGATATTGTATATTTTGCAAATCAAAATTTGATGTCAGTCATAGTGAAATGGGGTTGGTGAAATCTCATCAAAAATACATCAAGACTTAGCCTGTGTAATTTTAACAGGCAAGCAAAGAATGCTTAATTTTCAGTCTTTGTCATCACATGTAATTCCATCCAATAATGCAACTAATAGCATCCTATTACCAACCCAAGAAAATTTTATTGTTGCTGAAGCAAGCAAACAATGTGAAGCAACTGTAAACACTTTGACTTGGTCAGATTTTTCATCTACTATGAGTTCTTTTTACAATCATTAATGAACAAGTTATATGGGCATTAAACCGAGTAATATGTCACACTTCTGACAGAAGCACATGTAAAGGAAGTGAATTGTTTACTGCTATGTTCCTATAGGAGGAGGAAGTTCAGTCATTAGATATTGAGATTGCTAAAATGAAAAAAAAAAAAAAAAAAATATGCTGAAATTGGTGTTGCTTAGTGTTATCATTCACAATACTAAATTTTATGATATAATGTTTTATTGTTCTTGCTATTTTCTTTCACGTGGATTTCTCTAATTTTCTAGTGTGATTAAAACAGAATTTTATGCATTTCAGTGAGTTTTTGTCAGCAAATTAATGCAGCAACCATTGTTATAGTGGTAATATATTTCATACATTTCTATCCGAGAGAAGAAGAAAAATGTGTTTTTTTTGGGGGGGGGGGGACAATTTTTTTTATATAACTGCACAAAAAATCTACTGTACGAACATTCATAGTTGTGGCTTCAATCATAGGTGTCAACTTTTCAAAAAACATGGGGGGGGGGGGCGAGTTTTGACGGAAGATGAAATTTTTCGAAAAATTATCGAAATCTATTAAATTTTCAAAAATCTAGGTATGACAACTTCTCATATAATACCAACAATAAACAGTTATAATAAATTATTTGGAGAATGGAGGGAAAAAAAAGGAGATAGTGTTACAAAAATCAGGGTAGGCAGCCCCATAGAATTTAAAAGTGGGGAGGCCAGCCCCCCCTGCCCCCCCGTACTTTACGCCTATGGCTTCAATATAGGTCAAATTTGTTGTATTGTATCTCTGATTGTTGTCTTTTTAAAAGTATTAAGTTTTTATGGTTTGCCTTTGTAATTTTTTTTTGACAAATTGATTATTTAAACGGTTGCAAAATTTTTTGAAAAGGTCAAGAAATTTTCTTCCGAGGTCAAGAAAAGTCAAGAAATTGTATTTGACAAAGTTGGTAGACACCCTGTTTTAAAAGTATACCATTTAGGGTAATATCATGCTGTTTAGGTAAAAGTAGCATCAGACTTAACTTATAATTTGTTACATATCATTACCTTTGTGAATGGAAGAAATAAAATTTTATGATTGATTATACGATATAAAGTAAGCTGAAATTTGATTGAATTTTGTAAAATCATGTTCCTAGTACTTTGGCAATATTTGCTATTGGTTAAAGAAATATATTAACTGTTGTATCCCGCTCTAAAGCATTAGGTAAATCGAAGCTTACGGCTAAATACGTTTATTGCGTAGATCCAATATATCACAGAACACAGGTTTATATACAACTGGATATGACAGAAATGCGCAAGTCACTAACTGCGCAACTAAAGAATTTAAATACACAACACTCCTCCTCCGTCAATCTCTTGGGTACGCCCATCTATCAGGAGGTCTTTGGGTTCTACTTGATCTACAGAGCCTAGGCTGATCAGGCACCAAGGTTGAAGGACCCGGAGTGGAAGGAGTAGGAATATCACTAGGCACTATAGTAGTAGGCTCAGCTTCAGAAGATTGAAGTTCCAAACCTGCAGAGTTAGCATCAGGTAGGTAGTCCGAACTCTTATCGGGATCTAAAAATAAAGGCTTATTAATGTTAGTCTGATCAGGCTTGGTAAGACTACTGTTGGGCTTAAGGTCGATTGCAACTGGTTCTGGATCAGTCGGTTCATTGTTATCTTCCCGAATCTCTTGACCGCATCTTCTCAGCTGATCTAAATGTCTTCTCCAAACTTCTTGTCCTACTTTAATCCTATAAGACAAAGTTCCGTCTTTACTAATTACAGTTCCAATTTTCCATTTATCTAAACCAAGAAAGTTTCGAACAGCCACCCTCTCCACCACTCGAAATTCACGAAGAGGTGTATCCTGTGAGGTTGAGGTTCGATCTGAACTTAGGTTTTGTAGGTGCATCAAATCTAATCTTGATCTGATGTTGCGCTTCAGAAATAAATAACTTGGCGTCTCACCAGTAGTTGCATGATGCATTATACGGTACAACATCAAAAATTGCTGTAGAATTTTATTTAGATCTTTTTGCTCTACAGAGTTAGTCTTTATAGACTTTTTGAAAGTCTGCACCGTCCTTTCCGCTAGTCTATTGGTAGAGGGATGAAAAAGAGCTGTAAATATGTGTTTAATATTATTACATTTTATAAATTCACGAAATTCATGACTTTTTAGGCTCGGACCATTGTCACTAACGATAACTTCCGGTATTCCATAACTAGCAAATATACGTCTCGGCTCTTCTATGGTAGTGGCACTAGTTATGTTCTTCATCATGTAGATCTCTATCCATTTCGAATAAGCATCACAAATAACAAGAAACATCTTACCAAAGAATGGTCCTGCGTAATCCACATGTATATGCTGCCAGGGTCCAGTTGGCCATTCCCATCTATGACGAATTGTTTTGGGCGGTTCATTCTTGTTACGCAAACATGGAACACAATTAATAATAAAGTTTTCAATATCTTTATCAATCCCAGGACAAAAACAATGACTTCTAGCCAAAGCTTTAATTTTAATTATACCTGGGTGATCAATATGCAATTCTCTTAAAACCTTACTTCTCAGGCTTTCTGGAATATACACTCGATTACCATGCAAGATGCAACCATTTTGTAAGGAAAATTCCACATCCTTTCCTTTCCATGGTTCGGGTAGTTCTTTGCCTTTAAATAAACAATCATACAGATTACAAAGAACAGGATCAAACTTCGTTGCTTTAGCAATTTGAGTAGCAGTTACTGGTAAAATTTCGATTTGTGACACATTATTAAGATCGATAAAAGTAACTTCATTTGAATTTTCCACTTTTGTTGGCAAATGTGATAAAGCATCCGCATTACTATGTTTTTTAGTATTTCGATATTCAATTGAGTAGTTAAACCCTTGTAAAAACAATGCATAGTGAAGCATACATGTTGCAGAAAGAACAGGTAGACTATGGTGAGGTGAAAATATTGAAATCAATGGTCTATGATCAATTACTAACTTGGAATGTCTTCCAAACAAATATAAATAAAATGTCTTTACTCCCCATACTATTGCTAATTCTTCTTTATCAATTTGCGAGTATTTACTCTCCGTTTTTATAAGAGTTCCAGAGGCAAACTTAATCGGCTTTTCCAATCCATCCGGCATTATATGACTTAATACTGCACTGATCCCTACTGATGAAGCATCCGTATGAACCACTAGTGGTAATTTCGGATCGTAATGTGTTAGAACACGGTCAGATGCAATCTCCTTTTTAAGAGCTTCATATGCCTGGGAGCACTGTTTTGTCCACTCAAAAATTCGATCTTTTTTCAAAAGGTCATTTTACGGGGCAATCAAAGTTGACAAATTTTGACAAAACTTCCCGTAATAGTTAACTAATCCTAGAAAATTGCGCAATTCAGATACATTTTTAGGTATGGGAGCTTTAAGTATAGCCAAAACTTTTTCTTTAGTTTTATGTATGCCATTTTTATCCTTTAATATCTGCAATAATGTATAGAATTTTTAAAAAATTCACTTTTTTATTCCTGTTTACTTTTAGTCCATAGTCCTGTAGTCTTTTGAATACTTCTTCTAGACTGTTGAAATGTTCGTCGTCAGTGGCACCAGTCACTTTTATATCATCTAGGTACACATGAACTCCAGGTATCCCTGCTAGTACTTTTTCAATCGTTCTTTGTCAGATAGCTGGGGCGGAGGCAATTTCGTAATTCATCCTTTTGTACTGGAACAATCCCTTATGCGTATTTATGGTTAAGAGGTGACGGTCTTGTGCATCTACCGTCATCTGTAAATAGGCTTCAGAGAGGTCAATTTTAGAAAAATGTTTTCCTCCATTCAAATTGGCAAAAATTTCATCAATACGTGGTAGTGGGTATTGATCTACCTTCAGAGCAGGATTCACTGATACTTTATAATCGCCACACAGTCTTATTTTCCCGTTTGGCTTAACTACAGGAACTACAGGGGTTGCCCATTCATTATAGTTAACACGTTCGATGACATCTTCTTTTACTAATCTTTCAAGTTCTTCTTCTATACAAATTTTCAATGCAGAGGGAATCATTTGAGCTTTATAAAATATCGGTCGTGCTTCTTTTTTCAAATGCAACCTGCATTGGAATTTTTCCAAGCAACCAATACCGGGAGAAAAGATTCTTGCATATTTATCAAACAGTTCGTCGAGTCGCTTTTTACGGGTCCGTGTTGAAACTTGCTTGATCTTTGACCAGTTCAACTTTAAACTTGAAAGCCAGTCTCTTCCGAAGATTGCAGAGACTTTTTCATGAACTAAATATAAAGGTTGAACACTTCTTTGTCCATCGTACACAACTGTGACGGTAGCTTGACCCGCTGGTTTGATTACAGACTTGTCAAAGTTTCAAAGCAAAATACTGGTTTCCTCAATCTTTGCATTAGGACAAAGTTTCCGAAACTTGCCAATATTCATACAGGAAACTCCAGCACCTGTGTCCAATTCTAAGGAACACTTTTTTCCTTCTATTTCAACTTCCAGCATTATTCGTTTGTGCCGGTCAAAATGCATTAAGCTTCCAATGGTTACAATCTCAGAAACTTGCTTGAGAGTATCTTTACTCTTGGATCGGCATACTGCTGCAAGGTGACCTTTCTTGTCACACAGTTTACATATAGCATCTTTAAACTTGCATTGGTTAGCCAGGTCTGCATCTGTAACATCTGGCACGGCTACCTTGTTGGGTTGGTCGGCTCTTTACTTTGGTTTCCCTTGAACTACTCCGCTGGACCACCCTCTGGATATTGGCTCCTTGGTTATGAATTTCTTGTATGTCTCGGGTAGCGGCTTCCAAACTCAAACTCACCGTTTTGGCAGATTTGAACGTAAGCTTTGGCGTAGTGAGTAGCTTCTTTTGAATAGTTTCGTCTTTTAACCCCATCACAAGTCTATCGCGTAGCATTTCCGATAAGTAATTTCGGAAGTTACAATTCCTTGATATCTTTTGCAATTCGGCACAGTATTGGGAAATAGACTCGCCTTGAAGTTGATTCCTTTTATAGAACCTATACCGTTCTGTCATCTCCAGTGGAGTTGGGCTTAAATGTTCCATCAGGAGTTTGATATTTTCTTCGTATTTTAGAGTAGAAGGCAGCTGGGGTGTAGACAAATTCTTTAGTATTCGATAGGTTGATGCTCCCACAACACTTAATATTGCAATTACTTTCTTCGTATCCGGAATTTCATTTATCAAAAAAAATGGTTCAAGCCTTCCGACGTAGCTCGGCCAATCTTCCATACTACAATCGAATGAATTAAATTGGTGAACTGGCAATCCCCTGGATCCCATCCTCATCGCCAAAATATTGTATCCCGCTCTAAAGCATTAAGTAAATCGAAGCTTACGGCTAAATATGTTTATTGCGTAGATCCAATATATCACAGAACACAAGTTTATATACAACTGGATATGACAGAAATGCTGAAGTCGCTAACTGCGCAACTAAAGAATTTAAATACACAACATTGACCATATTTGTTAATTAATGCAGGGATGAGATTTTCTGTTTTTTGGCTCCCGCCTTTTGCCTTTTTTTTTATGTAAAATTTTTCTTCTTTTCCACTTTTATGTGCCTGTTTCGAAGGTCTGTATTTTTCCAGATCTGAACCAGTCTTTCCTGCAAAAAGTGTACTTTTGATCATTTTCCCTCTTCGTTTCCCCTTCCTTGCAGATTACTTCATAAGAGATTGGTCACCAGGAAATCATGTGAACACCTCAGTGTTTTGAGGTTCTACGTGTGCGTGCAGACAACCAAAACAAATGTTAATCGAGTCCATGCACTGAAATATTGTTCTTTGACATTTAAATATTTTCTTATTACATATATAATCAGAGAAAAATTGTTTCATGCACATTTGCCTTGTTTTCTTAATTGGAGACATTCGAATTTACCAGAAATGTAGTAAATAAATATACAAGTATTGTAAATCTGATCGCTCAATATGTATCTCGGTCATTGATATCTTGGTGCTGAAGCACTTTGTCTAACATTGCATAATTTACAAAAATGATTATTTTTTCCTAATAAAACCAATTAGTTACTAACCTGTTTTTCTTCTATAGATTATACTGACACATGATGAATTTCAGCTCGCCAATCATTTAATAATGATCTACTTCAGTCAATTCAAACTGTTTGTCAGGAAGGGTGAAGTGAACACCAAGATGATGAGTGCCCTTTTAACAGGTGTCGCTCGTGCTTATCCATATGCAAAGCTAAAAGATAATGTCATCCTTGAACAGCTGGATGCCATGTATAGGCTTGTCCACATGGTTAGCTTCAACATCAGTATTCAGGCAATGATGCTTATTTTCCAGGTGAGCTCAGTTCAATATGGCTTTAATGCAACAATTTTTAAGACTGAATTATTCAACTAAATACTTTTTCAGTGTTTCTGTCCAAATTAGCAGCAGTTAGTTTTTGTTAGATGGTAATTTTAAATCCATTACAAGTTTCCAAAAGAAAATTTATCGAGAAGGGTTTAAGTTGTGCAAATAGTTGTTTAAATTCTCGTTATGTATATAGGAAAAACAGTATGAGTTTTTATATTTTAATGATTTACCTTAAAGGTTAAAAATACTAGATGTAAAATCTACATTAACCAAACAAAAAATTTAATTAGCATTTGTTAATTTGTATTTACATTTTTTATCCATAAATTCTTATAAAATGAGGATTTTTTTAAGTGAAGATTATAAATGCAGATATGACTTTAGTAACAATATTTATTACTATTGAAATTATAATTTAAGTTTCCTTTAACACTTACAATCTACTATTGCTTTTTTGTACTCTTTATACTTTTATACTTTTTTATACTTATGTCATAAAACTACCATAAAATATTATATTTGCTTAGTTCATATATTTATTAAAGTATATTAAGTATTATATAAAATATTTAACTTTTTATGTTTATTTATAAAAATCATTCCACTGTCATAAAAAATACATTATGAATATTTAGGTACTGGATGCCAGTGATTCTATATCAGACCGCTTCTATGGAGTACTTTACAGGAAATTGTTTGACCCAGATCTCGCCTCCTCCTCTCGGCAAAAATCTGTACTGAATCTCGTATACAGAGCTCTAAAAAAAGATGTAGCTATTGTACGTGTTAAAGCTTTTGTCAAACGTCTATTGCAGGTTAGTTCATTTCTTAATTGCAGATTACTATTAATGCAGCATGTTATATTTAGTCTATATTTAGATTAATAACATTAATTTTTACAAAATGAAAAATACTTGTTGAGTAGTCAAGAGTGTTAAAAGAATTGGGAAAACCAAAAAAAAAATTAAGATTTTTCCTAGTTTGTTTCTTTTTGCCACGGAAATTTTCATAAGTTTACCGAAATTGAAGAAAATGTGGGTTTTAGTTAACCAAAATTGTAGTTATGCCTCTTATAATCTTTATGGAGTACCAATATTTCTAACTATGAAATCGGAGAAAAATGTTTTTTTAAGAGCTTTTTCAATCTTTTCTGCTAACACCCCGTTATTCTTAAATTAAATCAAAATAATTCATTTATGACTCATAGAATGGACACACATACACAAATGACTAACTTTTGAATCTCATCAGAGAATTTTAAAAAATCAGGGGATTTCATGTTTCTTTCATTCAAATGTTAAAAAGAAACTCTATGCAAGCAATAACATCACAATTTCTCAATTATTATTCTGCTCCTTGTTTTGTTACCTAATTCACTTCGTTAAAATTTCATTTCAATTTTGAAAAAGTTTTTTTTTCATAGTTTTATCTGATTTTTCAAAAAGTATTAAAGTTATTCATTAAAAGCTAACTATAATACTTCTTTGAAAAATATGAATTCATTTTTATAGGATAAATTTCTTTAACTTTAGTTTTCAATGTTTACATTTGCATTATTGTATAAGTATGTGCTATCGTGAAATTCAAATTGCTTTTTTCTGGTTATATCCATTTATTATTAAAAGCAATTTTGTTTTATATTGTGTATATTTCATATGAAGGAGTAATTATTTCTTTGTAGATTTCCCTTTACCAAGCCCCAGCTCTTCAGTGTGGTATTTTGATGCTTATTTCAGCATTAAATAAGATTTACCCAGACCTTTTAGAAGTTAAACGTTCTTTTGAAACAGATGATGAAAGTGATGAGCGTTATGAAGATGCACCAGATGTAAGTTAGTTTTTATTTTTTGATTATCAACCGGGAAATATCGAGGGATGTAGTATTTCTAGAAATAACAGAATTTTCAAGCAATTGTAGTTAAATAAAAGATATTTGTTTTCTTCATTCATAAGTTGAAAACAATAAAAAGGATTCTCTTAGAAAAATACATACATTTTCATACCTATATACATTTTCTGTTAACCTTAATATTTTTAGAAAATTTAAAAACAAATTGATTTTTGTTGTTGCAATAATTGCACCTAAATTTAGTTTTTAATCATTTATGTTTGCTTTATTGTAAAAGTTCAAAGAGCAAAGTTCAAATAGCTTTCCTACTGGTCACCCTGTTCTTTGCTAAGCAGCAGGGTTTTAGTGGTAAAATTCTTTTTACTGGTATGCAAGCTTCCTGATCAGACCAGCAACCCTAACTGCGGCTTGGATTTTTTAATTATTAAATCAAATTAACAATATTTTACATAATTTACCATACAAAAAAAAAAGCTAAATACTCTTAATTTATGTATTTATTTTCTCACTAACTTGTATTACAATACATGCATAAATATTTTTGAGTCATTATTAATTAGTTAATAAAAGTGGCAGTACACCATACCAACTCTAAAAAAGTACCGGCGAGTACTGGCCCCTCTACATCCCTGTGAAACAGTAAAAAACAAATATAAAAGTGAAACAAACGTAAATGAATAAAAACTGCTTGCTTGGTTTACACTGATATTCATTGGTGTGAACGTCATCCTCTCCCTGAACCATAGAGCTAATGTAGTAGGAAAAAACGTTTGTTATTGTGGCTGAAGGTTTTGACATTCCGAGTTCGTGTCAAAAAATTTATTAATTTATTTTAGAAATACTTTAATGACAAATAAGATGTTTAAGTACTTGAAAAAGTCTTGAATTTTCAGCAATTATTTTAATTGTTCAAAAGATTTTACTGCTTGACCAAAACTTTTGGAAAACTGATAATCATGCATTATTTTCTCTTTCTAATTTTTAAATCAGTATTAATTTCAGTTTTTGTGTATGCAATATGTTTCATTGTCTTAAAGCAATACTTCAACACATTGTGAACCCGTAAAAAAGCATTAAGTGTATGAGAAGGGGGAAAACTGACAATTCCTTTTTAATTAAGGGTAGGTACGAATTTTGGTGAAAAGAAAAAATTTAAAACTACTGTAATGATACATATATTAATACCAAATGTCAAAGCAAAAACCAGTCTTCAAAAAAATTTGCATGCAATTAAAAAGCATATTTACATGAATATATCCTCCCAGCTGAAACTAAACAGGTGTGATTTTTTTCAATGGTTTTCTACTAAATCTTATATTTGTAAATTGGAATACAATTTACAACTACTTTAGTGCCTCATAATTACTTTAAACTTCTGTTTCAATTCTTCAGGAAGATGAAGACTCCCAATCAGAAATAAAAATAGAAGAAGAACCTGACATCAAACCCCAAATAAAGTCATCATGGGTTCACAAGGTGCAGCGAAAGAAAGCAAAAACAAATACGAAATCCGCCTACGACTTTGACTGTCGCAATCCCCTGCATGCAAATGCAGATAGCCAGCACTTGTGGGAACTTCTGTTCCTCAAAAAGAGTTTTCATCCTTCGGTATCCTTGTTTGCGCACCAGCTCTCTAATGGTACAGAAATAAAATACAGTGGGGATCCACTCCTTGACTTTACAACAACACGTTTCTTAGACAGGTAGGTTGTACTTTTAAGTTGCTAAAATATAAAGCTGCCTCTTTTTTTAACTTCCCATTCCTATTTGTGACTTTTCTAAAATTCATTTTCAAATTCCATTTAATCCTTCTGAATCTTATTTTTTATAAACTTGTAACTTATTTTTAAAAAAATATTTTAACATACAAAGAAACTAAAAATAACTGCTGCTGTTGTAAAACTACTAACTTTATGTACACAGAACACTTTGCGTTTCCTTATACTTAATTTCTTGTTTTAAAAGATCCTCTCAATTAGTACTTTATTTCATTTAAAATGTTTGAGGTTTTTAAATTTATGAGGTTATCTTAAATATTTGAAACTTTTAGTTTTATTTGAAAGTTTGCTTTTTTATGTTTACATTTTATTGAATGTGTATCATAAATGAGTGTTTATCATAAAATGTATCAATAAAATGAAGTCTGGATTTTGGTATTAATTTGAATTTTCTTTTTTAATGTATGCAATGATTTTAATTTCTGCACTGTGTTGTGGGAATAATACAAAAAATTTCTATCTTTTTGTCAAAGGTTAAAATTTACAGCTAAAACTATGAACCAACAGTATCAAAAGTTTTAACCAGATGTTGAAAACTTTTCAACTTCCTCAACTGCTACAAATGTCTTTATTCTAGCAATATTCTTATGTCTGCCAAAATTCAACTGAGCGAGCTGATGTTTTGACTTCTCTTTTTGTATTTCTGCATCAAAACCAAGATTTTTTTTTAAATCTTGGTTTCAATATTTAGCAATATCTCTTACCAAACTCTTCAATTTAACTAGATTGTTTTAGTATTTTATTATTATTATTTTTTTTTTTTTAGAGAGTGAGTTAGCTACATTTAGGTCATGGTGTCAACTCTTTTTATGTGAGATTCTCCACTTTAATTAAAAAAATCAGTTTGCAGAAAAATTATCATTTTGAATTTGTTAAACTCAAAGTGTTAATTAAAATGGTGTCCCTGCAAACATGTATTGGTAATTTGCCCAATTATTTACATTTGAATTTGGTTTTTAATAAGTATAGTTTTTGGGGTTTTTAAACATAAAGTGCTTGAGAACAACATCTATAGTCTTTTATTTTATGAGAGATGGTTCAAGACCATTTAATCCACCTGTTCAATCCATGGACACTCACGCTAGGTATGCTCACTGCTTTAACCTATTTTAGGCCAAACATAGAAATTTTATAAAATATAGTGTTGTTTTCATTGAAATAGGCTTAAATTACATTCATTGAGATACAAAAAAAGTTTTGTGGATGAAAAATAATATTTTATTCTAGAAAAATATTATTAAATTTTATTTAATAAAAAATTTTAAGTTTCTTTTTTTTTATGGCATTTGTTTTATTTTTATTTTATTTCCAGAACTTGCAACTTTAATCCATTATAAAAACATATGAGCAATCTGAAGTGGAATAATTATAAATTGTAAAAAATTTGAATTTGTCAATAAAAGTTTCAAGTAAAAAAAACTTTTTGAAAATTTCTCAACAGAAAGTAATTACTAATATTTTATAGAAGTCTTCAGAACCCTTAAAAATATCAGAAAAATAAAAAATATACATCACAGTGTTAATAAAAAATATTTATTGAAATGGTGTGTTTACGCACCTTTGCCCGAAAATATGTTAACTTCTGCTGTAGCTTAGGAGGCATTCTTTAATGCGAGTTAGGTTGGCTCGAACTAGAACTAACATAGTTAAAAAAGAATTAACCAAACCATTTTTGAACTATGTTGTCTTGGTATGGTTCTGAGCTGCCTCTCATTAAGGATAGGATTATAATAGCTGTTATGATTTATGAAAATTTAAAATGATTGAACATTCACTGCTAAAAACTCACCAATGTGTAGGATGTTTTCAGTAACGCAGCAAGGGGAGATTTCATGTGACTCCTCAATCATTCCTGATTAACCTGAGCAATTGGTGGTAGTACTTATGCTGAAATTATCTGAACTAACAAAATGTTATTACTTTTATTTATGTGATTTAAATATCTCACTTTATTTACTCAGATGCATTTTGTCACTCTCCCTTCATAAGATTTTATGGAAACTTACGTTTTTAAAATGTAAATTGAAGTTTCACCTTTTGAGATAGCAAAAGCAAGAGAAAGGACTAAGCTGTCCGATTCCTACATTCATGCCAGTTCAGTACTGTAATAATCTTATTTTTATATTGTGGCAGAAAACATGTTTTAAAAAAATTAAATTTAAGGAAATGAACATTTAAGGATAAGTATTCGCTGTACTGTTAGAAATGTTAGTAAGACTTCCAACTTTAGTGTAGATTTTGTGCCAGAAGTTGTTAACTTCAGCTAGTGTCAAATTATGGCAACTACCAGCATTATTACTAGTACAAAATTGTGGCTGGTACCATAAGGCGTAACTTTGCCGCTGAATCTGCACAGGAGTGAAACTGAAATGTCAAAATCCCTTTATATAATATATTAATCTTTAAACTTTTTCACACAATTGTACTTTGCAGATTTGTCTACCGGAATCCCAAAACACCATCTGACAGCTACCAGACCAATCCTAAAACTAAGGTGTTTGCCAAGAGAAAACTTAAAGAGAGCTTATTTCCAAAAATGGAAGTAAAAAGTGATCAATACATTCGGCAAAAAGAAGACAAAGTTCCGGTTGAAGAGCGATTCATTTATAAATACCTACAAACAAAAGCTTCCAGAATGGGTAAATCAAAAAAAGAAGACTCGGATATTGAAAGCATTTGTAGCGATGATTTCGATAAACTGTTAGATAATGTAAGATTTTTATTTTATTATATTCTACTGCAATATTGTATAGTTTGATGGAAGTTTCCTATTGAATAATTCTGAAGTTAAATAACCAACTGAAAAAAAAGCTTGAGTTGTATAGAATTTTCTCTTTAATTCAAATAATGCTGGTGGAAGAGAACTGTTGAATGTTCACTGGAAATTTATTGAAAACTTATCAATCTTGATAAGAAGTTATTATTTTTCTTGAAATATTCTTAACTCTTATTGTACCTGTAAGCAAATCACGCAGTTTTTGCCCTTTATTAAATGTGTTCTCAATAATACATTAAGAAACAACTAGAGCATCATTTCCTATGATTATTATTTCCTAAATCTGAAGTTAAGTTTCTCCTTCTGTAAAAATATCATCTTTTAACTTTTCATGAAAATACTTAAAGAAAATTGTTTTCTTTTTACTTTCAATTAGCCGTATGTATACATAGGGTAATGAAAGTATAGTGTTCGGTCAATAATTATTATTATTTATTTATTTGCATTTCTCTACATTTTGGAACATCCTGATTTCAAAAAAGTGATCTAGTAAACATGTCTGTCTGTGTGTACATGGTCAGCATAACTCCCAAACAAATTGATCTACGATATTCAAATTTGGTGCGCAGATTGGTGATGGCCCAAGGACCTACCATTAAGGTTTTCGTCAAAATCGTGCATGCGCATAAGGTAGCTGCCATTGAAAAAATCATGTTTTTCAGCAATTTTTTTAAAAACGGCTCTAACGATTTTGTTCAAAATCGCTGTGGTAATGCCTCTTAAAATGTTCTAAGCAACGCCTCTGAAATTCCCATAAAAATGCTTTAATTGCTTAAAAAGTTGAAAAACGAATGCCTTTAACACAGAGTTCTCTTTCCGTGAGCATCTCATAACGATTGTTTTTTCCTTCTCTCCTCAATTTCATTTATAAGAAGGATAATATAAGAATTATCAAAAAGTTCGCCAAAATCATTATTTTAACAAGTTTTTTTGTTATTGTTATTTTGTATGACCCATACAAGAATTATGGCAAAAAATATCGCCAAACAGGCCATTTTTGCTAAATGAATGACGAAAATATAAAAATGGTAAATGACACAAATCCAATTCAGTATTATATTGTAATTGAAAGTTGTGCGTTGTTCCACACCCTTAGTTATCATTTTATTTGCATTTAAAAAGTTTATGCTCTCTTGGGAAGCACAATCTTTCTTAAATTATAAAGCCCTTTTCATAATTTCTTAAAAATTCAAGCCTTTCATAACATAACAGTTTACAGATAAATAAACTATTGAATGTTTATAATTGGTTACGAAATTTAGTGCTGGATTTTGGAGACGTGCTGGTCCCAGCAGCCCATAACTTATAAAATATCTGATAATGATTTTTTTTCTCCTTCACACCTCGGTTCTAAAGGCATGTAATTCTAAAAATTCTTAAAATGCATGTTACCTTAAAAAGTAAGTTTAAAAGTTCTATCAAATTCTGACTATAAATAAGCATTCTGATTTTTCAGGTCAAGCCTGAAGATGAAGGTAAAGACTCCCTCAACTTCTTTAAAGAGTTGGAAATGCACAAACTAAAGAAAGGTACTAAGAAGCGACCTGCTGCCAGTGAATCAGAGGAAGAAGAGATAGATGATGGGGCAAATGATAGCGAACTGGAAGACGACCTTGATTTTGAAGGGGAAGATTTTGAAGATGCATTTGATGACATAGACAATTTGGATATTTGTGAAGATGATTTTGTTGGAACTGGTATGGATATGTATTACTATGTTTTATAAAATACAAGCTTCTCCTTATAACTTGGGATCATCTATTTTTAAGGATATCCTGAATAGTTACAAATAATATATTTATATTTTGAATTTGCATATTAGGCTCAAGTGAAAATCAATTTTTTAAGCTTTCCAATTTAAGAAGAATTTATTTGATTATTTTGCTATATAGGAATGGAAGAGGAAGAACCAATGAAAAAGAAGTTCAAAAAATCTAAAAAGTAAATGTTTTCCTCTTTAATATAAAAAGTATTTTTCTATTGCTATGTATTTGTTTTTGAATATGTCTAATTCAAAATGTATTTCCAGTTTGGGTAGCTTAGTCGATGATAATTTGTTGGCTGATGCTGATGAAGTGAGTACTTATTCTCTATGTTATATAAAATTATTTTGTCAACAATTTCTAATTGAATATCTTTTAACATATAACTATGGGACTAAAACTGAATGATTTTGTTTGAAATCAACCATTTTTTTTACTTTATCAAGAACTTTGGTTTTGTTTACGCCGCGTCATGGTTGTAATTCTTATAATTATCGTCTGCTTTATTTTTCATTGTCGAAATTACAAAAGTTTATTCTTTGCAAGTGGCATTTAATTAAGTTTTTTTTTTGTGTTCTAATTTTTGCTGTTCTGATTGAGATTGTGAGTTAAAAGTCGTTCTAAAAACCTTCTCCTCCCGATAAACAAGAATTATAATAAACTTATAGAAGAAAACTGAGTGTTATTTGTTTGAAGTGCAATTAATATAAGAAGCTATCGACTAGTGATGGTCCGTCAGAAGTGAAATAACATTTTGGTCCGGTCGTTTCGGAGATTCGTTGCGATATATGGATTGTTCAGGTTGGAATATGTGTCTACCTAGAATTGTGTTGTGAAGGTTAGTGGTTGATTATTCGTGTTAATGTATTTTGTGATTAGGTGAAATCTAGTTGTGTGGATATTATTATTATTGTTGTGAGTTTAATGTAATTCTTTATTCACGTATTTTGTGTTGTGGAAATATTCGTATTCTGGTTGGGAATGGTATACGATTTGGCTTCGATTAATTTCGTTGTTCAATATTACGATTTGGTTTGGCATAGATTATTTTCGGTTTTTCAATATTGAGTTGCATAAGTAGAATTTGTATTGAAATTAAATTGTGTAAAAGTTGTGTTGTGAGTAGTTTCCATAATGTCGTTGAGTATTAAATTAAGAAAAAATGAACTGCGGCTGGTTGCAGAAGAGTTGGGGTTAAAAGTTCCAGAAAATATTAAGGTTATAGAACTAAGGGAACTGATTCAGGATAGTGATATATTCAAGACGAAACCTGAGATAGTGAAGGGGATAATTGATGAAGTGGTGGAAAAATTAGAAATTGAAAAGCTTGAAAGGGATGCCAAATTAGAGTTAGAAAAATTACAGTTAGAAATAGAGCTAGCAAATGCCAGAAGAAACCCCTTAAACAATTCTCAAACTACGGAAGTGTTAGAATCGAATGCGTCATATGATAATTTGGAGAGCCTAATTAAAAGTGTCAAAACTTTAACTATTCCTGTACCTTCCAAGTCAGAATCGTTTAATCTTTTCTTCCATTCTTTGGAAAAGGCATTCCAAAACAAAGCTGTTCCAGATGAGCTGAAAGCAGAGATTTTGTTGAATCTTTTGGGTGAACGGGTAAATAATTTACTAGTGTATGTGAGTCAGGAGGACCTTTGTGATTATAATAAAATTAAAGATTTAGTTCTAAAAGAATTTGAACCCATCCCTCAGGAATGTCTTAATAATTTCAAAAATGCCCAAAAATTCTCCTCCGAGTCATACGTGCAATTTGCTTCTCGTTTAAACGCTGCTTTTGATTATTATTGTCAATTGCGCAAAGTTAGTGAATTCAAGTCCCTGTGTGAACTTATTGTTTCGGATAAGATTTTCGAAACACTCGATCGAGATTTGATGTCGCACATTGGTGTAAAACAGGGTGAGACATTCTTTAAACCTCAGCAACTTGGTCGAGAGTGTGATATTTACTTATCGTCTAAGGGTAAATGTAAAGGGGAACCTATCAATGGGAATGCTACAGGAGAAACAAAAAGAATTGTGGGAAATAAAGGACAGAAAACTCCTAATTGGCGTACTGATAAACCCTTGTCCAAGGTGTTCATGTCTAGATCCAAAAACGCAGAATGTGTAATGTGCAAAAATAATGTGAACCACCCACTTTATTCGTGTCCTCTATTTAAAGAGCTTTCAGTGTGCGATAGATCAGATGTGATAAAACGGAATAAGTTGTGTTTCCGCTGTCTGTTGCCGCATAAATTACAGGAATGTCATTCCACCAGAAATTGCTTTTGTGGGCAACCGCACAATCAAATGATCCATTTTCCCCGTGAGCAGAACAGTAATTCTGTGTTACGAGAGAATGCTGTTCCCTTCGTTCCAAATCGTACCGAAAGTACAGGAGAAAGAGAATCGGGTTCTCAAAATCAAATAGTTGCGACAAGTTATGAAAAAGGTCGAACTAAATGTGTGTTGTTGAGTACTGTTCGCGTGTTAGTAAAAATTATGTATTCAGAGTGGATTGAACTGCGATGTCTCTTAGATGTGGGCTCCCAATCTTGTCTATGTACTAGGGCTTGTGCCGAGAGGTTACAATTAAAAATGGTAAAAGTCAATACTGTGGTATCGTGTGTTAATGACGCAACAATGGTAATCAATAATTGTGTTAAAACAACATTAGCTAACAAGGATATGAGTTTCATGAAGGAATTGTCAATGTTGGTTGTAAATAAAATTACCGATGTAATTCCAAATAAATTGATTAATGTGGGTGAGGATTTATCGGAATTAGTTTCATTGGCAGATCCTGATTTCAATATTCCAGGTGCAGTTGATTTATTGTTGGGTGCAGAAGTATTTTATGAGTTATTGAAACCAGGCCAATTTCGTACTCTGGACTCACAGTTGTTGTTGCAAAATACAGTGTTTGGTTACGTGGTGAGTGGTAGTGTTAGTCAGATAAATGAGAATCGTGTACATTGTGGATTAGTTCTGGATGATGATCTAAACAAAACGTTGAGGAAGTTTTGGGAATTGGAGAGTGTCGAAGTAGAGTTACCGAAAAGTAAAGAGGCTTCGTTGTGAGAAGAGCATTTTTCGCTTACTCATAAGAGAAATGAGGAGGGAAGATATGTAGTAGCATTGCCCTTTAATAAGGATCCGTCGTGCTTAGGAAAGTCGAAGGATATCGCATTGAGGAGACTTGATTCATTGTGGAAGCGGTTGTCTAGGGATTCAGACTACTTGACATTGTATAAGGACTTTATGGAAGAGTACGAGGCCTTAGGACATATGGAGAAGGTTGAGGAATCAAGTGAGCCGCCCATACATTACTACATTCCTCATCACGGTGTGCTTCGTCCTGAAAGGGTTACAACGAAACTTCGTGTCGTGTACAATGCTTCATCTCCAACAACTTCAGGTGTCAGTTTAAATGATATCCTTATGAAAGGAGAAGTTTCCGAAGACGTCTTCGAAACAGTTACGCGTTTCAGAAGACACAAGTTTGCATTCACCACTGATATCCAAAAGATGTACAGGCAAATCCTCATCAATCCAGATCAACGAGATATGCAGGGAATTGTGTGGAAGACAGGAGCCGACGAGGAGCCTTCAACTTATCGTCTAAATACTGTCACTTATGGTACAGCCAATGCACCCTTCCTAGCAATAAGAACTCTACAACAATTGGCCACTGATGAAAGGTCAAGGTTTCCATTGGTTTCAGAAGTGTTGCTGCACAAACCTTATATGGATGATATAATTAGTGGAGCACCTGACCTGGAGACTGCTCAAACCTTACAGTCTCAGTTGCAAGATTGCTTACAGACTTGTGGAATGTCCCTTCACAAATGGTCGTCAAATTCCGATGATCTCATGAATAGCTCAACGTCTTCAGAGGTTGAGCACTCGTTTTCTGAGGATTCAGAAATAGCTGTTAAAACACTGGGCATCTGCTGGAAACCTCGTCAGGACTGTTTCATTTTTAAGGTGTCTAAATTACGGCAGGCTTCATATACCAAACGAGAAGTGCTGAGTGTAATAGCCAGGCTGTATGACCCACTAGGTTTCTTGGGTCCAGTGGTAACCCGTGCCAAGATTCTTCTACAACGTCTATGGCAGCAGAAAATCGATTGGGATGATACTCTTCCTGACCCAATCGCAGATGAGTGGAATGAATATGTGACAAATTTGAAATACATCGAGGACTTAAAGGTCGACAGATACGTATTGACGGATGATCGTGGGAGAATAGTCATTCAAGGCTTCGCCGACGCCTCTGAGGTAGCATATGGAGCTGTCGTGTATCTTCAGTGTTTCGACAATAGTGGTACTGCGAAATCTACTATTTTGGCGAGTAAATCTCGTGTCTCGCCCATTCGAGTAGTGTCCATTCCCCGGCTGGAGCTTTGTGGCTGTGTTCTTCTAGCACAGCTTGTGAAGAAAGTGTGTTTGTCTCTGAAACTGAAAATAGATGATGTTGTGCTACACACGGACTCAACAATCGCCCTGGCATGGTTAAACACGCCAGTGAATCATCTAAAGACTTTCATCGCCAATCGCGTATCCAAAGTGCAACAATTGACAGAGGACTGTCAGTGGACCTATGTGCCTTCATCTTTGAACCCTGCGGATGTCATTTCACGTGGGTGTGGACCTCGAGATCTACCTGGAGTAGAACTGTGGTGGAATGGACCACCATTCCTTAGACAGGGAAAACCGTCCATTGGTTCACTTAGCCCATCAACAGTGGACAATTCTGAGTATTCATGTGAACTAAAAGTGACTGGTGAAATTGATGTGCCAATCTCCAATGTTTGTATCTCAACAACCCCTGGGGTATACTTATTGTCTGATTTATTATCTAAGAGTAATAATTATCTATATGTTCTTCGAGTATTAAGTTATGTATTAAGATTTGTCAATAATGTTAAAAAATCTAATGGCAAAGTATCTGGCCCACTTGGTGCCACAGAATTGGAGCAATCTGAAACATATTTAATTAAAATGGTTCAAGAGGAAGCTTTTTCCGTAGACATACGGAACCTCAAACGTACAAAACATGTGTTAGCTAATAGTAAATTAAAGAGTTTAAATCCCTTTTTGGATAGCAAGGGTGTCTTGAGAGTAGGAGGACGTTTAGAAAATTCTGAGTTGCCATATGATACTAAGCATCCTGTAATTTTACCAAGTAATCATGTATTAACTCAAAACTTAATTACATATTTTCATAAGAAAAATTTACATGTTGGTGCTTCTGGACTTCTGCATTTGGTAAGAGAGAAATTTTGGCCTTTAAACGCTCGTTCAACATGCAGAAAAATAGTACATGAATGTGTTGTGTGTTTCAAAGCAAAGCCAACTGTAACTTCACAGTTAATGGGTAGTCTACCACGGGACAGAGTAATTCCCGATTATCCATTTAACTGTTCTGGCGTAGATTTTTGCGGCCCATTCATGATTAGATATCGAAATCAAAGAAAAGGGGTCTTGCATAAAGTGTACATATGTATTTTTGTCTGTTTTGTATCTAAATTTGTGCATGTAGAAATTGTGTCAGACCTCACATCAGAAGCCTTTATAGCGACCTTAAAAAGATTTTTCGCTCGTAAAGGTAAATGTGCTAAATTGTACTCCGACAATGGAAAAAATTTTGATAATGAAGAGTTTTTGACAGTAAGCTTTCAAATTGAAGGAATTCTAAATTCCAGACCCTTAAGCCCCATTTCGTGTAATGAAGATGATCTTGGTGCATTAACTCCCGCACATTTTCTTATAGGTAGGTCAATCAATTCCATTGTTGAACCTGATCTAAAGAACTTAAACAAAAATTACTTAAAAAAGTGGCAAAAGGTCACCCGATTGGTGCAATTAATCTGGAAAAAGTGGAATCGTAACTATTTAAGTGGGTTACAACAAAGAAACAAATGGCGCTTTCAGAAAAATAATGTAAAGGTCGGTGATCTAGTTATATTGATAGAAGATGGCACACCTACCTTTAAATGGCCTTTAGCACGAATTCTTGAGTTGCATCGAGGTAATGACGGTTTGGTTCGAGTCGTAAGTGTTAAAACACAATCAGGGGTATATAAAAGAGCTATTTGTCGAGTGTGTGTGTTACCTCTGCAAGATTAGAATATTTATGTCATACATATCTTGTGCTACCAGATTGTCTAAAGTAATGTAAAATTTGTGAAAATTGTATATTAATATCTGAATGTTTCCAACATTGCAACGGGGGGAGAATGTTTACGTCGCGTCATGGTTGTAATTCTTATAATTATCGTCTGCTTTGTTTTTCATTGTCGAAATTACAAAAGTTTATTCTTTGCAAGTGGCATTTAATTAAGTTTTTTTTTGTGTTCTAATTTTTGCTGTTCTGATTGAGATTGTGAGTTAAAAGTCGTTCTAAAAACCTTCTCCTCCCGATAAACAAGAATTATAATAAACTTATAGAAGAAAACTGAGTGTTGTTTGTTTGAAGTGCAATTAATATAAGAAGCTATCGACTAGTAATGGTCCGTCAGAAGTGAAATAACAGGTTTCTTGGCATAACTTACTTCATTCATAAAAGGCATACTTCATTCATCCTTTATTTTTAGAGAGTTCAAATCACATCTTTTCTAATGTCACAATAATGCAACTAACTCAACTCCATCAATAGAACATTAAAATCTTTAATCATTACAAAAACTAGATACATTGACCTACAAATTGTGCACAAAATTTATATATTTAATTTAAAACTAACAATAGAAATATTTTTTATGGTAAAGTATATGTCCTTAATATTTGCTTCATATTTAAAAGTATTTTATTTCTTTTAACTAATCTTTTGAATAGCATTCGGAATTTTATTAATGAAAGGTTAATTTATAAATAACACTAGAGAAATCCTAACGGCCTTTCTCAGATTTTAGAATTTGCCTCCTATTTATATATTTTCAGGTTATTTTAACTAGCATATAAAGAAATCATAAAGGTTTAATAATATCAGATGTGGCTCTTGGTTATACTTTTGTTATAAATATTAATCAAAAAAGTTTTATTGCCTAAAGTGTTCCACAAAACTTCAAAAAATCATACCCTGAAATTATTTATAGGTAACTATATACAAAAAAAAAAACACAAAATCAAATAAAATAAGGATAAAATGCTCAATACAAATACATATTTTATTTACAATCGAATAATAAAGCGAAGAAACAGGAAATAAAAAAAAAACGTAATTTTACCTTCCTCATAATTATAGGTCCATGTAATTTTATTAATTGATTTGGCCACCATTTTTACGAATTACAGTAAAAATTCGGTTTTTCATGCTATCGACAAGGGTTTTAAGCGTATTTTTGTCCAAATTCTCCCATGCGCTTTTAATAGCTTGCTTTAATTGACCAAGTGATTGGGAAATCATGTAATTTGCATAAGAAGGCCCCAAACATGTTCAATTGGATCGTAGTCAGGTGAGCAAACTGGCCAATCGATTACATTCACTTTGTTAGCAGATAACCATTGCTTCGTGCTTTTACTCACATGTACTGATGCATTATCTTGTTGGAAGATTGGACGATTTTGTCGAAACCGACATAAATAAGGCAAAAGATTTTTTTTTACGTGGTTTGATATGCCTTGCTATCCATTTTAGATGACACGAAATCCAATGAGGTAGTTCCTCGGGCACTAATGGCTCCCCATACCATAAAGTTACCTCCTCCAAATTCCTCTTTGAGAAATATTTCTTCTCCTTTCTGAGGTCATGCTAGTAGAAATTGAACCCATCTGGACTTTCCAGTTTAAATTTTTTCTCATCACTGAAGATGACCTAAATATATTTAAATGAAAATAAGGATAAATTTGATAAAAAGGTGATATTTATTCAAAGATAGAAAAAGAATTGAAAATCCTACCTTGCCCCAATCTCCTTCCATGTTTTTCCGGGCAAATTCTAGCCTTTTAACCTTGTGTTTACTAGTCAAATGAGGTGCCTTCTTCAATTTTGCTTGAACAATGTATGGACAAGTCTTTGTAACACAACTAACAGTCTCAGATGAAACATTAAGGTTGCAATCATTTTGAATTTCACATGCAGAGACCATTGAATTAGAAGCCTTTTTCAAAATTATTTGTTTGTCTCTTTCAGAAAGTAGTGAAGGACGTCTCGAACGTTAATTCTTGCCGTTACTCAGATTTTTTTACGCTAGAAGTTTCCAACAAGATGAGATCTTCCAATTTCACATGCAATATCTCTGACACCTTTGCCAGAGTGATTATACACCTCAATCATTCCTTTCTCCTACTCCGTCAATTCTAAACTTCTTGGCATTATAGGAAATACGAAATAAACTAAATCAGTGTTAACTACCTACGGATCTGTGAACGAAATACGCACTGGACCTATATATTTTTGCTTACTGGTGGGCGGAGTTTTGACGAATTTTCATAATGCACGTTATTAAACCAATCAAAAAGCACCAGTGAATTTGCATATCTTTTTTCTTTGATGCGTATTCCTATCAGACAAGAAAAAAAAAATTGTGTTAATGGAGAATTACAAAATAAATTAAAGTTATGAGACAGACCTATATTTCTGTGGAGCACTTTATTTAAAGATTCCTTTTTTATTGAAATAAGTTTAAAATCTGTAGTAAAACACGCCTATTTTCACACTTTTGTAGTGTTTAATTTAGTGTGATATTATCAATTAACCTCTTGCCTGTGACGCCCAAACCCAGTACGGGCAACGCAAATGCGTTTTCAAATATATTCCACAGGCAAGGGGTTAATGACTCACTGCTGTTACGAATCTTATTGCATTTACAAACATCGCTTTTGATAAACTATCCTTATTAACAAAAACATGTTAAATTTGTTAGGAGTGAGGGGGGATCTCTTGAGTCTTCACAATTACGATTAACGGCCCTGCAATGGCGAAAGTTTAACCCTTGGCCTTAGTTTGATGAATGTCCAATGCACTGAAATCGTAAGAGGGAGACTATTTGTAAGAGGAGAGGCACTGCCACAATTTAGGTATTTTTTCCAAATCGTACCCTCCTTAAGGTTTCAGTGTATTTTGTCCATTTCCGACATTCATCAAGTGGAGCCAAGGATCAAAAAGCGTTGATTTTTGCGGTGCCGTTTTAGTGTGTCTGCTCCGTAAGGTCTCATGTTATAAATGTTTGAATATAAAATACCTACAGCATATTTTGGAAATAAAGTTATTATCAACAAATATTTTTTTGAAATTCTTATACTAATATAGCCTATTCTATATTTCAGTTCTCAACCCTTTTAGAGGAAAGTGGTGAAGCTGGAATGGACACTTCCGAAGCTGTTAGCAATAAAGACAAATCTAGTAAATATTTTTCTCATTAAATTTTCTTAAGAAAATCTTAACTGTTAATCTGTTTTTAATAACAATTATCGATTTAAACTTTCGTAAAACGTCATTAAAAGATCATTATAATCTTTAATTATTTATCCCATTGTATCGAAATTGAATAACTTAATTCATTTATAGAAAGGGAAGTCTTAAGTTCTTTAATAGGGTTATAGGTTTTGTTACAGAGAAGTACATGAAGCTTGAAGTAAATTAATTTAATATATTTTATTGCTAGAGATAAAATAGCAAAAATAGGGGCAAAATTTCTAACTTTATAGTTTCTATGGGGAACTGGCTAATTTTGTTTTCCCACCAAAAAAAATGAGTAATACTGAATTGGATGAAAATTGGACAATATTTAGTGGTGGCACAAACAATTTGAATTTTCAGAATATCATGCAATAGCCTTATGCCGCTCAACATAACATAATATACAATATTCAATATAAATGTTTTATATTTTACATGGAAAACAATCTTTAATGGTATAGAATACAATATTTGATGGTATTGTTGGTATACCTGTTTACACTGGAAGATCATCAGTAATTGCTCACATCACTTTCCTAATAAAGTACTTTTTTTAGGTCTGGAAACCTTCTTTCCACATCATTCACCACACTCTAATACCCCTAATAATGTTTTCTTCAGCTACGTAGTTTTCGTTTTCTTGCCATTTCTCTGGGTTGATGAGAAGAAACTTTTTTTCATTGCCCATTACATCACAGAACCTCAGTGAATTTGGAGGAAAAATTGTTCCGAGCTTTGCTCGGGGATAACTTTTGCAGTGAGAGTTAATTTCTTCTTAATGTTCTCTAAATTTGGACTTTCATTGTAACATGCTGTAATAATTTTGGATTTGGTTTTTGATACTGGCATTCCTATAAAAAAGTGAGAAAAACAAGTTCCCCTCCGAGATACCAAAGTTGAGAAAGAACCTTTTTGATTGAAACATTAGAAATATCTTCAATGAAGGAGGGAATCCCCAGAGTCCATTTCCACTTCGGCTTTTCTGCTCCGGTCACGAAGAAAAATCTTATTCCAGCTCATCTCAGGCAGAATTGGAAATTATAGGAGAGATTCCCAGTGATGCCATAAAAATTTACACAGACGGTAGTGGACTGGGAGACCTAGCTGGTAGTGGTGTCTTCATTGAAAAACCTGGGTTAAAATCTTTCCATCTGTCTCCGTAACCCTGATTTCACTTCAGTCTTTAAAAGTGAATTAATCGCAATTGAACACGTGTTTGGCATTGAAGCTATAATCAACGAGCGTGACTTTGGAGATCTCTGGATCCTTTCAGACAGTCGCAGCTCCCTTCAACATCTACACAATTGGACTAAAGTTGGAGACAAAACAAGCATCTCCATCCTTCTTAAACTTCAACTTATTTCAAACTGCCACGACGTTCATTTTCAGTGGATACCATCCAACGTTGACATCTTTGGAAATGAGCAAGCGGACCGCTTAGCTAAGGAGGGTTGCAGTCACTCAACACCTTCCTCTTCAGCTCTTTCATACTCGGAGCATCAGTCCAAAATCAAAAGTCATCTCTCCAAAAAGTGGAAGACCCCTCCCTCTCATCACTGGTATGCTGCCAAGAAACCGGGCTCTTCACTTGTATCTATTGGTGATAGAGCGTCTCGAACGGCAATTTCCAGATTGGCAAGTGGACACACGAAGAGTCTCTCGTACTCTGAGGGTAGAAAAACTTACCCTGTCTGCTCCAAATGTGAAGCCCAGCAGGCTTCTGCCGAACATATCCTGGACTGCTTGGGTCTTTCCAAAGTGGACTTATACGCTACACCACTTCTTGTCATCGACTTTTTGAGGGTCAACAATTTGTTGGATCTTGTCTGACTTCGTCAGACAGGTGGAGGATAAGAAACAACAACAACAACAATCAATGATGTTCTGTTCTTGTTGTCATAAAGCTTCTTCAAGGTAACCAAGTTGTAATTTGGAGTAGCAATTTGAAAATTGGCAAGAAAACTTAACTCCAAGTTGATGCAGGAAACAAATATAGCAATGGTTCATAGTACTTTTTCTTCCCTCTTAGTAAGTCTGAATTGCTCCTTGAATATCCGTAGCTTGATGACCTGTATGGCTTTTGCAATTCATCTTGCCCAGTGAAGTCACATGTATCTATAAAATGTACCAGTACGTCAGGAGAAGAACTACCTAAGAAAACTAATGCCAATTCCAAGTTCTCAAAGTAATCCTTGAGAGAGAGAGGAGCATTTCTCTAGCAAATGCAATGATGTCATCCTCTCAGCCTGCTACAGATTAGACTGTGAATGCATCGTATTTGTTCTTGCTAATGGATTTCCAAATCCATTTAAAGCGCTTGAAAAGGAAAGTATCAGGGTCAGAAGAAATGTCAAGTCGTGAACTCTGCATCTAACGCAATTTCACAGATATGCAGCCTGCATGCTTGATACAGAAGCTTTTGAACAAGTTTTTGCTCAATCAAAATGCATGCCTTCGTGTCAAAACACATAGCTTTTATATTTTCGGCTAATTCCTGGTGCTCCAGTGTTTCATCGACTGTAGTTGTTGCATGACCAGAAGAAATTTTTGGCACCTGTCCTAGTAAACTTCGGAAATAACTGCTCTAGGTCAACTGCTCTTTTCCTATGAATATAACTATTATTCTGTCAACTATATTTTATGCTGTTATATCTTGTAAAGGCTTGCCATCTCAGTGACACTGTTGGAAGAAAAATTTTGGGTGATGCCTTAAACAGAATTTTTACGTTGATTGCCCATCATATAGAGCTAAAACTTATGTTAAATTTAGCTGGCCCAAATTGACAAAACATTTCAGTAACTTCTGCAGTACTTTAAAAACAATTATATTTTAAATCAAATGATGAAAGAATTTTGCAGCAACTTCGCGTTTCGAGGAAAGTTTATGTACAGGAATTGTCTCTACTAACTGCATCCAACCAACCACATCAGTATATTTTTGTATCTTAACTTTTGTCCTCAATATCCGATCAAATTTACATTAAACATCAAAAATATACGATCTTTGAAATGTCACTGAGCAACTAATCACTACTGTACATCAGTTTAAGTGCAGATTCACTTCCTATACTTGTGCGCTAGTGGCTGCAAATCTCAATGTCTCTCTTGCGTCGCCATATCGTTTTACAACATCAAAGCACCGAATTTGTTTATATGAGACTGTAATATGCAAAAGGTGTTGTAGCTTGTAAATTAATGATTTTAAATTATTTTGCGTATGGTTTAATAACATAATAAGCGCTTTGTATCGATATTTGCAAAATATATTTGACCACTATGTGCCACCGCAAAATGTTAATAAATTTTAATAAAATTTTCATGGTATAATATTTTATTTTGTAGCAACCTTTTGAAGGGGTGCCAGTAAAAAATCAAAAGTTCAAAAAAATTAATCGCCTTATTCAGGGTTCCCACGGTCCTGGAAAGTCCTTGAATTTTTTTTGATGAAATTTGGTCCTTGAAAGTCCTTGAAAAAAGGATAAGGTCCTTGAAAGTCCTTGAATTTTTAAGTGACCAATGGCAGTGGTGTAGTGTAAAATAAAAGTATGGGAATGCTATGTTGCGTCGTTACAAATGTATTTTTTTTTCTGTGTGTGTGGAGGGGGGGGGGGGAGAGAGTGAAAATGTCAACTTTAAATAGTTTTGTTAATATTACTATAATAATACCCCTTATTGCCGCCACTGTATGATTTTTTTTAAGAACTCCTGCTACATTTTTGGAATAAATTCTGTAATAACTGTAAATGTAAAACTTTCCCATTCTCAAACCGAAAGGCAATTTAATTTTGCATTTTAAAGTAGTGTAGTACATCTGAATTGCTTTCCTACTTGTTCGCAGCCCAATTTCGATGTATTATACCCATTTGCAAAACCATTAGCACTTTTATATTAAGGAAAATCAAATATACAGGACCGGCCTTGGAGTAAAATGCTATGTGTGCAAGAATGAGTTTTGCCGCCTCTTACAATGAAAATGGGTATAGAAAACACTTTAAAAATGGTATGGATGCAAACTATTAAAATCGTAGCTTTTTCTGCACTAAATAACATTATTTTAAGTCAGCTTTTATTAATGAACCCACGGATTCAATTTTTTTTTTTTTTATAAAATATAACAATTGTAATAAAATTATTTTTGTAAGAATTGAATAAAATACGTCTTATTAAAATTACTAATTTTTCCTACATATTACTTTTTTTAGTAGTCCTACGCTCTTAGCGCAAGCCTTGGAACCCCTTTTCAACTTTGGGTTGTGAAGGGCTGCAATTTGGCTATAAATATTTCCCAATATCTGACAAAATATAAATGCATAATTCCGTGATCTCAGAACACCTTAAAAGCTAATACAAAATATCAACATTTTGCTCTCATCTATTTGGATTTTTAGCACTAACCAGTTTTTTCCGTCAGAACCGCAGGTTTGCTTAACTTTTTTGGATTATGAAAAAACCCCATCTTTTATTGTCATTGGGTTTTTTCCTCTTGAACGAATTCATTTCTTATGTACGTTGAGAGGTTTACAAATAATTTATTAAATCCGTCCGTGATATAAAAATTAAAAAAAAAAAAAATTGCATAACTTTTGTTTATAAATCGGTTAGCGTTCCCGTTAAAATTAAGGCAAATATTCTTCAAGGAAAGGGCGCAAAGAACTGAATGTGCTAGGTCACAGTTTTGTTCTTTAAAAATGTAGATAATTGGCATGAATTTGTGTATGGAAGTTTTAGACTGTATATACGACGAACCATACAAATTTGACGTCTGGAATTTCTCCACAAATACCGATTATTCGTTGAAGAGGATAATTGCTATTGAATGAATCTAGCTAGATGTAAGCATATATGTAAGTTCATTTCTAATCAAGGAGAAATGGCCATGTGTGGGTTGCCGCGCCTCTTTCAAGTGTTTTACAAAAACTAGAACTTGCCTGCTCAGCTCTGAAGTTGTGGGTTCCAGACGAAAGCAAGTTCCCACGAAATGACTTTTTTGTTTGCTTACTTGGCTTTGAATTCAGTAACACGTAAAAATAAAAAAATAAGATTAGGGAACGTCATTTCGCTTTCTATAAATGTAAAGGATCGCCGTTGCCTCGTGTTTCCACTCCACTACATCCCTGACCACCGATAATCTCCGTTTTGTAATTTTACATCTGATGATGAAGTATTTAAAATTATAGTCCTTAAATTTTTCTAAAAAGGTCCTTGAATTTTCTTAAAAAGGTCCTTGAAAGTCCTTGAATTTTTTCTTCAATAAGAGTGAGAACCCTGTTATTATATATTGTAAAAAGTATTCTTTAAATAGTGTGGTTTTATTTACAGGTGCTAAACAAGTCAGATGGGAGCAAGAAAGAGATAGATTTGTAAAAGGAAAGAAGAGATTCAGAGGAAAGAAAGGATGGAAAGGGAAGCCAAAACGGAAACAAAAAGTGTGAAGTTGTAAATGCTTTCAGTAAGTTAGCTTTAGTTCCTGATAAAAATATAGTGATTACTAATTATAAAATGTGTTTAAAATTCTTGTGCAAATATTTTATTGTGAGATCTTATGTACATAGTATGTATATATTTAGATTATATTCCTAGCTTTTACTAAAACAATATTAATTGTCCCTCTTTTCTGTAGGTGAATATAGATTTCTGATGACTTTGAGCAAAAGGATCTTGTGTAATTGTGAATAAGTTCATAAAATATATTGCATTTTTATGTTATTTTGGTGTTTTTATTTGCATATATAACTTTTTTTTACAAATGGTGGCCTTTTCGGGAGACATTTATTGTGTTTTTCATTTTTAATCGACTTTACAATCTCACTTCCACAATTAAGATGAATTTACCAATTCTAATATCAATTTTCTTTCATTTATAGACATTGCAATTTAAATTCTTAGTCTTTAGGTAATGAATTGGATTTATGTATATATAAAGGATATTGATAATGCATACTAGTTCTGTATTATTTTTATGACTTAGTCTAAAATGAGTAAAATCTTCTATTAATTATAACCGAGTTTAAAAAAAACTTTCATCCCAAAAGCAAACTTTATTAAGCGTATAAATTGTAATAGTTAAGGTTTTATTTTCCAAAATAAATTGTATACAGTTGAACAATTCTGTGTATTTACATTTGATGAACTGCAGTGCTCCTCTTATTAGAATTGTCCAATCTATTTGTATCATTAATTTAACACACTAAAGTTATATAGAAATTGTCCCTTTTTTCTGTAGGTTAATTATACTTGTGTTAGCTAATAGCCCATTTATAATATAATATTCTAATGTACTTCTCATATGAGTTAACAAGTCGACATTGTATGTTTAGAGGTAGAATATTATTCAATTCAGATAAGTGCTTTTTATTATGTTTAATGTAAAAGATTTCTTTTCCAAAACAAATGGGCTATAAACAAATTCTACATATTTACAACTTTTATTAACTGAAAAAAATATTTTTCACACAATTAGAAAATTATTTACACAATATATACATCTTTCTTTCAAAGTCTTATGAAAGTATTTAAGTAAACATATCTTGAAAACACTATATACAGCTTTCTGAACCATACCAACTGTGACTTATGATCTTTCATGGATTTCTAAAGGAAATAAAAAACATAGCAAGTTTATTTTGTGGTATTTCACAAATGTGAATGGTTTGATAAAATATTCCAGGCAAAATATAAGCTCACCCAAGTCGTCTTCACATCATGAAAAGTTGATGCAAAGCTGAAGTTGGCACAAAGGAAGACAAATGGTACCAATAAGAAACCAAGATATTTTTGCAATACAGAAACTGTTTCCAGCAAAAATATTTCACAGTCTGGAATAAAATTGAAAAAGAATCAAGTAATAACTTTAATACTAGATAATATCACCAGTGATAATTTTTATTTTAAGGTATTTTAAAATAATTTTAAAAGACATTAAAACTACAAAATTACAACTTTTTTAGATATAAATATTTTAATCTATACGATATATAGATTCACATTTGAGCTAATTAAAAACACAAAGAATTATTAATACCAGATTATCAAAAGTTTTGCACTAATTTATTTTATAAATAAGTCACCATTTATGTTTTCTTGTTGACAAAATGGTAATACATAATTTTTACATGCTTTTTCTAAAACTTTGTTATACTACTGAATTAAACACTAAATATGTTTGTTTTATTAAATTTCAAATGGATTATGTTACATACCTTGTGGGAAAAGTCTCTTCGAAATCAAATACCTGGAAATTAATTTCAAAATTATGCAAATACAGTGAACATAGTAATAATGTTGAAAAACTAGTATTTTAAGACCTCTCTTTTTGTACAATTTCATGAGGTAAACAGAATATACCATAAAAATTTCATATTTCTTTTGTTAATTACAAAGTTTTTTCTTAAACTTTGTTAAAAGGATTAAAAGTTAAATTTATTGAATTAAAGTAGTACTACCAATTACATATGATGTAGGTTTTTGCTACTTAGCTTGCCTACCGACCCTATTTTGTTTTTATCAGTATATGATTGGATTAATCAAATATTTATTGATATTCAGTGATTTATTTTATATGCCATGCATGCAACTCCTCATTAACTGCTTATAAAAGCCAATAAATTAGAATCAAACATGAAAATTATCATATTGCAAAATCGGAAAATTTTCTAATTTGCACTTAAATGTTAAAGCAGTTAGGGTAAAAGAAAAAATAGTTATTATACTAACAGATTTGGTTTAAATAAGGTACTATCCATATTGTGTATAGCAGCATCACAGGCAACTGGTTTTTATAATGTCCAATGTGAGAAAATGAAATATGAGTTTGCTATATTGTAATTTGTCCCAGTTTTGGTAAATAATAAAATCTCACTCCAAATAATTCATTTCATAAATTAAAATAACTAATGTATATTTAACTAATGTATACTTACTCCAAACTGTCAAAAACTGCAATATGGTTAAAATGGCCACTTATCCCAGACTCATCAAATGAAATCACCTGTTAATTAAAAAGCAAACATAATAAGTTTTCTTGGTTTTTATGTTTCGTAAATCAGTAAATAATTTCAGATACATTTTAATAAAATAAATTATAGCCTGTTAATTTAAGGAAAATATCTAAATTTGAGTTTTGGGCATAAAAAATAGTTTTATATTTTTTTTCTCTACCTATACTTTATGTTTGACTGCTTTTAACCCTGAATGATTTTTTATGGAAAAAAAAAATTCATAAGCATATATATTGGAATCAAACAGGCATTTTTTTTTGTCACAATATATATAGCCATTCTAATGCCTAAAATGTTAGCAAATACAAAAAATTCAAGGAGAGTAGTTGAAAGTTAGATGTGTTTTTATAATAACTTTATGAGTTTAAGTTACTTTACGACTAAAAGGTGCTGCAATTCAATTATACTACATTTAGACCCAAAAAAAGTATTTACAGTAAATGAGACACAGAAGTAACTTGCTCGCAAATAAACATAACTAATTCCCCATCCATTATACATTCAGTTACAGTAAATAACTTTAAAGGTTCTGAAAAAAGACATAAACCCATCTATTAAAAAATCAAATGGCACTTTCATTTATATATATTAAATGAATTCTATATGGTATAATATAGTCATTTAAATCATTTCAAAAGTTTTCCTGAACGTGAAAGATAATGGAGAATTTGGAATATCAAAGAGATTGAGAATATCACAATCACCAAATCTCAATGTCTAAGTGACAGAATTTGCAAGTATATTGTTGCACAAATTGTCTGTATATATTGTAAATAGTGACGTATTATTTTAAAATTCTATTGTAATTTATTTTTATCTTATTTTATTTATTAATAGCGATTATACAGGTTAGAAAAAGGTGACAACACCTAAGGCAATCGAGAAGTTTCGAGATATTTCTGTTCCGAGGAATTGGCTGGAAATTTCGAGAATGTCGCACGCGCTGATATATAAAAGACTGGAGAACGGGAAAGTTTTCAGATTGACTTTGGACTCCGATGAAAGCTTATCGCTTTGTTTACCTATTGGAGTGAGCTTGTATAATCGCTGTATTCGAAGTTGTTTTTTGCTAAAGCTTGTGTTGAAGCTTGTGAGCGATTACACTGTTGCCTGTGGATAAATTTTGTGAGTTTTCTGAAGAGAGAATAAATATTTTTATACTGTAAAAACTGTGCCATCATTGCCTCAGCGGAAAAATTCGTAACAGTGGTGTCAGAAGTGGGATCTCGTAATTTCGAATGCCAATTACTAGAGGAATGATGCAAGACCAAATGAAGCAGTTGATGGGAATGATTGCTGGAATGAAGGCCCAACAGGAAACCACCGCAGTCGAAATAAAAGCCGGCCAAGAGTCCACCGCCGCTGCAATTGCCGCCGGTCAAGCCCGTCAAGAAGCTACCAATGCTGAATTCGCTGCCTCGATTACGGGTGACATTAAAGCTTTAGCCGCCAAGTGTGAAACAACATCTGCAGCAGTGAATGAAATCAAAGAAGAAATGAAGATGGAGCTAGCCTCAATGGTGGAATCAATCATAATAGAAACTACCTCAAATGTTCTGCTATCCGTGAAAGAAGAAGTATTCAATGCAGTAAGAAAGGAAGTTGATGAAAAGTTTGAGGAGTTTAACGGAAAAGTTTCCATCGTGCAAGAAAAAGTTTCCACTGTGCAAGAAAAAGTTTCCACCATGCAAGAAAAAGTTTCCACCTTAAAGGAAGAGCAAGACAGATTCATTGACGTTGTTGAAGAAAGGCTGCGAAAAATGGAAACGCGTGAAGCTGTGACCATAGCTTCACCTAATTGGGATAACGCTTCCATCCCCTTTATGGCGCCGCGCACTAACATCAAAGTGGCCCCTTTTGATGGGAAGTCATCTTGGCGCGTTTATCAAACGCAATTTGAAATGATTGCTTCTGCGAATGGTTGGGACGATACTTCGAAAGCATTCCATCTCGCAGCATCTCTTCGAGGTGAAGCTGCTGACATTTTACAGACACTACCTGAAGAGAAGCGGGGAGAATTTGTGGCGCTGGCAAGTGCGTTGGAGTTAAGGTTTGGGGAGCAGCATCTAAAGGATTACAACAGACTGCAACTGAAAGTGAGACAGCAGAAGGCCAATCAAACTCTTCAAGAATTGGCATCGGATATAGAAAGACTGTCACTCCTCGCTTTCCCTGACTGTCCCCCGGATGTACGAGACGATCTTTCTCTGCAGTATTTCATCGACGCTATTCAAGATCCCGATGTGCAGCAGGCGGTAAGGTTATCCCAAAACAAAAACCTGAAGTCGGCCCTCGTGTACGCCATGAGAGTGGAAGCCGCGCAGCTAGCTTCTGGAAAAGACCGACGATATGTGCGTGGTGCATTAGTCGAGGATTCTTCTGACTTTGTCATCAGTAAGCTTCGAGAACTGGAAAGCAAAATTGATAGAATGATGAGAAGCTATCCCGGAGCCTGGGATCGAAGGACCAGAGTCGTTTGCTGGCACTGCAAACGGGAGAGGCATCTACGGCGAAACTGCCTTGATTTGAAAAAGGGAAGAGATAACACTACCACGGATTCTCCACAACTGAATCTAAGAAGATGTCATCTCGCAGGGCAGAAGCTGCAATGTAGAACAGGTGAAGCCCCGACCAGTCGTTTCCACGTTTCATCCCGACAAGGAGGAAACCAGGGTTTATTCGTAAAGGGGGAGATCAACGGAACTCCATGTCGTCGATTCGGGAGCGAACGTAACGATCGTAAGGACGGACGTGGCTCGTCGCCTGAACAGCCGACTCCTCTACACAGCGCCCTCTGTTTCTCTACAAACTGTGTCTGGTGGTAATATCTCTGTTCATGGGAAATTGCAAGTGGACATTGCCCTTGGATTTAACACCTACAAGCACACCGTTTATGTTGCCGAAATTGTAGATCCGTGCATTCTCGGACTAGACTTTTTGAAGAAAAATGGAATTACGCTGAATTTTGAGAAAAGCAAGCTGCAAACATGGAGAGGCGAAGTTCCTTTGCACGATCTAGACATGAAAGAGCTGTGCGTATATCGGATTGTAGCTCATGAAGACAATGTCATAGAGAATGCTGAAGAGTCCACATCTATGAAAAGTACCTCTCCAGCCTCGGAAAGAGAACCGAAGAAAGCGACGTTGATGAAACCCTCCCAGGAAGTGGTTCATGTGGAAATGGACAAAGTTAGTGAAGAGGGAATCGACATCCGTGCTCCTGTTACAAGCATCGAACGGAGGTCCCGGGATCTATCAGCTGCACCCGCGGATGATTCGGACGCAATCTCAAAATCATATAACCAGCAAGATGGGGATCAGAAACTTTCACCGCTTCTGTTGGCATACGGGAGTGCAACTCACGAGACCACCGGATTTTCTCCATCTCTAACGATGTTTGGAAGAGACCTTAGGCTCCCCAGCAACCTCCTCTTTGGACAACCACCGGACACTCCTTCCTCGCCTGTCCAGTATCTAGATGATCTGCAGGCACGTTTGGAAGCCGTACATCGGTTCGCCAGAGAGAGAAACAACATCATGACGGAGCGCATGAAGATCCGGTACTATGCCAAGGCCATGGACCGTTCATTTCAGGAAGGTGAGAAGGTGTGGTTGGGGAACCCTAAACGTCGGAAAGAACTCTCCCCTAAGCTCCAGACGAACTGGGAAGGGCAGTATGGGGTCCTTAAGAAGATCAACGACGTCGTGATGAGAATTCAATGGACACCTTCCTGTAAACCTGGAGTAGTACATCGCAATAGGCTAGCCCTATATTATGATAGAAGTGATTGAATGACCTTTCCTGTTAAGGACTTCACTGCCCGGGACGTGCAGTCTTTAAGAAGGTGGAAATGTTGCACAAATTGTCTGTATATATTGTAAATAGTGACGTATTATTTTAAAATTCTATTGTAATTTATTTTTATCTTATTTTATTTATTAATAGCGATTATACAGGTTAGAAAAAGGTGGCAACACCTAAGGCAATCGAGAAGTTTCGAGATATTTCTGTTCCGAGGAATTGGCTGGAAATTTCGAGAATGTCGCACGCGCTGATATATAAAAGACTGGAGAACGGGAAAGTTTTCAGATTGACTTTGGACTTCGATGAAAGCTTATCGCTTTGTTTACCTATTGGAGTGAGCTTGTATAATCGCTGTATTCGAAGTTGTTTTTTGCTAAAGCTTGTGTTGAAGCTTGTGAGCGATTACACTGTTGCCTGTGGATAAATTTTGTGAGTTTTCTGAAGAGAGAATAAATATTTTTATACTGTAAAAACTGTGCCATCATTGCCTCAGCGGAAAAATTCGTAACAATATATTAAATTTACCAAGCTTAGGCCAATTTTTGAATCCTCATAATAACCTGTACCATAGAAACAGTGATTTTTTTTTTCTTTATTGTATTACTCCAGGAACAGAAGAATAGAATTAAAAATTTTAACAATGAACAATAGAAAAAGAAAAAATATTTTGAAAAGCATCAAAGTTAATGGAATTTTATTGTGATGTGTTTGTATGTGTGTCTGTGGTCAGCATAACTCCCAAACAAATTGACCTAGGATGTTCAAATTTGATGTGCAGGTTAGTGGTGGCCATGATACCTACCATTCGTCAAAATCGTGCATGCGCATAAGGTAGCTGCCAATTATTGCTGAAAAACGGCTCTAACGATTTTGATCATAATCGTTGTGATAATGCTTTTTAAGGTGTTCTAAACATCCCCACTTCCGAAATTCCCATACAAATGCTTTAATGGCGTAAAAAGTTGAATAACGAATGCCTTCAACACAGAGTTCTCTTTGATTGAACATAGCTCATCAGCAATCGTTTTTTCTCCTCTTCTCAGTTTCACTTATAAGAAAGGATAATATAAGAACTATTAAAAAAGTATATCGCCAAAATCACCATTTTGGCGGAAGTTGTTTTTTTGTGTGGTTTTTTTAAGACCCATATAAGAATTGCCACAAAAAATGCCAATCTGGCCATTTTTTTCATGAATGATGAAAATATAAAAATGGTAAATGACACAAATCCACCTCAGTATTATAGTGTAATTGAAAGTTGTGCAATGTCCCACACCCCTATTTTCATATGTAAAGCAAGTGGCCTCATTTGTTTCATAGGTAAACCAGTGTAACATTGCAAAGAATGTTAATAATAAGAAAAAAAACTATAGAAAAAAAATGGCAAGCTTGAAAACTTACAACATTTACAGATAAGTGTCGTACATATTTCAACACAATTGAACTGACACGTATTCTGCTCCACCTAAGATGGGGATTGTCAGGCAAGTGGCTATAAGGAAATAAAATAAATGATGAGCAGATGCAAGAAATGTTACTTTATCTAACATTAAAAAATAATTTTCTATTTTATGAAAGTTGCAATCATTGAAAGAGAACATTTTGCATACCTGCTTATCATTACAAGTTCCCATTCTCACCCTAAAAAAAATTTATTTCTAAAATTGTACTAGCATTAATTGTTAATTTCTAAAAATAAGTATCAACCCCAAAAATTCGTAGATTTTCCTTCAAAACCAGCAAAAAAACCTTGATATTACTCTAGAGGGGAAAATCTTTTCTGAAATTTTATTTATTAAAATTTTAGCTATAGACAAACAATTTAAAAATCGTCCACAAGAAAGACTTTATCTCAGAACAGCTCAGGCAAATGACCTCAGTAAACTTAAGGCAAATATCTAATAATGCTATTAAGATCTATACCTACAGCAGTAAAATTAATGATCCAATAATGTGGCATCTTTATTGAGTACCCTAGAGGTATTTGACTCTTAGGCATCATAACCCAAATTATTGCTCAGTTTTTAGAAGTGAATTGATAGCTATAGATCTGGGACTCGAGGTTATTCTCTCGGAGAACGATTATAAATCTTGCCTGATATCCGCAGCTCTCTCCGCCATCCAAAAAATGGACAATTCCCACATTTTCATTTTTTATTCAACTAAGTGTTTTTAAATGGCCATAAATAAAAAACTTCCTGCTCTCTGCACTTTTTTTTTTTTTTAATTTGCAACCCAAGTTCACCTGTTAGATTTTGGCTGGAAAACGATACATTACACACGAATCGAATGTGATGCATTTCATCTGAAACAACTTGGCTTGAAACGCAGCAGCGGAAATCAGTTTTGCAAATAAATAGCACCAACCGGTACAGGATATGGTAACTATCCCCTAAACACACACTAACTATTTGACAGAAACCTTACAATAACCATAGAGAACAAGACGGAACAAAGGATTGTGTCAAGGAACGAAAGGATGTCGTGATGTCACAGCTAATAGCGGAGCCTTTGATCGGACAGGGTTTTGGAGCGGTTTCTTTGCTTAATAACTAAACTAATTTTTTTTTAAGAACTTTTGTTTGAATATTTGGAATCAGAAAGAAATTCATCATAAATATAAGTTAATTTCACTCCTTTTTAAAAAAATGCGGGAATTGTCCATTGGATATTGGTAGATGACAAGAAAAGTACATTTTTATACTAAAATAAAACAGATTTCATTAAATCATGATGTCCACTTTCAGTGAATCTCTTCTCATGTAGACATTCATGGTAATAAATTGGAGGAAAAACTTGCTAAGGAGGGTTGCAGTCACTCCACCCCTTCCTGTTCTGCCTTGACTTTTCTGGAATTATACTCACAGGAAAAATCAAAAACTTCAGTGGAGTGGAGATAACCCCGGCCATCATTGGTATATGGGGAAAACCCTGGGAATGACTGCAATGCGATAGAGTATCTTGAACTGCAATTTCTAGTGTAGCTAGCGATCACATCAAGTGTCTAGAAATTATCACAGGGAGGAAGGACTTCACCTCCTGCTCCAAGTGCCCCGATCACCAGGCTTCAAAGAGCATTTGATGGACTGTTTGAACCTCTCAAGGCTATCATGATCCTATTCTTATACTCGACTTTCTTCGAGTCAATGGACTCGTGGATCTTCTCTGATGCCATCAAATATGAAGGATAAGCAACAACAACAAAATTGTAGCTTAACTCTTTAGTTTAAGTTTTGAAGCTGAAGCAATATTCTTTTTGAAATACTTTGAGTGTTGCTTAAAAATTAAATACGTGGATTTAATTATATTCACATGTTTGTCAAAATTGTATAATTTTTTGAATATATAACTTGTTTTGCTAAAAAGTTGTTTAAAATGTAAAAAAAATAATTGAAAATTGATCGTTTTTTGCCGGTATTGAAACAAAGTTTTGGAAGAATATGTTCGTGTTAGGAGCCTATGTCAGCTTTAAAAAGAAATATTCCTCAACTTTTTTAAATTTTTCCTAAAATTCTTGCCTAAATTTTTTAGTAAACTCACTGTTCTTCCTGCAAGTTACAAAAGAAAAAACTGTCCTTTGAGAAATGTCAGCATTAATTTTTTTTTATCTTAATTATGTTGGTAAGTTTGCAAAATATTGGTACTAATCTATAAACATGTAGAAAGTAGTATATTGAACGTTAATGTAAAAATATGACTGTTTTACCTTACCTATGCTCAATGATAATTAAGTTTCCAGGTGGAATTCCTAGTGTTCTGCAACTTTGTCTAAGTTCTTTTTTTCGAATTGCACTTTTATTATAAAATCCTCCTGCGAAATATTACCAAGCATTTAATGTTAAAGGCAATTTATAAAAAATATTCAAAGTATTTCCAGAGTTAAAGATCATGACTAAACACTAATAATTTTAACATATTGCAAGCCATTTTTGCATACAAAAAAAATAGTGCATATTGAAAAAATGTAAATATGAAGTAATACATAAAATAATCTATTTATGCAAAGTGTAACCGAAATCTCTCCCTGATAACGTTTAAGAAAAAAAGTTTACATTATTTTGAAATATTATTTGAGTTTACATTAGTTGAAAAAAAATGTATGAAATGTTTTTATACAATTTTGAAATGTTTTCAAAATTATCAGAAGCTCCTTTATAAAGATACATCTAAATTCTAATCGAAATAACTAATTTTAAAAGTTGATTCAATGACGAACCAAAATTGAAGTCATTTTGCTTAACATTTTTTTTTTTTTAAATTGTCAATGATTTTTTAGAAATGTAAGATAAAAGTGATAGACAACAAATACTGAAAACACATAATTTAATATGGGATTTAGAAGACATAACTTATAGAAGGTGGGCTGCAAAATTTTTAGTACTAAAAATTGTACACACAAAATGTCGTTTCTGAATTTTAATACAAAGTATGGGTAAAAATTGTTGTTTTATTTAAGTACTTATTTTTAAATGCAAAATTTTTAGCAGCAACAAAATTTCTTGCATTTTGAGTTTCCTTAATATATATGCTATCAATGTACAGTTGGCACCTAGTAATCTTTGATAACTTTGTTTGAAGCTAAAAAAGTTGGATTGTAACAGTCACTGTCACTAGAAGGGTGCTTCTGTTAAGGTATATATCAGATCAAGATAAAAATTCTACACCACCTTCTACTGCTGTAAATCATCACGATAAATATTGCCAGATAATTTGGCAATATTTATAATTGAAATCTTCATTTTTAAGGTTGGTGTCTGTGATAACCAGAAGACTAAAATGTCCCCAAAAGAGCGAGTTTAGTGACAAACTTAGCAAAAAACTGGTCACCAAATATTCAAGTTCTAATCCCTTATTTTTTTTATATTTGGAAGGAAAGATGCAACTCTCCATAGAGTCATTATAAAAGCACTCTCCTTGTTGAGATTTAAACTGTGTTCGGTTGAATAATATGTAATCCTATTAATCTTATCAAGACCTTTCAACTGATGTATGCCACATGGCCTGAAACATTAATAGCAAATTGGAAATTTATTTTCAGTCACCAACTCCAATAGAATTATAGTATGGGAACTCACTTTGATGAGACTTTTCATTTAACATCTCTCAAGTTTGTAGTTTTGTTGAAAAATATCAATCACAGGAAGAAAGGGCCATTGTACTCGGTACATAATGTTTTTTGCATCGACAATATGGGAAGCCCGATTGTCAAACCTGTTTTAAGCATACAGTGGTGACATTGGACCTTCCCACATTTTATGTCAATTATAGAATAAATAAATAATTTAATAAATGTTCAAAAATGTCCCGTTCACACTCTAAAATGTAAAAGTGTCTGCATGCTCCTTACGTTTAAACATTACTTTGAAAGCTATAAAATTCCTAGACCCAGGTTTGGGACTGAACAATCCCATTCAGATTGTAGATTTATAATTCAGAAATCCAGATCCCATACAGTATTTTTTTTAAATCTGGTGAGCTAATTCATGTAGCCCCACATGCAAATGTTACTTCAATTTGTCAAAAGTGATCCCAAAATCAAATACATCAAAAAAACAATAAAAACATATATAGAATGTCTTGAAGAAAAAATTGAACGAACAACTCTCTTCAAATGATATCTACTCTAATCAATTAAATAAATAACATGAAAGTCAAAGTACCTAAACAAAACATAATAATAATTGTGCATCTTCTAAATAATTCAAGGTGAGAAAATTCTCATTTTAAAAGAGATTTGCTTATGTCTCGGAATTGCTTAACAGCATGTTCCCAAAAAGATGTATAGAACATTAGGCAATTTGAAAATACGCCAACATTTTAAAAACACAGTAACCAAAATAAAATATAAACAACAAATTAAATTAAAACTTAAAATAAAACTTGTTGCTAGAAATAGCATATACAGGGGAAAAATTGCCAAATAAAATCGTGCAAAAAAAAATGTTCTATACTACATCTGTACCTATCTTCTTTTTGCAACATTTTGGCAAAGATCATATTAGCATCAAGTTTGTTTGACTAACAAAAAAAGTATCAAAACTTGTTATCTCAAAAATAAACAAATATCCCCAAGTACTAATAGTGCATAGGTACCAAAGTTAATAAACAGTAAATTAGGATAAATAGTATATACAGAATAGTAGATCAACGCATAGCAGTTTTATATTGTATTACAGGTACTTTTTCATTCGACACCTGCCATGCTCTTTGATGCTTTTAAAAGAGAAACCAAACACATGCTGAAATTCGAATGAACTATTTTAGTGTGTTTTAAAGTTGTAATAAAAGATTTTATCTAATCAGGGTATTGAAATGATGGCACCATCTAGAAACCGAATTGGCAAATGAAAACTTAATGTTGTGGTATAGCTATAACAAAAAAGTACCCATATGCTTATTTTGTACGGTGCAAAAAATAGTGCTAAGTACTAACATAGGTTATCCTTAAATTATTGTAATTTAGATAAGTTTATCTTTTAAACAAAGTCATCATAATTTCTGCAAATATGGCATTAAATGCATATATATTTTTTTATTGATTTTACAACAAAGATGACATCATAAGAAACAATACTTTTTAGTTTAATTTACTTAGTTTAGAGAAACATAATTCTAAACAATCAAAATCAGACTTTGGAGCAGTGGATTAACAAGGTGTACATCAGACAATATTAATTCTAAATCTGTAATAAATATATATATATACCTGATGAAAGACAAAGCAAATACACCTGGCACTTTTGTCTCAACAAATTAAGAATAGTTGGTGCAAAAAACATACATTCGTCATCTGGATGAGCAGTAACTATGAGAATGGTGCTTTTCTCTTTAATAAAATCACAGGAACTAAATTTTATAATGAAAAAGTAACCCGAATAAACCAAAGACAATAAGGGTAGGATGAAAAAAATCATATCTTTTTATAAGAAAAAAGTTTTGGATGCGGATTGTTTACTTTTCTCACAATATAAGAACAGAAAGTGAAACTTTGTTTTGTAAATACAGCATTAGTGAAAGTTTCTTCATTTTCTTTAAATGCATCTCCATTAATCTAATTACTAGCATCAACCTTAAAAACAGTTTGATGCAAGAGTAAAGGAGAACTAAAAGTTTGTTTACATCTAGAAAAACTGCGGTTATAGTTGCGAAACTCAAAGAAGCACAATAGTGATTATTATTTGGGAACGTCATAACCACTTTCTTTGCTTGAGAAAGAATACCACGATTACTTATTTAAAGACGTATTATGATTGGTCAAAAGTATTGCCATTTCCAATGCAGTCAGAACTCTGAAAATTGGTACAAATGCCAAGCATCATATATTTAGCTAGCTGAATACCCATGCTGCGCTACAAAACTTTACCATGAGCATTTTAGCGATTAAAAGACATTCATATATTTTACACTTTAGACGTTTGCTCGCATTTCGATCTCGACAAATTCATTTATCAAAATAGGAACTTTCCTTTGTTGTAATTTTTTTCAAAATTTATAATTGTGAATATTATATTGGAGATGAGAAATTTGAATATCCCTCGTTTAGAACGTTTAACCCCCTTTGGACCCTTTTTAATTACGTAATCAAAATCACAATAGTTTATTGTTTTTATGTTTACTCTTAGTTCTAAATTTCAAAGTTGTAGCTGTATTGGAAGTGAGACAATAAGATAATCCACGTATAGTTTCAATGTTGCGTAGACTTTTCATTCCTTAAAAATTCGTTAATCGATATTGGAATAAGTTATTTTTTTTTACATTTGCACTAACCCAAGCAACGCAACCATATTGTTTCAATGTGGTGTCAACGTTAAATACCAACATGCACAATGTTGTTTCAACGTGGAACTGCAACGTTGTTTTCAAGCGGAAGTGTTCACTTAAAGGAGCGTGGATACAATGTTGAGTGCCAACGTTGTTTCAACGTAGATATATCACACTGCTTCCACATGCTAGCTATTGCCCACGTGGTTTCAATGTTGAATGTCAATATTGGTTCAACGTGGATTTGTCACATTGTTTCCACGTGAGAGTGTTCATTTTTGCCAATGTGGTTTCCACGTTGAATGTCAATGTTGTTTCAACATGGATGCATCCCATTGTTACCACATGATAGTGTTCACTTTTACCAATGTTGTTTAAACATGAATCTTCCACATGAGTATTCAATATTGAATCTTACCAATGTTGTTTCAAGACACACATCCCATAATGCTGTTTTTACAGCACTATAGTTCTTGAGCCCAAGAACTAGTGCTGTAGAAACAGTTTTTCTGGAAAGTATGTCTTGAAACAACATTGGCAAGAATCAGATTGAACACTCATGTGGAAGATTCATATTTAAACAACATTGGTAAAAGTGAACACTATCATGTGGTAACAATGTGGAACACCCATGTTAAAACAGTATTGCTCATATTTTTCATATTCACATTGCTCATATTTTTTGGAAGGGGTTATGAAATTAAAATTCAAAATACCATTTAAAGTTGCAATTTTAAGCAAAACAAATTATTGATTTTTGTATTTTAATAGATAACAGAAAAAATTTGGAAGCGAATGTATCCTGCCTACTTTCCTAAGCGCTTGTTTTGACACATTTTTTTCACATGAATGTGTTTAGTTTTATTAGCACTGTAAAGTTTAAGAGTATATGCATTATAGAAACTCTCATTTAATGAAAAGAAAAAGTTAAAACTAGAATATTTTCCAAGTATTGGCTTTATGAGTTTCCAACTACTGTTACACAATATATCATCTTTTAGTAGGTAGAATATCATTTTGTGAAAAATTAAACTTTCCTTTTATATGCAGAGGATTATTCTGTACAAAAATTTAATTTTGCTCCAATGAACCACAATTAAAATTAATTATAATATTTGCTTCTTAATTATCTCTGAACTAATCAAATTTGAATAAAAATTATACATATATATTTTTAAACTGTAAAAATAAATCATAATGTTCAAAATAATTTTATTGCAAAAATAGCATGCATAACATTAAAACAAATGTTAATAAAACAAATATTAATAATTACATGTAACAGTAACAGACATAGTCCTAACACAATTACATAGGTACAAATACCTTTCAAATTGTTTCTAAGTTCACACTTTAAACCAGCAAATAGAAAATTATAAGATGATTAAATATATATGTGCTAATTTTTAATGACATATCCCATTCAGAGCAACAGTAGGATCTTAACTTCAAGACCCCATTTAATGACAGTAAAATAAGAAAGGAGATACAAAACAATTATTTAAGTTTGTGAACCATATGTTATAATCCATGTTTACAATCTACAATATCATTCCCAAAAATATTCCACATCTCTGTCACAATCAGCAGCCTTAATGTCACTCCACGAGCTTCTTTCGCCTCCTCATTGGTTGTTTTCATAATCTCTAAAATAAAATTACCTTTATTTAATACAATAAAGCATTCAAACATATATTTATATAGATATAACTGTTTTCCAATTTTTAAAAGTAGACACCATGCCAAAAATAATAATAAAGAAATACGACGTGTAAAAATGCTCAAATCCAACTCTGCTACTTAAATCGCCAACCAAATTCAAAGATTGAATATATTAATCAAGATAATATCCCTTTTTTATGACTTAAAAAAATCCCTCTCTCGCGTTGAAAGCGATCCCCTTGTTTTGGATGGTTTTAAGTCAATGCCAGTATGCAGAAGCACCCTTCATATTATGGTTTGCACATTGGACTGACCAAAGATCACACGACCATTTAAGGCAATAACAGACTTATTTCAGAATATCATGCAATGACGATACACAATATAGTTTAATCAAAAGTAGATTATGTAAAAAAAATTCGAAGGCAGATGCAGAATACCAATGTTGCCTACTCCCACCCAGTATTTGAAAACTAAAATGAAGAGTAGAAAAATTTAAAGGAAAAACATATAATATAGGTTTTTAATTAATGTTATATTTCAATAGGAAACCAATTATAATTTTTGAAAATTCTAGATTGAAACAACTTAGTTGCCTTTTACTCTTAGGTAAACTTTTAGAAAAATTTACTGTATCATACAAATTTAGCTTTAAATTCAAAAACCCTTTTTACTACTTTGAGGATAAATTAAATGAGCTGCTGCAACCAAATTGAAGCCATGCTTTCTATTGGTTTCCAGTTCAAAGTTAGGAGCCCTTTTTTCATTACATAGTTGCCTGGAGGTTAAAATAGTCAATTAGGATATTTTGGTACTTGCGTATTAACGCCACCGCAGCTACAGATTTGGCGGTTTTTAATTACTTACAAGGAATTAGAGTTTTATACTTACAAAGAATCCAAAAGATAACTGCATGCGAACAACAAGATTGCTCTTTATTGGCGGCACTGAAAAACCGTCAAATCTGTAGCTACAGTGGCGTTAACACGTAAGTACCGATATTTTTCTTACCAAAAAAAGTTTTCTGGAGGCTAAAATAGTCACTTTAGTAAACGCCACTAGCAGCCTTGTTATAATACTGCCATAATTCAGACATGTTCACAACAGCAAAACTAATTTAAAAAGAATAAAAAAATTATACTTAATATATAAATTATAGAGGATTATCAAAAGAACTATCAGTGTCATTTAACATGATGGCCACAAAATTCAGGTAAAAAGTTCCCTGACAGATTTCTAAAAAATTCCTTTCCTGCAAACTTTTTCCGAATTCCCCCAATTTTTTCAGATATGTTGACACACTTATCGAATAGAACATGTATGCTAAAGAGATAATATGCCAATTTTTTAAAAATAGGTTTGGTGGTAGTTAAAAGTTAAAATTATTCCATAACATTAAAACTTCTAATGATTATCACAGCAAATCTTCAGGAAAATGGTACCAAATTAGGGATAATGGATAAACATACCCTAAACAGTAACAGTAAATTTTCCTGAATATTAAAAAAATTCCCTGATTTTTTCCACAATCGAAAAGTTTCTTGATTTCCAGGTTCTGTAGCCACACTGTTTAAGTACAACAGCTCTAACAAAGGTGAAATAAGCAAGTCCACAGAACACTGAAAAAAAAAAGAATGTTCAATTCTAATACAATAAGTAAATTTATTCTAAAAAGTATTCCCAAATATAACTTTGGTACAGTCAAACCCTGTTAATGTGAAATCCGTTAACCTGAACTCCCGTTTAACGCAAAGAAAAAAGCAGTTCCCCGTATTTAAAACTTGACGTTAATTTATTCAGTTAGCACAAACAATTTCAACGGCCCCAGCGACTTCGTGTTAATGAGATTTGGCCGCAGAGTTGGACCCCTCCCTCCCCCCAAAAATGTTTTTTTTGTGTTGTTTAAAAAAAAAAAAAGGTTTTTTTCCCCGTTTTTTTTTTTTTTTTTTTTAAATCCTTTTCTAATTAAAATGTATACATATTTATAAATAAAATTTTACATTAACTAGAATAATAAATTTTCAAATAACAAATAATATATCTTCTGAAAATAATTTACACTAAGTAAATAAACATTTGCTACTTATGTGAACAATTAAATCATTAAATTTTAATATTATATTTAGAGATATATAGTTTCCATTGGATTTAAAAAAACATAATACAATAGTAATTGTTTTCTACTTCTACATGGAATATTGCTCTTAGATTCATCAGTAATGGTGATAAGTTATACATAATTATATTTTTAAGGTTTAGAAATAAGTTATTTAAGCACAAAACCTCTATTTCACAAACAAATTTAAAATGCAGCATATAATTTAATTTTAATTAATAATTTTGAATATTATTATAAAACAGTAATAAAACACTTAGATTAATATAAAAAGTTATTTTTGATACTTATAAAAAGTTCTATAGACTTTCATTATAAGATTTATTTAAAAAAGTTATTTACAACAAATAATTTAAAAAATCTAATTATAAATAAACAAAAAAAAATGCAATTTTAAATTAGTCTTTAAAAAGAGAAAAAAAACTATTTGGTTTAAACCATGCCAACCCTGTTCGACTGTATAACAAAAAGGGAGATTTAAAAAAAAATTAATTTTTTTTTTGCAAAAGAACAGAATTCCACTTTCTAATTTTAGTTTTTTAGAAAGTTCTTTTTGTAAATTTTTAAATAGCGAAATATGCTATACTGTACTGCATCTTTTCAATTTACCACAGTACCTGAAAAGGATAGGATTCAGTTGTTAGGGGCCAGCGATCAGATTCCAGGCACTACCTGTTCCACAGTGTTGTACATGGAGGCAGTAAGCTGAAAATATGTTAACTATTATAAAATGTATCATCCTTATGTACATGTATATATTTACACTGATGACGTCTTTTTTAAACCTTACTTTGAAATATCGATTTGATTACCAGGTGGGATAGAGAGAAATTCTCAATTTGTTATCCATCACTGCTTGAAAAAGAAAATTAACGAAAGAAATTCATTTTTTGCACACAAAACATCAGTTCATTTTGCAGCTATATTTTTAAATAAACATTTAATTTTACATTAATTAAAACAACACATTACACAGTGGCCACAAAATTCAGGAAAAAAAGTTTTCTAATAATACCCTGATAGATTTTTAAAAAATTTCCTGATAGATTTTTAAAAATTCCCTGATTTTACAGCAAATTTTCTTCAAATTTCCAGATGTGTGATCGAATTGAACATGTTAAAGAGACTACGGGTGTGGAAAATCACATAACTTTCAATTATATTATATAACATTAAGAAATGTTCTATACTACATCTGTATTCCACCTGAAATAAATTACTGGCTCTGTTGTCCCGATCCCTATTACGGTGGAGATTTTTTTTAACTGAATCAGTTCATTTAATTACCGCAAAAATTCTTTCAACAAGTATAGAAATAATATTTATACAGCATGTTTAATTCTCAGTGATCAATCGTTTTAGAAAAACATACTTTTACAAGACAGCCCATTCAGTTTTATAGCTCATACAAAACAAGTGAAATATAACCTTAGGTTTATTTATGTCACACGTGTGTCCCAAAAATCAACAAACCTCACTGATAAGAACATCATTCATTATCTAATTTCATTTATAAATAGAAAAACATCTAATTTAGAAAACCGCTAAATAATAGAGTACAAATTAATAATGTAATGAAGAAAACTTACCAGAAAAGGCATTAATCCATTTGTCAACAGACAACGTCAAGTTTCAAATCAAGTTCAAAAGTGACGCTAGGTACGTCATCACTGAAAGGTAAAAGCGTATTGCGCATGCGTCGGATGATGGAAATCGTGGATCAGTGGTGAATTGTTGAAGTATAGTTGAATTATCACGTTGATGCAATATTATAAAACCACGTTCAGTAAACGGATTTTTTTTTTTGCTTTCATAAATTGCTTTTACCAAAGTTTTCAATTAATATGATTCTTGGACAGGATTGGGGTTTTCCAAAAACCAAAGAAGACACTTGTTTCATGTCTGGTTGAAATATCACATTGAAACAACATTGTGATATCACATTAGAAAAGTGAAGAAAACGAAATTCTGACTTTATTCGTACTACATAATTAAAACCCCTAAAAACTATACGAGATAAATTGATTTATGCTAATATCTGTTATAAAATATCAGCTTCCTTAAAAATGCATTGGAATTGCACATTGATACAATGTGGTTACAATGTGCCTTTCTCACTTTCAACGTATCCACCAAAAAACCACATAGAAACAACATGAGTGTGTTGCTTGGGAAATGTCAGAATTATGACTACACTGGAAAAAGAACCTCGTTTGGAACGTTTAAAGCCTTTTCGACCCCTTAAAGTTGGTTAATCGAGATCGGAATAGCTTACTTTTTCTATGTTTGTCTTTGTTGTCATTTGCACCAATTTTCAGAATTGTGAAAATGAGAAGTGGGGCATTCGAATATCCCTCGTTTGGAACGTTTAACCCAAGGAGGTTAGAAGAGAAGGAGGTGTGAGCAAGCTGGAAAACCATTCGAAACCGGTTGTACCTATGAAGTAGGTTTATCACCGTTTTCGCCAAGCAACTAAGCCCTTTTCGACGCCAAACTCCCAACTGCGCCAAGCTTAGTTGATTTTCTCTACCAGCGGTTCCTACCCCACGGACCGCGAGTAGCGTGGTACTGGGCCGTGGCAGTGGACGCTGGTAGAGAATCGCCGAAATAAATATTATCGGAGCTTCAGGGTTTAAGATGGAAACAATCGAGCCACTCGATTGTATTTTTCGATGTTGTAACGAGTGAATAACATCGATAGTGAATAATGCGTGAATTAAACAGCATGGCTAATTTTTAATCCAGATATTGACTCTCTCATGAACTGGGATAAACAATGTCAAAAATTCCGATGATTTTTTTTTTTTTTTTTTTAAACTTTGGTCACTTGTTTTTTAGTTTTCTAATTGTTGTAACAGCCAAGTGCAATAAAGTTCCTCACTTTATAAAAAAATATAATTTAATTTTTTGTGTACAGTATATTTTTTTCATAATATAGATAGTAGATCCGAACAACTAAAAAGGTTGGAAACCGCTGTTTTATACAATATCATTTTTCTCTTTGTCAAAGAGAACTTCTTCTGTCCCCCCCCCCCCCCCCTTCTCCCCATTTGTTTGGGAAGTTGTTTTGGGGGAGAATCTGTGTTGAGTTAGTATTATTTTCGTAGCTTTTATTATTCTAAAACAATTATAAAATGGGCTTGTTTACTGTTTAACATTGCTTTATAAGCAGTGGCGTTATTGACTTGAACCCAATGCGGAAAGGGGGGTGATGTCTTCTCAGGGGCCATAAAGGATGATTCTTTTGTATCGATAAACAAAATTCTTCTAAAAATCATTAATTTTTTTTTCTGAGAATAGCGATTTGACCATACAAGTATAATATACGAGAAGGTTGAAAAACAAATAATAAGATGTAATGCAGGTGCAAATTTGGAAATTATGGTAAGTCACAATATGTTTCAACTTATATCAAATGATTGTATTTCATTCGTTCTGACAGTTACTTACAAATTATTACCTTTTTAAAAAAATTGTTTATATAAATTTCGATTTTGTGTGTGTGACCTACAAATCTGCGAATGGCTAATTAACCCTCTTACCGTCATCCAATCAGGCTGACCAACCTGATGGCGGTGTGGTTAGCGCTCTGGCCACGCATGCCAAAGGCCGGGTTTGAATCCGGATTTTGCCATGGATGTTCGTTGTGGTTCAGAATCCACGTTAAGCTGTAAATCCTGGCCTGATTAGCCGTTATTGTGCATAAAAATAGGTCTTTGAGCGAACCAACCAACCAATCGGATGAAATTGGTCACATAGATTCGTTATCGATGACAATGCATTGTATTAAGTTTTGGGGGCTGTCACTAAAAGACCGCTATTGCAGACACTACATTGTTACTTTCTCATGATTTTTTTTATTAACACCCGTTCTGTCATCCAGTCGAAATGAAACTTTGCAGATTGATTTGATATAGATTCCAATACATTGTATCAAGTTTTGGGGGCTGTCACAGACACTCAAAAAGATCGCTTTAACACAGGCTTCTATTATCGTTTCTGAATGCTAATAAATCCACTTACCGTCATCCAATCGCGCTGAAATTTGATAGACAGATTCATTGTCGATAAGAATGTATTATATCAAGTTTTGGGGACTGACACTATTATAAAAGAATGCTTTTACACAAGCTACTATCGTTGCTTCGGATGACATCACACTTCATCCAATTGGACTGAAACTTGCCAGATAGACTTGCTGTGGATGAAAATGTATTCAAGCAAGTTTTGAAATTAGTAAATATTTCGGAATAGATGTTGTTTTTTCCTCTTAGTGATCAAACATTATTGAAACTTGATCTGAGTTCAGTGACTTAACACATAAAACATATATAAAAAGGATTTATATTAGAAACTTTGTTTTTATGAGTTATAATAGTAAAAAGACTTCTTGAATTTAAGATGTTAATGAGATAAATAATTAAATCATCGAACAGTTTTCTTTCTGTACTTCAGATATTTACCCTTTAATAAATTTACATTATTAAATAACTCAAGGTGGTTCCTCTAATCTGGCACCGTATAATTTCTGTGTAGTTTGTAAAAGTTTAGATAAATCTGTTAATTTTTAATTCTGAGTTTTATTATATAGGTTTATATAATAATGTCAATATAAACTGATGATAATAATTATTGTTAACCGTTTCAATGCTTTTTGAAAGCTTTTTTTTTATTTGCATTGAAGAATTTTCTCTTCTAATTGGTAAATAAATAAAAATTATAATATTTTTTAGTTATTATTTAGTACAGTGCATTATATTTTAAAGGATAGTGTTATGCATGAAAAAAGTTATTCATTACTGAACTGAGAATTTTATTATGAGTCTAATTTATGAATAGAAGAAAATTTATAACAAAAGATACATGAACATTGGAAAAAGTTTAAAGTGGCATCCGACAATGCCGCCACAAATGTGACAGATCTTGCAGTAAAGAAATTGGCAGGATTTTTTTTTTTTCATTACTCTTCTTTTATTAATTTTTTCTTACAATATATGAGTTTAATATTGATTTCTGGCGAATTACAGTATTGAAATTATTCTTAATTAATTACTGAATTCAATAAAAAATGCTCACAAAAGTATTTCAATCACGCAAAATATTCCAAAAACACATCAGAGCTTCATAAGTAATAATATAAATTAAACCAAATCAATGTAGAGAATATCTGATTACCCATGATATTACAATAATCATGTTTTGTAAAACTATTTTAGTACAATTCGAATCGAAAAAGAGCATCCTAAGTTTTCAATAGAATCAAATTTTTGTCCATTATTCCTTTTCTTTTAAAACATAAAGTATATAAAACTTCTTATAAAACATAAAAACAAATAACTGAAGAACTAAGAAAAGAAGCCGCCTTTGTTCATTGTCAAGTCGTAAAACTTCTGCGTACAAATCACAATAGCAGGGGGCTTTTCTCTGTTCCTATTCCTCCCTCAGGCCACGGAGTGATAATGGACTTGCTTTCGGACCCTTTTGTACCCTACTGTACCCATCGTAGTCCGTTACAAATTATCAAAGAGTGGCGACGCTGTTGTCACTCGCCACCAAGGGGAAAAAAACCTGCTCTCGCATCTTGTTTCATGCCCACCCACGGAGTTGACAGAGGACCCTCAATTGCCCTTTACAAATTAGCACCGAGAAGTCTTCAAAAGTATGTCTTTGTAAAAGCTACGGTTTAGATTTCAGCGGACATTCGGAATTTGACGCATGGAAAACGAAATAATCAATCGAATTAAACAACCAAAAACTTTAATTAATATTTTTTAATAATTTTTTTAAGCTTTTTTTATAAAGTGATTTTAAATAAGGGTAGAGCTCTGAAATTATCGACATTAGTAGATCTTGCCTTCTAATTTTGATTTTCTTAAACAAAATGCTAACATTTTAATTTAATTTTTTTTTTTTAATTATTTTAAGTTTTTCTTTATAAAGTGACTTCAAATAAGCGTAGAATACGAGTTTCAGTGAGCGAACTAAACATATGCTTGCGCAATAATTAACCTTCCAGTGAACAAAACAAGCCTGTGCGGGCGTAGCAAAGAATTTTTCAGCGAGCGAAGGGAGCTTGTAATTGCGTAGCAACTAACCTTTGAACGAGTGAAGCGAGCCAGTGCTTATGTGTCAATAAACTTTTCAGCCAGTGAAGCGAACTGTTTTTATATTACAATTAAACTTCCAACAGGCGAAGCGAGCTTGATTTTGCGTGGCAATGAACCTCTCTGCGAGTAAAGCCCCAAAAGCTGAGATGAGACCTATGCACCAACGATGGATATCCGCAACGAGGAACCACGCAGCTAGTGTAAAATATTTCCAATAGATTACGAAACGAATAAATTACGTAGTGTGCAAAGGTAAAGAAAATATTGTATAAATTTTTTTAAATATTGAATCCATTTTTAAAATTTTCATCCACAACGAGTCCATCTGCCAAGTCTCAGTTCAATTAGATGACGGCAAGTGGGTTAATTAGCTCTTTGAATATTTTTCCTCGGTAACTTTAATAGTAGAAGATTTCAGTCATCAAATATTGCTAAAATTGAACATGTTTGAATTAAGCTTTGTATCTGGATAATAGAACGTGAGTAAAGGCTACTGATAATTCTAACGTAAGGCAATAGAAACGTATGTAAAAACTGCCGTTGTCTGACAGTACCAAAACTTAATAGAAAGCATTGTCATAGACAACGAGTGCGTCAGCCAAGTTTAAATGTTTAATCTCATGATAGGAAATGGGTTTATAAGTAAACCAAAGCATCAATAAAAAGAATTTTGTAAAAGTGGCCTTTTAGTGGTAGTGACTCGCCTAAAAATTTGCTGGAATGTATTGTCATTAAAATTGAATCCATCTGCCAAGTTTCAGGTCGATGGGTGGATGGCAAGTGGGATAATTAGTCCAATAGTAGCGTGTGTAAAAGCAGTCTTTTAGTGATAGTAATAGCCCCCAAAACTTAACTGAGTGCATTGTCATCAACATCGAATCAATCTAAGTTTTTTCTCGATTGAATGACGGCAAATGTGTAATTAGCCCTCCATCGATTTGCACGTCTCATACAAAATCGAAGTTAGTGTGAGGGATTTAAAAACCGTTGAATATTGCTTAATTATTAGCTGTGAAGAGTAATACGCATACCATTTGATAGTTCAGGTCTTGAACTATAGCCTACAACCACAGAAATTACTTTTTTAAAAACTATATTAAAAATTTGGCACAATTTTAAAACCTACCCACGTTTTTTCCCGTAGAAGAGCGTACTAAAAAGTCGGTTTGTATAGGCTTAGTTCAAGTGAGAGTAGGGTTGCCAAAGTCTGCTTCTTCGCGCCAAGCTCGCTCGGACCTCCTCTCTCTTCTAACCCCCTTGGTTAACCCCTTTTCAGCCCTTAAAGTGGGTTAATCGAGAGAGGAATAGCTTGCTTTTTCTATGTTTATCTTTGCTGACATTTATACCAATTTTCAGAATTGTGACATATGGGAAATGGAATATTCGAGATTGGAACGTTTAACCCTTATCTACCTCATGGGTTAATCAAGCTCGGAATAGCTTAACTTTTCTATGTTTGTCATTGTTGACATTTGTACCAATTTTCAGAGTTGTGACCATATGAGAAGTGGGACATTCGAATATCCTTCGTTTGGAACATTTAACCCCTTTTCCACCCCTTAAAGTGGGTTAATCGAGATCGAAATAGCTTACTTTTTCTATGTTTACCATTGTTGATATTTGTACCAATTTTCAGAGTTGTGGACGTATGTGGGAAAATTAGTAATGAGTGAGCAAGTGAATGAGTGAGTCAGTGAGGGCTTTGCCTTATATATATAGAGATATCAATTACCAACTTTTTATGCGTTGCTCTGAAACGTTCCAAACGAATATCCTAATGTCATTCATTTATAACGTTGAAATTTGGTACAGGTACGCAAAAAAAAAAAAAAAAAAAAAAAATCCGAACGATGGCTATATCTTGCATTCTAATGATGAAGTAACAAAAGTCAAATACCGTTGTAAATTGTGGAAGGTCTTTATTAATTGTGTATAATTTTTTTTTATCATGAGAGGGATCAACTAAACCAAACTTCAAAAAGTTCAATGGCAACCCAATATATTATACCATATTTAGATTTAGAATCCAAAAAACTTATAAATACCAAATTTCATAAATTTCCAATGACTGGTTAGTAATTTAAATGGTGTAAAAAAAAAACAAAAAAAAAAAAACGATAAATTAATGTTAAAAAGAAAATTTGTTTTTCAGGCCATAAATCCTTATATAGTTAATATATTTTAGCAATTTTTATTTCAAAGGATAGTTTGTTTAAGGCCAAACATAAACAACATGCAACTTTTGCATTAAACAGTTTTTTAATAATTAATTAGTAAAACAAGTTTCAAAATTTTTTAAGCAGAAACATACAATTTTTTTGCATGCATTAGAATTATCATGGTCGAAAACACCTTCAGAATTTTTTTCATTCAAATTTGACTTTTGGCTATCGATATTTTTTAGCAAAAATATTTAAAAAAAAAAAAAAAAAAAAAATCACTTTAAGGGACCGCGTAATAGATTACGTCTTGAAGCATGCAAAACGTTCGATTCTACCCCGCGATAAAGGAATTTGCCCTCAAGAACGTCCAAAACATTTTCGCTCGTAAGTGACGTGTTTCTCAACATAATGAAATGAAATTTGGTATCTAGGGTAAACGAGATATTCTAAATCGAATTAAAACATAAAAAATAGGAGTTCGTACTGAAAATTTTAAAGATAGTTAATTTTGCACCAGACATATAGAAAATCATAAGCAAAACATTTTAGTGCAAACTACAAGATTGTACGATAATTAGAACTGAAGATGTAGCCATCGTTCGTTTTTTTTTCTCTTTTCGTTTATTTTTTGTGTGTGCATAAAGTACCAAGTGCAAGCATATTTAAAATATGCTCTTCTGATCTCAATTAACTAATTTTAAGGAATCCAAACGCTTCCAAACGAGAAATGTTTCACTTACACTGTAGTATTTTGAAATTTGGTACACAATTAAAAACTCCAAATAAGGAATGAAAACTAATTTTTTTTAGGGAATGACGTCATTAACCTTTTGTAAAAGGGTTGTAAAGAATTTTCACGAGACTAGTTTGCCACCCCACTGTGGTTGATTTGAAATGATCTCATAATTTGTTGGATACACAAGTTATCAAACTGATCAGGAGACCATGGGCTCGGTCCTGGCGGCCGCCAAATACCGCTGTATACGCTGGTGCCCCCCATATTAAATAGATCCTCAATGTCTCTCATTGGGGGATGTAAGAGAAAGGTAGGATTGAAGAGAGAAGTTTGCACAAAAGCGCCTCAGCCTTGTAGCCTTTTCCACAATATTTGGCGTATGTGACAGAGTAAAGCACTTGGTAGTGGCAGAAATAGGCAGCTGGAACCTTGCTAATAAACAAACTCACAGACAAAAAAAATTTGTAGTTTAGCATCAATTTGATTGCTAATACTACTTGTTAGGTGCTTGAAGTTATTTTGAATAGGAAAAGTTACTTACACATTTATTAAATGTCTGGTTTTGCTATGGAGTCTAAGAGCAAAGTGACCGTTTCTCTCTCTAGTTAAATTTAAATGCCTCCCCCTATTTGTTTAAGCTTGGTTTACTTTATTTCTTGAAGTAGGTTCATTTGCATTATAACAGCATATCATAACTAAAATGAATTGAAGGGAAATAACGCAATGAATAATAGTGCCTCTTCAAATTTGAAACTTGTAAACCATAAATTCACATATAAATATAATTATTTTTTAGATTTATATAAAAAAAATATATTCATGAGTCATTAGACCAAGCACCTCAACTTAATTTTTTTAAAAGTGGAATGACCCATAGTAATAATATAAATTGAGAAGACTAAAGAATCGAGCGTAGTTCATTTGATATAAAATGAACTACGTCATAGATCCATAAGTTATCTTTTTTACTTGACTGTTAGAATGCTCTCCATTCAGGATGGCTAGAATTTCATACTTTTTATGTATTAGTATGAAGTTACAACCACGACACTTCTGTCTTTCAAGATTATTAAAAAAGAGCAAATATGCTAATGGTCTTTGTGAGAGAAAGACTTGAAAGATAGAAAAACTTTTTTTAGTCTATTAATCTCTGCAAAAAAATTCTCAGAACTAAAACGATGCCGTGAATTTTAATCAGTTTACGAGATGGAATTTAATTTTTTAAAGAGGTAAATGTGTATTATTCAATTTACAATTTGAACAATGAAAAAATATGCATTTCATATTCATTTGGAAAAAAGTTTTAGTATTTTGTACAGCTATGTATTTGCCATTTTCTCCGCCTCATTCCCACTTTTAGGTTGCTATTACCATCACTGTTGGCAAACAACACATGTTGAGTAATTTTAGTTTCACTGCCCTCATTACACGAAGCTTTCCCATTTACGTCGGAATTTGCCTAAAGTCAAAACTGCATATTTCTATGTTTATTAAGTATAATCCATTATAATAAACCAACATAATGTAAACTATGGCTTAAACACACAGCCTGAAAAGTTACTTCAACTTTTACCTTAATCTTCCTACTTATCCATATTATATTTTCTCAAATACAATATTTGCAAAATATTGGCCCTCAACGTAACATTTTTAACATACATATTATTCATAGAAATAAGAATTAAATGAAATTCAAGAGGAAAATAAAACATGAAGCTTCATATTTAAAAAATAAATAAATAGCTGAAGTTAATTCCAGTATTATTCCACTTGCTGAAAAGTACTAATTAGCCATTTTTTAAATTTAAAACTTAACTGCTATTCAACTAATTTTAAAATTTTCTGAACATTTAAGAAAATTTTTGAATGACAAACAGATAATGGTCTTCTGAATGAACTTCACTTTTATGTATAAATTGAAAAATGACTGGTTTTGTCAATAAGCCAATTCTGTATTTTTATAAAGGTTATTATATGTCACTATCTTAACTACACTATTGTAAAAGTTAAATACCTGCATATTAAGATATTATTGTTATTCTCTCTACATGGTCTTAATGTATAATAATATGTCATGGATTTAAAATACAAAATGGTATATATTCAGAAAATTTATTTAAAAAAAAATTTGCTAAGTATATGGCTATTTATGAAATCAAGTATATATTAAGATGTATTTTTATTAAAATTATTTTGCAGACTTAGTGTCACCTTAATGTGCAGTTTCTTTTACCTTTTTAGTTATCCACTCATTCTCAATCGAACTTGATTATATAAAATTAAAAAATGGTAAATTAGAACAAGTATATTTTTGGTGCAAACAAAACTACAGACTATAAAATTGCATGAATCTTTTTATTGCGCTGATGCATAAAAATATAATTTTCAAAAGTAAAAAATACAAAGTTCAATAGTCTGGCATTTGATGCAATTAATTGTGAAACAGTTTTAGAATACATTGACTTTTCTATTTATTTTTGGAAAACAAAACATTCTTGAAATAATGTGCAATGAGTTTAAAAGTAATATTTGATTTGAGTTAATCTCCAAACTGTTAAACCTGAATAGGTAAAATAATTTTTCTATGAAGTTTCTAAAAGATTTTGCAAAAGGTGGTACAGAAGTTTAAATATTCTTTAAGGATGATAAAAATAATTTTTTTAATAAACACCATAAATTTTAATTCGATGACAATTAAAGATGACAATACAAAAACAATTTTTTTCCAATAATCATCATAATTGAATAACCAAATAGTACACAATGCACAAATCAACTATACAAACAAATACTAGGAATCATTGAATGAGGTGGAGCCTTCTTTGGTATCTATCTATGCATCAAACTAAAAAGGTTGATTAAAATTGATTTTGTAAAAAAGTACTTTTGCTGTAAAAATGTGAAGCAAATTGATCTAATAATATGCTTTTCAAATTATCTTTTATAGGGAAAACAATATTTCAATATAAAAATAAATAGTAACTTCAACTACAGACACACGATTCATACGTTCTTAAAATTGTACCATAAATTATTATAGCAAAGTAAATGAAATAGAAATTAATCAGATATAGAATGTATTAATTGATTATATAAAAGCTGTTGTTAAATAGGTCTAAGGGCCAGGGAAAGTTGAACGATCCCTCTTATTTTATGTAATAGAAAATTTATTGCAGGATGCAATGTTTTATAAGAAAATGGATTGACATACAACTGACAGGCATAAAAACTAAAGAAACACTACTGACACAAATATAAAAATAGTTCACCTTTTGGCACATTTATGGAAAAGAGTCGTTCCTTTAACAATATCAATTGTCCAGTAGCTGTATCAGCTTCAGTAGCCAAAAACACTCAAGTTTCAAAGACCATAAAACAACATAGGTGAAGAATTGATGAATTAAATACAGAATAAATATTTATGAGCCTTTCAACAATGGAGAGTATCTCTTGGTATTAAGAGCTGTTTTTTCAAGAACTTGATGAGTCTTCGTCAACAGCTCTTCTAGCCTTAAGAAATTCAACTAACTGGTTTTGAGGCACTTCAGACTGAAAAAAATATGAAGTAGGGTAAGATTTAGTTAACCACAAAAAAACACATTTAGTTGGATTCAGACATGAGGATACAACTCCCAAGCAAAAAAAAGAAGGGGGAGGGGGGGGGGGAGAGAGGCTGAACTTTATGTGAAGGCAGCTCAAACCAGCAAAAAACTTCTAATACCTCCCCTCACTATACAATTTTATATCTGATTAATATGAATCTCAAGGATGATTAAAATGTTGGTCGAAAACGTGGAAATCCACATTTTTAAGGGATTGTACCAAGCCTATTGATTCAAAACTTTCTTACAGAAGGGTTTCACAAAGACTGTATGTTTTATAAAGCTTTCTCAAGAGATTGTATATGACATATTTAAGAGTCAAGTTTTACATTATTTGACAAGACTAGAATCTTTATAAGTTTATAAGCTAACTCTAGAGAGGGTAATTTTATTTTCAATCTTTCCACATTATAAAAGCTCAAATATAAACAAACTTTGCTTTTACTAAATGTGTTAATAAAACAGAAGCTGAACGAAGATAATTTTTTAGATGAGTAATTAATATTTAAGACTAAAATTTACTAAAAACCCATAGAAATTTTTTAAAATTTAAAAACATTTAAACTTGAATAAAGAAGCACATAAGTTTTTTGTATTCTAGTTAAAATGAGTTTCAATAAAGGAAAAATATAAGTAAACTTCTACAATTAATCTAATTAACTAATGAAAAAAAAACTTTATTTCTGAAGAATACATATTTCAAAACTTTTTTTAAAACAATAAGAAAAACTTACAAAGGCCTTCTTGTAACTAGTACATGAAAATGGAACTTACCTCTTCTCTGGTTTCCACGTTCCGTAGTTTCACAACTGCCCTCTGAACTTCTGACTCTCCAATGATAATTGCCAGTGGAATGCCTTTGGCTTCACAGTATTGAAGTTGATCTAATAATTTAGGATTCAGCTTATATGACTGTTCAGCCTACAGTAGAAGATAAGATAATTTTAGAAAACGTATAGTAATTGGTTTAATCTATATTTAATCATATTATTACTTAGTATTAAAAAAATAAAAAAAATAAAAAAAAACTTTAAAAAAAAATAAAAAAAAAATAATGGAGGCACATCTAGGAGGAACTTTGAAACTTTTATTGACCTATCATAATATTTTTGAAATTTATACTACTTGCATGGTCTTTAATGGGGTAAAGTTTCTTTATTATAGCTCAAAATGATTTCTTTATGAAAGTAAATATTAGATTTTTGGTAAGATTATTGAAAAAGACATTTTTTATAAAAACATTTCAAAATTCACAAAAACAATAGTAGGTAAATCTATTAGATTACTGTTAATGTATATTTGAAATTACCCCAGAGGCAATTAATATTTTTAGAAACTTTGAACATACTAACTTAGAAATTTCATTGGGTAAGTGCTCTTAAAATTGAGCACAAATGCATGGTTGGTGCATAGGCTGGTTATAATAAAACTTAGTTTACTATATTATACAAGTCAATATTTTATCTTCTACAGAAAATTAAAGCAGACGTTTTGTTAAGCTTATCTTTTTATAACAAGCGAAAAGTATTGGAACGTAGAGTACATGTATGAAAACCTACTAACCATTATACCAGCATCCCAAAGTTCACGACATAACTTCATTCTATGATGAGCCATCTTTTTCTGAGCTGTAGCAACATACACTTCAGTCTCTGTGCTTCGAATTTTTTTACCATTTTCCTATAAAAATTAAATGAAATGTATTTTGCATCTTCATATTATAAGATAACTGCCACAATGTTTCCAAAGAAGAAAACTCAGAACATAAAAAATGAGAACCTTACCTGAAGCTTTGCCTCCATTAATCCAAAGATGCGCTCAATTCCAATACTCATTCCCACACAAGGCACAGTTTTGTTCTTGGCATCAAACATACCAACAAGATTGTCATACCTTCCTCCACCAGCAATGCTGCCAATGCTTGTTGGTTCATTGTTCTCATCAACAACACTTAATGCTTGATCTACATGAGTACAAAATATATTTTAAGAAAACTACATAACAATTTGAAAGAAAAAAAAAACACAAAGAAAAAAAAACATTTAATGAAACTAGTTTTGGAAAGAATGTAGTAACATTTGTGCAGAAGAACAGAATTACCTTTCAATTTTGCCTTTAAATCTCAGCCATTCTGTAAAGTTTTTTTCATCAACTCATGAAATGTTTACTAAGTTTTTAGGGTTCATACTGCTTTTAAAAAGTAATAAATTACTAGTTTTTAAAGGCTTTTTAAATTTTTTAAGGACTTTAAAAACTTCAGCATTTTCCTTTTTCATACATTTTATTAAATCATTATATTTAACAGAGAAATGTCTTTCGAAGATTTGGCTCTTTCAGACAATTCATTAACCGACTTCTTAGAATCCGGCAAATTGTTTGAAGCAAATGTCTTTCCCCTTAAATTATCTACTTCGATACCCTCTAACCATCTGTTATTTTGTGAGAACAAATGGAAAAATGAAACAAATTATAAATGGAATATATTATGGGAAAAATCTATGGGTATTTACTTGAAAATCAAAAATGGTGTTTGGTTAAGATCATGCTAGTTTTTAAAGGCAACAAGTATGTCTTTTCCATTAAAAACGCATAGTGCAGGCAATTTGGTGAGCTATGGCAAAAATCTGTACATAGTATGGCTAGTTTGTACAAAATTTGCAAGTACGAAAATATGATATTTAAATTTATCTAAACAACTTTCATGTAAACTTTCACATTGGATGCTTCCAATCGTAAATTCTTTGTAGCATAAACTGCATTTAGCTTGTAATTTGTAGATAAAAGCCATCCTTTAAATAGGTTTTTACTTAATCACAAGACACTAAAACATCTAGGTCAATGTTTTTCCCAAACAATTCATAAGTAACACAAGCTTGAATGCATGTGTGACGTCGACAAACTAGAACTCTTCAGAGTCCAGTACAACTTATAATACCAATAAACCAACAGAACTTCAGGGCGCAAAGTAAGTTTTAAAAAAAATTTAAGTAGGAAATTAGGATAATTACCAAAATTTTAAAAACATTTTAGAGATAATTCCCCAAAATTTTAAAAACATTTTGGAGATAATCCCCAAAAATTAAAAAAAACATTTTAGAGATAATTCCCAAAATTTTAAGTGATATTTCTTTTGAAGCTGACATAGGCTCTTAAATAAGACATTCTTTCCAAAGCTTGTTTAGATATTGACAAAAAAAAAATTTAAACAACTTTTTAGCAAAATAACCTCTATATAAGTAAACAACTAGACTATTTTGCCAAGCATGCGAATTTAATTAAATACACTTTTTTCATTTGTAGGAATATCAAGATATTTTGAAGGTTTTGGGGGGAAATCGGTACACTTTCGGATTTTTTTTAGCATTATTCAAAAATTTAAATACAATTTAAGGAATTTGAGGACGAATGCGACTTCTAGAACTCTATGGACACTTGAAGTAAAAGGAAGTTGGGTGTGCCAGAAAATCAGTGATTCCAAGCAACTTAAAGATAAAACTGCTCTACTGATAAAAGATGGCCCAAACCGATAAAATAGGGAAATAGAAAAATCTAATTTTTTATTAAAAATTAAGGACCCAAGATAAAAATATGGATTTTAAGAGTCCTTATATAAAGACCCATCAAAAATAAATAGTTGTTAAGCTCTGTTTAATAAAGAGATGGGGAGAAGAGGATAAGGCTAAAATCAAATTTTGTATTTGTAAATAACTACAAAATATTACTAAATTCTACAATTTTTCTATGGAACCCAAAAAAATGAATAAAATCAACCAAGCTTTTCAAGTTGTGAAAAAAATTTTTAGACTATTATTTCACGAAGTATCATTTAAAAAAAAAATTCAAAAAGAAAACCAACAAAAGTTATAATTCTGTTCAACTACATCAACATGGTTCGTACAGTTGAAGGGGAAAAGAATTCAATGACTTTTCAAGGATGCATTATCAACACCATAGGCGTAAAGTATGGGGGGCAGGGGGGGCTGGCATCCCCACTTTTAAATTCTGAGAGGCTGCCTACCCTGATTTTTGTAACACTATCTCCTTTTTTCCCCTCTATTCTCCAAATAAATTATAATAACTGTTTATTGTTGGTATTATATGAGAAGTTGTGTCATACCTAGATTTTTTAAAAATTAATAGATTTCGATAATTTTTCGAAAAATTTCATCTTCCGTCAAAACTTGCCCCCCATGTTTTTTGAAAAGTTGACACCTATGATTAACACAAATACATTAATTTTTTTTTTTTTGTCAAACGGACATGTTCAAATCAATAAATACAATATATAAATATTATAACACAATCTGAAAACTTAAATATTTTTACTTATATCCCCCCCCTCTCCCAAAAAAAACAAAAACGATTTAAATCTAGCATTCATAATATTACACATTTTTCAATAAATGAACATTTAATTTACATTCTACAGTTATGTAATTTTTCATTATTAATGTTTTAATATTGTCAGGCAATTAAATAAAAACTTTCAATATACTTCTACAGGGTTCCCACTTAGATCACAGAATGAAAATCAATGACTTTTAAGGACCTAATTAATGTTTTTAATGACCTTTGAAAATTTGTTTTCAGGCATCATGACTATAAATTTTTTATAAAGTATATTCTACCAAAACAGTTACAAGTTGGCACATGCATAATATAAATATGTCAGAAAATTTCGAAACAGTGAGGATGAGTGGCGGTCACGCGGGGATAGCAAGTCCGAGTTGTATTTTTATAAATTTTGCAGTTAGACAATATACTAAAAAATTAAGGACGTTTAAGGACCACTAAGCATTTTCAAGGACTTTTAAGCACCTCTAAGCATTTTCAAGTACTTTCAAGGCCTTGAAAACAGGTTCAAAAATATTAAGCACTTTTAATGACTTTCAATGACCGTGAGAACCCTGTTCTAGCACGTAGGCTTGCAATTATGAATTATATTCCGGCTTTTTTAACCAGCCGAAATTTAAATGCATTTCTCTGTGCCATTTTTAAACCAAGCACAAAAAATTAAATGACAATACACACTATACAAAAAAAAAAACGTCATGCGATTTGATTAGAGTTAACCAACTTTTCTAGTTAGGTTGCGCCAGCGCCGCGCAGCTCATCAAAAGGAAGGGGAGGGGGGGGAGTGAAGAATGACACAATCGCGTATGTTCAACCACGATATTTTTCTGGTTACTGATTGTCTTAGTTAAATTCCAAAGATTTTGTTCATTCTGTTGACCAAAATTTATTCAGAGGCCATATTTTTAGAAATAAAATAAAATTCAAGCAATTTTAACGCATTAAAAAAAATTCAAGGTTTTTCAAGCACTTGAAAATGAGAGGTTTTTTTTCAAGCACTTTTTAATGTTTTTTAAAAACGTACGAACCATAATCAAATACAGAAGAAAAAGTGTATTAAACTATTTACAATGAGCAATTTTAATGTATAAAGTTTGTATAGTACATATAAAAATACTTCAATGTTTAGGATTCAAAAATTAATCGAATCAGTATTTAGTTGATTATTAAAAAACATATTAGGAGAGAAATTAACCTTAGTAGCTCTTTACTTACCTACTAAAACCGCTTCGAAAATTATTCCAGTATAGTAATCTAAGCCTCTAGCCAAACTCAGGTCGAAAGATACCTGGAAAGACAAAGTGATGAAAATTTTTGTCCAGATATTTTAGAGCACATTAGATATTTTTAGAAGAATCAATAACTTTCATGAACAAATAATTTACACTTTATTCATAGATTACTATAATAACTTTAAAGTAATAAAGCATTACTTTGTCCAAAACATCATACAGTTCACAGTAAGTGAAAAACAACTTCATAGATTCTAATCCAGCAGCAGCAAATTTATTTTGTGCAAGTGCTTCGTTTTGCAGCAATTCCTCAACAAGTTGTGCTCCACCTGAAACAAAGTAGATATTTAGCAAAAAATCTAGTAACTCTTATAATCATATAAAGGCTTTTCAAAGTATATATAAAGCTCACCATGTTTCTTAACATATTCTCCAATTTTATCTGCAACATTTTCATCTAGGTGCTTTTCGTTTATCATTTCTGCTCTAACTTCTTCCCAAGGTGTCTGAAATTAAAACAGAAGATTTAACTTCACATTTGTTATTGAGTGAAATCCTTCATTCACATTGATAACAGAATGAAGTACAGTTGAGAACCATGAAAAAACATGACATATTTAAATTGTTCGAAGTGATAAATTAATGTAAATGTTGAGAAACTGGGTAAAGATGTTAATTTGTAAAGGAAATATGCAAAAAGTACTTTATTCTGAAGTAATTACTTTAATGCATTGGGATAATACAAAAATGTCTTTTTAGAGATGATCAAAGTAAAATTTTCAACAGAGTAGTGAATATAAGAATTCTAAAAACTAAGACAAAAGTTGTTCTGCAAAATTTTGTTTTTTAAGTTATTTCTACAATATTTTAGTTGTAATTTATCAGGGTGGCCTAGAATGAGTTTACAAAATAAAACAAAGTCTGATGTTTGCATAACGCTGTCAAATCTTGTAAGCCACTGGTATTTTGATTTTCAGAAACTTACCTTATCTAGTTTGTCAACCGATGAACATATTGTTCTGAATTTGTCAGCAGGGACACCGCAAATGTCAAACATGCCATCTAGTATGAGCCGATGATTAACCTAAAGTAGAGCATGTGATCAATAAGATAGACTAATAAGTGTATAATCAGATATTCTACTAAAAAATAATTGATAGGTACAGTACCCCCAAAAAAATCAGAACAATGGCTATATCTTGTGCTCTAATTGTTGAAATAACAAACAAAAGGTACCGTTGTAAATCGTGGAAGGTTTTCAATAATTGCATGTATTTTTCTTTATCAAAAGGGGTCATTTACATATTAAAACAGAACCGTACTTTAAAAAGTTCTATAGCAACCTCATAATATTATCCCATATTTGGATTCAGCATTAAAAAAATGCGAAATACAAAAATTCGCAATTTTCTAATGAATGGTTTGTAATTTAAATGATAAAAAGAAATGATAAACTAATGTAAAATAAAAAAGTTGTTTTTTTGTCCATAAATACTTAAATAATTAATATATTTCAGTAATTTTTTTTTCAAAAGATAGTTTGTAAATGGCCAAACATAAATAGCAATCAACTTTTGCATAAATTTTTTTTTTAATAATTATTAACTAATAAAACAATTTAAATTTTTTTTTGAATAGAAACATTTTTTTTTTGCTTTCATTAGATTTACCAGGGTCTAAAACCCCCCCCCATAATTTTTTCCTCTCCATTTTGACTTTTAGTTCTTGATTTTTTAGCGAAAATGTAAAAAACACTCACTTTAAGGGACCGTATAGTAGACAACTTTTGAAAACAATCCAAGATTAATTCAAGGTAAATTAGAGGTGTGGAAAATCACACACCGTTCAATTACACTATAATATTGGTCATTGCATTAAAATTTGGTATGATGTTATTTACCGTGTTTGGTAAAATTTTTTACAAAGGCAAAAAAAGAAGGAAAAAAAAGGGAAAAAGGGGGGGGGGGGAAATGGTGATGGTATTTACTCATTACAATGTCCTTTCTTGGACATGAAAAAAGAAGAAAAAAATTCAATCGTTGTTGGGTGATGCTCAAGGATAGAGAGCTCTGTGTTAAACGGACTAGTTTTTCAACTTCACACGCTTGTATCGCATTTCTACGGGAATTCCAGAGGTGGGAATGACCTTAAGAGGCTAGCACGAAAATTTTAATCAAAATCGTTAAAGCCGTTTCTTAGAAATAGTAGAAAATATGATTTTTTCATGATTTCAACCTTAGGCACATGCCCGATTTTAATGAAAACCAGTTCCCATGGCCACCACCACCCCGTACATCAAATTTGAACATCACAAGTCATTTATTCGAGAATTACGCTCATGGAAAATTTGTGGGCATTATGGAAAGCCAGGATTGATTTTTCCGGTGTGCAATCAACTGCAGAAGTATGGAGAGCTGCTGAAAACTCTTGGAAATCCTTACAGGCTGATCCGGACATCAAATTCAGTTTGATCTATTCATTGCCTCGATGGATGCAACAAGTTATCGATCAAGATGGGGCACTATACAGCCTAATAATTTTTTTTTAAAAATTAATTTCATTAAATTTTATTTATTTTAAACAACATTTTTTAAGCAATTTCAATAAGTTATCCTTTAAAAATTTTACTGAATTATGTGATTTTTTCATTTTATAAACAATTTCAACGATCATGTTACATTTGTGTTTACAGCGAAATGTTTCTGTAAAATAAATAATCACGCTTTGCTTAATACTGTTTACTAATACCTACATTTTATATTTATTAATTTTCTAATTATCAGTAGTATACGTTATACTTCTGCAATTACAGTTTTCGATATTTTATTTATTTCGTTTGAAGAATGCATATCTTTAATGTTGTAAATAAATTATGTTACTTTTGCTTTTACCTGCTAATTTTGTATTAATCTTAAACATGACACTATAAATCCAAGTAGTTTCTATGCAATTTTAGACTAATATTTGTATTTCCACACTGAATGTTCGATTTCGCCCGTTGTAAAATAGAACATTAAAAATACCTTTCGTTTTATGGAAATTCTCCCTGAAGATCGGTCCAAAAATGGTCGAAACATTTTCACTCATAAGCGACGTGTTTTTCAACATAATGCATTGAAATTTGGTATATAGAGTAAATGATGTATTCTAAATCGAATGAAATGATAAAAAATAAGGGTTCGTATTGAAAATTTTGAAGATAGCGTTACTTTTACTTAGTAAACGGTCCCTTAAGAAAAAAATTGCATCAGATATATAGAAAATCGTAAGCAAAACATTTCAATGCAAACCGTAAGATTCTATGATAATTAGAACCAAAGATATAGCCATCGTTCTGATTTTTTTTTTTTTGGGTACTATACATGAAGTTTTAAATAAAAAAAATTAAGTAACTTGATAACTGTAAACTTTAAAATCAAATGTGTACACTACCTTTATAACATAATCACCAATATCCAAATCATTCAGAATTTCTTTCATAATCCGAACACATTCGACATCTGGCACCATATCACTGTACTGTCCTGCTATGTCAAAATCCTAAACATTTTATAAAGCAGAAAATTAATTCATCACATGTAAAAAACATTTAGTTTAGTAAAAAAGAGTATTCAAGTACTATTAGGAAATGTAAAACCATAATTCCCTTTAATTTCTAGAAAATTCTCAAAAATTTACAGAGAAATTTTTAAATGTTCTATTTGAAAGTAATGGACAATTACCGCATTTTTTTAAAAAGCTTTTTTATTCAATTCTAAATGTTTCAAAAAGGCTATAAACACCAAAATTTCTGCTTAATGCGTTTTTTCTTTTTTTAAAATTTCAATCAAAGTTCCCCTGCAAGACGTTGATGAGAAAATGATTCATTCTGCTCAAATTGAATTTGACGTCAAGAGATCCCAAACATCTTGGCTTGAAATGCAGCAGAGGAAACCAGTTTTGCAAGTTTCTCGTAAATCGGGCCAACCTGTACGGAATGTGGCAATGGTCTATCAAAGCCAACTGTTTCAACGCCAACTATTTGGAAGAAACCTCCCGATAACCATAGAAACTGTAAGAACCCTTGAGGTCACAGATTTTGTTGACTGTTTTGATCAGACTGGTTTTGGCTCGGTTTCGGGGCATTTTCTTCTCTTAATATTTTAATAAGTAATTTTTTTCAAGAACTTTTGTTTAAATATTTGGAATTGGAAAAAAAATTCTTCATAAATATAAACTAATTTCACTCATTTTTAAAAAGTGTATGATAAAAATTTTAATTAATTATTAAATAGCATTTATGGAATTTATATTAAATTAAAAAAAAAATATGAAGATGCTTATAATGCAATTTTCTATTACTTATTTTTTTTTAAGCTCCATTTGTAAAATTTGTTGTTTATTTACTTAAGACAGCTAATTAGTTTAAAGTATTTAATGTATAAATTACATAAATTCTTGTTCGAAAATAATAAAGATATTTCTGTACAATAGATATTTTTTATAAAATAACACCTGATTGTGGGTAGTTTCAAAAACTGAATCATTAAACTAATTTTGAAAGCAATACAAGACACTTACACATTGATAGAACTCCCTATATCGTCCTTTAGCCATGGATGGATTATCTCGTCTGTACACCTTTCCAATGTGGTACCGCTTGAAATTTGTGATCTTGTTCATCGCAAGGTAACGCGCAAAAGGAACGGTCAGATCATACCTAAGCGACAATATCTCGCCTCCTTGATCAGCCAAATCGAAAATAAGTTTGCTGTCTTCTCCATATTTTCCTGTTAATGTTTCCTGTAATTAAGGGATGCACTTGTTGAAATGTTGATTAACAGTTGTAAAACAGATGTTAATATATTAAAAGAAATCTTGTTTTGAAAGAGCTTCTACATACTTTGAGTTCAAACACTGGTGTGTCGATTGTCTCAGCTCCATGGCGTTTAAAGCAGTTTATAATCTTGGAAAATGATTTCTCTTTTACGGCCATTTGTACTGGACCATAGTCTCGAGTACCCTAGAAAAAAGTAAAAAATTAAAACTTCTCTTAGTAAAATTTTGCAATTTGCAACTGAAAAAAAAATATGGCAAATTTGTAAAATTTATGCTTGCAATAGTACTATGGGGGGGGGGGGGGGGAATAAAGATTTTTACCACACTAATATTAGTAGAAACAAAGTAATTTTCAAACAAATCCAAGATAAAAAACCAAAAGATTTTAAATTTATTTGCACGCTGAACATATGTCATAAGTTTTAATTCTTTTAATACTCATATTTAAAAATATGTTTTAATAAAAAATAACTTGAGGGAATGAGCCATCACAGCTTCTGCAGGCAAGGGCAGATCCAGAGCTTTATTATGGAAGGGGCGGTGGCTGTTGAATAGCCTAGGTAAATTTTGTCGCTCTTAAGTTATATTATTATACCATGGGATAACTTAACTTTGATTATACAGAATGTTACAAAGAGGTAAAAAGTCTCAATAACATAAAGGCGACGCAATGGTAGGCTACTTATGAATTTATAATAATAAATTAGAGTTGTCTACAACTGTTTGATTCAGAATAAATCATTGTTAAATATGATAGATAGATTAATTTAACAACGAAAATGTATACACATTGAACATTTTTTAACTTTATTTTTGCTTTGTTGTCTTCCTTTGTCCTTGGCTTTTTCATCTCTATTTTTTGGGATGAGAACACTTATATTAAAAATGTTCAGTGCTGATTCATCAAATCTTAATTGATTTCATCTAAAGCCTGAGAACAGTGCATGTTAAAACGTGAGCGGTCTATGAATTGGCGGCGAGCCAATGGCTGCAGGTTAGTAAAATAATTACCTTAGCAGTCTTAAGAACAAACTTCTGAGGTCCATCACTTTCATGGTCACCTTCTCCATGAGCTGGAGAACTCTTCTTCTTTACCTGGAAATAATTTTTCACGTAGTAAAAAGAAATTCCCAAATAATTCAAAAACATTTACACTAATCTATAATAATAATAAAACTAAGTGTCTGGGTATCTATAGAAAATTACTTAAAATAAGCGCACACCTCCGAATTCAATGCATATTGGAAGTTGCATTCTATAAAGCCACAGACACTTTGTTTTATAATAATAAACAATCATCAGAATATTTTAAACATAAAAGTTTATAGCAGCACATTCCTGTGAACAATTCAACTATATAAAGAATATTGCTTACTTTTAATAGTAAAAGTTAAAACGTTCCCTTCAAGTCAGTCTCTTAGCTCAGGATTTTTTCGCTTGCCCGGTAGAGGGGGGCAACCACAGAAGAACAAAAATTAAGCTTCACGATATGTATTTTTTTTTAGATAATTTTAATTTGTCCAAAATAGTATGAGTTTACTAGGGTGGAGTCCCCAATTACGGCCACTTTCACAAATTTTATCATGTTTCTGAGTTTGAAAGAGGGTTAGCCACTAAAATTTCATATTCCAACAAGCTACAGACTATAAGATTGGCGGATAATAACATGTGACAAGAACGTGGGTGGGGAATTTTTTTTGCTGGTGACCATTGAGAGATGAATTTCTTAACAATTTCATTAGGCATCACCAACTTCCATAATCTTAGATCCATCAAATCTATTTATAATTGGAAGGTTTTACAGCATTTAAAAGTGAGAAAAAACCTTGTTGTTTCACTATTTTCAGTCATAATAAGAGTAAATAAATTTTACAAGAAAATATTCAAAAGCCCATAACTGATGTCCATTCCAAAACCGTTTTTCCAGTTATAGCCACAACTGAGTTATATGATAAACTAGTTATGGCCACTATGTGTTTATGTAATTTATAAACTAATTTCTTTGCAAAAAAAAATATATATATATATATTTTTATAAATGGTAGGCTATTAGCATTTTTAAGTCAATATTAAGGTTAAATTACTAGATATTTATTTTGTTGGGAAAATATCATCTGATGCAGGTAGGCCTAAAGAATAAAAATTTAATCTTTGCAAGAAATTGCACATACATTTAAGAAATTATATTTATTTATGTATGCCAGGCATTAAATAAAATGAATGGCTACAGATTGTGAGATTTTTTCAATTATCAATTATATTAATAGCTACATAGGCCTATAAATGGTTTTTAAGTAGAAGAGAATGGTAAAGAAATGAGACATTTATAGAGAAAGTAAGAGAAAACTTTTAATTTTTTTAATATTGTTAACTTATAAATAAATGTAAGCTCAGTAGCATAGTTAGGACATTTCTAGAGGGAGGAATTCGAGATTCAATTTTTGAAGAGTGAAAATTTTGGAAAACACATTTTACTTGCATAGGAAATGACATTACAGCCATAAAAATTATATAAATGGTTGCGTAAACCCACATTAATTGAAAAAGGATGTTGTTCTGCAGAACAAGTTTTCTGGAACTGTTAAAGTCCCCAAGAAAAAAAATAACAATGTAGCTTACTGTTGATATTGGCTAAGCCTATGTAGCTTGTTTAAAAAAAAATATGAACAAAGAAAGCTAATAATATGATAAGAATGTCAAAACTTGTATTTGTTTTACATTAATTATTTTTTAATTATTTGAAGAAAAAAATCAAGTATTAACTGTAATTTTATTAAAATAAAATAATTTTAATATTTTTTTCAGTTTTCAGAAAGGCTTTGTATTGTTAAATCAATAACAATTAAAGTTACTTAAAATAGCATATTCTGCAAAAATCTGCGCTCCACAAAAAGATCCAACATAAGTCATACGGCCAGTCTCTAAAAGTTAGTGGCGAACTCTGCTCTAGGCAAAGATACACATATTTTTAAAACAAAGTAAATTTATAAAGGCATTCAAAATCATACCCAGACTTAAAAGAGTAGCTTAGAAAAATATGGCTATCTTGAATACATGAAAAAAATATATATATATAATTCCAATCTGTTATGTATTTTATTTGACAATCAATGATTGCTCGACTGAATATATATTTTCCTGTTTTGCCTCAAATTGTTTTTTATAATTCAGAATTAAAGGCTGGGAAGCCAACTTCAGTTTTTTTTTCTCATCTTAGTTCCATGTTTAATAGAGCGAAACTTTGAGACTTTGAGGGACTACATCTACAAGGAACTGTAATCCTTTCCTGCTAAGTTTATTGAACTTAGCTGTATAAAAAATATTTACTATTCTTAATAAGTTTTGGAATGGGAACAGACGTTATCATTTTGACTATGAAATGTGTTTATTCATTTTTTATGCTAGTTGGAAAGAATAAAAGATTCTCAGATAACAAAGGTTATTTGATTATCTAAAAAAGTCAAAGCATGATTCTAGTTTACTTGCTATCAAAAATTAAAACTCAATATTTACAGATTCATTTCAACCAATCTTGTATAAAATTACACTTGTAAAGGTCTAAAACTATCTAGATCTTACATTCAAACATAGAATATAGGCAAACCTATTTAACTACACTTTTTAAAAATCACCTAAGTTATTGATTATCAAAAATAAAAATGCCTTGAAACAAAAATAACCATGTCTACTCAGTCAGGTTTTTTAAGCAATAAGCCTCAGAAAAGTAATTATTCCTATGCTAAAATTTTTTGAGTTAAGATAAGTTACAAGATTTTTTGCAAGAAAATTACAATATAAAGTTGCATGAAAAATCCTTTGTCCAAATTTAACTTTTGTATTAATATAGAGAAGAAATGCAATAATCAATTTATTTTCCTTTAGCAGTATAATAGTTTATCTTCTATCATTCTTAATAGCAGAGGCTCTTTTGACATTATCAAAGAAAATACAGGACCTATAAAAACAAATCATCCTGTATTGTAATTTTGAATTGCCTATAAGTATGATCTGGTAATCATGAAGCATATCTTTAACATTATACTAAATTGTACCAGTAATTAAAATGCAAAGAATTCTAAGACAACGTTCTCACTTAAATCACAGAAAGAAAATCAATGACTTGTAATGAGCTAAATAATGTTTTTAAAGACCTTTGAAAATTTGTTTTCAGGCATCATGTCTATATACAAATTTATAATAAAGTATATTCTACCAAAAAAGTTACTAGTTAATGCATGCATAAGACAAATATGTCAGAGAATTCCGATATGTTGTGGATAAGTGATCCTCACGCGGGGTAGCAAGTTTGAGTTGTATTTTTATAAATTTTGTTGTTGAGCGTACAACATCCCCAAAAATTAAGGACTTTTAAGGACCTCTAAGCATTTTCAAGGACTTTTAGCACGGCTAAGTATAAGCCTCAAGACCTTGAAAACAAGTTAAAAAATAATAAGTACTTTTAATAACAAAGGGAACCATGTAAGAAATTTGATAATCATCTGCAGAAAGAATGATATATCAAAAAGTTTTTCACAGAAAGTCACATATAGGGTAAGACTTTTAAAGTGATACTAAAGGCTTTTTATTAAAAATAATTAATGGAATATTAAGCATATAAAACAAACAGGGAATTCAGAAATTTTTATACGGGTGGAGAGAGGCTGTTTCAAGAATATGTTTCAAAACTGAAACATCCATTTGTATTTTACTTGCAATTCTTGTATTGTTAGTTGCTGAAAGCTTAATCAGTTGCTTAAGCTTAATTTCCACAATTTTTTTTCTGATTAAATGCAATATTGATGTTTGTGTCTGAAATGCACAAATTTTGACTTCTTATGATTTATAAAGCCTACACTAAATGAAAAGGTAGATGAAACAAATGGATTTGAATTGTTGCAATACATTATTCAGTGAAAATTTATTTTGTTTAAAAGAAAATGAGTTTTAATGAAAGGATTTTCTTACTAGCCATTACTGAATGTTTGAAAGCTAACCATTAAACAAGTATACTGTTCCTTTAATGCATTGCAACAATATGGTTGGAAGTTCTTTTTAGAAATATTAAGTGTCATCTAAATGGATTTAAACAGTCCTAACAGTAAAATTAAATATGAAATAAAAAAATAAAGTGAAGATACAGCCTGTATTCCATAGTTGAAATTACCTTGACCTGGCACTAAGCACCCGGATAAAAACCCACTAACTGGACGCTTCGATTGGCTGCAAAGAATTCAAGGGCAACTGAAGCCTTTACAAACATGTTTTTACATGGGCTCTTAGTGTCAGATTAGGTCGATTTCAATTATAGGCACGGAAAGAGGGGTGATCTGGATTTGTCCCAGGCCAACAGTTAATACCTTTTTACAAATTAAACAGATTTTTAACATGCTCAATATGGGGTTCTAAGTATGGTTATAACTATTTAAGTAGATATTAAAATGAAACTAAACATAATTTATCCAGTACCTGACGACGAGCAAATAATGTTTGGTAGTGGGATGTAATGGTTCGAACAGGCAAGTTAGAAAAACTTAATTGAAGGTGTAGTTTCACCAAATTCTTCATGTTTAAATAAACATCTAGTTAACAATTCATTTTGATCTAGGAATTAAAAAAAAAAACATCTTCAGAAGTATGGACTCAGTGCATGGAATATACAGTTGCATTGCTGACAGTAAAAATACAAGAGTTGTCTATGTACTGTGACACTCAGATGTTCAGTTTTAACTTCACAAAACTATTCACAATAGGAATAAATGAAATACATTAATAAACAATAAACTATGTATTATTAGTAGCTAATACATAAGACTACTTTCAATATTTCCTTGATATTCAATTAAATTATAATAACTGGTACCAAGGTATTAGTACCAACAAGGTACTATTAGTATAATTTACCGGTACAAGGTATTAGTATAGTTTAAACCAACTGGTTTTTTTCTCAAAACATTCAATTGTTTTTTTATTAAAGAATAATTTAAAATTGTATTTTTATTTGTTTATTTATAACTAGATACTTTAAATTATTTGATGTTGTAAATAACATTTAGTTTTAACTAAAAGATTTCCACTTCAACGATATCTTTTTCAAAACCAATTTATTGAAAATGTAATAGTTATAGAATGATGGAAAATACAAGAAAATTATATAAAAAAGTTTAATGCTGATGTATCAAAGGAAGTTTAAGTAATTCTTACTGCAAAAACAACTACAGCAAATATTAAGAGAATTTTTTTATATTGATCTAATAGATATATTAATGTTTTATAATTATTATTAATTAAACTTAAATTATAGGCTGCATTTTAAATTTGTTTCTAAAATAGAGGTTTTGCGCTTTAACAACTTATTTCGAAATCTAAAAAATATCATTCTGAACAATATATCACCATTACTGATGAATCGAAGAGCAATAATCCATGTATTATATAGTAAACAGTTACCATTGTATTACACTGTATACATTGAATTTAAAGAATAGTATCGCTAAATAAAATATTAAAATTTAATATGATTTGAATGTCATCAAAAGTAGCAACAATTGTTTATTTACTTAGTTTAGATTATTTTCAGAAAGAATATTAATTGTTATAAATGTCAAATTTTATTTATAAATATGTATACATGTAAACATACATACAAACAATACATTTGACATAACGGTAAAACAAAAAAAAGACCTGGTTTAAATTTAAAAAAAAACATGTTTGTTGGGGTTTTTTTCCCTCAACGCCGACTGGTACAAAACCAAAAATTAATAAATTTTCCCAAGTTATAACATCAACAAACAATTGGTATTTGCAGTTCGAACTGAAACTTTTTTTTTAATTTTATTTATTTAAAAATTGAGCAAAGGTCTCATGTGGAAAGTAGGTATTGTTCTAAATTTTTCTTAAAATTTTTTTAATCTTTAAATGTCAAGAGTGAAAGGGAAAGGTGTTTCAACATTTATAAGAGTTAAAAGTTTCAACATTTATAATCTATTTTATGAATTTTTTTTTAATTTGGAAAAAAACAATTTTAACATTTTAAATGTCAAAATTAAGAAGGAACTTGAATTGCAAAGAGAAAACCTGAAATATTTCACAAATAGAGAGGAAATAATTTAAAATCTACTTATGAATCAGGTCGAAATACTAGACAGATGAAGAATGCAGGTTAAGTATCAAAAGAGGTATTTATTACATTTTGTAACCGGTTACATTGCAGCTTTGTTCCGGTGTAAGACCTTGAACTGTTGAAACATATTTGTCACATTTATACTTATAATGGAATATTACATTAACATCAATTAGGAGGATTACATTAACACATGTTTTTAACAAAGCCATCAATAAAATAAAGTAATCCATAATATAAATTTGAACCCATGCAATTGGGGTAAATGTTTGAACATTTTTGTAGATGATCTCGAATTTGAATACTAAATACAATTTTCAATAAAATTTTAGGACATTTTAATAACAATTAAAGAACCATACAATGAAATAATATGTTAAATAAACTTTTTGTGTGGCAAACTTGAAATTAATACCAATGAAATAGGTTAAATAAATCAATTGTATTCAGCCACGTGCAATGCTATAAAATATATAACAAGTTTTTCTTACCGTTTTTGTTTTCGGTTGTGCTTGACCGTTTATAATACTCGCCATTTATTATATTTTCAAAATGATTGAGTGCTCAAAAACGGGGTGATAGAAACGTAAATAAACAGGACTGCCACGCTCGACAATCAAATGTTATTGCCGTTATTGCATCAGCAGTTTAGCAGACTACAATTATGGAAGTAGAGGTCGACGATATATCGATTCGACGATATTTTTTTTACGAAATTCGATAAAAAATAGCGATACAAGTTATCGATATATGGCTATTTTCAAATATTTTTATTTTTTGATGATCGTTTTGTAGTCGGTGGGGCTTTTATAAAAACCAACTACAAAATCGTTTTGTAGTCGGAAGTGCTTTTGTAAAATGACTCTGATGTCACAAATACGATGTCTATAAATATTTCCCTTAGTGTGAGACAACTACTGTAACTTTGACTACTATTTGGGATTCTTGAAACAGGCGGCTGTTTCATCTATCGATGGTTTCATCGAGTTATATTATCTTACTTTATCTTGTCTGAGCATGACTTGATGTGTTCATTTGACGTGCGTAGAATTTAGTTAAACAATTTCTGTTCATTTTAGTAATCCAATTAGTTTTTTATATAGTTTTTGTTCTGTTATTGACTGTCTAGAAATGGGGTAAGTTTTTTTTTATTTGTATGAAACTATTTACGTTTTCAATTGATCGCGTTTATTTGGATTTTGTTCTAACATCCATGTAAAAAAAAGATTAATTCACTTAACGTATAAAACTTGTTTTCTAAGTAGATATCATCAAACATTTGTTTCTGAATGGAACTGGCTATAGATGTCCGGCAATTGGCTTAAAAACGATTGCCAGACATCTCTCTAGAGGGAATTTTCATGGCTACTTGGTATTATTTATCCTTCAATATATTAAAAAAAAAGAGTTATTTAAAAGGCATTTCATTTTAAGCTGATTTTAGGACATTCGGGATCTATGCTTAAAAAACTAATGCTTTATTGTTAAAAGGCTGAAAACGAAGCACAGATTTAGCCTATCACCTTTAACATGGTTAGAATTCTGAAAATATTATCATCAAGGTGGCATGTATTTAAAGTTTTAATTCAGACCTCTCCCGTTTAATTGTAATTAAATATTGATAATTCTGATAAGTTTAACTAAATGGAGTCCTGTTCAATTCGGATATATGTTTAGATTTAAGTTATTATGAAATTGAATTGAGTGTTGTTTAAAGTAAAAGATGTCAATTGATTGTGATGAAAATATTTCTTAATCTAAAATTGTAAATTTATGCCTGGGAAGTGTTTAATAGCTTTGCACTTGGAAAGACTTAATAGAAAATAGTTGACAATTTGTATCCTTACCACAAGATGCATTTTTTCAAAACTAATTGTATCCTCAGTATCTTGAGTTTAAGAAATGCAATCTTCTGTCCCTTACTGCACTAATGTTTTCAGTTAAAATAGTTTTATTAAGAATATATGGTAGTCAATTTATGACTGTAAATTTCTATTGCAACTTGCCGTGATATTTTAAAATTGGTAACGAAGACAAAATGGTGTTATTTCCCTGTTTACGGCAAGATAAATTTCCAATCTTGGTTCAACAATTAAGAGTTACCAATAAAAATCCTTACTTTATCACTTCCCAATTACTGAAAAATCCTGTTCATTAGACTAGAAGTTGATTACATATAATTTAAAACTTGATTTCTCTCAAATTTGCTGAAATCTTAAAATTCTTATTTCCAATTAAAACTTTTTGCTTAAGCTTGCTTACACAGAACCTGGAAATCAAGGAAATGCCATGGAGCTTTCTGATTCTTGAAAAAATCAGGGAAATGTCATGGAATTTTTTTAAATTTCATAAAAATCAAGGAAATTTTGTATTGCTTAAGGCACGTTCATCCATATTTTGGCGCTATTTATCCGGAGATTTGTGGTAGTAATCCTTAGAAATTTAAACTTTTAATTACCATCAAAACTATTAATTTTTTTTTTTTTGCGTATTATCTCTTTAGCATACATGTACCATTTGATCAGGGTGTCTAGATATCTAGAAAACCTAAAAAAATTAGGGACATTTAAAAAAAAAATTGCCCTAAAATCAGGGAATTGCTTAGAAATTGGCCAGGGAATTATCAAAGAACTTTTTTTTCTGAATTTTGTGGCCACCCTATGTAAAACTATTCTTCTAATTGCAAAGAAAAAAAGTTAATTTATTGTTTGTCCAGTAGTATGTGTGGTCTAACTGCAAATTATTTTTAGTGTTCTGTACTGCAAGATCAAAACCAAAACCCTTTTATAGGATTTCTCTGAGATGTCTATCTAAAACAGTGTTTAGCACTAACTTTTTTAGAGACTGCTCATAATTTATATTGAAGCTTTTTGCAGGCTTCAAATTTGTGCTGAATATGCCAATATATGTGTCCTTAATTATTATCGATTTAATAATATAAAGCATTTCTGAAAATCGAAAAAATTTTTAATCGTTTTAAATATAAAAATGAATATTTGATTATTTTTTTCTCAAATGATAAAAAAATAATAATTTTCATTATTATGTGAATCAAAGTCTAAAAATAAAAATTAATTCTTTGTTCCAATGTGACCTGATCTAACTTTTAATAGAAAAATTTTAACCATACCTTCGGATTGCCCCATTTTAGTTAATGAGACGATTACATTCAAAGTCATTTATTTACAATAGTTGCTCTCTGTCACAGTATTTGTTGCAGCTAAACTTAATAATTCGTCTAAATAGGATTCAATTCAATTATTCCTGTATTTATTCTTGATGAAAACTTTGCTGAAAGTTTCTTCATATAGTTTCTTCCGCCCATGTAGTAGTGAACTGTATTCTATATTCACAGTAAATACATATTGCATTTTTCACAAATTAAAATTATGAAGTCCATACTCCCAGTAGCAGAAAATGCTAAACGGAGACAGACGTTGCAGATTTTTCAGCAGCCTGCAGATCATTTTATAAATCTGACTTTAAAAAAAAAATTATTTTTTTTTAGCCCGATTTGTAAGTTGGGTGATTTGAGTTAACACATATGCACGATCCTTCATTTGATGGAATCGGAATCGTGATGCTCTCCATGCATGACTTTGCAGAGATTGTATAGAAACATGAATTCTATTTGCTTTCACACATTGGTTTGTAGTAGTTAGCTTCACTAAAAGTTTCGCTGATGGATTGCCAAAAATCGCGCTGCAAGATGGGAGATATCGCCGATATTTACGTCGTTACGATGTTGGTTTTCGGCAAATGTTTCATCGGTATAATAACCAATATTTCAAATGTTTGCGCCTCAATAGTTGTCACCATCAACTGAGATTTACGTGGTTGTGATAGTCAATTTTGTAGGGTATTACTTCGATAGTGTAATCGTCTTTATTGTATAAATTTCCAGATCTCTACCGATATATTGGGAGTCGTTAACGTTGTTATAATGGTCATTTTTGCGGATTGTTACATTGATGTAATTGCCGATATTTGCGCCGGTAAGGTGGCCGATATTTATGTTGGAGTAGTGGTAATGTTCACCTAAGTTTAAGCCGTTTAAATAGCAGCTATCGGCGAGAATTGAGATGCCTTTTTGGTGTCATTCACCTAGGCTTGTGCTCATGTGACAGCTGTTATGTCTGTGATTAGTGTGAGGATCGCCTTCACCTTTTGGTTTGAATTTATGCAGAATGATTAGAATTTTAAATGTTTCCGTTTTAATATTTAATTTATTTTGCCAAATTTCTATGTTTATGTGAAACAGGAATTTTTTATAAAATTGACAAATAAGGTGCTTATGTATTTTATGCAAACTTAAAAGAAATAACAATTATGCTGCAAATTATTTTCTAATACCCAAATTAGTGTTGCAGACTAGCAGAAAAGTTTCTGCTACTGGGTCCATACTACAGAAAAATCTGTTGCAAGGCCTTGTTGTGGCTGATGCTGATTTAAAATATTTTAAGTTAACTATAATACAGTAGTTAGTTGATATAAATAAGACACATCTAGTTCATACATACCCGGACAAATGTGTAGCACCAAATTAAAGATTTTCGGTATATTTTTTATATCCAATAAATAAATTATCAGAATAGTAATTAGTAATATAAATTATTTAAAAGAAATCTATCTTGCAATATTTTTTCTAATCAGATTATGATTTCCTGTCATTTATGAAAAATATTTGCTGTTATATTTTCCCCATTACTTCAAATATAGAAATAATGTGTATTACTAAATTTGTAAGACATCCATGTTTTTTTAGTGGAAGTTAGTATCTTAGCACTTAAATTTTTACTCTGCTGCGCCAGAACCGAAAGTATTGGTGTTATTGAAAGACACTGTTATCGTAACTTGAGATGAATTATCCAAGTTTATTTTGGAATGATCAGAATAAGTATATTAAACTTATATGATTTGAGAATTTTTTTATTTTTCAGAATTTGTACTGATAATACACATGCATTGTTCTGTATCGATGTATTGCAATTTGAATGCATTTATTTTAGGGGTTTATGGCTGCTTTTTATTGAAATATTTCGGAGGCAATGTTTACTAACCCTCAAATGGATTCTGGACGTATTTGCAGTTTATTTCATTACTTGAATCAAATAAAATTAATCTTTCTAAAAATTTATTTAAAAAACAAATACTCTATTAAATAATAAAATGTTTACTGTATTCTGGTTTCAATTAAGATTTTGCACTTTTGTACAATGTTTGCATGGTCCTTAAGAACTACTTATTTGCGGTAGGTCCTTATAAAAAAGCTTTTAAAGTCCTTAATTTTCCATTGTGATTTAAAGATATATATATTTTTTAGCCTACACCAATTTTGAATTTTCTGTTTATCCACTTTTACTCATTTAAACTAATTTTCTTTTCTTTAGTGGCGCAGTTTTATTTTATCATCCACAGGTTTGCGTGGAATTAATGATTTCCGCAACACAAGCCTTTTTCTTGTTCAAATGGGGATCTGTTGATGGATTTGATAAATTGGTATTGTAATGGTATATATGTCGAGTTTAGTTCATAAAAGTTGCACTTGCTTTTAAGTTTGTCTCATTTACGAATCATTTGGTTGCGATTTTGACCAAGAAAATTACTAAAAACTGATACAGAGGAGAGCTATTATCTTCTAATAACAAGATCTAAGCAAAATGTAGTTTATGCAATGAATTCAAGGTCCTTGAAAAAAGGATGAGGTCCATGTATTTTTAGTTGATCCCCGATAATCTCCACCGTCGTTTTGTATTTTGATGTCTAAAGTATGTAATTTTAAGGCCCCTGAATTTTTCTTCAATTAGAGTGGGAACCCTGTAATTAGCTGTCGAGAGGATGAGAGAATGTGCTGTGAAAACTTAAGTTTAGATTTATTCAATAACATATTTTCATATCTATTTTGTTGACATAGAAACTAGATAGTTCCATTACAACAGCGTTAGCCACTACGCGACCCGCGACAGATTTTTCTGCGGCCCGCCGTCACCACAGAAGATAAAATTTTAGAAAAGAATCACATTTCACAACATGAACTTCTTTTTACATAATTGTAGTTTATCATAAATCATATGAGTTAACTATGTAGAATATAGTACTCCACTGTGTGCCCGAAGAAACTATATGGAGAAGCTTTCAGCAAGGTGGTTTTCATCAAAAATAAATACAGGAATAACTTAACTGTTGAATCTCATTTTGAAAATTTATTAAAATTGACTGCAACAAATGTTCTGAAAGACATCGACTCTATCATAAAAATAAACTGATCAATATCGACCTCCATCTTCTCATAATTGATTTGGACTAATACTGAGTAATTTGTAAGTAGAGTTTAAATGCACTTTTATTAAAAGTTAGGTCAAGTCATATTGTCACGTTGAAACAAAAGATCCCCTTCTTATCTTTTAAACTTAAATCTATAAATATAAAAATGAATGTGTGTCTGTCTGTTTGTTCTTTATGCAATACTACACCATTCATCCGATCCCCATGAAACTTTGGGAAATTGTTGAGTACATACTCGCAAAGGTTTCTGGCTTAAAAATTTGGGGTGGAAGGGGGGTCAAACGTTCCAAATTAGGGAAATTCGAATGTCCCACTTCCAGTGTAGTCACAACTCTGAAAATTGGTACTAATATCAAAAGATACAAGTATATAAAAAGTAAGCTATTCCAATCTCAATTAACCAACTTTAAAGGGTCGAAAAGGAGTCAAACATTCCAAATTAGGGATATTCAAATGTCCAATTTACAATGCACATGGTTCGTACGGTCCTTAAAAACTCGAAAAAATTTCTAAGGCCCTTAAAAGTTCTTATTTTTTTCCAAGCTAAAAACCAATGTTAACGAAATTTGGAGATCCTCATTTAAAGTGTTTTCATCCTTCCTGCCTTTTTTGTTTTTTCTAAAAAAAAAAAAAAAATTCCCCGAAAATAGCATTTTTTTTTTAAAAAAAAAGCAAAATTTTCAAATGTAATGCAATATGCGGATCACCCCTACCGAAATCGCCTGTTGCGCTTGCGTATTCATGTACAAACGTGCCACGCACAGACCAGTGCTGAAGTCATTGAATGGCTTTTGATGCCAGGTGCATCATTAGTAGGTACGTAGGTAGATTGGTGGGGTCCGTCCCAAAAATTACGAGTAAGCATGTATGCCTATTTCATGCGTACCTTGATTAAGTGTATGCCTCTGGATTTTTTTTACCATGCCTCCTTACTCAAAATAGAGATGAAAGTTATTGGAAACGGTAGTTTAAAACTTATTCTAAGGTATATAAACCATAAAGTGTTTTTTACGAAGCATTTAAAAAGAATATATTTCCGCACCGATACGCGAAATCGCGATGCTCTCTTACTAAATTTAGGGGAACGTTTTGTGTAATTTTAGCTATTGCTAATACATTTCTGAACGTCCGTTTTATATTTGAAATTAAATATCACAGGGTTGTACAAAATCCCGGATCATTTTCGATTTAAAATGTATATACACATCTTTTAAAACCTATAATAGTAGCTGCATGTATGACAAAAAATTGCAGTTTTAAACAGAATTTGATCTGATTTTGGAAATAAAAATTCACATATTTTAAGACATAGTCCAAGTTCTTTAATTAGAATATTCTTTTTGTGATATCATGAATCTGGTATGCTTTTAATAGTCAACAAAAAGTACGGCTAAATTTGGAGAAATACTATCTCCTGTCTAACAACGGCTAAGCCTAAAAAGTAAAGTTAAACGGTTGGGGTTGATCAAATTTTAAAATTTTTTTCATTGAAGTTGGTTGCAAATACTTTATTAACATTCTTAACTAAATATTACAGTTATAAATTGCTATCTTTGTACAAATCAGGGTGGTGACAGACCAGGAATTCAGGGAATTTCACTCTTGTGGACAACTCTGGGAATTTCGTACAATTACTCTTTAATCAGGGAATTTTAAAATATTTGAGAGTTTCTTTTCTTGCATTCCCTGTGTGGGTGCGGACATCTATCTCGGATCGCATCACGTGAAGTGGATGCCGTGAAGTCAGCGCCGTATTGTTAGAAAAAAATCCTCAAACTTCAATCTGACTGCATCCTTTAGAGACATGATTATTTTCTTCTTGGCTCGCGTTTTTTATCAACAGAATATATTGGAACTCAAATTATTTACATATTATTTATGTTAGATTTTTAGTTACCTTTTAACTTAGAAGCGTGGCCGCCAGTAGCCTTTCGGTTAAAAAAATCTTCTAATTTTAATCTAACTGCATCTTTTACAGATATGATTATTTTTCTTCTTGACTTGGATATTTTGTCAACAGAATATATTAGAGCTCTAAATTCCTTAATATTTAAAATTGATTCCATCAGATTTTTTCGTTTTTTTTTAACCGTTTTAGAGCTGTGTTACAGTTTTGCAACAATCCTAAAAGCATTCATAAGCAAAAATGCTTAGATCCTGTACTTGATTTTTTTTTTTTTTTTTTTGTACTTTTATTTTGACATTTTATTGAACACAATTAACTGAAAGTGATGTGTGTGAATTTTTAATCTTTTAATTAATGTTTTCATTTTTTTTCGTGCTCTAAAGATGCTTGTTTTGATTTTTAGATTTTGGAGCTATTATGCTTAGACTATTTAAAATTACATTAACTTATAAAATTTGTATATTTTTAAATTAGCCATTATTTTCTGTTTCGTTTTTTGAATGATAACATCAACAGAGAGACATCAAGGAATTTTCTGGCAATCAGTGAAATGTCAGGGAATTTTGTTTCTTGAATTCTCTAGCCACCCTGCAAATGAATATTTTATGAAAATCTTACTAAGTGTAGATATTTTTCTTTATATTCAATAATTTTCTTTTAATACATTCCAACAGAGGTGGGACTGGAGCATTTTTAATTGATATTTTAGTATTTTAATATCATTTAACTTTTGAGTTTTAAAATATTTTTTGAAGAAGTTTTTAATTCCTGCCCTTTTGAGCATTATTGTTAAAATTTTGAAATCATTGTTAATTTAAATGTATTCATCGTGGTAGAAAAATAAAATAATGTAGATATTATGACAGAAAACCAGTTACGAAATTTTGCAATTTGCTTTAAAAGTACCCTCAGAAACAGGAGATTATTAAAAATATGCATAATTTATATTGCACTTCAAGAATTTAAACTACATTTAGTAAAAGTATAACTATATCTCAAAATGATTGGTTATAATCATAAGGAATTAAAAGAAATTTCATTCATGAATTTTAATATGCATTAAATTTTTTCTTTTCATTCAATTTCTCCCCATCGCACCCAATCACAAAGAAAATTGAGGTCCTTAAAAAGTTAACAAAGTACTTAGAAAGTCCTTAAAACGTCCTTATTTTTTATTTTGAAAATCTGTATGAACCATGATGCAGTCACCGCTTTGATATTCGGTACAAATATCAAAAAGTGCAAGCATAGAAAAAGTAGGCTATTCCAATATTGATTCACTAATTTTAAAGGGTCGAAAATGGGTCAAAACGATCCAAAAAGGAATATTCCAATGTTCTACTTCCAGTGCAGTCATTAACTCTGAAAATTGGTACAAAAGTCAACAAGGGCAAGCATAAAAAAAGCAAGTTATTCCTATGTTGAGGACCAGTTTTAAGGGGTCGAAATGGGGTCAAACGTGGAATTTTCAAATGTCCCACTTGCAATATAGCCACAACTCCGATATTATGAACAAATATCAATAAGGACAAGAATAGAAAAATTAAGCTATTGCGATCAAAATTAACTAATATTACAGGGTCGAAAAGGGGTCAAAACAATCCAAGCGAGTAATATCCCAGTTTCACTGCATTCATAACTCTGAAATTTGATACCAAGAGCAAGCATATATAAAGTAAACGATTCCGATCTTGATTAACTCATTTTAAAGGGTCGAAAAGACATTGAAACTTTCGTTACGAGAAATAGCGCAATATCCTATTTTCAAAGAAGTCACAATTCTGCAATTTGATACATCTGCCAATAAACTAAGCTATTCCAATATGGTTTAACTAATTTTAAAGAGTCAAAAGGGATCTAAACGTTTCAAACGAGTTCTACTTCCAATGTAGTCACATTTCTGTAATTTGGTACAAATATCAGCAAATCGAAGCATAGAAAAATTCAGCTCTTTCTATCCCGATTAATTAATTTTAAAGGTTTGAAATGGGATCAAAACGGTGCATATATTAAGAATATCCCTGTGCCTTACTTCCATTAGTCAAAATTATAAAATTTGAAACAAAAGTTCGATTTTCAGAGGTCGAAACGGGATCGAACACCCAAGTTGTGGAATGCATGACTGCCTTTTGATTGTTAAAATGCACATGGTAAAATTTCGTAGCGAAGCTCGGGTATTCAGATAGTTTACTAATAATGAAAACTATATTTTTTATTATTTGAAAAAAAAAAAAAAAATCAAATATCAATTGTAATTTTATTAAGATTAAAAAAAATATTCCAGTTTTCAGAAATGCAGTATATATTACTAAATTGATAATAATTAAAAATACATATTTTGGTGTATCTAGCCATCCGCCCTGTTAAAAGCTTCAACATAAGTCATACGACCCGCCTCTAAAAGTTAGTGGCGAATGCCGCATTACAGGAGTGGTAAATACTTTATATTATTAGATGTCAGCTTCCAGCATCTCCTATGTTAAATCGACGAGTCTTGTTAACCTGACTACTGGCAGGAAGAGCTATTCTCCTGGTTGATAAACATACAGTGCTCCTTTCTTCCCATGAACATATTTGCTAAGTTGATAGTGTGTTTGACCACTGTTCAAGCAGATCGAGTTTGCATACCGCTCCTTCTGTTTTAACGCTTTCTATATGCAGTGTTACCATAAACAGTTTTCAACATTTCATTACATTGTTAAAAAACTTCAAATATATTTTTCAAACTGTGTTAGGAAAGAAGTATAAAAGGTCAATTTCTATCACTAAGAAGGGTATTTGAAAGTTTGTAACATTATTTTACTTTTAACATATCTTACATTTACATGATGCAAAAATGTCGTGTGTGAGTGCTAACATCTAGAGCATTTGAGTACAGAGCACTCAGCATGTGATTATAGACGCACCGCTTGACAGGTTTTTTAATAAATCTTGAAAGTCATTAATTTGTGGTTATTTGGATGTAAATTCATATTTGCAAAAAGAATAATATGAATTTATTTGAAATGGGTGTAAAAAGTAACAAATAATGTATACCTTCATATCTCAAAAAACAGTACAGATGCAATGCTTTCATGGTTGGTGTAGAATATTCCAATGCTTCTTCCACAATGAATAAAATTAGCAAAGAAATCCATACTTTGCATATTATTTGTGCTAATTGATGTCAGGCTGTTATATGGGTGGTTACCACAATGTTTTTGTTTGTTTTCTTAAAGTCACCAAATTTTCAAAATAACACCAAGTACATATTGTACATCTGTATCATGGTCAAAAGAGCTTCAAAAAGAAAAAAAATCTTGGAAATTTATTTTTTTATATTTGACTGGCTGTGGGAATTAATTTATTTTTCTAGGATGCTTGCCGTGATTGACCAATAAAATATTATGTCTTGCTGTGATTGACCAATAAAATAAAACTTGCTAGTAACATGTCTTTTTTATTCTTCTCATTCTTTAGTACTTTTAGGAATAAGTGTGTGTACAGAAATTTCATTAGATACGTGGAAGCTTGCAAGTCTCAACAACTGATCAATTCTCAAACACTCTCCAATCCTCAAGCGAATCGCCTAGTACTCAACAACCTTCACGCTAACCCTCAAGTACTCAATCATTTTGTTTCGGGTCCTTCAAACAATGCAAAGACTCTTCCTGAACCTCCCAAACAGCTTGAGTAAGTATATTTCATTTTGCTACCTTTTAACCATTGTTTAATTTTACAATTATTGAAATGTAAAGTGTAATCTTAGTTATGGATACCTTTGTTCTCAGTGTACAGCTTTGAAACAATTTAAAAGTATGTATATATATATATATATATATATATATATATATATATATATATATATATATATATATATATATATATAATTTTTTTTTTTTTTTGCAGGGAGCAGCAGCAGCTGATTGTTGGAAAATCAGAACTGGAAATTGTACTAAGTCTGCCAAAGGTATCATTGATCATTTGATTTTTTAATCTAATAACTCTATAAAATGCTATAAGTATTATTTGCCTATTGACAATAGCCTGAAGGCGTTAATTTACTTGGGTTTCAAATACCTGTGCTTTACTACGAAATTTTAACACGTGCAATATTTTAGCTAGCTTTGATAAATTGCCTCGCGTTGCGGAAATCTGGGATATCTGCATATATCTGACATTCGTGTATAGGATCCAGTTTTTGGGACTTTGCTCGCAGGAAGTTTCATCGCCTTGCAAAATCGAGCTCGCTTCGTTCGCTGAAAAGTTCATGGACACATAAACACAGGCTTATTTCACTCGTTAAAAGGTTCATTGCTATGCAAGCATAGACTCGCTTCGCTCGCTGAAAGGTTCATTGCTGTGTAAGCATAAGCTCGCTTTACTCACTAAAATCTAATTGCTACGTAAAGACTTTATATTGGAAGCCTCTCCCTTGTCAAGAAAAAAAAATTCACCGTTGATACAATAATACAAAACACCCCTTTAAGATTATTTTAACACGTGTTTGTGAAAAGCAAAATTAGAGGCTAAAACTACTTATGTTGAAACTTTCAGAGATCTAGACCTATTCAAAGTCGCGTTTTGTGAACATATTGATTGAAAAACAAATTAAAATTTTAACATTCTTTTTGTCAGTGCAATTAGAAGGCCAAAACTACTTGTGTTGAAAATTTCAGAAATGTAGCCCGATTACAAATCATTTTGTAAAATATTTGTTAATTAATTAAAAAGATAAATTAAAAAAAAAAATTAAATTCTGTTTTTCAAAAATCCAATTAGAAGGCCGCAACTATTTATGTTGAAAATTTCAAAGCTGTAGCCTTATTTGAAATTGTTTTGTAATACATATATATATTAATTAATTAAAAAAATTAATTATTAATGAACAAAACAAAAATTTTAAATTCTGTTTTTCTAAAGTCCAATTAGAAGGTCAAAACTACTTATGTTAAAAATTTCAGAGCTGTAGCCCTATTTGTAGTCATTTTGTAAAATGTTTATTAATTAATTAAAAAAGAACTAATTAAAATTTTAACATTCTGTTTGTGATGTATACAATTAGAAGGCCAAAACTTTTAATACTGAAAATTTCAGAGCTCTACTTCTATTTTAAGTAGGTTTCTATAGATCCACAGACAGACACACAGCTTGTTTTATTATTATAGATATAGACTCGAACACAATTTTAAACTTTTTAATTAGCCTTCAGAATTGTTAAGGTTTTAATTCAAAGACATCAATATTTTAATCAAAATCCAAGAAATTTACATGCTGAATTCAACTTGTAACCATTAATCTTGTTTTCTTTTTTGTATACCTCCACGTTTATATTTTCTTTTATCTAATCTAAATTGAATTTACTTTTAAAAGTAGGTAAAACAACTTTAATCAATGACAGGAAACAGGGGTTGGTGATTGCTTTCAGAGGTGCTAACTTTTCTATGGATTTTCCGTATTTTTATGGTCGTCCTTTGAAACCTTGTGAATATACTTTCACTTAATATCTTTTGCCAATACTATTAAAATTCATCAATGCTTTCGTTATTGCCTATATTTAAGTTGTTTCTGCATCGTTATTTATAAATCGGCCTGCTTTTAACTTGATGACTTGCTACATAGCCAAACACCTGTTGGCTGTGTGGTTAGAGCTCTGGCATCGCATGTTATAGATGACAAATTGGAATAGTGTGTAAGGTATGGATGTTTTTTGTGGCTCCAAGTTCAAAATAAACTGTAAGATTAGCCGTTATTGTATACAAAAATAGTTCATTGACTGTACAAACCATTTAACGTAACATAGTGTGCATATCAATTTTTAAAGTTCTGAGCAGATATTTAATACATATTCCCCGAGAAGGGGAAAACAGTGCAAAAAATTTAAGTGCAGTGGCATTTTAAGGTCACGATCATTCCATATTGCAGAAAATTTGGAACTCCTTGAGCCTCTTGAAAACATGCTCTTTCTCTGTGGTAATAAGTAGGAGTACATATTAATAGTTGACCTAGTAATACAATTTTTTATATTTTGTAGGATATGCTTCCACCTCCTGTCTCACAGCTTTGATTTGATACTTTTCTAATTCTTTAATTTGTATGTCTTTGTTCACTTTAAAAGGGTAGGAAGAAGGGTCAATTATGCTACTGACTAATTTAAATAGATTAGAGGGGAGAGTAGAGCATAAAAGATGCTTTGCCTCCTACTAAATTTTATTTCTTATTGAGGTATTAACCGGCTAACTTTTGCATTTACCCTCCCCCCCCCCCCCCTACACACATACTTTGTACGCATTTACTGGCTCCGAGAGAGAGGAAGAAATCATGATCTAAGGAGCAGACCTTGAAGATACTGTTACATAATAAAAATTAGGACCCTTGCCCCCTCATACCTTTCTGATACTATTATATACAAAATAGTTACTCTACCCCCTCCACTTTTTTTCAAAAATATCGTATTACATAAAAAAAAATTGTATCCCACCCCTCACTAAAAACACAGTATTTTCACATACTAAATGGTACACCTCCCCCCAAATACCTCAGTTTTTAAACATTCTGTTCAGTGTTTGCCAGTTAAATGATTCCAAAGAGTATTTTCACCCCTCTCTAAATTTTAAGGGTTATTTTTCAAATCCAAAGGGCATTTTTTAAATTAAAGCAAAATAAGTTTTTTGACAAAATTAATAACTACAACAATAACAGTGATGCACAATCGCAATTTCGCATATGAGAGGAGAAATATGCTTTTTAAATGCTTATTAAAGACCCTTGATGGTTATAAACTTAAAACTATTAACACTGTGCTGTCTGGTGACACCACGTTGGTGCCCCACGAAAACTATCTAGAAAATGACAGCGACACGTCGAAAACTGTCGAGTGAAGTAAAACTTAACAATTTACTATAAGCCGAAAACCTAAAAAAATCACCATCGATAGACGAAATGATCTGGATAAAAAATTGCTATATTGAAAATAATGGCAAACTTTTTTTACTGTATTGGATTTTCATGACAGTTGTTTACATAGCACACCAAATTACAGACATTTCACTCATTAGTAAAAATTGTGGTAACTTCTACCATTTGAATCCATCAATTTGAAAATTTGATTTTAAAAATAATACTGGATAGAACTGCACTATGGAAAACTAGTTTTTTTTTTTTTTTTTAACTTTCTTATGAGTGAAAAGATTTTGATAAACGTACTTAAAGTTTTCAAAATAGCACGAAAAAATTGATGGACAAGGAAAAAGTCATTTGGTTCTTGTACAAGAATGGAATGATGATTCTTGAACATGAATTTTAATTGAATATACAGTTTTTTGGTAAATACGAATCGTTGCGAATAGTTCGTAAAGTATGTAACATTTTGAGCTCCAAAAATATTGTAAAAAAATTCAGGAGTTGCCACTGCAATATTCTGCAGTTTAGGATGGAATGATAAATGAAAATAAAAACATATAATAAAAATAAGTCATTCAATCAAGTTGAAGGCAAATGAAAAACTGTTGATAAAATGGGTACATACCTTTCAGATTTTACACCATGAATTTCATTCAGCTTTTATGAAATCGGGATTCGTTCTAAAGAAGTGAAACATCTCTAGTAAATCTATTTTCGGTGAGTTATCGGACTGCCCTTTTACAAATCCAGGTAAAATAGGCATTGATTTCTTTAAGAATAAATTACGCAAATAGTTTGGGTATAATGATACTGAAAAAGAATAACGTAGCATGAAGGTTGTGATCGTAGGTAAATAAACAAATAATCAAGAAAACTTTCATCGGAAAGTGACATCAAATCGAACCAGCCAATGATGAAACGTTTTACTGTTACGTCATGATTTCACTGTTTTTGCGATTTTTCTTCTTTCGATATTTAATTAAATAAATTTTTAATCGCAATATAACTTGCATATTTGGAATCAGCTTTGCTTTCTTTATTAAAATATATTGCTTTTGACCATTTTTAAAAATACACAACTTCTCCATTGTCATGCAAATAGTGGCCATAAACACATAACCATGCTAAGACCATCGATATAAATAAGCAACTGGATAGACTGCTCCGATGGCAACGCCGGGAAAAAATGCGCCGGCAGAAATATTTGTTTTCCTGCCACTGGTAGGAAGATTTCCTGAATCATGGTTAACTACTGTGTTGCATATAATTGCAATAACATCGCAAATCAAAAAAATATCAACAAGAGTTTTCACCGGTAAATAAAAAATAGTTATTTAAATATGCAAATGTATTTTTATTTTTTTATTATTTATTATTGAAAAATATCTAAAATGACCCTTTTAACATTGATCGCTCGTGGTTAATGGTTGATCTCTTGTATGGCAATTCATATCCTAAATAATCTATTTTAAATTCAGAACAATAGTATTATGATCTAGAATAAAATACTTGATTTATATTTATTTAATCCTTGTTTTTATGCGTTTTCAAGAGCATTTGGCAAAGAAATGGAAGATGAAAGCGAAACTAACACTCGCACATTGACAGATTTAGGGTGTAATTTTGAAATAGGAAACGATTTCAAAACTTCTTTTAAACATCCTGCTTCTGAGTTAGAAGTCTTTGCATTTTTTTATCTCTGTCACATGTTGAAATTAGCCAGTAATACTTTAGCCGAAATGGGTTTTATAATGTCCAATATAGGCGTTGTAAAATGGGATTATATTACAAAACTAAATGATTTGCAAAGAAAAGAACAACTTAAATTTGCTAATTCTCTTTTTGTTGTTCACATAATGTACAAAAATAAGAAAATGAATGTACGATTAGCTGCACAAACCTTAAGTGGTAATGTAGCTGATGCAATCGAGCATTTGTCGAAAAGCTATCCCAATTTTAATGGGTGCAAAGCCACTGTTCATTTAATAAGAATAATTGACAGACTCTTTGATTGTTTAAACAGTCGCAACCCGTTTAGCTCAGGTCTTAAACAACCTTTAAGGCTTGCAAATAAGTTAAGCTGGGAAAATTTTTTAAACGAAACCTTGAGCTATATTTCTTCATTAAAGATAGCGATCACTTCTGTCTTCCAACATCCCCGTAAAACCTTTGCACTTGGTTTTGTAATATACATAAACAGCATTCAAAAGCTAACCATCCATTTGATGACAGAAATTGAGAACCCTAGTAAATATTTCCTAACGTACAAGATATCTCAGGATCATGTGGAATTGCTATTTTCATGTATAAGATCAAGAGGAGGATGTAATAACAACCCTAACGTAAACCATTTTAAATATGCCCTTAGAAAACTTCTGTTTAGAAACACTATGTCCCCAAGTTCCACTGCAAATTGTTTGAACTTGGATTACAGTTCACAATGTTCGATATTTGAATTTCGTTTCAGTAAGCGTACTTTAATTGATGGTACTGAAGACAGTAGCGAATTAGATACTAACATTCAAGAGTTATCACTTCTAATAGAGTCCAACACTTTGTCAGATGTTGCTGACAATATTCTTTATTATATTTCAGGTTATGTAGTGAAACAGCTTAGCACAAACCTAATCTGCAAAGAATGTATAAGTTTGTTAACAACAAAAGCAAAATTAAAAATTGGTCATTGCAATAGCCATACTTATGGTATGCGATACCATCAAAATGCCAAATCGTTTACATGCAATGTAACTAAAGGTGGATTAAAATTTGCTTCTGATGGAGTATTGTTTGTTGTGCAACAAACAAGCAAATTACTTCGTCATTATGTGTCAAATTTATTTAGATTACATTGTTTATTCTGTTTCAAGTATTAGTCACAGGGTAACATTGTCAAAAAAATTAAATACTTTGGGTTTTATACATTCAACTGAAGGTGAATTTGTTGTGGAGAGTCTCCACCAAACGCAATTAATAAAACTAATTTGCCAGAACTTATGACATTAGATTTTTTTCGAATGCCAAGAGAGTAACACTTGATCACCAAAGAAACAAAACTACCATCATTCGTAAATTGAATAAGTTGGTCCTTTTTTACAATGTTCAGATCTGGATTAACTACAAAACATTTTTTTTCTTGGGAAAAACTCCCCGACTACTTTTTAAATTTGTTCTCCATTTAAATTTTTTTTTTTTATTGAACTGTGTAATTTATTTGATTTTTTAACTTGAAATCCTCAAAAACCATTTTCTGTAATATTATTATGAACAATTCCTGAACTTATTTAGTTTTGGTAAAGTTTTCTACATTTTTCTCATTTCAGAATTATAAGACCAAATAAATATATGTGTTTGACTTGCAATAAACAAGTTTCAAAACTTATATATTTAAAATCATAAGTTATATAATAATATTGAGTATAAAAAATTAGTATAATAGTTTGCCTTTGAAACTTAAATTGTTCTTTGAATTGATGTATTGAATGTATGAATTTGTATTTTGCAATCTTATTATTACGTATTTTCAACTGGTTTACTGTATTTCTTCAATTATTTTTAATTTCTACTTCTAAAATAAATCTAGTTTAAAAGTCTACTTTCATTTGTTTACTGTATTTTTATAACTTGTACATAATAATTTATTTTTAAAACATTTAATTCATGTAATTTAAAATTTAAAGAATTAAATTCGGATCAATAAAGATGAAACACCTTTACAGATATCGACACTAACTAATCTCAAATGTTTGTTCTAAATATACAAATCCTATACTTAGAATTATTTTGATCAGTTATATTTATTGGTTAAACTATTTCCTTCAAATATGTTTTATTCTTAATTTATTTTTTGCTTGCCAAATATCAAAAGTAACGTGAATACACCATAGAGATAAAAAAAAATCCACATCAGCATACAAATACTCCATCCAAACCTCTCGCTTCCGCGGTGGCAAAGGCTCGTTTCTCCACCGTTAAGCAGTCTATCCAGTTGTTTATCTATATTGATGGCCAAGACAAGACAGAATGCTGAAATGTATTACGAATTAAAACCGATTTAAGAGCCTGATATTTATAAGTAGAAAATTGCGAGAACAAGGAGTGGTGGCCTCAAGGTCTTCAACACTGCTGCGACTCCATAAACTAGATTTTCAATCACGTGTGGCCAAGACATTACTTGTCAGCAAAACAAAAGGCCAGATTGGGATAGTGTAAAGACATATTGCAATGGGGTCTTCAGGACTGGAGGAATAACATACTTTTTAGCAATAAATCAATGTTTTGCGTTTCCCACAGTCATCAGAGTATCTGTGTTTTACTTTGCAAGTAAGAAGCTTTTGCGGGAGAATGCTTGAAATGCACAGTAAGTTTAACACCTCTTTCGTGATTTAGGGGTGTATGAGGGCTTGGGAAAGCTGCGTATTTTGACAGATAGAATATATTACGAAGTATATAAGTAGGTACTTGAGCATTTTATGATTCCATCATAGGAAGATCTATTTAAGGAGGACTTTATCTTTCAACAAGACTCTGCATCTTTTCAAACGTTAAAGGCCACCACTGCTTGGCTTATAATAAAATCAAAAGACTTGCTTGGCTGATTTTTTCACTCGATTTAAACCCCATGGAGAATATGTGGGAATAATGAAGAAAAACCTTCAAGATTTAGCTCAAAAAGGAACTCCTGGAAAACATAAAATCCATTAGGAAAATTATCAGCAAAGATTACTGCAAAAAATTAGTGATTAGTATGCCAGATCGTCTTTGTGATGTTATTAAGACCAAAGGAGATGCCACTAAATATAGCTGTTCAACTGTTTTTCATTTAGATGAATTATATATAGTATATATATATATTTTCAAGTTATTCTAATTTTTTGAACCACATTGAAATTTACACGAATTTTTTGAATTTTTGGAACAAATTTATTGTAAAAAAAAAGCTTTGCACTAACATACTATTTTTTTTATGTTATGCTTATCTACAAAATATTTAGAATGCGATAGTATACTTTAAAACTATAAAACTTTTATTGCTACTGGAATAAAAGCAAATCTAAATCCACTGTGTGCTTTATTTTTCATTATTCTAATATTTTGAATTAGAGTTGTGTTGCATATTAAACGGTAAAGTTCTTCCTCTTTAAATCTATTGCATACAGACTTTTCTCCTCCTCTCAGTTTGATAAGGTGCAGTTACAAAATAAATGTTTGAAACAGCCAGACTTTAAAGATACTGTTAAATAGATCCACTCCCTGATCACCGACATCTCTTAAGAACTTTACTGTGGAAAACAACAAATGAGAAAAAATTTTAAATTATAAATATATGTAAGGTAAGAAGACATCTTAGCAATTATAAATCATGAAATTCTTATCAAATATAATATTTTAAGTTTAAATTTTTTTTGTTGTTTAATTTTTGTATGAGTTAGCTTATTTTATATGTATTTATAATTTGAATATTTCTCGTATTTGTCTTATTCCACGGTGGTAAAGTTCTTTAAGAGTTTAACGGGGTGTTGGGGTTTGGAGACTTGCAGTTAAAAAAAAAAATCCGTCGAACCACCTGACAAGGGAAAGATCGGGACCTCTTTTTTTTTAATTCTTTCATTTTCAATGTACAGTTTTCTTTCAATGACTAAATTTATATACTTTTGTAATGTTTTGCACAATTCTAGATGCGCTAAACAATACGAGCTGTGACCAGAATCAGGGCGGAACAATGAGTTCCAACCTGTGGCAATCAATCCACATTGATAATTGACATCATGCTTGTTTCTACATCTCTTTTTGGAAAGTGAGTCTTTATTAAGGAAATAAACTAATATTTTCAAAACACTTTATTTAAACAGTAATTCAATTATTAACTAAGGGGGAACTTGTATTTGGTTCGTGTAGGATTTATTTATAAAAAACAGCATAGGATCAAACAGTTTTTATTTTTTCTAAAATTATTTAATTTATATTCTGCTGTTGTAATGAAAATTGTTTGCAATTTTGTTTAATTAATATTTAATTTTATCATTCAACTTAGGATTACATACTTTTATTCAAAAGTATTTTTTTTTTATATAAATTCATATTTTTTTTTTATTTCACTACTTGTATTTTTTCAAACTTATTATAAACGACTACTAAGCAGTCGCTTGTGATCATTTTCACTTTATTACTTATAAAGGAAATATTTTGCTAGATGGGAATTTTTGTAATGAGATACCATAAAATGAAATTACTTTTTTCAGCATAGTTATCTTAACTCAAATTAGTTTTGATCAGTACTCGCCTCACAACAGGTCCCTTTTTTCCCTAGAAGTCCGTTTTTCATGAAAAGGTACCTTCTTTATGTATTTTGCTTAAAATAGCTAAGAATTGTTTTATTTTGTCCAAATTCTTACATTTCAGAGTTCAAATAGATATTTTTGATTGATTATTGCAATGCTCAAAAAGCATAAAACACTTGCAAGTCTGACACCACCAAGTCTCACAACTATGTCCAGACTTGCCCAAACCTCTGATATTATGTATACTTTTGCTGTGGATAGCCTATATTGCTATTATTTACGTTGGTTTCTGAATGTTATGTTGATATTGCTGATATTTATATCTACAAGGTGACACTACCACCGAGATTTACTTTGTTATGATAGTCATTTTTGTCGTGCTTCTCCCATATTATAGACATTTTCAAATATCTGCCAAAAATATTGCTATTGCTTAGACTTACGTTGGGATAGTTAATTTCATCTATAATGCAGGGGTCGCAGACGTCCTATATGTCCTATAAATCCTATATTTTTTTAAAAATCGGTAGAAACGTCCTATATTGTCCTATATTTCTACATTGATTCGATCTATATTTTCTTCGAATTCGTAATAACGGCGCCGTTCATTGCCATTTTTTAATATTTCGGATTCTTTGGCGCGATCGTAGGTGAAAAAGACCTGACAAAAACGATGTTTCTAACGGCGGCGCGGCGTTTCATCTCTTGTGACGTCACGTGCTGCATAACCTACAACTCAACTCTACTGGACCGGCGGGAGTTGTAAACATGTGAACATTTCCATAACAATCGGTCTTGAATTTCTGATCCGATTTATCCACCAACGTAATAAATTAATTGGCCATAATGCAGAGAGAGACGCAACAACAAAACTCTGACTAGGGAAAAACGAATAAAAACAACTTGGGATTAACTTAAAGGACTACTAAAGAACATTTTGAGTGCTCAGTCAATAATTGATGAAGGAAACAAAAGGGTTAAGATTTACTGTATGATGTCGAATGGCGATTTTTTTATTCCGGATTCTGCGCTACGAATTGTTTACATCAAACCGCTCCAAATTATGGCAACCATAGGCAGTTAGTTATCTTGCTCTTAAAAAATGGCAGGGCTGCCATTTTTTGGCAAAAATCGCCTTGGCGCAGAATTCGTACCGGATTCGGAATATTAGCCACGATTTTTTCATAAAAGTCGCCAAAATTGAAAATTACGTCAATACGTTGTGTTGTCAAATCCAAACGATCACTAGGGTTGCTTTAAAACCAAGTACCAGGTTCCCCACATTCGGCGATAAATCTCCCACTTTTCGCCGCCAATCCAGCCGACACTGAACAGTAAATCTGAATCAACAAAAGACTGCAAACAGGGATAAAAAGAAAACACTTAAAGAAATTGGAACAGTTAAAAATGCTGGAAGCAAAAGACTCATGATTGCAAATAATGTAATTAATAAAACTTGATTTAGGGATGGAATATTGAGGCAATAGCGGATCACATATTCAGGATCAGGCGATTTCTTTTTTTTAAAGGTGTGTTTTCTATTCTCTTAAATTCAATATAACGAGTATATAAATGTATAACGAGTTAATTTTGAAGTTCAGTAGCAACTGTGACAGTTATTTGATGTTTTATATTGTCCTATATTTTTTTTGAAAAAATCCTATATATTCTTATTTTGTCACTTTGACCCCTGATAATGTTATGCTAATACAATCGCCGGAGATTTTCGTCAGTATAGTAGGGTCTACTGCTGTTACTTGTAGTGTACGATATTACCCAGGTTCTTATATTAGCAAAAAAAAATTCAGAGATTTGCGCCGGTATGGAAAGCACCATCGTGTACATACCATGGTGATACATCATGTGCTATTGCTGATATTTACGTTAGTGTGATGGTATTTTTCACCTAGGTTTACCCTGATGTAATAGCAGCTATTGTCAAGATGTGTACCGCTGTTTTTTAGGCATATTAGCTTAGCCTTCTGGTAATGTGATAACTGCTATGTCTGAGATTAGTGTGAGGATCATTCGCCATTAAGTTTGAATCGAGGCATAAGCACTGAAGTTAAATATAATTTTGAACAAGAATTTTTTGTATAATCCAGACATTGCGGAAACGTTTTGGCATTGCATTCAGTGGAAACGTTGATTTCCACTTTTTTTTGGGGGGGGAGGGGATTTAGTCCATATTGAGATCTGTGCAAATGGGCATTACAATTATATAAAGGAGGTGGGGATCATGTTCTTGTCTACAAATCTGGCAGCTATGGAATCTGCTTACATTATCAGACTTCTACTAAACCTTCGCTGTAATGACTTTTTGCTGTCGATAGCTTCTATAGCCATTATTTACGTTGTTGTGTAGAGGAGAGTAGTTTCACTGAAAAATAGGCGTGACCTTAAAATTGTAGGTCCCTAAAAGTCTCTTTTTTAAAGGAGAATTCTCTCTATTTTCCCTAAGGACATGCTTAGAATCTGTTACAGGCCCTGCGGTATTTCCGATTTCTAGTTAGTACTGATGTCTATTTCTTTCATATTCTAAGGTAGCATATATCTTCATCCGTTCTTGGTAAAAATGGAGATGGAACTTTAAAAAAGAAATACTTTAGACAGAGTAGCCACAGAACCGGGAAAACCTGGAAATCAGGGAGATGTCAGAGAGCTTTCTGATTCTGGAAAATATCAGGGAACTTTTTAAAATTTCATGAAAATCAGGGAAATTTTGTACTGTTTAAGGCACGTTCATCCATATTTTGACGCTATTTACATGGAGATTTGTAGTGGTAAGCCATTTAAAGTTTAATGTTATGGAATAATTTAAACTTTTCATTACCAGCAAAACTATTTTTTAAAAATGGCATATTATCTCTTCAGCATACATGTTCTGTTTGATCAGGGTGTCTAGACATCTGGAAAACCTAAGAAAATTGCGGAAATTTAAAAAAAAGTTAGCCTTAAAATGAGGGAATTGGAGAATCAGGGAACTTTTTTTCCTGAATTTTGTGACCGCCCTGTTAGATGTATATAATAATTGACTATCTTTTTATCAAGCGTCAGAACGAATTAATCCCTCTCGAATTGGAATGCCCTGATATTAAATGTATGGTGTTTTTTTTAACAAACTTGTTGCTAATTAATTCATTTGTTTTCAATGAGCATATATGTCATGGAATTAATTTCAATTTGGATAAATAAATCCTACTTTTCATGTGTGTTTTTAGTGTTCTGATGGAATTAAAATATGAATCCTTTACCTGCCGATTAAAACTTAAGAGATTTGCTCCCCAGTGCCACTATTTTTCACACAGGTGTACATAGTTGTGCACTACATTTAATTTTTTTTTTTTTTTTTTTTTTTACAATTACACAAATTTAAGTAACAAAATATTATTTTTAACATCTCATAATGCCCAAAATGATCTTGGGGAATGTTTAGGCCATTTTAAGTGTACAAATTTGAAAATTGCAATGCAAAGAAAGCTACTTTGGAAAACTGTGTATAAAGTACTACATGTCTGAAGCAGTTAACACATTGGCTTAGTAAGGCGTATCCATATGCCTGAGGCAGTTACAGTATCAGGTTACACCACGGTAGGTAAGGTGTTAAAGAAACTTGGAAACACTTTCAGATAGCAATTGGCGGATTTTATGTTTTTATGAATGCATATTGCTCAAGTTTAAATTTTTTTTACAGTAGTACAACTATACTTATGCCATACTTAGTGTAAAATAACTCTCATAATGTCTGATTAATCGATGTTGCACAGGAATTAAGTACTTTGCTTGTGTAAAACTTTTACAATTACAATTTAAATGTGTATCTAAAGAAATATGTATACAATGTTTTTCGTTATAAATTTGTAGATATTGTGCACATTCATATTCTAAAAAAGCATTTATTTTTTCAGAAGCAATTTGTTAAAACTCGTAAGAGCTCTTCAAACCCAATCATCCAACCATCCGAGAAGAGGAAAAGGGCTTTTGAAATGGTTCGATCTATGAAAAAACAAAAGTGTAACCCTAAAATTAGTAACTTATCACGGCTTACATCGACATCAATTAAAAAATCTCATTCTACCAAATCTGTTAAGAAATCTCGCTCAACCAAAACTACATTGGTTCCACCAGTAGCTTTAGCAGTATATGCAAATGTTAAACATCTGTTGAAAAATGTAGAAAGGTATGCATTTTTAATGTTTAAAATTTGTTGATTTTCTGTGTAATTGTTTTTGTTAATATAGTGTTATAAATTACAATTTATCTTTTAAAATCATTGATTTTCATTCTGTGATTTGAGTGGGAATCTTGTAAGATGAAAAAAGTATATCTACTTCATATGATATTACTATAAAGATGAAAAGCATTGTAAGAAATAAAACTTTGAATGATCGAGTAGCTCAGTAATTTTTTATTTTACGATTTTTATCTTGTGTAACTAGTAACTCACCTAGTACCTTAGAATTCTATGCTATAGATAGTAAAATGATTCAAACTTGTGTACTTAACAGTGTCATTGAATCATATTTTGATGATCAAGAGAATGAAGACCCACGTGCTGACATGGCTTCAATGCCTGGACTGACAATTGTTCATAAGAAGCTTAGAGTTGAAGTGTAAGTTAAAATGTTTATTATTTTATATTAATATTCCTTATTAAATAATTAGTAAATAGTATTTGATTTCCATGTTTGTATTTTTTTTTTAATTTTTTTTTTACAATGGTTTAACATTTCTTAATATAATCTTTATTACTCTAATGGGCAAGTTAAAATGTTGCTTTAGAGTCTAATATTGCATTAATTTTTCTCCTTTAAATTATTAACCAGTATAATATATTCAGAAGTATATGATTGGTAAAATAACTTCCTTAGAGTGTATCTAAGGTACTGTTATTTTATACATTAGTTTTTTACTTTCAATTAGTTAAGATTAGCTGAAAGTCTTATTTTATAAAATAATGTATTGCCACAAAACTATATTGATTAATATAAAGTATTTTTTCCCCTTTGGAATGATAAGTGCAGTGCTATTTTTTTAATAACATCAATTACATTAGTCAAATTTAATATGTTGTCTCTTTGTAACTCGGACTATGTAGAGTCAGTAATCCTATTCTTGCTATGTGTGCTTCAATTATTTACCTTGTAACAATTGACATATCATCTGTTTTCCTGACATTCTAAATTTTAAAATTAAGATCACATTGTTTTCCATTCCAGATAGTTAGTTTGAAACTTTTAATAGTTGTGTCAATGCATTGTTGCCTAGCCATTATTGAAGAACTAGAGTGAGAACTTGTTTACCAACCTTAAATAATTGGAGCTAGATATGTTTGTTGAATTTAACTGGATCTTGGATTGTAATTGATAAGAGTTTTCACAATACATGTTTTTAATACAGGCACTACTTTTTACTAATCCTGTATTTTATAGGATAATACAAGGATGAGGTTCTTTTTTGGGGGGGTTGATTTCCGCTTTTTTGTAATTTTGGAGAAAATCCGCTTTTTTTGTAATCCAAAGAAATTCCGCTCCTTTGCCTTTTTTTCTCTTGAACTTTCGCCTTTTTTCCCCCACTAATTTCTATTGTTTCCTCCGCTGCAAATTTTTGCTTTTCTTCCCCAAAATTCTGCCAAAGGAAAGAAATCTTCCGTTTTCAAAAGAAAATTCTCGAAAAATATGCTGAACCCCGCGGCAAATTCTTACTGGCGAGGAAACCAGTTGATTCATCTTCATTGCCAGAAAACTCATAGAATTCTCAAATCATCTCCGGAAAACTTGTGGAATTCTCAAATCACCTGTAATGTTTGCACTACATCGGAACGGGGAATATTTTTCTACGTATTGTGTAGCAAAACAATCTGTTTCTAGGAAACCTGTGTCCTGATCTAGGTATTTTACACGTGCTCTACATTCTTGCAGGGTGGCTACAGAACCTGGAATTCAGGGAAATGTCAGGGAATTTCACTCTTCTGGAAATATCGGGGAAATGTCAGGGAATTTCGTAAAATTACACTTTAATCAGAGAATTTTGAAATTTTTGAGTTTTCCTTCTCTTATGCCCCTTGCGGATATCTACCTCAGCTTGCGTCACGTGAAGTTGATGCTGTGATGTCATCGCGTTGAATACAGTTTTTTTTTTGTGTATTTTTTTAGTCCGTCTAAAAAGCCCTCAATGGCTACTTGGCCAATTTGGGAGAATGACAATTCCGAAATTTTTCTACTCTCAGAAACTATACCAAACCATCGATATCCCGCCCACAACCTCTTGTTGATGTTCCGCTTTTTATTTTATTTTTTTTATTATCTGGAATCATTATTATGCCTGGAACAATTATTTCTGTTAGATTTCTGATGATCTTAGCAGTACGGCTGCTATGCTATGAACAGGAAACAGCATGTGACATATATTAAAGAAAATAACATGTTTTATTTGTGTTATTTTTGAAATTAAAAAGAAAAGTAATGAACTGATTTTACTTTACCTAGAAGTTAGCAAGTATGGCTGTAGTTGGTGAATTTTGTATTTTTTAATTAACATTTTCCATTCTTTTTCATGCTCTAGCTCTAAAGATGTTTGTTTTGATTTTTACAGTAAATTTATTTTGGTGCAATTATACTGATTATTTATCAAGGTTCGTACGGTCCTTAAAAACTCGAAAAAATTTCTAAGGCCCTTAAAAGTTCGTATTTTTTTAAAAAAATCCTTAAAAGTCCTTATTTTTTTCCATTTTAAAAACCATTATTGGCGAAATTCAGAGATCATCCAAAGGGTTTTCGTCCTTCCTGCCTTTTTTATTTTAAAAAAAAAAGAGCAGTTTTTCTCTGTAAATAGCATCTTTTCTATTATTTTCTATAAAAAAAAAAAATGCAATTTTTTTAAATGGAATGCAATATGCGGATCACCCCTTCGCTGCCGAAATCGCCTGTTGCGCATGCGCATTCATGTTCAAACGTGCCACGCACAGACCAGTGACTCGCTGAAGTCATTGAATGGCTTTTGATACCAGGTGCATCATTTGTAGGTGTATTGCTGGGGGCCGTCCCAAAAATTATAAGTGTTAGTTAGCATGTATGCCTGTTTCATACGTACTTTGATTAAGTGTATTTCTCTGTAAAGTGTAAAGGATTTTTTTTACCATGCATTCTTACTCAAAATAGAGACGAAACTTATTGGAAACCGTAATTTAAAAGTTATTTTAAGGTGTATAAACTATCAAGTGTTTTTTGCTAAGCATTGAAAAAGAACGATGCTCCGATACGCGCAATCGCGATGCTCTCTTACTAAATTTAGGGGAACGTTTTGTGTAATTTTAGCTGTTGCTAATTAATTTCTGAACGTCCGTTTTATATTTGAAATTAACAATCGCAGGAATGCAATCGAAATCACGGATTATTTTCGATTTAAAATATATATATACACATCTTTTAAAGCTGCATGTTTGACAAAATATAGCAGTTTTACGCAGAATTTGATCTGATTTTGGAAGTAAAAATTCACATATTTTAAGACATAGTCCATTTAATCAGAATATTCTTTTTATGATATCATGAATCTGGTATACTTTTAAAAGCCAGCAAAAAGCACGGCTAAATTTGGAGAAATACTACCTCCTGTCTAACAATGGCTAAGCCTAAAAAGTAGAGTTAAACGGTTGGGTTTGATCAAATTTTCGAAAATTTTGCATTGGCATTGGTTGTAAATACTTTATTCTTAGCTAAATTTTACAGTTATAAATTGCTATTTTTAAACAAATCAGGGTGGCGTCAGACCGGGAATTCAGGGAAATGTCAGGGAATTTCTCATATCTGGACCAGTCGGGGAATTTCGTAAAATTACTCTTAGTCAGGGAATTTAAAAATATTTGAGTTTCTTTTCTCGCATTCACCGTGCGGACATCTACCTCGGATCGCGTCACGTGAAGTGGGTGCCGTGAAGTCAGCGCCTTATTTTTAAACTTAAAAAAAATCCTCAAACTTCAATCTGACTGCATCTTTTAGCTTTAGAGACATGATTACTTTTTTTCTTTGCCTTGCGTTTTTTGTCAACAGAATATATTAGAACTCAAATTATTTACGTATTATTTATGTTAGACTTTTAGTTATCTTATAACTTAGAAGCGCGGCCGTCGGTACCCTTTTTGTTAAAAAAAATCTTCTAATTTTAATCTAACTACATCCTTTACAGGTATGATTATTTCTCTTCTTGACTTGCACTTTTTGTCAACAAAATGTAATAGAGCCCTAAATTCATTAATATTTCAAATTGATTCCATCGGATTTTTTCGTTTTTATTAACCCTTTATAGCGCTGTGTTACTGTTTTGCAACAATCCTAAAAGCATTCAAAAACGAAAAGGTTGAGATCCTGTACTCGATTTTTTTTTTTTTTTGTTTTTTTTTTGTACTTTTTTTTTGATATTTTATTGAACACAATTAACTGAAAGTGGTATGTGTTTTTAATTTTTTACCTAATGTTTTAACTGAATGTGATATGTGTGAATTTTTTATTTTTTAATTAATGATTTCCATTCTTTTTCATGCTCTAAAGATGCTTGTTTTGATTTTTAGCGTAAATTTATTTTGGACTTAAACTATTTGGAATTACATTTATTTATTAAATTTGTATATTTTTAAATCAACCATTATTTTCTTTTTCGTTTCTTGAATGATAACGTTGACAGATAGACATCAGGGAATTTTCTGGCAATCAGTGAAATGTGAGAAAATTTTGTTCCTCGAATTCTGTAGTTACACTGCAAATGAATATTTGATGAAAATCTTACAAATTGTAGATGTTTTTCTTTATATTCAATAATTTTCTTTAATCACATTCCAACTGAGGTGGGACTGGAGCATTTTTAATTGATATTTAGTATTTTAATGTCATTTGACTTACGAGTTTGAAAAGGTTTTCTAAAGAAGTTTTAATTTATTCTCTTTTGAGCATCATTGTTAATTTTTTATTTTTATTTTAAAATCGATAATTTAAATGTATTTATCGAGGTAGAAAAATAAAATAATGTAGAAATTATGGTAGAAAACAAGCTACGAAATTTTGCAACTTGCTTTAAAAGTGCCTTTGGAAACAAGATACAATTAAAAATATACATAATTTACTTTGCATTTCAAAAATTTAAACTACATTTAGTAAAAGTATATCTATTTCTCACGATGATTGGTTATAATCATTAGGAATTAAAAGAAATTTCATTCATGAATTTTAGTATACTTTAACATTTTCTTTTCATTCAATTTCACCCCCTCATATAAATCACAAAGAAAATTGAAGTCCTTAAAAAAGTTAAGAAAGTCCTTAAAAAGTCCTTATTTTTTATTTTGAAAATCTGTATGAACCATGTTTATAATTAAATTTACTTATTAAATTTTTGTTTTTTTAAATTCTCCATTATTTGGTTTCTTATATTATAACGTACATCAGGGAATTTTTGAAGAAATCTTCTGGAAATCAGGGAAATATCAGGGAATTTTATTTCTCAAATTCTGTAGCCACCATGACTCGACTACCCAAAACATTCTGGATGTGCCTTCGATTGGCTCCCTTTTTTTTTTTCTTCAAACTTTTGTGGAACTTTCTTAAGAAGATCTGTTGAGATGGCCAATATTTCAAACTTAATACTCATTTTCGGATGGAACAAGATTCTGCCTATACACCATGTCCTTCAAGTGAACCTATAAATAACTAGGGGTTGGGAACATTGAGCAACTTTCAATTACACTATTGTACTGGACATTGCATTTAAATTTGACATGGAATGAAGTTATTTACCCATGGTTCCCACGGTCATTAAAAGTGCTTAATATTTTTTAACTTGTCTCAAGGCGTTGAAAATGCTTAGAGGTGTTTAAAAGTTCTTGAAAATGCTTAGATGTAATTAAAAGTCCTTATTTTTTTTTTTCTTATTTTTTTTTCTTCTGCAAAATTTATAAAAATACAACCCAGACTTGCTATCCCCGCGAGGTCACCACTTATCCGTACCGTATTGGAATTCTCCAACGTATTTGTACTACGTATGGGCCAACTTGTAATTTTTCTGTAACTTTTTTGGTAAAATGTACCTTATTAAAAATTTATATGTAGACATGATACTGCATTAATTTATATGCCTTGAGACCCATTATGACCCTGAAACCCACTTCTATAAAATCCTTTCTTCAATTGTTGGATGACGGCTCAAGCTTGTTTCTCTTTATATGCAAACACATGGACGATTTTTACAGGGTTGCTACGTACCTGGAAAACCTGAAATTGTCAGAGAAAATGAAAATGCCTGAAAAAAATCAGGGAAAACTAAAAAATGTGATTTTCTGCAAAAGTCTGGGAATTACTTTTTCTTCCAAGAAGTTTAGTAATTTTTTTTAGAATGCACAGCAATAGCTACATTGACAATTCCAATGCGAATACATTACATATATTTTCTCTTTTTTTATATTTTGACTGTTTTCACCACTTGGAAAAATAAAGGGAGATGCACAGTTTGCTAATCCTACCATTTAATCAAATTATTTTCGTGTGCAAGTTCACAAAAAAGTGGATTTCCGGCTTTTTTTTTTTTTTTTTTTGTGCCAAAATTGCGATTAATTGATAAAAATGCATATTAAAATACCGAATTTTTTTTTCTGTATATACCTTCTCTAAAATTACAATTTTAACTGTAATTGTATGCAATAAATTTTGTCATGGTTCCTATGGTCCATGAAAAAAAGGATGAGGTCCTTGAAAGTCCTTGAATTTTTAAGTAACCACCGATAATCTCCGCCTCCATTTTTTTTTTTTGCCTACATTTTGTATTTTTGTCTTGAGAATGTAATTTTATGGTCCTTGAATTTTCTTAAAATGGTCCTTGAATTTTCTTAAAAAGGTCCTTGAAAGTCCTTAAATTTTTTTCTTCAATAAGAGTGGGAACACTGTCTGTCTCCTTTGGCTTGAAATAAAACCTAGACATTTAAAAAAATTGTCTGGAAAAGTCAGGGAATTTTGTTTTGCATTTTGATTGGCTGTTTTTAATCTTCTAAGCATCCATTCTAGCCTTTTATCATCTTATATACTTATCTCTATCAAGCTTCAAAAGTGAAATAAGCTTGTACTGCTATCTAACAATTGAGGAACAACCTTTATAAAAGTGGATGTCCCAATGTGTCTCAAAGCATTTAAATTAATACAGTACCATGAGAAAACTTATGTCCCATCAATTAATAAAGAGTTAACAACCTCTCCAAATGTGTATTTGTGAATTGGTTGAATTTAAATCCAAAATTTCATGTATCTCCTAATATTTTTAACAGAAATACTTTTTATAAGGCCTATACCTTAATATTATACCAAGATATTAAAGAAAATTTGGCAACTAGGTCTAGTATTTTTTTTTTTAAATAATGTTGTGCTTGTATGGTAAGAGTTACTACCTTTGATTTTCATTGTGTATTTTATCTGGAATCTTGATTATATTGTGATATTGATTGTATATATGATTTTTCAGGTTGCAATAAATCTAGAAATGGCAACATTTATATGGATTGTCCATACTTTTTACGGACGTTCTTTCAAACCTACTCGAAATACCTTTTCTCAATCTTTTTCCAATACTTTCACTGTTGCCGATATTTGCGTTGTTTTTGCTGATGTAATAGTCACCATTGTATCTCATATTCATTCATTGTAATGTTAAAGTATTGGTTATGGGTAATCTGTAAAAACTATGGAAAATCCATAGAATAATTTGTATCTCTGGTTATTGTTACAGATATTTTTTTTTTACAATGATACCAATTCCTTCTTTTTAGACCTTCTACCGTTAAACGAAGAAATGCATGTGTTAAGTTCCACAGAGGACTGACACTATATGCTATGCAGTTGGCACAAAGTATCTTACTGTCTGTAAAATCTCTGGATGTAGTGAAGTCTACCCTCTATTCAGTTCCAGTGTATCCTCGTCATGTTCGAGTAAGTTATTATTTTGCTCCTTGATTATGATTACCTTTTCTGAAATCAAACTTTTATAAATGAAATTTTCCAGGAAGTTATAGGAACTTTTTTTTCATGTTTTGGTTATATCTTAACGCCAGTGGCTGCTCGTGGGGTACAACCAAGCTGCATCTAAATTATTAGTTTAAAATTTACTAATTGTTAGTCAAGTTTGATTATTTATTTTACTAAGTAAGTAAAAAAAATCTATGATAAATAGCAAACCTGTTGCGCAATGCCAAATTGAGAAACATAAACCCTGCTCAGATCAACTAAATCTGACGATCGTCGACCGAGGTACAGCCATAGAGTGAAGTTTCAAATAAGCTGCACCATTGCCATAGCAACAACTGCTAATAAAATATGGAATATCCCTCCACGCTAAGTATATATGGTGTTGTGACAATATGCAGCCCTTTACGAATTCTGGTTACTTCTCCAGTTCTTGTAAATTCAATGTACTGATTGGCTCGTGTGTGAGTGAATCAGGATGTGTGGGTGGGAGAGAAATAAGCATTTCTTAGAATTTTCTCCACTAAAGAAAATAGTTTCCATAATAAGTTTACACGTGTTTTCTTGTTATTTCTTAAGTTAATACCAGTGGTAGAAGTGGTGAAAAAAGGTGGGGGGGACGCCCAAAATTTGGTGACAAGTGACCCCCCCCACTCCACTTCCCTTCTCCCATCTTTAACCATAAATTTTATAAATTCGTAACTTATAATAAAACTTTTAACTAGTAAAAAAATTATTTATACTTCCTAACGTTAACATTAAACGAGGATCCAAAATTTATTGTTAATTTTAATGACTATTCGGTGACTTAGTTTTTTTACTTGGAAGTAAGAGATAAAGTGAAGTAATAATTCAATGTTAAATACATAACTGTTTATTTAGATTTAAATAATACTTATAAACGTGCGTACTTTCATGAAATTAAATTAATAGAGAATTCTAAAAAGATTTTTTTTTTTTTTTTTTTTTTTTTTTTTTTAAATAGCATGTTTTTATATGAAACAAGAATAGAAATTTAACTTAAAAGAAAGTTCCTCCAAAGTAAAAAGTTGACCAAGTGTAACTGTATTTGTTAGTAAAAATAATAATATCTGTATACAAAGTAGTACAATACATTTTTATAATAATATGATATACATACCATAAATAGTTTTAAAGTTAGTTTAATAGTTTTAAAGTGTAAAAATAAATAACTTTTTCACAGTGTCACTACATTTAAAGGTTAATGTTATTTTTCAATAGTTGTTCTGGCGGAATGAATACTTTTTAAAGTGGGGGGATGGATTTCAGTGTTTTTAAAAGTGGGGAGACGCATGGGTATTTTCTTGAAAAGTGGGGGGATGCGTCACCCCGCGTCTACCCATACTTCTAACACTGGTTAATACTAAAACTTATGATTGAACCATTTTGAAATGTGGAGCCCCTTTGTAAGTAAATTAAAATAAGTTGTTATATATATATATTCTTTCTCATATTTTTTTCTAACTATTGAAAGAAACTTTTGGAGGAATCATGAATGATATGAGGTTACTGTTCCGGCTTCACTAACATTTTTGAACATGAGCTGTCACTGCGTTACACCATAAAATTAACTTTCTTTGAGATTTTTCAAGTTAAAAATAACTTACACAAGCTTATTAAAAAAAAAATCAGGATTACTCTTCTATAACATTTTAATTTTCTGAAAAATTACAAAACTATAAAATATGGGAAATCTATCATGAAAATCGTTTAATTGCCAGAGAATTCTTTTCCTTGGATTTTGGTATCCTTGTACCTTGTATAATAATATATTTTTTAGTATTTGAGTCATCATTAGAAAATAAATATTTGGCAGATTCATGCAGCCATTATAACTTGGCTATTTTGAAGTTTTGGGCACATGTATATGTATACTTTTGTTTTCTTCTTCCTGTAGAAGCTGCAAAATAAATTGGATAAAGCATACATGACTTTCTTTGCAAAGCCAGTACATAAACACTTGAAAACCGTTCAGCGCCAGAGTGACCTTGTGGCGATACTGATAAGAAAATTTGACATCATACGTTCCCGTCAAAAGCTATTGAGAATTTAGTTTTCCAATAAATGGATAATAACTTTTTACGAATGTCATTGTAGTTACCAATATTAAGATCTTGGTTTAAATTAATCTCATTTGTTGTAGTCTTATTCCTAATTTATTGGTGATATTTCATGTATGGAGCAAAACCAGGAAAACCCAGTTTAAATTGCATTTTTATTTATGTCAAAAATATTACTTTTAAAGATAATAGTTTGTTGCAGGGGTTGGGGTACTTTTTGTCCTAGATCCCATATTTGAATTCTTCATTAGCAAACTTTTCTTACAGCAACTTTTGTTTTAAAATTAATCATCAAGAAATATTAAATTACTTGGTTTTGCTTCGGTTAAAGAAAAAGAAAAAAAAAAAAAAAACTGCATAATCTTGGTATTGTTTCTTCTCTGTGTAGTTTTAGTTGTTTCTTTTTGCATTTTATAATTTTGAGTTTGTGCTATATGTTTGTTTCTTTATGTATTTTTGTTAGCATTATTATTACTTATTATTATTTTTTTTGTTAAATACTCATTCATTTCAAGTATAGTACCAGACTATGTGATCAATTTCTGAAACTAGTTAAATATGACTTACTGCTCAGGTTAATTATTTCATGTTTTACTTTGATTTTGTTATTGGCCAAAAAGTTGTATGAGTTCACAAAACATTCCTAACTTTAAGTTTTGTCAATACCAAATTCATTTTATTAAAATCAAACTTAAATTATGCAATTACGTTATGACAAAATTTAAAAAGTTCATTTTATGATTTTGAGTTTGTGCTATATGTTTGTTTTTTTATGTATTTTTGTTAGCATTATTATTATTATTTATTTTTATTTTTTTGTAAAATACTCATTCATTTCAAGTATAGTACCAGACTATGTGATCAATTTCTGAAACTAGTTAAATATGACTTACTGCTCAGGTTAATTATTACATGTTTTACTTTGATTTTGTTATTGGCCAAAAAGTTGTATGAGTTCACAAAACATTCCTAACTTTAAGTTTTGTCAATACAAAATTCATTTTATTAAAATCAAACGTAAATTATACAATTACGTTATGACAAAATTTAAAAAGTTTTTCAAAATTTTACTGAAACATGTTACAACATTTACTTTGATTTATATGTACAATGTGCACATATATCATTCAGGAAATTGATTTCTGTGATTTGAAATAATTGTAAATACTTTTTGCCAGTATTTTAAGTTACTCTTTCATGCTGATTATTTTTGCATTTCTACATTTTGTGTTATTTAATACTTTGATTTACCAAAGAAAAATTTGTTAAAACAACTTTGTAATGATTGTTTGTAAATGCATTTCTGTTTTTGGAGTGTTTTAAATATTATCATATGTGTATGACGCAACATTGTCTGTGATGTAGATAATTGGTAACTAATGCTTTGCTTAGGTTTCTGTGATTTGAAGTAAGTGTGATATTTTTTGTTAAATAAGGCAATGACCAAAATTTTTAAACATGTAACACTTCCTATAATGTATTTTAATCAGAGTTTATATTTAAACTTCAATAAATAAATTTTATATTGAAAAAGTCAAAATTGATTTGTTAATTGAATACTTTTACCAATCTTTTTTTATACATTTGGTTTTTCAGTTAGATTATTTACCAGACCTTACATTCCTAGAAAAAGATTTTATGTTTTCAAAACTTTTTACAACAATTATATTTTTTATTTGATTGGAAATACTATATTTATATAAAAATGCACATTGATGGTATTTTAATTATAAGAGGTTTGAGAATAAATAAGAAAATAAATAGATATGATTATCAGGAGAGTTGCTCCTGCTCCAATTCACCATTCCTGATTGAAAGCAACCATTTTAAGTCATAATGCCTCCCTAGTTACAATTTTCCGTAGAAGTGGGTTTTTGAAAAATGACAACCCTGGTAACTTGTTCCGAAATTACCAACCATTATTCAATCAGGGTTCGTACGGTCCTTAAGAACTCCTTATTTTTACTTTGTCTCCAAGGGCCCTTAAAAAGTACTTGAAAACTCCTTATTTTTAAACTGAAAGTCCTTGGAAGTTTTTTAATTTTTGAGGGCTCTTGAAAAGTTCTTGAATATAATGAATATTTATTCCTTTTTTTTTCCCTTCTTTGTGTGTGTATTTCAGAAACTTCCATAGAAATAAAAAAAATCCTGATCTCCTAATTAAAAAAAAAAAAACTTCATATTTTATTTCTCTTTATTTTCCCTTTCCGTAGTTGAAAAGTATTTATAATAAATAATGTAATTCTGAATTGTAAGGATAATCATAGTAATAAATTATTCATGATGAAATGAAGCATTTATTAAAATGTATGAGACTTCTACCTTTGTAAAGGATTTTATGGCTGGTAAGTGAAGGTCACTGTTGTCAACTTAAATTTTGATTTGCTGAAACTTTTTGTCTTGTGCAACCACGTTCAGTTTACAAATAGAGCCTTGTGAAACTATGAAGATTGGAACATAAAAAGGGCAAAAATATAGTTATGCCAAAATTAAAACAAAAAACTAATAATTCAAGATATATCTGCATCATTTAACAGTACCAACATTCCAATGCGGTTGTTCGGACAATGCGAATTATAAAAAGTGAAGCGTAAAAACAAATGTATTGGAATCTTTTTTTGTAAGTACTCCCTGATTTTGTATTCTTTACTCTATTTATAATTTTTTGCGCTACTAACCATATCGTGACTCTTACTGCAAAATACATTCAAGTTTACAACTTTTAATTTATTTTTAAGTCTTTTATGTTAACTTCGATTTTATGAGTTTGTCGATTGATGGCAAATCTGCGGAGGCCTAATTAACCCCTTTGCCATCATCCAATCGGGCTGAAACTTAGCAGATCGATGACGATGCATTCAATCAAATTTTGGGGTTGTAACTGTCATTAAAAGGTCTCTTTAACGGAATACTAATAAACCAACTTGCCGTCATCCAATTGCATTAAAAAAAAAAAAAAAAACTTTGAACCGACCATTGTCGAAACTCTTTCTTGTCGCCAATTTTTTTTTTAATAAATAAAAAAAATTCTTTAATCAGAGTAAATGAATGATATTTGGATATGAGAGCATAAATGCACGTTCATTTTTATTAAATGAATTTGAAACGTTGTTTGCCGCACATTTTGTTGATAGAAGTGCTTTTGATATTTGAAATTAGATGCAAGTATCAAGCAAACGCTGTTTACAGAATCGGCGCCTGTGTTAACGAATATTTAAATTGGCAATGCATCTAGACGATTTTTAATGCAACTTTTTTCGGTTATTTTATTGCCATAATAAACTTCAAATATGGTTTGAAAACTGAATTAGAGAAATAAGGTGTTTTTTCCTGTCTTAACTAATGTGATCAGAATTCATTTGATCGTATTGGTATTGCTGCTTTTGACGTAAAATTACACTAAACTCTACAGTTGTTGGTTTAGTGTTCTCGTATTAAATTATTAATGAACTTTCAATCCGATGCCATCAGCGGAAGAATTTCTATACAGAAAATAAAAAAAGTCGTTCTCTAAATAAGTGGCTCCACTAGAACCAAGCCATCGTATAATGATGTGTTAAAGCTAAAAGATAAACGTCACAGCTACAGAATTTTCAAAACTCCCCCTCCCTTCTCCCAGATAATATGTAAAATGTAGATAAAGCAAACCAAGTTACTGTTATCAGAAAAAAATTAATTTCATGAGCATTTAGTAAAGAATCTGAGTCATGAACCTATACCCTTTAAAAAGCAAAATCCTACAAGCAATTTGAAATGGTCCAATAAAATTTGTACATTCTTAACTGAAGAAACGATGTTTATTCTTAATTCAGGTAGGATCCAATTCTCAAAATAAATTCTGAATTAAATAAAAAATTAAAATTTGAAGCGAGTTCCATGTTTGCTTAACTTCTTTTCAAAATATCAAGAATCAAGGTAAAACACCTATATTTTTAATTATCGCTATGTCAAAACTCATTGACCAGAGGCAATATATCCAATTCACATGTGAAACGTCGCCGAATCGAGACCCATCAGATGCTTTGCCGGTTGGTTTCAATGTGAGTAAATATCTCAAATTTGAGATGCAAGTAATTATTCATTTTTTCATGAATTTAAATTAAAACTGTTGAACTGGTCAATATAACAATACCTTTGACTTTGGTGGCAAATTTATAAATATTGCACATTCTTTTTCATTAGCTCTACTGTTAAGCCAAAATTATTTTGCATGAATTGATTCATGAAATAAATATCATTGATTTGAATATTAGGAACAATACCGTTGTCTTTAAAATGATTTATTTAAATTATTTTAAAACATTTTAAAATTATTTATTTAAATATTGTTACGAAAAGTAAAATTGTTGTGGTCGGCATTTTTTTTTTTTTTTTATTAATGATTCATGTAATATTTGATGAAAAATTTTCCCCTGTGATTTCTACAGAATTTTTAACCAAGGTTTTGACTTTATTTATTTTATAACTCTTCCTTAACTCTTTGTTTTCTTTTTCTTAAATACTGAATAGAAATTGAGTGACATCGGTTTTCATACTTTCAGTTATTTTTTTGAAAATTAGTATTTTAATTTATTATTATGATGTCAAACAAAATAAAAAAGCTTTTGCTTCCTACACTGTTGGTATCTAATCCAGCCACCTGTATTGAACATAAAATGTTTTATACTGTTGAGAATATTGGTGACTTTTCTTATATTAAAAAAGTTTTACCTTCAACGCTGTTTAACTTTTACACTTCGTCAAATCGACATGAGTTCATTTTAATGTGTTCTCTATTCTTAATTTAATAAAATTATTAATTATAACATGCTTTTCATTATATGATTAGGAGTAATTAGTTATATTTAACGGGTTGCAAAAAGGTAAACTTTAGCACTCTTTTTTTTTTCCTTTTTTTTTTTTCCTTCTTTCTCTTGTAGGTTTCTCGGAAGACCAGAAGATCCTTAAAATAATCTCCATAAATGAAAAATTTAACTCAAACGCATTAGACAGTGGCAAGGGGGTGCAGATCGCATACAAAAGGGTGCAAAGCGGCTTATGCTTTAAACCAGGAACTTTCAACCGTGAATGAGTATTGAATTTCTTACGGAACAATTTATAAATAGATATGCCGTAATTTTACGTTCAATTGAATAATTTGAAGCCTGTAGTTTACATTTTTGCCTAGGAATTTTTCACTTCATTTTTAATTTTCAAAAGCAAAAGGTGCAAGTGCATTCGTTTTACCCTTCCTGGTGTCGTCCATTCTCTAACGAAACGTCGCGTCATTTTTGTTATAATAAATATTTAAGTAACATTTACAAAATTACATGAAATTCATGTGTCTTGATATTTGCATGCTTTCCCCCCCCCCCCCCCCATGACATGCAATTGTTAATTTAGGCCTCCTCACTTTTAATACCCACGAGCCGCCACTGTTTACATTGATTAGCTGTACATCACATGATGAGGGGTTAACTATTCAATCTAAACAATTGTATTCACTGAAATGTTTTTGTTGTAATTAGGGTCGTATATCCTACTATTTTAGATTTCTAAATTCAAAAATAACTTTGCATTTAGAAAGTTAGAAAGGCGATATGTATTGGATTGTTGATTTTCAAACACACCATGGAACGTAATTTCATACTTCATCACTCTCGAACCCTTATTATCAAGCAAGGTTTAGAAACTAAAAAGAATTATCTTTATAAAGACTATTATGACCAAATTTGCACTTTTAACCCGATCAGCTCCGTGGTTACTGGATGCATTTAAGTTAATCAGTGATTAACAAATTATTTAGATGCGATTTACGTATCTAAGATTTAACCCGTTTTGCGTATTTAAAAAAGTGCAGAAACTAAAACCGTCCTGTGAAACACAATTCAATAAAATTATCGTTGTATAATATATAGGAACTAAAGTTGTTGTATTTGATGTAACTGACAAAATAATTAAATTTTAATGAAAATAACATCTTCCAATTTAAATGATACTGAATGCTCCAACCAAGTTTTTTTTTCTATTTTCTTAAAAACTTAAAACTGTAATGAATTTTTTGTCAAGTATCTTGAGTAAGAAATAAAATACAATATTTTTCACAAATTAAAGGCTTTATTTCCGTCTTCGAACATTATTATTATTATTATTTATTTATTTTTCAATTTTTTCTTCTTTTTTTTTCTCAATTTAATTTTAAGGTCCTTATTTTTTGTTTGGAAGGTTCTTGGAAAGTTCTTAAAAAGTCCTTGAATTTGTTTTCAAAAAATCTGTACGAACCCTGTCAATTGTAAGACTCTTCTACAAATGCTCCAAATTACCTTTTATGTGTGGTCTAAGAAACCTTTATACTCCTCTAATTTTCTATTTTTGCTGCTCCTAAACACTTGAAGCTAATCCCCTTAAATTGTTAAAGATATTCTGGTGATGTGCATGGTTTTATTTTATCCCATTTTGGATGAAATGCAGTGCTTTAACTTTTGAAGGGTCTACTGTACAAATAGAGTACATCAAAAACATAGTTTTTCTGGGCATAAATCCAAGAGTTCGAAAAAGTTGTCTTTAGTAAATAGATACTGAAAGAACAAAATTTGAAATCAAAAAGTATTGGACCCTTACGCATCAAGGTCAAACTTTTGAAAATTTTATTTTTGCTTATTTTTCTAAAACATCACTTTTAAGATTTATATTTTTTTGTAGTCTGTCAATATATGATACGTAAGCACTAACTAATCGTTTGTTATTTAGATAATTAAGATATTTTAAATGGAAGGGGAAAGTAGAGGGGGTATTATTTCACTCAAAATTACTTTGACCATTACAGCCGTACGGTCCAATTGACTAGAACGTGCGACATAGTGAGTGCACCTCTCCCGCAATGTGCAGCTCTTAGCTTATTAAAATGACTCGGAACTTGCCAAGTGAACATGGTTGCACTTCGAGTTCCACTCTTGACCTACCCAACTACCGGCAAGGGTATTTTTTTTTTTCACAAAAATATTTATTTGTTTTGTGCTTCTTTGCTGTTACTAAATGCACTTCTCTTTTATGGATAAATGCAGACATATTTCTGGACATAAGTGTGGGTCAAATCAAACCATACTTGGTTTCTGAGGTACAAATCTCTTGGCTACCTCAGTCATAAGCTATCTACGCTGCTCAATCGCTTGTGGTTGGTTGGTTGTTTTCAGATTATCTGGCGCCGTCAGCAACACGAGGGCTATAATGCGCCGAAACATTTGTCATTAGACAAGCCAACATACATTTACAAAAACACCCATGCCTAACACGGGACTCGAACCCGCAACCTCGCGGTCTAGAAGCTAGCACGCTAACCACTCTACCGTTTGGTTGGCCAATCGCTTGTGTGCGACAAAAGAAATTTCGCAAGTTCAATGTGGTACAGTATCTAATTTAATAAGTGTACTGATAAATTTTCTACTGGTATTTACGCAGGAGAGGTGGAGGGACTTATCTTGCTAGAGTTCCAGTCAATCGACTTAGAATAATCAGTGGCGGAACTGATAGTTGGAGGCAAGAAAGCGCACACCATTTTTTCCATAAAAATTTTTAGTCACACTTTTAATATGGTCTCAAATTAATTTCCCTTGTATGCTTCCTTTTGTCAAACTACATTGCTATAAGCAAGTTTTTATAATGGGCAAAAAATCCATTGTGCTGTATCACTGGATGTATTGTAGATGATTTTCAGATATCTTGATTATTGCACTGCCTTGAAAACTTGTTTTGATCCATCTGTGAGAGAATTTTCCTTCTTGATAGCAAACCAAACTATCACAGGCTTCCCACGGTCATTGAAAGTCATTAAAAGTGCTTAATATTTTTGAACTTATTTTCAAGGCCTTGAAAATGCTTTGAGGTGCTTAAAAGTCCTTGAAAATGTTTAGAGATCCTTAAAAGTCCTTAATTTTTGCAGATGTTGTGTGGCCAACAGCAAAATTTATAAAAATGCAACTCGGGCCCCGCGTGACCGCCACGTATTTGCACTGTATCAGAATTTTCCGACCAATTTGTAACTTTTTTGGCAGAATATACTTTATTAAAAATTTATATATAGACATGATGTCTGAAAACAAATTTTCAAAAGTCCTTAAAAACATTGATTAGGTCCTTAAAAGTCATTGATTTTAATTCTGTGATTGGAGTGGGAACACTGCATCACTTCAAAAGGAATGTAACAATCTGTTTCCAGTACATGTGAGGGTTCTTTTGAGATCTTAGAATCTCATTGACAGCGGTCGACCACCTACAATTACGTGCCAGCAAGATCTGGTGGACGGAATCCCATAAATGCAGCTAGAGAAATATTTATAAGATACTTTTGATCTTTACCGAGAACTGCTTCATCTAGAAGAGGAACATCACTCAATGCATTCAAACTCAACAATTGATAAATTTTCGCAATTACAAAATGCCTTGCAATGGGACCAAAAAATGTGTTAGGTCCTGAAGTTTCCCCATCCGAATACTTAAACAAATTCTTGAATAGCAATTCATTGAAATAAAAAAGACGGACGATTGTAGGGGTCTACGAAGATGCAGTTCCAACCTCCGTATGATTCCGTTCCTGGAACAAGTGTTTGTTGCTGTTCCTTCATATCCGACGACATCCACTTAATCACAATGATGGCTAATCAGGGCAGGACCTACACTTTAACGTGGATTCCGAACCACATTGATCATCCCTGCCAAACCTGGCATGCGAGGTCAGAGTGTTAACCACATCAGATGATGTTTTACAGATCTGGAGAGAGTTTGCCAATGATGGCTCCTTCCTTACACAAAAAAATGTTTATTAATATATAAAGATGTATACACTTGAATACATGTCCAGCAATGCAGGGTCCACTAATAGGATTGTGGAGAATGTAAGGACCAGGCGGGAATCAAACCCGTGGCATCCAGCATGCTTGGCCAAAACTATAACCGTTACACAAAAGCGATTGCCCGTGTCAAAGGGAAGCTGCATTCCTTGACAGTGCTCTGAAAAAGGGATTTTAAAGTGATGTAAAATCATTAGAAAAGCGGACTATTATCAGGTGTCCAGCCTTTGTTTAGGCAAATTTTGCAGTACTCTAGCGCCTTGGAAAGCCTAATACGACTATTACCTGGCCGAACGAATAAGTTACTAAAAGAAAGACGGTTGTGTGTGTGATATGGAAACCTTCTAAATCCTCGAAGAATAATGGAATAATTGTTACTTACGTATTATCTCGTCGAACGTTGACAATTGAAAAAGTTTTCCATAGTTATTTTGTAAGTCGTGCCAATGCGGTCGGTTCAGATGGAAGGATGTTCGGTTCATTTCGCAGATGAAGCTTTCAACGTGACGCTGGCCTGAACCGACTCTCTGAGGAAGCCAAGTGATTCGAAATTTTTTGACAATGGTCGATAGGCAAGTACCGAATACAAGAAATCTTTTGTTTGTCTTTCGAAAGAGTTACAAAGTTCAAAAAATTTCAAAAAATGTGTATTATACTGTGCTTATGTTTATCTAGAGGAGTGAAAAAGGCTTATCAATTGCTGTTTATTAAACATTCTCTTTTTAGTTGTACTTTATTGAAGTCAGAATTTAATAGTGAAGCCAGATCCACTTCAGTACAACTCTGGTGAATTTCAATAATATTTAAAATCCATGTTATACGAAATCGTTAAAAAAAAATTATGTATTGAAATAAATAAAAACTAAAAATAATAAAAAAACAACAACATGAAAACTAAGTTTTTACTATAAATCCTTTACATGCATTTTCAACTTTTATGCTCAATTGCATTAAACTTTTACTGCTTTCTCCTCGTGTACATATATTCATTCACTTTTAATTTTGGTTTCTTCATAGAAAGATAACAATCGATCAGGTTGTGGTGAGAGTTTCCCGGATATTCTAGCACTCCGAGACCCCATTGGAAGGCTTTCATATTGCCAATTTATTTTCAGTATTCCATATCTTATTCTAAAAATGTTTCGGTGCAGTATGGCCCTCTTACGCCAGAAAATACTGCAACATAGGAAACCTCGCATTGAATCTGATCATTGTTACATAGCAGTGAATTAGACTTTAATTTAGAAAAGAATAGCTTGGTAGCTATTTCAAGCCTAGATACGTAATAGTTAATTTTTAAGAGCTCCATTAGATACTAAATTCTTCGAATGCAAAATGTCTACATATGTACACTGGAGGTAGAGTACCCCCCAAAAAAATCAGAACGATGGCTATATCTTCGGTTCTAATTATCGTAGAATCTTACGGTTTGCACCAAAATGTTTTGCTTACGATTTTCGATATATCTGATGCAATTTTTTTTTTAAGGGACCGTTTACTAAGTAAAAGTAACGCTATCTTCGAAAATTTCAATACGAACCCTTATTTTTTATCATTTCATTCGATTTAGAACACATCATTTACTCTAAATACCAAATTTCAATGCATTATGTTGAAAAACACGTCACTTATGAGCGAAAATGTTTCGACCATTTTTTGACCGATCTTCAGGGAGAATTTCCATAAAACGAAAGGTATTTTTAAGGTTCTACTTCACAGCGGGAGAAATCGAACGGTCAGTACGGCGTTTCACGAAGTTAAAAAATACAAATATTAGTTTAAAATTATATAGAAACTACTTGGTTTTATAGTGTCATGTTTAAGATTAATACAAAAATAGCAAGTAAACGCAAAAGTAACATAATTTATTTACAACGTTAAAGATGTGCATTCTTCACACGAAATAAATAAAATATCGAAAACTGTAATTGCAGAAGTATAACGTATACTACTGATAATTAGAAAATTAATAAATATAAAATGTAGGTATTACTAAACAGTATTCAGCAAAGCGTGATTATTTTACAGAAACATTTCACTGTAAACACAAATGTAACTTGATCGTTGAAATTATTTATAAAATAAAAAAATCACATGATTCAGTAAAATTTTTAAAGGATAACTTATTGAAATTGCTTAAAAAATGTTGATTTAAATAAATGGAATTTAATGAAAGTAATTTTTTTTTTTTTAATTGTATAGTGCCCCATCGTGATCGATAACTTGTTGCATCCATCGGGGCAATGAATAGATCAAACTGAATTTGATGTCCGGATCAGCCCGTAAGGATTTCCAAGAGTTTTCAGCAGCTCTCCATACTTCTGCAGTTGATTCAATCCTGGCTTTCCATAATGCCCACAAATTTTGCATGAGCGTAATTCCCGAATAAATGACTTGCGATGTTCAAATTTGATATACGGGGTGGTGATGGCCATGGGAACTGGTTTTCGTTAAAATCGGGCATTCGCCTAAGGTTGAAATCATGAAAAAATCATGTTTTTCAACTATTGCTAAAAAATGGCTTTACCGATTTTGATTAAAATTTCCGTGCTAGCCTCTTAAGGTCATTTCCCCCCTCTGGAATTCCCGTAGAAATGCGATACAAGCGTATGAAGTTGAAAAATGTTCAATAGTGTAACTCGGAGCTCTCTGTGCTTGAGTATCACCCAAAATCGATTGAATTTTTTTTTTCTTTCTTGTTTCATGCCCAAGAAAGGACATTGTAACCCCCCCCCCCCTGTTTTCTTCTTTATTTTTTTAGCATTTGTAAAAATTTTTACCAAACACGGTAAATAACACCATACCTAATTTTAATGCAATGACCAATATTATAGTGTAATTGAACGTTGTGCGGTTTTCCACACCTCTACTTTACCTTGAATTAATCTTTGATTGTTTTCAAAAGTCGTCTACTATACGGTCCCTTAAAGTGAGCGTTTTTTACATTTTCGCTAAAAAATCGAGAACTAAAGTCAAAATGGAAAGAAAAAAATTGTGTGCGTGTGTGGGGGGGGGGGGGGGGAGGGGGGGTTAGACCATGGCTAATCTAATGAAAGCAAAAAAAATATATGTTTCTATTCAAATTTTTTTTTTAAATTTTTTTATTAATTAATAATTAATTATTAAAAAAGAAATTGATGCAAAAGTTGATTGCTATTTATGTTTGGCCATTTGCAAACTATTTTTTGAAGAAAAATTACTGAAATATATTAATTATTTAAGTATTTATGGCCAAAAAACCAACTTTTTTATTTAACATTAATTTATCATTTTCTTTTTATCATTTAAATTACAAACCATTCATCAGAAAATTACATATTTTGTATTTCGCATTTTTTTCTAATGCTGAATCCAAATATGGGATAATATTATGAGGTTGCCATTGAACTTTTTAAAGTTTGGTTCTGTTTTAATATGTAGATGACCCCTCATGATAAAAAAAAAAAAGTATATGCAATTATTAAAAACCTTCCACGATTTACAACGGTACCTTTTGTTCGTTATTTCAACAATTAGAGCACAAGATATCGCCATCGTTCTGATTTTTTTTTTTTTTTTTTGGGTACTGTACCAGGCAAGAACAAGGGGGTGGATTTAGCCCCTCCTTCCCCTTCTTCTCTCTCCACTTTGAAAAAAAAAAGTGGCTTAAATTTCACAAGAAAAAACCTTGTCAGGTTTATAATATTAAAAAATCGTTCATTTGAAAATAAAAAATGTAAAACTATTAACAATACTTCATGAAATAAAATGCATTTCTAAAAATCAATGTTTAAAAAAAAACTTCAGCCGTTTTACACACTTTCTTCTACTATATACACTCTATAAACACTATAAACTCTCTACTGTCTCTTTTGAAAAGTTAAAAAAGTGGACAAAAAGTGTAAAATTCACAGGAAAAACCCTTATCAGGTGTACAATATTAAAATAGTAATCATTTGGTTATAAAACATCTTCCATTTGAACATAAAAAATGCTCAATACACTTTTTCAAAAATCAAGGTTTTAACAAAAACTTCAGCCGTATTAAACCCCTCCTTCCACTATATACCGCTCTACAAAAACTACTCTCCACTATCCACTATCTCTTTTGAAAAGTAAAAAAAAAAGTGTAAAATTCACATTCAAAAGGCCTATCAGGCGTATAATATTAAAATAGTATTCATTTGGTTATAAAAAATAATTCATTTGAACATAAAAAAATGCCCAACTATTAACAATGTTTCAGGAAATAAAATACACTTTTTCAAAAATCAAGGTTTTAACAAAAACTTCAGTCGTTCTAAACCCGCTACTCCTACAATGTGTGCTCTACAAAATCTTTTAAATAATCATCGCCCATGCGTTTGTGGGTGGTTACTGTACAACCTGAGCTGTGTTTTTAAAATGTTTACTTGCAGAAATAGGGTATGAGGTCCAAAACAGTTACGAAACTTGTTGAAATTAGGTTTGCTTTCGTACATCGCTTTTTACACCTGCTCGGGATCACACAACATATTATCAAAACACGTGCATATTTCGGGTAAATATTTGTTTCCCCGAGTTGATGTGATAACATTTTTGATAGGAACTGTTCTCAGACTTTAAACCCAAAGTTATCTACAGACGAAATCCTTTCACTTTCATTGTGTTGGAAATGGGTTATTTCTGTTTCTTTTGTTGATAAAACGTTTAGATTAAGTAACCAAAATTTACAATTGCTTTTATATCAAGAACCAAATTGCGATTGTTCTGAAGCAATATTTAATTACGGTCGAATTTTTTTTATTATAGTCAAACCCCGTTAACGCGAAGTCGATGGGGCCGCTCAAATTGTTCACTTAAATCGAATTTCGTATTAAACGAATAAAGTAGCGTTAAGTTTTAAGTACAGGGAACTGCTTTTACTTCGCTTTAAACGGAATTTCTTGTTAAGCGATTTCACGTTAACGGTGTTTGACAGTAGTTTCTTCAGAAAAGGGAAAAACTGACTCTTAATTTGAAAGACAACTATAAGAACTAACTCAAGGAGGGAGCCTGAGTACTAGTACCAAAATTTTCGTATCTTACCATTCCGTCTTCCGAGCGAGAAACTATTGGAATGTATCAGCGTTGCCACAGTGCGTGGTATTTTCTATATCACGCATTTTTCTATATTACACTGTCATAGGCTCCTCCAGGAAGTTACAAGGGGATGCACTTGCACCCTCCGTCCCTGAATTTTGGAAATTAAAAATAATGTGGAGAAAAGTGGTATGATTCGAAAGAAATATGGAAGTTTTATGATATAGGTTTTATAATATTCACTGTATTAGAAATTTAATTCATAATTTTTAATTAAAATTTCATTAAGATGCACAAGTGAAAATTCGAGGTTAAAACAAAAAATTAACTGCCTTGCAAACCCCATGGGTACCTCCTGTAAATCCATGAAAATAATTCTGCCTGAGTCCATGCGTGTTTTTTCTTTTTTTTTTTTCTTTTTTTTTTTCTTCTTACATATTTTTGTTCTTATACCTCTTTAAAAAATGGTACATATTTAGTTTTAAAGTAATAATGATACTGTATATCTATAGTTAAAGTAATAACGATATATCCTTATACTCGAGGTAAAAATGTCACAAGTATGTTACTTATGTTCAAAATGCATTGTAAAGAATTGTTATACCAATGAGTTTTGAATCCGACATCTGATTCCAATGCTCCTGGTACACCTATAACGCACATCCATGAATTTGAAATTTTGTCTGTTTCTACAATAAACTTGATCTAAACTAAGGATATTCGTATAGTATATTGCTACGAATCTGTTCAGGCGCGGATTTAGTGGGGGTGAGGGGGGTGCGACCGCACCCCCCATGAAGTATCTCGTCTAAATTATTTTTAAATGGCAGTTTCACCGAGTTCAAAGTAAAAAATAAAAATAAAAAAAAAAAAAACCCTTACATTTCATTAATTTTGTAACATCTATTTTTTATTTAATATCAATATCGATGGAAATCAGCAAACAAAATTAAGCTTTTTATGACATTCTTCATGCCTCATTAATACAGATTTTTAAGCCACTTAACCGAACTCCTTATTTCGTTACCCGTAGAAGGAATGGGCTTGAGAAGGGACAAGTAGATCGGGATTGTGTTGACCTGCAATGTACAGCTCAAAGAATCTTCACCCCTTGTGTGATTCTCAAATTAAAAAATGAATTTTGAAGGACCATTTAAAAATATCTTAATTTCAGCTTGATTTTCTCCTTGATCAGAGGCCAATTAATTATAAAGGTTTAATATCGGGGTGCCATCGCACCCCCTAAACTTCATTCGATGTACAAAAAATCATGCACTAAAATAGCTTTAAAAAAAAATCCTTTAATTGTAATTGGAAAATAAAATGCCTAATTCATAATTAAGAAAAAGCTTTGATCAAATCGGCACTATAGCATTATTGCAATTCTACAAAATCTTGCAAGAACTTACAGTTCCGATCAAGATTAAGACCAAGAAGTTTCTCTTCATTCTTTCCTAAAGATCTTAAAACAGCCCAGGGAAGGGAACAAAATGACCCCTTCTTTGTGTGACCTTGAATTTGAAGGACACAAACAAAGTAATAAAATTTGAGGGGTCATACTATCCCCTCCCTTGCACGTGACATTGCCCCATATCCCATATCACATGTGAGTTGCAAAATTACTAACATGCCTCTACTCTGGGGAAGAAGTAAATGGAATGGTCCTTCTTGCTTGAGTTGGAGGGTGCATGCTATGTCTAGATTGTTTGTTTCTTCAATTGGTATGGCAGTGCAAGATAATTAACAGTAATAAATAACCATGATAAGATTTTTTTAATATTACTATTTATTTTACAAAATGTAATATAACATTAACAATTTGTTTTAGTTTAGACATCTTCTTTTTCAAAATATGTTTGAATATTTCATTTTTGACCGAATCATCAGAAGTAGCGATTTATCCTACACACACATATTTGATATTTTATGTAATTATCAACGTAACTCTCAATTCAATACCATCAGTATATGAATAGATTGTAATAAAATATTTAATTCATATAAAAATGAACTGATTTTATTGGATTAACCCGTTGTATCTGCACCCTTTCATATGCAAAATCATTAAAGCCCTTTGATAAAGTCAAACAAAATTACTTTTTAAATTATAAAAATGTAATTTATCCTTAACAGTTTAAAGTGAGTTCCATATAGTTTTTAACTTCTTTTCAAAATATTGAGGATCGTAGCCTAGCACGTTTTTAAATGTTGCTATGCTCCAATCTCACTCACAAAAGAGGTATACTCCCCTACCATACGAAAAGTCATCGGGTCGAGCAATATTTAGCGCTCTGTAGTCTGTTTTCAAATTGAGTAAAGACTTAAAAATTTTTGACTAGTTATCGATTGGTGAGCTACTTCCTGATAGTTTTCCGATGTTTCTCTTATTTAAGATGTATATGAAGTCCATTTTCCCCTTGAAAGACCATCTGGTAGATGTTCCCTGCTTGATAAATAAACTAATCAGAATCTAACTTTGTCCCGGTGCAGTATCATGTAGCACTTGTGCCTGGAAATATCCCATACAACGACATTTATTGCTACTAGAAGAATATCAAGTAATTTAACATAATTGTAAAACTGGTTAGCTTAGATTGCAAATTTGTAAATATTGCTCATTCGCAGCTTTTGGCAGTTTTCATTTGTTCTGTTAAATAAAAGTCAAAATTGTTTTGTATGAATTTATTATTTAAATATGAATGACTGAAATATTGGGACAATACCGATGTCTTACAAATAATTTAAATCAGTTAATGTTAAATTTTTTTTTAAATGTGTGTTTTTTTTTTTCTCTTTCTAATTCTAATTTCAAATGTGCTTTTGTAAGAGTGACTCAAACTTGATGGTAATATGACTGATAATATGTCTAATATGAGACACAATATGTAACCGATTTGAGATGCTACTTGTGATGAAAAAGCAGGTTCTATGGTTATATGAACATTATTATTATTACAATTTTACCTGCTGTAACTAATTTAGTTTGGAATTTTATTTGAATATAATGCAGAAATTTAAACTAATTTTCAGATGATATAAAGCTGTTTGTTTCAAAAATCTGCTTTTTTTTTTTTTTTTTTTTTTTTTTTTTTTTAAATATTAGGATTTGTGTATTGACGGTTTAAGATGGTCTTTGAGTACATTTTTCTAATTTAAGTTCCCTTAAATCATATTTATAAAAGAAAATATAGTGTTATGTTAAAGCAATCTCAAAATTTATATTAAAGTACAGGTTGGATATAATTAAAATCTATCTATTTAGAGAATTTTTGCAACTAAAGGAAAATATAAAACTTTAAGATGAAAAGGGCTTATATGGCTGTTAGTTTTACATGTTATTCCTTATAAATGAAATAATAAATCAAAATGAAATCAATCCAATGAAGTTTTAAATATATTGTGGTTCTTGAAGCGTAATTAGCAAAAATCCAAATAGTTATATCTTAAAGTTTTCATTTCAAAAATTTTATGATAATATTTAAACAGCATTACCAGATTTTCCCAGCAGTACTAATACAAAATTTCAAAAAGATTTATTAATTTCTACAGACTCCTAACTGATCTAAACAACACCAGTTTAATTATGGCCCGCCTGCACCTTAAAAACTTTCGCGGATGTCAGAAATAAAGCATATGTACCCATTGGTATTAGTAACCCCCTAACCAAATCAGAATTATATTAAAGTTTTAAAAGAAATTTATACTGGATTAATACAGAAAATCTTTATAGAATTAGATAATATTGTTGATGCGTATTTAACCAATTAAAAGAAATGAAAGTTTACATAATAAATAAATAAAAAATTTGAGAGCGCCATAGTAAAAACTATCTTATTTTCAGCGATAATTTTTTTTTTTTACTAAAAAACTGTACACACACGCACATTGAGGTCAACGCACTCACTCTTTTTTTATTATAAAGTTCGAATATATGTTAATTTAGTTAGAGCAGTCTTAGTAGTGCAACAATATGTAGAGTTAAGGTTAAGGTGACCTAACATTGGTAAGATTTTTTTTTTTTTAATTTTACTTATTTCACAAAATGTAATATTTCATCAACAATATTTGTTTAGATCTTTGTTTTTTCCGAAAAATGTTTAAATATTTCATTTTTGTCCGAATGATCCGAAGAAGGGACTTATCGTGCACACTGATATTCGATATTGTGTGCAATTATCAAAGTAATATTTGAATAGATTGTAATAAAATATTTCATTCTTATAAAAATAAACTGATTTTACTGAAATAAGCATTGTATCTACACCCTTTCATATGCAAAATCCTTAAAACCCTTTGACAATGTCAAACGAAATTATTTTCATAAATTATAAAAATGTAATTTATCCTTAACAGTTTAAAGTGAGTTCCATGTTGTTTTGTACTTCCTTTCAAAATATTGAGAATCATAGCCAAACACGTTTTTACTTTCAGTTACCCATATGTTTACATAGGGCAATGAAAGTGTATAGCATTTAGTAAAAAAAATCGATTTTTTTTTTCTTTTTCCCCTGGTTTTAAAACATCCTGATTTCAAAAAAGTGGTCTAGATAAAATGTCTATTTGTACGTGGTCAGCATAACTCCTAAACGAATTGACGTACGATAGTCAAATTTGGTGTGCGGGTTAGTGGTAGCCATGGGACCTACAATTAAGGTTGCGCAATCGTCCCCACCGAAATTCCCATAGAAATCTGATAAAAGCGGAAAAAGCTAAGAAACGAGTGCCTTTAACACTCGCTTTTCAACCTTGAGCATCGCCCATCAACGATTGATATTTTTCTGTTTTTTGGTCAAGGAATGACAGTGTAATGTCTATTGAATATCATCACCAATTTTCGCGTTTCGGCTTTTTTTCCCAGTTTTTTTTTTTTTTCTTTTTTTTTCTTCTTTTTTTTTCCCCCCTCTCTCTTCCCACATAAAAATATCGCCAAACCCTCGATTTTCATTTAAATAAAGGAAAATATGGAAACAGTAAATAATGCCGTATCAAATTTGAATGCAAAGATCAATATTATAGTGTATAGTCTCAAGTTTATGTAACTTATATTTTAATTTGCTAATGTGATGTCAAACACAGTTGAAAAGCCTTGTTTAACTTTGGAAATTATTAAAACTTTATGAGTATTGAGTTTAATGTACCTGCAGTGTTGTCTAAAGTCGTTAAAAGATCTGCCGCCTCTTTTCTGCATTAAATTATTTATGATGTTGAATATATTGGTTAATTAACTTGCATAAAAAAAGTTGAATTTTCAGTGTTGTTGAACTTTTTACACTTCACCTGATCTGCATGAGATATTTTTTTGAGCTCTTAACTATTCTTTTTCTAATAACAAATACTAAATATTTATAATGTAATTTTTTATTACATTTTCGGGGTAATTTGCTATATGGGACGCAAAAGAGGATGATCAAACCCTCTAATTTTTTTTTCTCCATTGAACCCTGGTAGTATCATACTAATTGATGATACCCCTCCCCTCCCCCTCTCTTCCAAGTAGAAAAATTATTACCGCGACTGTAACCACTCACGGTCATAATCGCACCCCCCGTGATTGACCTCTAAATCCGCCCCTGAATCTGTTAGGAAATATAGGGTATGCTTTTAAAAAACTATTTCAATCCTAGATGGCGCTACGGGTAATGAACAAGGCCTCAATACTAACAAAGAGTTCAAAAGGGAAAAAAATATTTTTGTGATATAATATGATAAAATATTTCAAAGTAACAGCTTAGAACAGCGGTTCCCAACCTTTTTCGTCCGGTGGCCCACCTATTTTGTGAAAAAAAAAAACACTTTGAGGTACACGACTTTATAGAGTATTGCGAGTGCGTGTGCTTCAGTAATATAGTAAAACACCAAGTACAAGGATTTAAGGATATTTTTTTATTAAGAAAAGAACTTTATTGCGGTCACAACTATGAGAAAACTAAAAAACAAGTGGTCAAAGTTATAAAAAAAAAAAAAAATCAATGAGATTTTTGACATTGTTTATCGCCCAAGAGAGAATCAATATTTGGATTAAAACTGGATAATTTTAGCCATGCTGTTGAATTCGTTCATTAAACCATAAAAAAAAAAAAAAAAAAAAAAAATACAAGCTAATGATTTGATTGTGGCTCATTGGAAAAATAAAGGGTACCGGGGAAGATATAATTTCATCATGTTCGAACGATTTTGTTTGTTTGTTTGATTGCCCCTCCCCCCCCCCCCCCTTTACGTATGCTCCAGTGGCGGTCCATGGTCAAAAATGTTACTGCAACCCGAAACATGCGACTCCACCAAAGAACCCCAATTCCCCCCGTCCCTACCACAAGCACACTTTCCACAATCATATATAAATCACACTTGAAATTTTTGAAAAAAAAAATTTATTTTAAAAATTGGATTTTTTTAAACTTAAAGGTAGATAATTAGTAATGATGTTTAAATAAAAAAAATTTCAATTTTATTCAAAAATTAATTAAATAATTAACATTGAACTCGTTATAATTAGCATATTTTTGAAAAGTGATTACTCGAGTTTTATAGGGCTAAGAAAAGAAATTATGGTTGGATATTGTTCGTAATATCATTCTTAATGTTATGAACATCTATATAGTATCTAGAATATATAGCGTTTTTTAATAGAATTTTGTTAACATTGAAAGTAGAAAAAATCACAATTTTTCTTAAAACTTTTGCATTTAAAAATCTAGCAAAATTCATTTTCTTTTCCAATAAATTTCATTGAGGTTCAAAACACCTAATAGTTAATGCAGATTGAATTCTCAAATAATTTTTCAAAAAGGTTATATCAAACTTACAGTTAACACTGTTCAAAAGAAGTTTCAGGTGCCCAAAACACGATTTTTTTTAGATAATGAGTTTAAAATATTAAAATTTATTTTCAGAACAAAATAGTATTTCTAACTAATAAAATAACTCTCTAGCCTTCAGATGGTATCATTATCTTGCAGAACTTCCATTTACAGATTGTTTTAAAGCAGAAATTCTCAAAGGCAGCCAAAAGTCGGAAAATTGCTGATATGGCTGCCACGCAACACATTACGTGGAGGGGATGCTCTATTGGATTCCATTGGTTACCATGGCAATGAATGGCGACTTTACAGCCGAAACACTTTTCAGGAACACATGGCTGCCGTTCGGAGATAGATCACCTTGATTGGAAGCGTTTCCCCCCCCCCCCTCCTGAATTTAGTATTGAGGCAAGAAGTTTGCTATTTATCGGATTTTTGTACACTTACCGTAGAAATTGGATCTTCATTTTAGAAAATTTTAAAATATATAATTTTAGTTTTGAGCTAATAAATTTAGATGCAGCTCGGCTGCACTGGTTGTAGTGCACGAGCCGCCACTGGTATGCTCTGCTCCTCCTGGCAAATAATCCTACCAAAGAACAAGCTGGTGAATAGCAATTTACTTTTACAAAAAATTAACTTGTGAATTATTTAGTTTTTTTGATTTTTCCCCCCCTTTTCTATTTATTTAAAATTTCGAAGGAATGTTACTGGTTATGATGATGACAATAACAATAATGATATTTATGCTATGGAGTATATTAAACTGACATGTTAACAGGCTATTTTTGTTATACAATATGGCTGTATCCAAATCGCAAACTTCTGACCAACCTTCGCTGCTACAAGGAAACAATCACTCTAGCGTGCTTTAACTAGAAAAAATGTTTCTCCTGTCAACTATTCTTAATACATTTTATATTTCGTTAACACTGCAATAAAAATATTAAATATGGCCAACTAATCAGTCTGTGTCATTTCTATAGACATCGCCAACAATGTATTTCGCAATAGGAACTAGGGGTGTGTAACATCACACAACTCTCAATTACACTATAAAACTGGCCTCTACATTTAAATTTGACGTGGAATAGTGTTATAACTATTTTCATTCATTTGAAAGTGACTAATTTGGTTATATTTTTGGCAATAATTCTTAAAAAAAAAAAAAAAAAAAAAAAAAAAAGCGAATTTCCCGATGTACGCTTCGATAATTCTTACTTTATACTTTCTTGTAAGTAAAACAGAGGAGAGGAGAAAAACGGTAATTGATGAGCGATGCTCAAGGGAGAACTCTGTGTTAAAGACATTCGTTTTTTACTTTTTACACCTTTATAACATTTTTATGGGAATTTCGGAAAAGGAGATATTTAGAACACCTTAAGAGGCAATTACCAAATAGATTTTGATCAAAATCATTGGAATCATTTTTTATAGCAATTGCTGAAAAACCTGATTTTTTTTATGTTTTGTGCATGCGCAATATTGACGAAAACCTTAATGACAGGTCATGGTAATGGTGGACCCAGCCAGGGGGCGCGGGGGGCGCGCGCCCCCTCCTCAGATGGAGCCTTTTTTTACAAATTACAGAAATAAATAATAATAATAAAAATAGATACATATATTTTTTTTTTCCAAGTTTTTTTTTCAATAAGTTCACGCAACAATTATATTTTAACCTTCATCTAATTTCTGAAAAAAGTAAAAAAAAAAAAAAAAAAAAAAAAAAAGAGATCTTATTTTGGTACCAAGATTCCATTTATAGCCTTCTCTCTTCCCATTCAAATGGATGTTGGAAGACTGTACAAGTATTCAAACCTCCACCCTCTTGACCTTAAAGATATCTTGGACCCCTGATACCCGATCCTTTTTCTGTCGAGTGGGAGGAAGAGATTTTGACTCACATGCGTAATGTCCAACGCCAACCAGGGGGGGGGGGGGGAATAATGAGAGGTTGACTATTTGGGTTATCCCCGGAAATGGCCACCCCTCTTCAACTGGACATGGTAATAGGCTAAAATTAAAACTTTTGAAAGAAAGGAAGAGGAAGGTTATTTATTAACTGCATAAGAACTCGTCCAGCTCTAATTTCTGCTTCGGCTTGTAAATAAGCGTCATATTTGAATTTCGATTAACAATCCTCTCTTGCGCCACACTGGAAATGTATGCCAATTGTTTTTTTTACATAAAATTAGACTTATAAACAATTTTGTAAGAAGTATTATCTGTGTAAAGTAGCACTACCAGTAGCTGAATTAATTATTTTAAAAAAAAATATCGCTTTCAAACCCTGTACGAAAATAAACGAATGAATTAACAAAATAAATGTTTGAAAAGTTTTGTACAAATATTCACCTGGACATGCTTTCAAATTCTGTTTTGTGTGTGTGTGTGTGTGCAGAAGTAATGCATGAAATATTGCACTTTATAAGTAATTATAACGCTTACTTCATAATATATATACATACTTTTAGAGAAGGCTAAGATTATTCTAAGCCTATTCTTCCGAAACATATTTTTTACGAAACTTCTGATTCTTGTTCAAAAGTTTCGTGAAAGAAGTAAAATTATATTGCAACTCAAAATGAAGTTCTTAAATTTTTTTAAATACAATGATCCTCCTACAATCTCTCTCTTCCAGTTATAATTGAAGAATTGGAACAAAATATTTCAGTATGTGATGTTTTTTTAATTTGTCATGGATTGATATAATTTACCTATTTTGTTTTCATTATTTAAAAAAAAATGCCCAGTTTGGCGATTATTCTAAAAAAACGCCGCTGAAACGGTGAAAATTGTTATATAGTTTTCAATAAACACTGCATTATCCTTTCTTTTAAGTGCAACAGAGCAGAAACAGTCGTTGATGGGCGTTCGCCATTATCTCATTTCTACGGAGGTGGGAATGATTAGAACACCTTTAAAGGAATATTTATAGCGATTTTAATCAAAATCGTTAAAACCATTTTTTGGTAATCGCTGAAAAACGTAATTTTTTCAATATCAGCTACTTAATGCACATGTGCAATTTTGACGAAAACCGTAATGCCAGGTCCTATGGCCATCAATAACCTGTGCATAAAAATTGAACATCGAAAGTCAATCTGTTTTGGGAGTTATGCTGATAACTAACAGGCACAAACATTTTTTTGCTCTCATCACGTTCCAAAACGTGTAGAAATGCAATAAAATCGATTTTTTTTACCGAATTCAATACTTTTATACCATACGGGTAATTGAAAGTACAAAAAAAATATGGATGTATAAAATAGCACCAAATATATATATTAGTGCTGGTAAAATAGTACCTAAGACCATAAGAAAAACAAAAAATTGGTTCGTTGATCAAACTTGGCAAAAATGTTCTATATTTGTCATGAAAATGATTATTCAAATGAGTCCATAAAAATATCTAGCAAAGAAGGGGGGGGGGGGGGGTTTGGGGGGGGGGCAGGGGGGCTTTATGGCTGAAAAATTAATTTTGGAGCAATCTAGGCATGTGACACATGTTTTTATGTTTTTAGAGTACTTTTTTTTTGTACTGAATCGAATGAAAAAGAGCAAAACGATATAACTAATCTAAATAAAGTTACAGTTCTTTTTTATAAACGAAAACACATGTAAAATCCAAGGAAAGGTAATATACGACATTAAAAAATAAAAAATTGGTTCGTTCATGAAATATTTGTCATGAGTATAAAGAAACAAAGGAGTTCATAAAAATATCTAACATAGAAGGATGTTTTTTGAGGAGTGGGAGGGGGGAGTTTTTTTGTTTTTTTTTTAAACTGAAAAGTAATCTTTGTGTAACCTGGGTTACCACCTTACGCTAAGATAGCGAGTCAGAAATGTGACGAGGGGGGGGGGGGGTCAATCAATGGATACGGATTATCTTGAAGTATATTTTTAAAACACTGCATAGATTTTTTTTTTTAAACTTTTTATAAATATTCGATTTTATCATTCGATTTTACTCAGGTGTTGTGCCCCCCCCCCTCAGGAGAATCCTAGATCCGCCACTGGGTCATGGCTACCACTAACCCATACACCAAATTTGAACAACATAGGTTAATTTGTTTTTGAGTTATGCTGACCACGACACACAGAAATTTTTTCTAGATCATTTTTTTAAAGACAGGATGTTCCAAAACGTAGAGAAATGTTTAAAATTTTTTTTTTTTAAATCGATTTTTTATTACTGAATACAAAACTTTCATCCCCCTGTGTTAAATTGAAAGTAAAATGTTATTTAAAAATGATTAATTAAAAACCCAGATTTCATCTACAATCGCACCGTCTCAAAATGTTCAATGTAATTCGAACCAACGCAACGTGATGTATTTCGAAGCGTGCTGTATTTCATTTCTGAACAGGTGTTCGTTAGGATATCATCTGAGATCCCAAAACTGCCATTCTGTCTATATATCTTCTTCCGCGTAACCACGACGTCACACGCCTGACCAAACACATCACGACTGGAATGGTATATCTAAACTAATATTAGAAATTCTTGGAATCAGATGCGGAAGCGATTTCGGGATTATACAGAGCTTTTGACTTATACGTAGACAGAATACATATCACTGTTGATTACTAAAATATCGCTTCTATCATTCAGTATAAAGAATGACTCAAAAGTAAAAGGACTTTAACAAAAAATCTATAATTTACGAACATTTAGGAGTTGAAAATTTTCATAGAAGTGATTAAAACTAGATTTTTTCTAAGTACATAAAAATATTTTTTTTATTAGTGATGTCGTCTTACATCATATTTCAATGATTAGGTGTCCAAACCCTACTTAATTTACTATGGGTAGGGGCTCATAGGTAACCTCAGCGCCATCTTTTGAGGAAAATTTAACTATTTTTCCTTTATTTGAAAAAAAATTAATTTTTTTCCCTAAAATTTTTGTCGAAACCTCACCTTCCGACTCTCAAATATTCGTGAATTATCCATTTTTATCGAAAGTCTTAATTTTTGATCCTCATTATGTATTATCAGATATAATAGATTTTTATTAAATTTTGAAGAGAACATTTTTACGCAATTTGATTTTAAATGAATTGAGTTATTACGAAAAAAGATTATATCATGACACAGACCAGATTATCAAGATTCAATTAAAAAAAAAATCGAAACTTAGATTATTAAAATAGTGACGAGGTTGTGACTAATTTAATTTAGTTAAAATGGTGTCTTTTTTTATTTCGCGTTTTCTTCTCCCATATTCAAAAGAGAAAATGAAATGTTGATAGATGTAGTATTTTGAATGCTACGTTAGTATGAAAGTTATGCATGTTTGCGACTTTTGCAACTCATCAGGACTTGTGTACAATCACTAAATACAGAGATGTTAAAAAACGCTTTGACTGGTCAATGTTCCTCAGGAGAATTACTAGTAGCGTAACCATGCAAAATCATAATTTTCGCATTCATTTTTAGGCGCAGTATTTTAAACAATAGCTTTAAAAAATACGATATCTTTATGTTTTTTTTTAATTATTATTCAAAAACTTCGCAAAATATTTTATTTAATATACTATTTTTTTTGTTTTTGTTTTGTTAGATAGTAGTAAAAAATACTACAGCTGAAAAGCTGGCAACCTTGGTTTTTAAAGTTGCGTTAGATTCGAAGTCGATTTAAATGCTGTTGTTTGGTTGGTTGGTTGTATTCAGATTATCTGGCGCCGTCAGCAACACGAGGGCTATAATGCGCCGAAACATTTCGTCATTTAACAAACCAACATACATTTACAAACATCCATGCCAACACGGGACTCGAACCCGCAACCTCGCTGTCTAGAAGCCAGCACGCTAACCACTATACCAATGCTGTTGTTTGAAAAGATCATGTGATATTTTAAAGATAGTAACTCATAATTTACTGATTTCCAGGATCATGCAACAAAGCTTTCACTGACGGACGGTTTTCAGTTATTATGTATTTTAGTAGCAATCAGCAAGCGTAGCGAGCTTGGGGGCGAGCGTTAACGAGCAGGCGATTTGATTGCGAATCTATCTCCCTAGTTTGTAAAATAATCCCCGGGGATTGACAAGCGTTAGCAAGCAGGGGACGGACGACCCTTGTAACAAAAAAAAAAATTACAAAAATGCCATAAATACATTCTTTTTAGTCTGAATAATTTGATTTTTATCAATACCAAACTATTGTAATTAATTAAAGTCACATAAAATGGAATTACATTAAATTCTGTTTAAAAACTCAAGCATTTTTACAATTGTTTATGTCGAAAATTGAACCACGGCGATTTTTCTCGAACTAACCTTTTAGTAGCAATCAGCAAGCTATATTTTTTTGGAAAAAAAAAAAATTCTTAAGAAAATAGTACTTGTGCAATTCGCTTCATCATTTCAAAAATCTTTATAAATACATAAAAAAAAAAATGCGAAATACTATCATAACCATTACAGAATAATTTTTCGAGAATGCCTAATGGTTATCTCTTACGTAACCTCTTGATCAATAGTTTATCGTGTGTATTGGTTTCATCCGTAACCGGACAGACGTAACCTCTAAGAGTTTCTCGTCTCTATAGCAACCGAGGATTGCAGTTGCTGTTGATATAAACTGACAATACGAAAACAAAAGAACTACCGCTGTAAACTGTAAAGTACTTTTTATTCAAATAAAGAAAGAAGACATATTACACTAATATAGTAATCCAAATTTACGCTAGTACGAATTCGATTGTTGACAATCACTCAAATATTTGACAATTCAAAACACGCATATTTTATTTTTTACATTAAAATACATATTGGGATTTCATTAAAAAGTATTGAATTTTCAACACATACATTTATTAATCGCAATGAAGTTGAGAAACTTGATGACTAGATTCGACAAAATACCCTTGCGGCGTTTTGTCTTCCAGTGGTAGTTTTGAACTGATGCTCAAATAATAATAACGTCTGTTAATGCCGAATGCGTTACACATAATTTATTTTTGAGGTATTTTTCTCAGATGAAGGCCTCATAAAAGAAGCGAGCGATTTCATTCTCTTACAGACAAAAAAAAAAAACAATTGTTTTTTATTCTGAATGGTTTCACGAACCACTTAGAACCTTTTCGCAGACCACTTGTAGCTCGCGGACAATGAATTGAAAAACCAAAGATTACCCTTCAAATTTTCATACACTCTATCGTATGCAATTTTTGTCATGAGCTAGAATTTTTGCATACGATAGAGTATTTGAAAAATTGAAGCGCCTAAATCTTTAGTATAAACATAATTTGCGCCTTAATAAGTTTATGAGATGGCATTTCTGGTTTGATTTGGACAAATGATACAAGAAGAAAAAGTGTTTCCTTAAAACTGAATTGGAAGTGATCATTGGCAGTGATTGAGTGTCAAGAAGTGCAAGTGATGCAGAAAACTGAAAAATTTTAGCAATATCACAGTTAAAAAGAGTAAAAATTTAAAATGCAAGAAGAAGTGTATACTTTTAGGTTAATTGTACGGCTGATGAAAAATGGTGAAATGTTGAAAAAAGACAAGGAGGCAATTCGCTCTTTCCCCGTACCTTTTGCTCATGCAGATCTTCATCACCATAGAAGTAATGTAGAAGAACCTAGACAAAAATATTAGACCACATGAATAAACCTAATACTCTATGATTTTACCGAGGATGCACACTTATAGCAGAAAAGTGTTCTGTTTTTATTTTTTTATTTTTTTATTATTATTATAATTTTTTTATTCAAATAAAAATATTTATTTTTCAAAGTTTTCTTTGAATTTCTCCACAAGTAGCTTACTTTTATGTGTTAAAAACAAAACGAAACATTTGCATAATCTATCGTTTATTTGCACACAGTTCATATAACAATTGGATAGTGCAAAATATAAACTTTTAGACAAAATGGAATGATTAAGTGGATCTGAATATTTAAATATAAAAAAATATTGAACTACGGTTCAGGTTATATGGGGCAACCATCGAGCAAAAATGATACTTATCACAAAAAAAGATAAGAAAAGTCTTCTACATTGAACTCAACAATCTGTTTTGACACGAGACTTGGAACAGATTTGTTTTCCTAAATTCACTGCAAAGCAACTCAAAAATTCGATAAAGAACGTCGACAACGTCACTTTGGTCCGACTGCGTTTCGTAATATGACATTAACGACAATATTGTGTTCTGCTTTTTGCCATCTTTTATCTGTTAATTCGTCTAGGAAAGTACACGAGTGATTGGTATGTGAGTTTGTTTACGGAAACTTGTTTAGTCTGTTTGAAGAGTGAGAAGGGTTTATTAGATGGTGCTGGTGATGAAAATTGGATGTAGAACAAGCGATAAATAGTATCTAGAATTCCTGATTCTTGATAGAGCTATCTGGTGCGATGATAGCTCAAAAGTAATTGCTTAACCCTTTTAATAAACGTTATTTATCGTCCTATAAATAAGAGAATAGGGTCACTTATGCTTGAAGATTACACGTGGATGTAGTAATACAACAAAACACATTTATACAATGTTGCTATGTGAAATGCAGATTAGTGGATGGACAATGATTTTTTTTCCTTTACCCCCTTGTCCTTGAAGTTCCCCTTGTCCTCAAGAGTTTAGTTTGAAGATATGCTCTACACAAATTCCCCATCCATCTCATAGTGTGCCACTGCCTAATTTAGTTAGAAAAATAACACATCGACCGATAATAGAAGCACTGACCCATCAAATTCCAAACAGAATATACTGCGTTAATTTTGTGACGCTAGAGCTTGAAATTGCATGTGTATAGTGAACCTTTCAAACAAACAAAGCCGCACTTAGTTTTGTTGTGAAAATATGTGTTTCTGGCACAAAAATAATTTTTAAGTTACAGATGCTATTACAACAGTAGTGGAATTTACAAAAAAAGTTCCTTTCACTATCATATGGAAATTAAGAAGCTTAATAATACTATATTTTGTTTTAAAAACTACATCGATGTTCAAGTTTATTAAAAGTCAAGTAACTTAAAATAATTTCTAAATGTTTTATTCCCCAAAATGTTACACGGAACAATATACTCAACAGTTTTTATTTTAATTTACTGATCAAAATTATAGGCATGGTCCCTTTGGACAATTTTTTTTTTTTTTTTTAACACTTTAATAAAATTGTTTGACTTCTATATTTTTGGATAGTAGTTTTTCTAAGCATCATCAGATGCAGATGCAAATAACTTGAAGTGTATCTCTTTAGAAATTAATATTCTGTTTCTTGAGAAAGACTATTTAATATTCTAAATATCAGTATCATAGTGTAATTGAAAGTTGTGCGATGTTCCACTCCCCTAGTTTAGAAACATTTTACTGAACTAATGTTGAATCAAGAGCTATATAAAGTAAGTTATTTAAATTTACCCTTTACCCTAAGCAGTCGCACAGCCATCCAACGTGGGAACTGCCAGAAAGGGTTGCACTCCCCCCCCCCCCTCCCCTTTACCCCCATGGCTTTTGAAAATTACAAAAATACCAAGAACAGTAGAGTTTACAGGAAAAAAGGAGGTAATGTGCAACATACAATAGATTTTAAATTATTTATTTCAACAGACAATCAGTGTTTTTTAACATTTTATTAAGACGTTTTTATTATGTTTTTAAAGAACAAGGTTCGCATTAAAACTTTAATCACACACCCTACAAATAATCTTCCCGGCGCCCATACTGCTCTCCAAATAAAAATAATCGCCCATCAAGTCCTTTAAACACTTTTATCTACAAAAGAAAGAACCCATGCCAACAGAATAATATTCCCGTCCAGATGCTAAAAGTGAAAAGATTAAAAAAAAAAAATAAAAAAAAAAAAAAAATCATATATGAATCTCCACTTCATCCTCTGAATCAAAACGAAGAGCTAAGGGAGAAAGAAAAGATGAAAAATTACGGAGATACCAAGGTCTTACGAAGCTCGGTACCTCCCGCATAGTGAGGCTATAATTAGACTCCAGTCTGATTTAAAGCTCTTAGCAAAATCAACATCGGAACAGTGCTTCTTCCTGCGAGCTGCGAGAATTCCAAAAGAGCTCTTTTTGGAAGCCGAGCTTAGGCGAATATATTTGACCACATGCGGCTTTTTTTTTTTTTTTTTGTAACTTTATTATCCATCAGATGACGAAAGTATGGTAATCCTCCAAAAATCGTTCTTGATTTTTCGGGCCTCTACAGTTGTCTGTCTATCAGTCCAGTATAGTCATGCTGAAGATCGTATCTTCCATAAGTCTGAGACTACTGAATCGACTTTAATGACATTTGAAAGTTGTGTTCATATGACAGTCTATGGGTCAAAAACTTAAACCACGGCTACACGCGATCAGGTTTTCACAAGTTTACTTATACGGCTACTGCAATCAAATTTTTTAACATGGTTTGGATGGAATCGCCTGTTGAGTGATCATTGAGTGCCACGTAACGGCTGAAATGTGCAGAGGCGAATCTCCACGTGCAGTATTTTATGTTTCAAATTTTTATTTCAACGAAATAATGTGCCAATTTTTCAGATAATTGTTTATTTTTTAATTAAAATAATTTCTTTCAATTACCTAGCTTGTATGTTAAAACAAGCCAAAACATTTTCATTTCTAAGAAAATCTGTTTTATTCTTGAGAATACTAAAATTACATTTTTTATACCGATCGGCCACTGTTTCAAAAGTGGCATTGGTAAAGAGTGGGCATTCAGCGCCACCTCCGATTCCGAGTTAAGCCATTGAGTTAGCCGTATAAGTGAACTGGTGAGATCGTGATCGAGTGTAGCCGTGCTCAAACTTATGCAAGAGTCTGTAAGCTCAGAAATCGCATTATGTATTTTAATATGGTAACGTTGAAAAATGATTGCCATGATAATGATTGGCTAAAACAGCATACAGCAATGAGTAGAACAGCCCAAATCTTCCGTTTTAATTTCATATTCCGTTGCCATAGAAAATTCTATTTGATAATAAACTTTTCTTACTTTCAATTATCCATACGTTAACATGGTAATGAAATTATTGCATTCGGTCAAGAAAAAAATTGCGATTTTTAAAAAAAAAAAAAAAATTATATATTTTTTAGCATTTCATCACGTTTTGGAAGTACTGATCCAAAAAGTGATCTAGAAAAAATGTTTGCCTGTGTGTCTGTGGTCAACAGATTGACCTACGATGTTTAACTTTTGTATATGGGTTAGTGGTGGTCATGAGACTTGTCATTAAAGCTTTAGTTAAAATTACGCATGTGCATAAGGTAAAAGGTAGCTATCATTTAAAATTTATGTTTTTCAGAAATTACTAAAAACGGCTTTAACTATTTCGATAAATATCGCTGTGGTTATGTCTTTTCTCCTTCCATACTTTCGAAGTTTCCGTAGAAATTCGATAATGGGATAAAAAGATGAAAAACAAATGCTTTTACCATAGACTTCTCTTCCCTTGAACACTGAGCATCAACGACTGTTTCTCATTTGATTCACTTAAACCGAAAGGATAATTAAATGTAATACTCATTGAAACTAGGGATGTGGAACATCGCACAACTTTCATTTCCACTATAATACTGACGTGGATATGTGTCATTTACCGTTTTTATATTTTCATCATTCACTTAGGAAAAATGGTCAGTTTGGCGACATTTTTTTAGGTAATTCTTGTATGGGTATTTAAAAAAAAAAAAAAAAAAAAAAACCTTTGCCAAAATAATGATTTTGGCGGTATACTTTTCGATAATTCTGATAATATCCTTTCTTATAAGTGAAACTGAGGAGAGAAGAAAAACTTATCAAAATCGTTAAAGCCGTTTTTTAAGCAATCATTGAAAAACAAGATTTTTTCAATGGCAGCTACCTTATGCTCATGCGCGAATTTGACAAAAACTTTAATGGTAGGTCTCATGGTCACCACTAACCCGCACACCAAATTTGATCTTCCTAAGTTTATTTGCTCGGGAGTTATGCTGACCACGTACACACACAGACATTTTTTGTAGACAACTTTTTTAAAATCAGGATATTCCAAAACGTGGAGAAATGCAAAAAAATAAAAAAATAAAAAATGAATTTTTTTTTTTTTTGACCGCTTGCTATACTTTTATTTCCCCTGGTATACATATGGATAATTGAAAGTAAAAATATCGCCAAACTGACCGTTTTTTTTTTAAAGTAATGAACATTTGTAAACGATGACTGTAAATTACACCGAACCGTGTCAAATTTAAATGAGTATTATAGGGTATTTGAAACGTGGGCGATATTCCACATCCCTAGTTTAATTTTGTCTTCTACAAGAAAGGAAGTGATAAGACTATGCACAGCCTTTGACCATATGTTATTTTTATCTTTTTGAGATTGACATTCTTAGCCAAAGCGGGAAATTAATAACTATTTTTATCGCCAAATTTATTGCCTAGATCTCCAACTTGGGGAAATTTGTTGAAATAAATTTATAATAATGAAACAAAGTCTGTCTGTCTCTCTCTGTGTGTGTGTCTGTCCCCTATAGAAAGCTACTTCTAATAGGCGTAACACTCTGAAATTTTGAACACAAATAGTTTTGGACTTCTAATTGGACTTTTCACAAACAGAATGTTAAAATATTAATTAGTTTTTAAAAATTATTATTATTATTATTTTTTTTTTTTTCCACAAAGCGCTTCTAATAGGGATACAGCTCTGAAAATTCCAACATAAGTAGATTTGGCACTTGATACTTTGACTTGAACTTTTGACAAGCGGAATATCAAAATTTTAGTTTTTTTAAGTAATTTTTTTACAAAAGGATTTGGCAGATAGACTCGTTGTCGATGTGAATGCCTTCTATCAAATTTTTGGGACTGTCACTAAAATGCCGCTTTTACACACGCTACTATATTACCCTTTTCTTAAGAGATTAGTTAACCCAGTTGCCGTCATCCAGTCGAGATAGATTTGGCAGATAGGCTCCTTGTGGATGACAATGTATGCAATTATAAGTTTTGGAGGCCAAACAAAGTTAGTCAATAGTTGGAATGAATGTTTTCATCGTAGTTATCAAACACTATGAAAACTCGATCCAAGCTCAATAAGTTGCATATGTACATACAAATTACACATAAAGGGTTTATATTAAAAACTTTGTTTTCATATAATATAATTAAATCCATTATATTAATTTCGATTTTATTCCACACAATCGAGATCAAACTTGGAAGACAGATTCATTGTCGATCACAATGCATTCTATTAAGTTTTAGGGGGTATCACTAAGAGACTGTTTTTACTCACGCAAACGCTATTACCGTTTCGGGGGACTAATTAATCCACTTCCCATTAACTAATCAAACTAAACATTGGCAGATAGACTCGTTGTCGATGTGAATGCATTCCGTCAAGTTTTGGGTCGGTCAATAAAAAGCCTCTTTTACACACACTTCTATTGTCACTTCGGAGGACTAATTAATATCAGACGGAAATATCGATCAATATAAATATCGATACTATATCGTAGCATAGAAAAAAATATCGCTGAAATATCGATGTATCGATACATGATTTTTTTATTTAATTTGATTTTCAATTTTGCCAGAAACGAAGTTTTTCGGAGCAAATTTTTTCTTTTCCTGATTGCTTTTTGAAAGGTGACTACTTTTCCAACTGAAATAGATCTATTATAAAAAAAGGAAGGAAAAAAAAAAAAAAATTATATTCTCGCTTCATTGGTGCAGTGATTTTAGAAAAATTTAGATAATTTTCAATAGCTTTTAAGTGTATGGCAAAATATTGAATACTAAGGGGCTCCGCCCCCTGCTCGCTGTCGCTCGCCAACCCCCTGGATTGCTATGCAATCCCCTTGGCTCGCTTTGCTCGCCTCAAAGTGAAGCATTTAAAATATGCCCTAGCAAAAGCTATTTCAGCTGCATAATGTCATGAAACTGAAAACGTTTTGTTATTTATGAAGAGCCAGAATACTTGCCACGTCATTAGCCTACTGCTGTCGAGACGCGTCAAGCAGGGACAGTGTGGCAACGTAGTAGAAAGTTCTTGGAAAACAACAAAAATAAACAGTATCGTGCATATATTTAAAAAGAAATCGGTTATTTCATTGAACAATTAAAATTTACGGGCTGGTTTCGTATGAAGCGCCAAAATAATAAAAGTTGCTTATCGAAATTTCTTAACGAAGCAATCATATGTTTGCATGATCTTTTATGCGATACTTAGAAAATAAAAAACAGTGAAATACCAATTATCCGGCATTCAATCAACCGGAATTTTTTTGAAAAACAAATTTGGCGAGAAAATTAGCCCTATTTCGCCAAAAGTTTTTTTTTTTTCAATTTCGTATGAGATTTTGAAGTTGAGTGGTTGATTTTATTCGTTATTTTGATAGTTTTCAATTCGTAATAGCTGAATTTGCACTGATTAGAAATGAATATAGGATCAGATTTACTGCACAATGCCTCTTAGCGACTTTTTGAAAGTTGACGATTTAGCGCTGAATGCATCCCGGCGATCTCCGGAATATGTTCCAGCAGATAACTTTTCCGAAAAGTCTGGTTTATCCGTAATTCTAATCCAAAAGAAATGTACACATCTTGGATCTATTTATTCTTGCATCATCGTAACTATTAAATCAATACGTCTGAAATAGGCAACAATTCCTAACTGTAGACTGAAATAAGAAAAACAAAATATAGCGAATCCAAGTTATTGCTGTTTCCAGATGTATTAGTCAAATTTCAAACGATATATTGTGATTGGCTGGATTGCTAAATTTGGAAATTCGTGCATAAAGTATATTTAGAAGATTTGTGATCGGATGTTTGAAGTCGTTGCCATTCTGCTCACAGAAATACAGATGAATTTGGACGTTACGCAAGAGAATTATATATATAGACTAGCTGAATACCCGTGCTGCGCTACGAAATTTTACCATTAGCATTTTAGCGATCAAAAGACATTCATGTATTCTACACTTCAGACGTTTGCTCCCTTTTCGATCCCGACAAATTGATTTATCAAAATAGAAACTTTCCTTTGTTGACATTTTAAACGAAATTTATAATTGTGAATAGTAAACTGGAATAGTTTATTGTGTTTATGTTTGCTCTTAGTTCTAAATTTCAAAGTAGTAGCTGTATTGGAATTAAGTTAATTAGACATTAAGTTAATCCTCGTATAGTTTCAATGTTGCGTCGTCTTTTCATCCCTTAAAAATTCGTTAATCGATATTGGAATGACTTATTTTTTTAACATTTGCAAAAAAATATCAGAAAAATGACTACATTGGAAGAGGAACATTCGGATATCCCTCGTTTGGAACATTTAACCCCTTTTCGACCACTTAAAGTGTGTTAATCGAGATCGGAATAGTTTACTTTTTCTATTTTTACCATTGTTGATATTTGTGCCGATTTTCAGAGTTGTGACTATGTGGGAAGTAGGATTTTCGAATGTCCCCCGTTTGGAACGTTTAACCCCTTTTCGACCCCTTAAAGTGTGTTAATCGAGATCGGAATAGTTTACTTTTTCTATTTTTACCATTGTTGATATTTGTGCCGATTTTCAGAGTTGTGACTATGTGGGAAGTAGGATTTTCGAATGTCCCCCGTTTGGAACGTTTAACCCCTTTTCGACCCCTTAAAGTGTGTTAATGGAGATCGGAATAGTTTACTTTTTCTATTTTTACCATTGTTGATATTTGTGCCGATTTTCGGAGTTGTGACTATGTGGGAAGTAGGATTTTCGAATGTCCCCCGTTTGGAACGTTTGACCCCTTTTCGACCCCTTAAAGTGTGTTAATCGAGATCGGAATAGTTTACTTTTTCTATTTTTACCATTGTTGATATTTGTGCCGATTTTCAGAGTTATGACTATGTGGGAAGTAGGATTTTCGAATGTCCCCCGTTTGGAACGTTTGACCCCTTTTCGACCCCTTAAAGTGTGTTAATCGAGATCGGAATAGTTTACTTTTTCTATTTTTACCATTGTTGATATTTGTGCCGATTTTCAGAGTTGTGACTATGTGGGAAATAGGATTTTCGAATGTCCCCCGTTTGGAACGTTTGACCCCTTTTCGACCCCTTAAAGTGTGTTAATCGAGATCGGAATAGTTTACTTTTTCTATTTTTACCATTGTTGATATTTGTGCCGATTTTCAGAGTTGTGACTATGTGGGAAGTAGGATTTTCGAATGTCCCCCGTTTGGAACGTTTAACCCCTTTTCGACCCCTTAAAGTGGGTTAATCGAGATCGGAATAGTTTACTTTTTCTATTTTTACCATTGTTGATATTTGTGCCGATTTTTAGAGTTGTGACTATGTGGGAAGTAGGATTTTCGAATGTCCCCCGTTTGGTACGTTTAACACCTTTTCGACCCCTTAAAGTGGGTTAATCGAGATCGGAATAGTTTACTTTTTCTATTTTTACCATTGTTGATATTTGTGCCGATTTTCAGAGTTGTGACTATGTGGGAAGTGGGAGAATTAGTGATGAGTGAGTCAGTGAGTGAGTGAGTGAGTCAGTGAGTGAGGGCTTTGCCTTATATATAGAGAGATTGGTGTCATTTTAACTGTTTCTCAGCCAAGTCCAAACTTTAGTTTTGAAAAGGGAATAAAGAAAATCGAAAAAACACACGGAGCTACAAAACGATAATTAGAAAAACTAATAATGTTTGAAAATATCTATATATCGGTGAATTTTATCGATATTTTTAATATAAATATAGTTTTTTAAATATCGATACAAATATTGTCGTATCGATATATCGCCGACCTCTACTAATTAACCCGCTTGAGGTCATCCAATCGAGCTGAACACATAAAAAGTGGTAATGCATGATAAAGAAATTACACTAAAATTTTGTTTTTATTGTTTAATTTCTTATTTAATTAAGACAGACCAGGACATCTCTTTTATATTTATCATTAGACAGTTGATTTTACTTTCAATTATATACATAGGAAAATATAGCCATTCGGTAAAAAACAATTTTTTTTTATTCTTTTGTATTTCTCCACGTTTTGGAACATCCTGATTTCAAAAAAGTGATCTAAAAAAAAATGTCTGTCTGTGTGTGTGTATGTGGTCAGCATAACTCCCGAACAAATTGACTTACGATATTCAAATTTGGTGTGCGAGTTGGTGGTAGCCATGGGACCTACCGTTAAGGTTTTCGTCAAAATCGCGCATTAATTTGCATTGAATTAGTTATTTATGTAAAATGTTTCTTTTAAATGTAAATTAATTTACACCGATGGCTAAAAGTACAATAATTTTGGGTCCATTTTTGTCACAAAGTATTGGTATCAATGTAAAGGTGGTCTAAGGTCTAAGCTCTTTCCTCCTGCTCAAACATCATATAAAGGAAAATGTGCACACTTCTTTCAAGTTCAAAATCTATTTTATGCGTATTCATAAATGGTGAGACAATGACACAGTGGTGACTCGTTCACTACAGACGGGCTGTATCTAAATTTATTACTTCAAAACTAAAATTATATACATATTTTAAAATTTTCTAAAATGAAGATCCAATTTCTAAGGTAAGTGTAAAAAAATCTGATAAATAGAAAACTTGTTGCCTCAATACTTAATTCACGAGGGTGAAAAAAAAAGAAAAAAAAAAAAATAACGTTTCCAATCAACCCAAACTAGTGATCTTCCTCCAAACAGCAGTCGAGTGTTCCTTAGGATGCTTACACAGTGGAGCCGGGATGGGTGCTTACTCGCATACTCGCACGTGCGAGGTAAAATAAAACCATGCTTCTCTATGGGGACGTTCACAGTGGAGACTGGTCGGTTTACCTGGAATACTCGCATGATTCCAGGTAAGTTTTTCCTCGGATTGATGCTTACTGGCATAGTGCGGGGATACTCAGTGCGCATGTGCAACTTTGATCCGTTGCTGCTTTATATCGAGGATTTTTCTATAAAATTGAGGTTATTAGTGTAAATAATTATGTGCATTGCACATAGTTACTGCATATAGTAATAACACATGTGTATTGCAAATAGGTACTGTACGTGTATATTGCAAATGCTTGTTGCAATTAGGTATTGCACATGAGTATTGCGAATAGGTATTGCCCATATATATTGAGAATAGTTATTGCACATGTGTATGCTATAAATTAGGGATTGCACATGAGTATTGCCCATAAGAATTGCAAGTAGATATTGCACATGAGGATAGCAAATAGGTATTTCACATGGGTATTGCAAATAGGTATTGCATATGAGTATTGTGAATGTATATTGCACATGAGTATTCCAAAAAGGTATTGCACATGAGTATTGCATATGTGTATTGCACATGAGTATTGCAAATTTGCAATTAACATGAATATTGCAATTCGGTATTGCATATGAGTATTGTGTATATGTATTGCACATGAGTATTCCAAATGGGTATTGCACATAAGTATTGCAATTAGATATTGCACATAAATATACCAAATAGGTATTGCACATGAGTATTGCTCATGGGTATTGCAAGTAGATATTGCACATGAGTATTGCAAATAGGTATTGCATATGAGTTTTGTGTATGTGTATTGCACATGAGTATTCGAAATAGGTATCGCACATGTGTATTGCATTTGTGTATTGCAAATAGGTATTGCACATGAGTATTGCAAATAGATATTGCATATGCGTATTGCAAATAGGTATTGCACATGAGTATTGCAAATAGGTATTGCACATGAGTATTGCAAATAGGTATTGCACATGAGTATTGCAAATAGGTATTGCACATGAGTATTGCAAATAGGTATTGCACATGAGTATTGCAAATAGGTATTGCACATGGGTATTGCAAATAGGTATTGCACATGGGTATTGCAAATAGATATTACAATTTTTATTCTGACATTTTCGAATATCCTGATATCTGTGTGGTTAGTGATCTAGTCTCGCATGCCAAAAGTGCCGGGTTCGAATCCTGGGTTTGGCATAGATGCTTGTTGTGGTTCGGAATCCACTTTAAGCTATAAGTCTCTGTTTCATTAGCCGTCATTTTGCATAAATAAGTCGTTTAGCGTACAAACCAACCGAAATGGAAGCTTGTGTAAAAGAGACAATTTAGTGACAGCCCAAAAACTTGATAGGCTGCATCTTATCGACAACTAATCTATCTGTCAAATTTCAATTCGATTGAATGACGGAAAGTGGGTTAATTAGTCCTCAGAAGCCAAAATGGAAGCCTGTGTAAAAGCTGTCTTTTAGTGACAACCCCCAAACCTCGATAGAATGCGTACTCATCGACACCGAATATACATGCCAAGTTTCAGCCCGATCGGATGACGGTAAGTTGGTTAATTAGGTCTCAGCAGATTTGCCCGGCATCAGGCATACACATACACAAAATCGAAGTTAATATAAAATATTTAAAAATAACCCCTAAAAAACTAAAATTTTAATATCAACCTTTTATATGCATTTCTAATTTTCATGCACCAATTGCAACTTATTGAACTGAGATAATTTTTTCGACAACTACTAAAAAACAACCACTCCAAAATATTTATTAATTTTTTATTTTTTTTACACCAAAACTTGATTGAATGCATCATATATAGAACAAGTCTATTTGCCAAGAATTTTGCTGTGCGAAGATCTTGCTCGTCAAATTTAATAGGGAAAGGTTTCCTTCATTAAAAATCGCCAAATTGAACATGTTTGAATATAGCTTCCCTAATAGCACACATCCTCTCAGGGAGGTCCCTAGGAAGTCCCCAGTCATCCCCGGGACTACGAATGACTTCCCAGGGACCTCCCTGGGAGGATGTGTGCTATTAGGGTTAGTATCTGGATAATAGAACGCGAGTAAAAGCTTACAGGTCTGAAGAAATGCAATAAAAAGTGCGTAAAAGCGACATTTATGTGACAGTCCCAAAACTTAATAAGAAAAAAAAAATTATCATAGACAACGAGTCTACCATCCAAGTTTCAGTTCGATTGGATGACGTGAAGTAAGTTTATTACTAACACAAGCCGCAATTAAATCGTGTGTAAAAGCGGCCTGTTATTGACAGTGGTAGCCCCCAAAATTTGATGGAATGCAATCTTTATCTACAAAAATGTATTTCTCAAATTTCAGCACAATTGCTTCCCTGCAAGTTGGTTTATTCATATTTCAAAACGGTTCAAAGAAGTGTGTGCAAAAGGGGCCTTTTAGTGACAGTGGCACTCACCAAAACTTGATATAGTGCAACCGTATCGACAACAAATCTACCCTTTTTTCTATATTAGCCAAACAAAATGCTCAACTACATTCTGTAATAAAAGTTCCATGACCTAAAATTTGTGAATATACACTTTTCACTGTATCTAAAAACCAATTTCATAGCAAAATTCTTTATTTAATTTCCGATTCTATTCTTTATTCGAAACTTGGCGCTTTTGTTTTCTTCAGAGATCGTTGCTACGCGTGGTTGCTAAGAAAATCACGTGGTTTACATAGGAGTGATCCAGGGTCTATGCGAGTATAACCTGCCTGGTAACCTTCCAGGTAAACCGTCCTGTATGCGAGTATGCGAGTAAGCACCCATCCCGGCTCCACTGTGCAAGCACCCTTAAGCTCGTTTCGGCTGCGAAGTTGCCATGTGTTCGATGGCTGCCCTTCTGACCGATGGCACTTAACAGAGGCTTTTCCTCACGTAATGTGTTTAACGAGACAGCCAGTTTACAGTTTTCCAACTTTGGCTGCCCTTGAGAATTCAATTATCTGATTGGCTCGTGTGTACTAGAATCGGGATGTGTGGATGTGAAAGAAACAATAATTTCTTAGAATGTTCTTCTCCCAAACTGAAATAGTTTCCGAGATAAGTTTACACGTGTGTTTTCTTCTTAGTTTTCAATTTAATACTAAAACTTATAATTGAACCATTTTGAAACATGAAGCCCCGTTATAAGTAACTTGTATTTTTCTATTTTGTTTCTCATATTACTTTGTAAATATTGAAAGGAAACTTTGCGTTTGAGATTAAAGAATTTCCATTCATGAATGATTGTGGGAAGTGGAGGGGAGTCACTGTTCCGGCTTCACTAACATTTTTGTCTACGGGCAGCCACTGCAATATTTTAACCAGATTTAAATAATCACCTCAATGTGCATCAGCTTTAATTAATACTTAAACTAATATACTAAACAAGCTTGTTTAAATTACCTCTATCCTATCAGTATATTTCATATAAGCAAGGTCACAAGGAGTAATTTCTTAAAGTAATCGAGTAAATCGATTTAAATTAGGATTCTATTTTAGTAATTTCTCACCCAATTACAAGGTCTTTCGCAAAATTGTCGACCAGTGTAAACCAGCGACATATAGTTGTTATTGAGCTGGATGTATGTTATGGTTTCGGCGTCATAAACAGGTGGGGAAAGTTACTCATTTATGATGACTATCAACCGTTTTTCCGCATGCGACGCTGTCTCGAGGTTAACTAATTACCCTTGGATGAGGTATATATAGGGTTTTTAATTTCTTTTCCACACTGCCTGAGGTAATTCGAACTACGTTTATTAGATACGGAAATGTCAAACGAGAGACTACTGCACGTAGTTATGTTCTCTTGAAATAATGAGTTTTCAGCCACAGTTGAGAACAGAAAGCAAATATTTAGATTGCAAAATAAACACTTATCAATTTCAGCGTATGCGGCCGACCAAACGGTATAGTGGTTAGCTTGCTAGCTTCTAGACCGCGAGGTTGTGGGTCCGAGTTCCGTGTTAGGCATGGGTGTTTGTAAATGTATGTTGGCTTGTCTAATGACGAATGTTTCGGCGCATTATAGCCCTCGTGTTGCTGACGGCGCCAGATAATCTGAATACAACCAATCAGCGTTTGCGTGTGCACTTTCTTTGAAAATTAGGAAATCAAGAATTTGTGTGATTGGTTTGACTGTAGTACTGTAGATTTTCTACGCCAAAGGTTAAACGAAAGATATACTGCCCTGGGACACCATGTACGATTGGGATGTAATCATTTTGGTACGAAGCGTTACCAAGGTAATTTTGCTGTTCATATGCCACCAGTCGCATATCGATGGATTGCCTAAATTTAAGAGGCAAGAAACAGCTTCGAAATATTTATAAAGATTATGGCAGCTAAAAATAAAGTTTGTCAAACAGAATTTGATAAAATTTTAATGTGATTTGCAATTCAAATTATTCTGAAATGTTTGCATAAAATAAAAACCTATTGAATGAACTTCTTTGATATTATAAATGACATTGTTTTTTTCATTTAGGCATTCAAAGTTGTGCCAAAACAGGCCAAGAATTAAGAGTGATTTAGAAGAATGGAACTCTGATTTGCATTATTTTTGGTTAGAGTCAGTGGCAGCTCGTGGGTATTAAAAGTGAGGGGGCCCAAATTAACAATTGCATGTCATGGGGGGGGGGGGGGGGGGACGGACATGCAAATATCAAGACACATGAATTTCATGTAATTTTGTAAATGTCAGTTAAATATATATGGGAAAACAAACTACAAGATTATTAAACAGTTAAATTATCTAAGCAGACTGATATCTGATAAAGTAAATATTTCAATAAAAGGAATTATTATTACAAAAACGACGCGACGTTTCGTTTGAGAATGGACGACGTCAGGAAGGGTAAAATGAATGCACTTGCCCCTTTTGCTTTTGAAAATTAAAAATGAAGCGAAGAATTCCTAGGCAAAAAAGTAAAGTACAGGCTTCAAATTATTCAATTGAACGTAAAATTACGGCATATCTATTTATATATAAATTGTTCCGTAAGAAATCCGATACTCATTCACGGTTGAAAATTCCTGGTTTGAAGCTTGAGCCGCTTTGTACCCTTTTGTATGCGATATGCACCCTCTTGCCACTGTCTATGCGTTTGAGGGTTTAAATTTTTTATTTATGGAGATTATTTTAAGGATCTTTTGGTCTTCCGGGAAGCCTACCAAGAGCTGGAAGCTATCTCAATGACCAGTGGTCAGTGATTAGGAACAGCCATAAGTATGATATTATCAGGACTCACTGTAAGATTAAAAAAAAAAAAAAATTAAAATTAAAAAAAAAAAAAAAAAAAAGGAGTATTAAAGTTTACCTTTTTGCTCCCCCCCCCCCCCCGTTAAATATAACTAATTACTCCTATTCATATAATGAAAAGCATGTTATAATTAATAATTTTATTAAATTAAGAATAGAGAACACATTAAAATGAACTCATGTCGATTGGACGAAGTGTAAAAGTTAAACAGCCTTGAAGATAAAACTTTTTTAATATAAGAAAAGTTACCAATATTTTCAACAGTATAAAACATTTTATGTACAATACAGGTGGCTGGATTAGATACCAACAGTGTAGGAAGCAAAAGCTTTTTTATTTTGTTTGACATCATAATAATAAATTAAAATACTAATCACAAAAAATTAAGTGAAAGTATGAAAACCGATGTCACTCAAATTCTATTCTGTATTTAAAAAAAAGAAAACAAAGAGTTGAAAGAGAACAAAACCTTGGTTAAAAATTCTGTAGAAATCACAGGGGAAAATTTTTCATCAAATATTACATGAATCATAGAAAGAAAAAAAAATGCCGACAGCAACAATTTCACTTTTCGTAACTTTAGAGTAAATACTTAAATAAATAATTTTACAATGTTTTAAAATAATTTAAATAAATCATTTTAAAGACATCGGTATTGCTCCTAATATTCAAGTCAATGATATTTCATGAATCAATTCATGCAAAATAATTTTGACTTAACAGTAGAACTAATGAAAAATGCCATTAACTTAGAATGTGCCATATTTATAAATTTGCAACCAAAGTCAAAGGTATTGTTATATTGACCAGTTCAACAGTTTTAATTTAAATTGATGAAAAAATGAATAATTACTTGAAAAATGCATTGCATATGCATTTCAAATTTGAGATGTCTACTTACATTGAAACCAACCTGCAAAACATCCGATGGGGCTCGATTCGACGACGGTTCACATGTGAATTGAATATATTGCCTCTGGTCAATGAGTTTTGACATAGCGATAGTTAAAAATAGATGTTTTACCATGATTCTTGATATTTTGAAAAGAAGTTGAGCAAACATGGAACTCGCTTCAAATTTTAATATTTTATTTAATTCAGAATTTATTTTGAGAATTGAATCCTACCTGAGTTAAGAATAAACATTGTTTCTTCAATTTTAAGAATGCACACATTTTATTTGACAATTTCAAATTGCTTGTATGATTTTGCTTTTTAAAGGGTGTAGGTTCGTGACACAGATTCTTTACTAAATGCTCATGAAATTTTTTTCTGGTAACAGTAACTAGGTTTGCTTTATCTACATTTTACATATTATTTGGGAGAGAGGGAGGGGGGGGGGGGGGTAAAAATTCTGTAACTGTGACGTTTATCTTTTAACTTTAAAACAGCATTATACGATGGCTTAGTTCTAGTGGAGCCACTTATTTAGAGAAGAACATTTTTTATTCTTTGTGTAGAAATTCTTCCGTTGATGGCATCGTATTGTAAGTTACGTTAATAATTTAATAGGATATCAAATATTAATGTGAGACAAATCACTTCTTCCAATCATATGGACGACATTTAAATACTCAAACATTTTTTGGGAAAAAGTAAATATCTAAATAAAAACAATTTGCAGAGAAAATCTTACTCTTACATTTTGAAAAACAAAGAGCGAAAATGAATGCAATGGATATTTATTGTAGCCACTTTTTTCGCACCGTCATACTAGAGGACCAACGTGCAATCGCCGTCTCTACAAAAAATGGCCATTCCTTTACAAAGAAGTCCAACCCAGAGCAGAGCGATCAGGGATGTTTTAGAAATTTTGTATTCATGTTTTTTCAAAACAGGATGTCACGTGAAAGTCGCAACCTTATAAGCCCTATCGGTTTCAAATTCAAGGTCGTCCAAAGAAGGGGTCATTTTGTCCCCAGGAAAACTAGCATCTTTAAGAGAAGGGTCGCTTTTTTGCAGTAATGATTGTGATTGATTAAAAAATTTTCGAGTTTGTTGCAAGAGCTCCCTGCTCCCTTCACAATAGTTAATGTCTAATGACAGAATAAATAAGTTTTAAGCTTTTTTTTTTTTAAATATTAAAAAAATCCCACAACAAAACAATATTAACAAGCATATATGTAAGTGGGGCTAGGGTCCAAAAAAGTGAGGGGGCCCAGGCCCCCCCTGGCCCCCTGCACCAGCCGCCACTGGTTAGAGTGTTAGAGTTTATGCAGTATACTACACAGCACCACTCCAATAAATACCCATTCCCGGCGTTGACATTCTACAAACTAAACTGCCAAAAATTAATAGACACAATGGTGTTTATGACACATGGTTTCGTGTTGCTTGTTGCATCACACCATTTGAATCGTCTTCATTGTCGGATGCCATGTAGTTTCAAAGACTTCCCCTAATAAAGCATTTTCCTTCACCACTGGTTCACTACATTCTGTTTACTTCCAGTAGCCAGTAGTCCAATGCTATTACGATTCTTCAGTATACTAAACCCTCATATAGTTTCATGAAAGTCACACACCATCGTATCTACCTGTTTCTGAAAGGCCTCATTGTCAACGTTTTGCTGAAGAATCGACCCATAGCCCCAACAGTCTTGGTTTCATACGAGATTTCAGTCCCTGGTCGTTGCACCTTCAATGAGGGAAGAGAGTGAAATCACCCCCTTGTCCTCTTTCTCAAGCAGAGAGACAGAGCGGCTTGAGAAAAGGCAAAGTTTGACTTCTCCTCTTTGGCATCGGTCCAGTGATGGCAGATGTAAACATTGCCGACCTTCTTTTAAAGTGAGACACGCGAATATCTTTGTATATTCTTTTGTAAGACGGCAGCGTTGAAGAGTGCACGAATTTTCTTCTCTGGATTTTCTTTTAAGTTGATGCGAGCGACTTGCATACCACAAGATATGATTTCTAAGGCCTTGGATTTCTAGTGAGCGGCCTTGGATATGTAGTTTCGTGTTTGCTTTTTATCTTGGTTCGTTTTTTGTGCTTACTTATGGAAAATTTCCCATTTATTCGCTGAGTCCCTCAGCGGGAACTTTTTAACCTTTTCATATATAACCATGCGTTAAATATCAATTCCTCGATGCGAATAATTTCAAAAATAATAAAAAGTTAAAAGGAAGGATATACAGATGTTCTTTTTTTCTTTTTCGCTTTAGGTGGGATACTTCTCTTTGAAAGACATTTTTCTGATCAATTTCTCGACTATCATATTGAAGTTTTTTGGGGATCTTCCGTTGGATAAGCAAATGTGAGGTAATTTCTCATTAAAAGACCTCCCAGAAGATCCTTCTACAAAATTCAGATCTCCTCTATGGACCAGATATACTCGTGTTGGTTGGTTGTTTTCAGATTATCTTGCGTCGTCAGCAACACGAGGGCTATAATGCGCCGAAACATTCGTCATTAGACAAGCCAACATACATTTACAAACACCCATGCCTAACACGGGACTCGAACCCGCAACCTCGCGATCTAGAAGCTAGCACGCTAACCACTATACCGTTTGGTCGTGTTGATATTTCAACGGGATTCAGTCAACGAGTCACTGAACTTTGTGCGCTGTCTTACCCAGGTTTGATTCCCAGGGCTCAAGCTTTGAAAAACTTTCACGTTTTTTGGTTGTATTTTTAAATAAAAGTAGAGAAAAATCATGAAAAACAATAACATTCTTTCAAATATTTGAGCTCGGATAGATAGTTAAAAAAAATATTTAGTTTTTCACTTATCGATTTGGCTTGAAAAAGCCACTTTTGCGTGAAACGTCAACACGCAGATAATGAACCAGTCTAAAACCTGTTTTAGACGAGGAATGAGTGTGGTTTCTCCTTCGTTTTGCGACTTTATCTCTGCTTAACCCCGTCACGGTTTTTTCATGCATTTTTGGTCACGTGACTTTTGCTTTGATTTCGGCTAATTTCAAACTCGATTTTTGATTAATTGAAAGCACAAAGATAAAAAAATAATTGCACTGCTTAAATATATTCGTTGGATAACACTAGAAAATACAAAAAATATTCATTTTCCTCACTTTTGCAAGTTCCCCATTCTTAAAATTTAATACTCTATTGGCATGAAGGGAATTTTGAATGCATGGTCTCTCTTTGCTTAACTAGCTGAATACTCGTGTTTCGCTACGAAATATTATCATTTGTATTTTAGCAATCAAAAAATATTCATGCATTCCTCAATTCATACATTTGACCCCATTTCGATCCCTTAAAATTGATTTATCAAAATCGGAATAGCTTACTTTATCTATATACTTGCCATTGTTTACATTTGTAAAAAATTTCAGAGTTGTAACTTCTTTTTAAATGGCTCATAGGGATATTACTCGTTTGGAACGTTTCGATGCCTTTTCGATCCTTTAAAATTAGTTATTTCAGATCGAAAGATTTTACTTTTACTATCTTTACCTTGCTGATGTTTGCAATTTCAGTTGTGAATGCATTGGAAGTAGAACATTGGAATTTTCCTCGTTTGGAACGTTTCGATCCCTTAAAATTAGCTAATCGAGATCAGAATAGCTTATTTATCTGTATTTGCTATTGGTGCAAATTTTCAAAGATGCGACTATATTGGAAGTAGAACATTTGAATTCCCTCATTCGGAACTTTTAGACTCCTTTCGACCCTTTGAAATTAGTTAATCCAGATTTGAATAGCTTACTTTATTGACACATGTATCAAATTGCAGAGTTGTGACTTCATTGGAAGTTGGACATTTGTATATTCCTCGTTTGGAAAGTTTCGACCCTTTAAACTTGGTTATCGATATCGGAATTGTTTACTTAAATTTTTTTTTATGCCGGCCCTTGTTGGCATTTGTACCAAATATCAGTGATGTGTCTATAAAATGTGATACTTGAGTAGCCCTCGTTTCGAACGTTTGACCCTGTTTCGACCCCTTAGAGATGGTTAATTGACATCAGAATAGTTTACTTTTTTTTTATTTGTTTTTGCTGACATTTGTACCAAATGTCGGCGTTGTAATTATATGGGAAGTGAGACATTTAGATATTTCTTGCTTGGAGTGTTTGACCCTTTCTCGACCTTTTTAAGTTGATTAATCGAGATCAGAATAGCTTAATTTTTCTATGTTTGTTCTTGCAGACGTTTGTATCAAATTTCAGAATTATGTTTACTCTGGAGGTGGAACATTTGAACATCCCTTGTTTGGAATGTTGGACCCCTTTTCGACTTCTTCAAGTTGGTTAATCGAAATCTCAAATTTAAAAGTTGTGACTATATGAGAAGCTGAAGGGGGAGAATTAGTAATGAGTGAGTGAGTTAGTCAGTGAGGGTTTTGCCTTTTATATATAAAGGTATATACAGAATATAGTAAAAAGAAAAATTAAAAAGTCATTTTTAACAAACATTTCGAACAAAATATTTTATCAAGATTATATTCCATTCAATCTAAAAATGAATTTGCAAGGTTACAATTTTTCACCTGTTATGCATCCATATGTAATTTTAAATATTAACGCACAACCAGCAATGTAGCTGATCAAAATTAAGTACCTGTTTAAATTTTGCACTTTTTATATTTATTTTTGATAGTATACAGAACATAATAAGCACGTATTGTCACTTAATGAAAGTTTAATCTTAAAAATGGCCTCCGATTTCATTAGGATTCTACTGATTTTTTTAAAAAAAATTTTTTATATTCATAACAAAAAATAATTTTATATAAGCATATATTTAAAAAGTATTTTTCATCTGTAAGTCTGAGTGGCTATGTGCTTTTGTAATAAAACTTCAATGATTCTTTTAATTTTTCGTTTACATAACTCTTCAAATTAAGTTTGCAAGTACGTATGGGACAAAATTAAACACCGCGGAAGTTATTCAGATTCTGACTAAATCCAAATAGATATAATCCAATGGCTACTTCAAGCACATAAGTGAGCTAAAAATATTAGTAGCTAAACTGTTTCTTAAGCGTACATTATATTAGAAGTAAGCCTCAATTTATCTTTAAACTTCAAATAAATGCCTATTTAAGATTTTCGTAGTTGGTAATTATTCTTGAGAGAATATTTAAGTTCAGCTTAAAATTAAATTTATTTAAAATCTGATGGTATGTATAAAAGGATAGAGTCCATATTTTATTGATTTGCGATTCAGTTAGTTTTACGCGTAAAACCATACAATTTGCCCTAAATGTCATTGAGGAAAGTATACGCGGTAAATTGCCGAAAGTTTATTCTAAAGAGAGACTATTACATTATTCTTTTCATGCGACAATTACTTTATTTTGTTTGACTTTCTATAAAGTAAATTATACAAAAATATCAACTTTTTTTTTTTTTTTTTTTACAAGTTGAATATTTACGGTCTATTTTCCGGAGAAACATCGGATAAAAGTTGAGAATGCGGCTAAAACTAAAAAAAAGCTACTGTCTTATTCACTAGATCTGACTATTTCCGAATGGCCTTCAGCACCATTTATCGGTTACAGTTACAGCTATAAAGAGTAATTTATTATTAGTAATTATTATTATGGATCAGGCTTAATAATCATTATGGAATCGTGTATTATTATTGACAATGTATGGATTCATAGATGATATGAATACATGTTAGTTTTTAAGTCTATTGTACATTGAGAAGTGGGGTAAATTGAGTTATATGATTTGAAGAAGCATCAAAGTAAAATAAAATAAAAAGTAAAAACATACAAACACATGGCATTTTTTTTATATGAACTTCGGAAAATAGAAATAATCATTAGGGATATAATGAACTAAACTACCGAGAAATGAGATTCTGTAACAACAAACCAAACGACAAAGAAATTAAATTCCTTAAGAACCTAAGCCAAAACGAAATTACTCGACGTTGCCAAACGATGTGAAGAAATCTCAACAGAAACCGAGTCACACAGTGACATCTTTTTTTGTGAGATTTGTTCCCCTTTGGCGCAATACCCTCTATTTAACACGTCTTGCAACAGTGCTTGGGCTGTAGCTTGTGCGAACAATAATGACGAAGACGACCCAAAAGTAACGAGCTGTGTATGTGTTTGAAATGTTTCAAGTATGGAACGCATCGTCTGTAAAAAAAATAACGTCGTCCTGCTTCGGTGGCACTACTGAAAAGGATCAATGTAATAATGTTATTCTCTCATTTGAATTGGTGCGTAAAATGGAGGTGGCTCTGATTTTCTGGAAGATTAAAAAATACAGTCTATTTAGCTTTGGAATTATTGTCACTAAGTTTGAACCATGCGTCATGATAATGTTTTAAAATTAATTGAAAGGGTTATTCTGAAAATGTACTTTTTGCATAAAATTTACCTTCAGTTAAAATTATATTGGGCAGTTGATACAAGGTGAGACCGAAAAGTAAGGTGACTGATGTTATAATAATTTGCAGATAAATACATTACTGTCCTTGAAAGTAGTTCCCGCCGTCTACAAAACACTTCTGACAACGTTCATACAAGTTCTTGAAACTTCTAAAAAAGTTTTCCTTTGAGACTGTCTTAAGTTCTTTGGTAACAGCAGCTTGAATGTCTGAGATGCTTGAAAATCGGTTGTGGAAAGATGAAAAAATCTGCTGGAGCTGATCAGGGGAATAAGGAGGGTGTATAACTTTGACTGAAATTGGCACTGAAGAGAAACCGATTTTCAAGCATCTCAGACATTCAAGATGCTGTTACCAAGGAACTTAAGACAGTTTTTCAGAAGTTTTAAGAACTTGTATGAACGTTGTCAGAAGTGTATTGTAGACGGCGGGAACTACTTTGAAGGACATTGATGTATTTATCTACAAATATATAATACAGTGATTATTATGACATCAGTCACCTTACTTTTCGGTCTCACCTTGTATATTTAAAAGCTAATTTGTAAGTTTATTTCTCTGGAGCTGTGCATTTTCTCAGTTTTCTAATTTACGTTAATCTGTATAGAAACTTATACAAAGATTTCGACCGTGTGTCGTAGTCGACTTTTTCAGACAAAAGTACAGACACGTCGATTTGTCAAATTAAAGGTCTAATTGAAACGAGCTTTTATACCAGTATTCAAACAGCTGTTACCACGAAAAGTACTGGAAGTAACGACCGAAAACCAATTTGTACAATTTCTTAAACCTAACCACTAGATTCTACAAACATATGTCACATATCAGTTTGAAAGTCTCGATATTTTTTTTAAGACAATATTAAATTTAACCATAAGTTTATTTAACAGAATTTTGTTAAGTGAATTAGAATAATTTTTTTTTAAATATCAAAGATAGTAAATTGAAGTTTTTGCATTCCTTTAGATTACGATATAGCGTTAGATGTATAGAAAAACTAGGGGTGTGGAACATAGCACAACTTTCAATTACACTATAATATTGGTCATGTTAATCGCTATAATCTCTATAATATTGCATCAAAATGTATGGTGTTATATTTAGCATTTTCATAAAATTGGCTCACTCATTTAAATAAAATTGGCTCACTCATTTAAATAAAATTGGCCAGTTTGGGGATATTTTTGGCAATAATTTTTACATGAAGAAAAAAATTATCAAAAAAACGCCAAAATGGCGAAATTGGCAATGTTATTCGATAGAAATTAAATTGTCCTTTCTTGTGCGTGAAACGTAAAAAAAAATCCATCTTTGATGGGCGGTGCTCAAGAGCAGAGAGCCCTACTGTGTTAAAGGCACTTGTTTTTCAACCATTTATCGCATTTCTACTGGAATTTCGGTGGTGTGGATGCTTAGAACACCTTAAGCGGCATTACCACAGCGATTTCGATCAAAATCGTTAGAGCCGTTTTTTAGCAATCATTGAAAAACATGATTTTTTCAATGGCAGATACCTTACACCCATGCGCGATTTTGACGAAAACCTTAATGGTAGATCAACGTAGAGAAAAGCAAAAAAAAAAAATCGTTTTTTTGTTGTTGTTGTTGTTGTTGTTGACCGAATGCTATACTTTCATTACCCTATGTATACATATGGGTAACTGAAAGTAATAATGTTTGACAATCACTAAAAATCACGAGATATTTATCTTAAACGGAATTTTTAAACCGTCCAAATAGAAGTCATTAATATAGGCTTTATTTTTACTGTCATTGTTTACATCGCTCATAGCAATGAAAAATCAAAATTATTTCTGCCATTTTAAATCTCAAGTGGGCTTCGAGAGCTTTGAATTGTTGTCGTACAAATGTTTTAATTTTTTTTATCAACTATACCTAATGGATAACTTGAATCTGATTTATTTATTGCATGTCATCATAACCACGAGTCTCGCTACTACTTTAAATATTTGCTCTGTTTTACTTCATTAAATATTTTTCCTTTCTTATTCCGTCTCCAAATTTTGACATAAAAATGTTTTAATTGAGATTATTACAAGACATTATTTTTGATGGCGTTCTCAGAGCACTAACTCTATTGCTGATGTATGAGATTTACTGAAGACCCACGGTCAGTGAAGTTGGTTAACAAAAGAGGGCCTAAAAAACTTAATGGTTTAAGTGTTGGAAAACGTTTGCTAAAACTTAAATTATTCGGGTTTTTAAATAAAAAGTAGCCGATGGAATTTGCTATGTTTTGTTCGAAAAAAATTCTAGATTCATTCAAATTTTTTACTTTCAATTACCCATATCTTAACACATGGTAATAAAAGTATTTTTTTCGGTAAATGTTTTTTCGATTCTCCACGTTTTGGAACATCCTGACTTCAAAAAAGTGGTCTAGAAAAATTGCCTGATGTCTGTGTGTCAGTGAATCTGTGTATACATGATCAGCATAACTCTCGAACGAATGGACCTACAATGTTGAAATTTGATGTACGGGTTAGTGGTGACCATCTGCCATTAAAGTTTTCGTCAATTTACGCATGCGCACAAGGTAACTGCCGTTGAAAAAAACATGTTTTTCTCAACCGTTTTGTTACAACCGTTTTTCTCCTCTTTTCTGTTTTACTTACAAGAAAGAATAATGTAAAAATTATCGAAAAGTTTATCACCAAATTCGCCATTTTGGGGATTTTTCTTTTTGGTCCCTGTAAGAATTATCACCAAAAATATCCCCGAACTGGCAATTTTTTCAAATGAATGAATATATGAAAATGGTAATAATACAATTCCTAGTCAAATTTAAATGTAGTGACCAGTTTTATAGTGTAATTGAAAGTTGCTCGATGTTCCACACCCCCAGTTTTTGAACGATCAAAGGCATCATGTATCGATGAACACTTTTGAATTGATTCTAAAGCCTAGATCAGTGCGGCGTTCTTTAGTCCTTTCCCCCCTGTTATCTATAGAAACTTGATAACTCGTTTTTGCACTATCAGCTGTTCTTTTATGCTTTCGGTCTCTGATACCTTTTCACTCATCTCTGATATGGATTATCTGTTTTTCTTTTCTCCTCTGTAATTTCATATGGTTCTTATAAATTGTTGAAAGTTTAACTTCGCACACGCATATTCATTTGGCATTCGCAGGCTCATAACATTCATCATTGACTGACTCATCATTATCTCAATTTCCATATAAAAACAATTCTGAGGTTTGGTGCAAATGCTAATAAGAATAAACCTAGAAATAGTCAGCTATTCACATTTCAATCAGCCAGGAGTCGAAAAGGGGTCAAACGTTCCAATTGTGAAAGTTCCCTATGTCCTACTTCCCTCGTAATCAGGATGCTGAAAATCGAAAAAAAAATATATATATTTTACATTTCGTATTATTAAGCACAATTCACTGTATCAATGGTGAGTGTACAGGCTTAGATCTAAACTATTTACAACACAAGTATACCATATATAGTGACACATTTTTTTAAATGCCTGGTACATTTGGAAAAGTATTTTGAATGGTAAAAAACGATATCAAAACTTGGTAGAATACAGAACCATAATTTGGAAATTTTAATGTATTTTAATGAATAAAGTACAGTTTTTTTTAAATGAAAAACTAGTGAATAAATAGGATTCATTAAAATTAGCACAGATATTAAAAATTATTCACTTTTTTTTTCCGGAATAGATAAATAAAACACTTTTCCTATTAGCCTTGTTTGGATGAAAACAATGGGCCTTGGATGCAATGACGCCACAACACACAATAGCATACAATTCAAATAAAGCTTTTCAAAAGTCTTTATTTTTCTTCGCATACATCATAAATTGGGGTCAACTCTTTAATTTTTAGTTTTCCATTTCTTCCATCAGCCAACTCCATGGCGTTCACTAACATTTCTTTCTGCCCATAACGGATTATTAAGACTTATTTTAGTTCCCCCCCCCCCCGACCCCCAGAACCTGCTATTTAGAGACATTATTTATTTAATATGGAATTACAGTATTTTTTTTCTTGCTTAAAATCGATTGCAAATAGTCTTTAATAAAAACCCCTTTTTAAATTTTTCTGAGACTTATTTAGTTTTTAATTTAAATTTTAAAATAGCTAGTTTCGATATCAAGCTGAAACCGGTAGTGACGTGATGTTCTACAGAGTGACGTACTATGCACCTCCATTTGTAAACAAACTGGCCTTTCTTGCATTGCTGCTTTACTTTCCTAGATTATGTCCCACTTTTTAGTTGCTTTCTAAGGTATTAAAATTTTGAATAACTTATTTTCGTTGAAAAAGATGTGCAACCGTTATAAATGTTGTATTGTGTCAAAGTGTACAAGCATGACATCAACCAATATGGTGCCATTCCAACTTGGGATCCATTTTGGCAAACCTGTAGTTTGATGTCAATTCAACTTGGTGACATTTTGCAAAGTTTCCAATTGACAATACACACTGACTAGGAATTTATCGCTTTTCTGAAACCGGCTTCCTTACTTATATTTCTACAAATTCAAATCACATGAAATACGGGACAACTCAATTACGATTAACAAATTCTCAAAATTATCATACGGAACGATCTACAAGCGAAATCTCTAAGTCAATGCAAGTTTGCGCATGCTCAAGAACACTCAGATTCCTCATGGGTTTTTTTGTAGATGAAAACTCTAATTAAATGAAAATTAAAAATAGGCTGTAATTTCTCATTGGGTGATGAAAGTCAAAGTAAATCTCGAAAAAAAAAAATCCTTTTTATTTTTAAATTAATAAATGAGAGCTAATGTTGTGCCGGAAGTGAATTCGAAAATTCATTTCCCCCCAGAAAAAATATTTGATTTATTATTGAAATTGAACAGATGTAGTTTTGATTATTTTAAATAAATATTCAAGGTGAAAACATAGAAATTTAACACGAAATATTAAACGAAAATCTAATCAACTACAATTTCAAAATTACTTGATTGGAACTTAAAACAAGAAACTCAAGGCTTGGACATGTTTTCTAAAACCTTATTCTAATGGCAGAAAAAAAAATCATTGTTGTACGCAGATGTTACGAGTACTGCTCGAGCACTATAGCCAAAGCAGCCAGGCTGTATCGACATTTATTAGTTCAAAACTAAGAGTATATATTTTACAATTTTCTAAAATGACGATCTAATTTCTACGGTAAGTGTATAAAAATCCAATAAACACCACGCTTCTTGCCTCAATACTCAATTCACGAGGGAAAATAAAACATTTCCAATCAAGGTGATCTATCTCCGAGCGGCAGCCATGTGTTCCTGAAAACAGTTTCGGCTATGACGTTGCCATGGTAACCAATGGAATCCCGTAGAGCCTTCCCTCCACTTAATGTGTAACGAGGCAGCCAGATCAGTGATTTTCCGAAGTCTGCTGACCTTAAGAGTTTCTGCTTTAAAATAATCTCTAGATAATGCAAGATAATGGTATCATCTGAGGTCTCGATATTTATTTTATTAATTTGAAGTACTATTTTATTCTGAAAATAAATTTGAATATTTTAAACTCATTATCTAAAAAATCGTATTTTTGGTACGTGAAACTTCATTACACTGATAACTGAAGTTTGATATAATCTTTTGAAAAATGATTTGCGAGTTCAAATCTGTATTAACTATTAGACGAAACTCCAACTTAACTTGACATCACTAGACGATAGATCTTCACCGTGCTCATAGGCAATTAATCCATTTTAGCCGAGTGAAGACAATTCTCGCCAAACCTTATATTCTTTTGTTCTCTACAGGGTTGTGGTTTGGCGAACATTATGCTTTCACGCCACCAAAATGGATTAAATACCTATGAGCACTGTGATGATCTACCGTCTAGTGATGTCAAGTTAAGTTGAAGTTTAGTATAGATGTTTGAACTTCAGTCAAATTGATTGTAAAAGAAAATGAATTTTGTTAGATTTTAAAATGCAAAAGTTTTTGGAAAAATTGCGATTTTTCTGCTTCAATGTTAAAAAACTATGCATTCTAGAAACTAAATGATGGTTCATATAATTCAGAATGATATTACGAACAATTTCCAACCATAATTTCTTTTCTTGGCCCAATAAAACTCTAGTAATCACTGTTCAAAAATATAATTATAATGAGTTAAATGTTAATTAGTTAATTAATTTTTGAATAAAACTATCATTTAACATTAATTTTTTTCATTTAAACATCATTACTAATTATGTACTTTTAAGTACAAAAAATCCGATTTTAAAAATTACAATTTTAAAAAAAAGTTCAAGTGTGATTGTACATGATTGTGGAAAGTGTATGTATGGTTAGGTGATGGGGGGGGGGGGGGAGGTTGCAAGTTTTGTTGGGAAGTAGCATGTTTCCGCCTGCACTAACATTTTTGACCATGGACCGGCACTGAAGCACTGATTTGAAAAAATTATGCCCAGCCCAGTAATAAAACAATTTCACATGGACTGACGAATCCAATTGTATATTTGTGATGTTTAGAAATTGTTTCTTAAAATGTTCCTACAAAAACACGCTTAAAATTTTTTACAAAATAAAGTTATTTATAGTATATCTGTAAAAGCATATGTCTGTTTGCATAAAAGTACAATACGTAAAAGGAAAAAAAAATCAAAACAAAATAATCATCAGATTCTGCGAAGAAAGGTACGTTCATATGAAAAAACAGTAATTGGAGAAAAAAAGCATTTAAAGTATAAAAATGTATACGTTTTCATTAGATGTTTTTTTCCAAAACATATGAAAATATTATACATATTTGAAGTTGATGTATTGCCCACCAAATTATACTATTTTCTATACAGCATTCTGAGTATTGCTAAAACACTAAAAACTTCAAAATAGATTTTAAGTTATATGTTTGCCTTCCGGTCCCCATTAAGATGAAAAATCCTGGATGAAGGATTGGAAATCTATGGAGTGTCTGGTTTTTGAATTATGTCGTTCAAATATAGTTGACTAAAATATACTACCTTTTTTGCCAAATATACTAATAACCTTCTCTTTCTAAAGGCTATTTTTGCCATGATGGCGTATCACCCCAATATCACTCCGCACAATGGAGTTGTAATTCACTCAATGCGAGAGTCGGATACGGCAGTATTTTTATGTTGAAAAGCGACGAGGGCAGCCGCACACAAAGACGGGAATCTGTCGCTAATACCCAGCCGTGATTTGCACGCGTTTGTTGTCGGGAAAATGGCTGTTGTACCTGTTGCTCAACAAGATGCAAGTCCCACTGACCGATATTTCTTCTTTCGAAAGAAAATGTTTATTTATTTTGTCGTAAAAAGAAACAACTGCTTTTAAGTTACGTTGTCTATCTTAATGGACAGGCCAATTTTTTCCTGGTTTCAAAATTATTTTTTCGAGGCATGCAGTACCAAAATAAATACTAAACTAAATCATAAAATGTCTTTCAGTGTATGTAACGATTCGAATATACCACATGTATATTACTCGAGATGACATTTTGTTTTTTCTCGAAATCATTTACCTTTACGATGGCGGCTCGTGCACTGATGCCAGTGAAGCCGGGCTGCATCTAAATTTCTTAGTACAAAACTCAAATTATATATTTTACAATTTTCTAAAATGAAGGTCCAATTTCTACGGTAAGAGTAAAAAAATCCGATAAATAGCAAACCTCTTCCTTCAATTCAACGAGGGAAAAAAACGTTTTCAAACAAGGTGATCTTCTTCCAAACGTCAGCCATGTGTTCCTAAAACGCCTTTCGGCTGCGACGTTGCCATGGTAACCAATGGAATCAAATAGAGCCATCCCTCCTCGTAATGTGTAGCTTGGCAACGAGATCAGCGATTCTCCGACTTCGGTTGCCCTTGAGAATTTCTGCTTTAAAATAATCTCTAGATGGAATTCTTGCAAGATAATGGTATCATCTGAAGGCTAGATAGTTATCTTATTAGACTGAAGTTCTATTTTATTATGAAAATAAATTTATATATTTTAAACTCGTTATTTAAAAAATCGTATTTTTGGCACGCGAAACTTCATTTAAAAAGTGATATCTGAAGTTTGATATAATCTTTTTGATAAATGATTTGAGAATTCAAATCGGCATTAAATATTAGATGTTTTGGACCTAAGTCAAATTGATTAGAAAAGAAAATTAATTTTGCTAGATTTTTAAACTGCAAAGGTTTTTAGAAAAATTGCAATTTTTTCTACTTTTATTGTTAAAAAAATTCTATTAAAAAAACTATACATTCTAGAAGCTAGATGGACGTTCATGTCATTATGAATGATATTACGAATAATTTCCAACCATAATTTCTTTTCTTGGCTTCATAAAACTCGAGTAATCACATTTCAAAAATATACTAATTATAAGGAGTTAAATGTTAATTAGTTAACTAATTTTTTGAATAAAACTGAGTTTATTTTTCATTTAAACATCATTACTTATTGTGTACTTTTAAGTGCAAAAATCCGATTTTTAAAATGATAATTTAAAAAAAAAAGTTCAAGTGTGATTGTACATAATTGTGAAAAGTGTGTGTGTGGTTGGGGGGTGGGGAGGGGTTGTTGGGAAAAGTCGCATGTTTCCAGCTGCACTAATATGTTGACAAGGGCCGCTACTGTACCTTTATGACTGTTATTATATGAACTTTTATGAAGTAAGAAGCTTATATAAAGGTTCTGTCCATTTGAGGTCAACATTACCAGGAAAAACTACAAATGCTACTGACACATTGCGATATGTCAAATGAAAGGTCTAATCAAAACGAGTTCCTATACCAGAATTCAACCGGAAGTTATGGTCGAAACTATTGAAGTAGCTAGTGGAAGTCTGTTTAAAATTCGCCAAATCTAAATTATAAATGGTAGAGACATGTGTTGTATATCAATTCGATAGATAGGAGTAATAAGATTAAATAAAATTCAACTGGAAGCGCTTTTTCATAACTTGACTTCAAATAGAGATATTGGGTTGGAACTTGGATATTCAGTAACACGTTTTCTCAATTGTTTACAAACTCGACCAATTTGGCAAATTTTTCATTTTTAAAGAAAATCTTCAAATTAAATAATTTTAGTCATTGAAAGTTGGCAAATAATACGTACACGATACTTATGTGGTAAAGAAGTATCTAAGTCTTTGGATTTTCTTTTCAAATGGAGGGAAGGTCTCACAAAAATTTAATAAACAACTTGAACTTGTTATTCTTAATTTCCTCTTCTACATTTTAGACATTTATTTGTGAAGTGAGAACAAAATTGAAGATATCTCAATTATCCTCAGCTAGATATTAATTTTCGACACAAATTCAAAAACTTTCTCGGGTGTCTAATTTTTTCGCAAGTATTTAATACGATATTATATTCATATTTATGTGTTTCTTACAAACCCTTCCCATCATCAAATCTTACTTTAACCAATATCGCTTCTGCACCATTCACTGGTTTTAAAGTGTTTTCTCCCGAAATATGTGTCATTCCACCAAAAGAAATATTTAGATTTTCTTCTTCCTCTCTGGTAGAAAGGTTATTTTTTATACACATTATTAATTTTAAAATAGTTTTCTGCAAAAAATCTACCCTTACCTTCCCAAAAACGTTTAAATCCCTACACTTCAACTAATGAAGAATAGCGTGTTTTTAAACATTGCTCAAAGATAGCCCCCCTCCCCCCTCTTTTTTTCGAAATTAAATAAAAACTAATATTTTACTAATATTAAAGTTATTCCCTTGATCATTCAATCCTTCCTCGGAAAATGTCTAGTTGTTCTGTAACAAGATTTGAAAATTTGGGCTTCAGACAAAGCAGTTTCCCTTCTTTCTCAATTATTCTTTGGTAGTCTGGTCTTCTGAATTTTAGCATTTAAAAATTAATTGATAAAGTAAACATGAAACATAATTTCATATTGTGGAATATTTGAAAAAAATTAAATGTTTATAACCCCTAAAGAAAATGGTATTTGAAGCTGTTCCGCCTGAATCTCCTCTGGGCATTCTTCTAAAAACATACAATTTTTGCATCATGTAGCAATGTTCGAAATGTAGATGAGAGAATGTGGACAAACCACTTATACTAATTGGAATATATAAAAATCATATCTTTACAAATAAGACAATAGCAAAAAAAAAAAAAAAAAAAAAAAATAATAATAATAATAATAATAATAATGATAATAATAATAATAATAATGAAGGAATTTATTTGTATTTCATGGCAAGTAATCTTCATTTTTAAGATATTAAAGAAGCTAGAAGTCAATTTCCGAGCTTTTAGATATTTTCATGTGCCTGAATTTTTTGTTAATTACCAATGAAACCCCAACTTTTTTGGACCTTTATATTTTTCTTAATATCAATGCAGTACTTAAAGTAACTTTCTGCGTGCAGGCCAGACGCCATCGATATTTTTACAATTTTGAAATCAGCGTGTAGTTTTTTGATCGATTGCAGATATCCTCCCCCCCCCCCCCAATCGCCCCATCGATGAACGACTATTGGTTTTGTAACTGTTTAGATATTCATGTGAATTTTGATAACAGCCTTTATTAAATTAGTGTCAATTTGTTATAATACATTTGACGATTAATGAGTTAGTAAAATATTTTATCATTTATTAAGTCCACTCACCAGAATATTGATAGCTACACAATAATTCAATTTTATTTGCATACTACATTATGATGAAGAAGAGATTTTCATATGGATTTTCCAGACAATCTGGGGATCGTAGGCATGGGCCATATGGAAAATAAGGCCCTGCTTCTGTTGAAGGTTAAACTGGAAAAAAAAAGGAGGCCAGGAGGGGACGGTGAGAGGGGGGGGGGCACATATGGGAACGTCCTTGGTGCCTGGGGTTATTACGTATGATGTTGGTAGAAAGGTTTGGAGCTTTTATCTGACTGTGAGAACAGGTACTTGGGCGCTTAAGGTGAAAAGGGGAATGATATGAAGGTGAAATGAATCGGGGGCATAGGACGCCGCCCGTTCCTTATAACAAAATGCCGGGCCTACTTTCGGTTGTTGACGCCGACCCATTGTTGTTCGGGAACTGGCAGGACCACCTCAAGTGAAAGGGGTTAGGGCAGACGAGATAAAAAACCTCTCCCAGTCGAACTTTCCGCCCGATGCTATCTGGCAACTCCTTTGTCCGCGACAATAAAAGAGCTCTGACCTGCTTTGTTTGGTTCGGGAAGACGCTGCCGGTATTAATGAGAACCAGAACGGAGGATAAAAAATGAAGTGGCATTCTTTTGTTGAGGGTTCTAAAATTTGAATTGAGTTCAAAATGAAAAGTATTAGATGTCCATACCACTTTCCTAGGCTAAACGAAATTGGGTAATAGTAATAGTCAGTTTGTGGAATAATTTATCCTGTCACTTGGGCTGCAGGAATGGCACAGATAAAAGATAACGATTTTGAGGTAAGAAAAAAAAAGGTTCCAGTATAGAAAAGTTGGTCTTTTTGAATAATTTTATCATTAGGATTTCGGTAGGCAGTACTTTTCTACTATATATTTTGTTTTGACATTCCTATTCGATTGCTAACGCCATTTAAGAAACATTACATTGTCGATTTCTAAATTTTAAAACATAGTGATTTGTTTACGAATGCAAACAGAAATAAAGTTACATTTAAAGAAAGCAACCAAGTGGTGCAACTAAAATTTACATTCAAGTATCCATCATATTCAGAATATCATGATTGTATCGTAAGTCTTTAGAGTTGCCAGTGATATGATTCAAGCTCCAATAAAATTATTTAAATATAAATTTACAGAAATTTGCTTTTATTCTCAATTTAAAAAGTTTATTTGGGGCATTATATTCAATTTAGTTGAAGAGCATAGATAGGTGACTGTTGTGCATGCGGACGACATTTACAATGAGAAAACACATGAAAACTAATGAATTTTTATAAGAAGAATAGCAGTAATCAATTAAAAAAATAATTTGACAATAAAACATGTTGTTTTACTTTTCTATATTTATTAAGAAGATATAAAATAGTAATAGACAAAAATTGGATATTCTTCATTCTTTAGGAACTATAACTTTAACGTTTCTTACGAACTGTAAAAACGATAGTAATTGAGAAAGGACTTTGATCATTGTACAAAACATTGTATATAGTAACACATGTGAAATGATTTCAATGGATTTAAAATCAAAACTGAATCGAAGAAACCATTATAATTAAAAATGGATATAGTTAGCAACGATTCTAGTAGTTAAATTAATTTACATTCTGAAAAAAAAAAGGACAAAAACTTTTACGAAATACCACGGAACTGAGTTGTTTAAATGGCTAACAATTGCTTCAAACCACAAGTTTCAAATCCTATTTCCAAATTTATTATATTTTATTATTAATTTTGATAATTTTTGGAGTTAATAAATGGATTTATTTCCATTTTATTGATAAACGTGTTGATTTAATTCCATCTAATGCATTTTAATGAACAGAAATAATTTTCCTTAAAAGTATTCATAACCTTATACTTTCCTGAAATTAAAAAAAAACAAAAAAAAAAAAAAAAAAACTTTCCTGCAAGTTTCTATAAAAAATAGAGGAACGATATTTTTTCAACAGTTCTATGAGATATATTTAGTGATAAAACGCATAACTAACCACGCACGTGACATATGTTTGAAATCCACTTCATTTGGTATAAAACACAATGTAATTCACACGATGTAAAATTCTTCTGCGTAAAATTCTTTTTTAGAATTTTTGTAAGTGTGTATCTTAAGTACTGGATTTAAAATGTGAAAAAAAAAATGAAAGTTAAGCAATCGCAAAGGGCTAATGAATGGTTCTTCTGTAAATAAGGCAAATTATAGGACGACAGAGATGCGTTGTAACTAAATTTCTCCAAACCTTACAAAATAACCAGAATTATTTTAAACTTGCATTGTAGTTGCTGCACCATTTACCAAGTCGATCTTTTAATCTCGTTTCTATGTTTAATTAATTGCCTCTACCTATTAGAAATAATTGCTCCTTACACGACGGGTGATTGAAAGCATTTGTATTTTCAGTTTTTAAAGTATGGTTGAATCCTCGTTTCCTTAGTGTCAATAGAATTTGAAAAATAAATAATCATAAAGTAGTGTGGAAAATCATTAAATTTTCGTTAACATGAATACTGGTCACTGCATTTAAATTTCCCATGGATTGTTATAATTTACTTCTTTCGTTTCCGTATTTTCATTATATTCAAAATAGCCAGTTTGGCGATATTTTGGCGTTTATTGTTGCATTAAAAAAAAAAAAAAAGCACATCTAGATTGGCGATATGTTTTACGATAAATATTACATTATCCATTCTTGTAAGTGCAGCTGAGAAAAAAAATCTTTGATGGGTGCTCAAAGGAGGAGAACTCTGTGTAAGAGACTTTCGTTTTCCACTTTTTTAAGCCTTTATCACATTTCTATGGAAGTTTCAAAGGTGGGGATGTTTAAAGTAATTTAAAAAGCTTGACCACATCTATTTTCATCAAAATCGATTGTGTCTTTTTTTTGACAATTGCTGAAAAATATAAATTTTTCCACAGCTACCTCATGCACAATTTTCACGAAAAACTGAATGACAGGTCACGTCCACCACTAACATGTGCACATAATTTGAACGTCGTAAACCAATCCGTTCGGAAGTTCCGTGCTGACCACAGAAACACACAGACATTTTTTCTGGATAACTTTTTTTTAACTCACCACATTTTAGAAATTACCCTAGGTCAATATGTGGGTAATTGAAAGTAAAAACGCACAAAAAAGTTGGCGGTTTAACCGCGAATAGCATCCTTATAGTACTGAAAAACATTGAGTGGTTGAACCTTTTTGTTACAAAAAATCATTTCTTATTATTTCTAGTATTGCTAGCTAGTTATGCAATCGTATTGCTTTCTTGTTCCAGTAAAGAAACATAAAAGTTTAATCAAATTACTAAGAAACAGTAAACACTGCTTTATTAAATATTGTTGAAAAATGGAGCACGTTTCCTCTTGACTCCTGATATTTTTAAAATTATTACCTTTTTGAGTAAAGGGTAGGGGTACTGTACTGAATATTTGATATGCATTGAGAATATATAAAAGACTTTTTAATAGACAACCTAAATGAACCCTGCACATGTAGCTACTAGAAAGTCAATTGACTATGAAGCCTTCAAACTGTAAGTTGCGTATCTACTTCTCCAAAAAAATTTCTCAATTTCGCGATTTATTTGATTAAGGGCCAGCTACTAGCGTCCGAGAGACAAACTGGCTTTTCCAATGAATGGAATGAAGCATCGTTGGCATCTAGTAAATAGCGATCTCAAATGGTACTTCAACTAGTATGATAACACTGAAATCAGTCTTTAGGAAACCTCTAACCATTTACTTCAGCAATTGCAAGTTCCTGCCAAACAAAACATTTACCATGCTTCACTAAAAATGTAAGGCTGGTGTCATAATATGAGGTTTTTCAGCTGCGGCAAATGACATTTACGACTTAGAACACCCAGTTTCCAATTAGATACGGTTTATAAGTAAAATCCGCATAAGTTTATCACTTTTAATTGAATACCGTACTTTCAGTGCAGTTAGGGATGCGATTCACTGCATCACTACATAGCGTAGCACACACCGAACAGTAAAAAAACAGCTTTTGATCTTTCTTGATCGAAGACGATTGAAGCTTAAGAGTTATAAAAGATACATCGAAATGAATCGGACGGGGGGGGGGGGGATAATAGATCGAAACCCGTGATATTTGTCACGTAGGTTCAAAGAAGCGTACCTCAGTGAAGTGTGTGTTTTAGCGGTAGAAGGATTTTGATCATGACCATTGCAGAGTCAATCCTTTAACGAATACAAGGACCAGTTGGCTATCGATTAAGTGGAAAAGCATCAGGCTGCGACGAAACTCTAACTATCAAGCAAAAGAGATTGCTTATGACCGAGAAAAGTTTTGGGAAATCAAAGTGATCAACCTCACAACATTTCGTGGACTGGGTGCATAAAGTCACCAAGCTCATGAGCGGTGGTAGATCGTGGGTTCGGTCCTGCCTCATCGAATACTAGTGTATAAGATAATGGGAACTGGTGCGCACACTTTAAATAGGCCGTGGAAGTCTAGTTGGTGTGGTGGGGTTGTAAAGAGAGGTAAGCATTATAAGGTTTCAATCTCGTAATCTTATCATAATTTAATATTACGAGGCGTATTTGGCTGTGATAAGTACTCATATTGGTCAGAAATAGACAGCCGGAATCGTGCAAACTTAACATTTTGTGGAAATGAAAATATCACTTGAAAAGTTATATTTACTCATTACTATTCAGGCTTTCAGTAAATTCCTGAATTTTTCAGATATGTTCCAGGCTTAGAATAAAAATTCGTAAGCTACCTCCTTCAATCCATCACTGTTTGCGCCCCTAGAGAGATTCGAAGTCGACATCAGTCAAAAGGGTACGTGCAAGTGGGGGAAAAAGGCTAGCAAAAGTGAACTTAACCTTGACGTCAGTGTGAAGTTCCCCGATCGTTGAACCTCTGCGGGTCCTTTCCATAAGAATCCTTTGAACTTGTTCCTGCTGCATGCAGACGATTCTTTCACCCACCGCCCTTCCAGAGAGAGGAGTGCCCTTTCAACCCACACTGCACCCTCCTCCTCATTTCGCGCCAAAAATCCCCTTTGTTTCAAAGAGAAGGAAGGAACAGACGATTTCACTTTTGTTCTAACAGACTGCCCTCGCCTCTACATCATAAGAGTTGCATGACGTCAGAGTGGATGTAGGGTTCAATGTTATCTAAATGATGGCCTTTCCCCTTTCGAATTGCAGGAATGCTTGTCGTTGATTGTTCAACTCTAAAATTGTATAATTGTATCTCACTCAAAGTAACTTGATTGAGGAAAAAGAGTTCTTTTAGACATTGTGGCGGGAACTTTATTTGTGACAAACATGTGTGAATGTGAGTGCGAGAGGGGGGGGGGGGATTTCATTCGCCTTTCCTATCACGACTACTGTTATTGAGTAACCCAAATTCTTGTTTTCCACAAGAATGTGTCACTGAATTCTATTATGGGTAAATGCTTACTTTATTTTAGGTGAGGCAAAGAAGCAATATTGTCAACTTACTTTCCCAAATTTTAGTTGTTTTTCATTTTCATCAAACACTTTTTTCATTTTTGACTTTTGACAATCGATAGCCACCTCTGATTGAATGCCAACTTGTCCACCTCTTTCTTGAACTTGAATAACTAGAAGGAACATTCATGTTTTAAATCGAAAGAGAAATAATTTTGTTTTCAATATATATTAAATAACTGTAACTAACTTAAAGGTGTTCACTTTTCTTGGACGGACCGATGGAATGAGCTTTACTTTCTTTAAATTGAATTGAATTAATTTTCAGCTAATGAGTGGGTTCCATTAATTAAGGATCAAAAAGAAGGTTTGAGCGAAATGAAAACATTAAGTTGAGTTTTAACAATGATTTTTTTTTCATATAAGAATTATTCAATTTTTCTTATATTAGTATATTTCTTGTATTCAAATATTATTCTTATATTAAATTTTTTTTAATATTAATTTGTATTTATAAATATTAAAAATAAATTCTTATATAAAAAATTCATATGTATGTCTTACATTAAAAAGGAAGTGTTTTATTCACAGCAAGCAAACTATTACAGCAACCCAAAAAATAAAAGTGAGTTTGTTATTATATGAAAATTCACTTAAGTTTAAGTTATGCTTAATCTGAGTACCACAAAAGCTCTGCTAACGCATATGTACAAGTTAATAATTTTTATTACTATACCTAATACACTGAGAAATAAATCAGGAGTTAGGGACTCTTAAATTAAAAAAATATATATAATTAAAAAAAAAATCGAGTCTTAAATAGGAAATTGTTTTCAAATTTTTTTTAAATGGTTAGATTATATACGTTGATTAAAAAGGAAATTTTAATTATTATGTATTATTTAACATAATTTTTTTTTTGTAAGTTGACTTGTACAATCGTCCTCAATTCCTTTTATCACGTTCAAAATTAATTCAAATTAAAAAAAAAAGCTGATAAATATTAAGAATATTTTATACAGCCGAGACTAAGAGTGGTTTGTGGTTTTGAATAATTTGTTTTATAATTGCAATGGGAGGAAATGAATCAGACGTCAAATAGATAGGTTACATAAGGAACTGGTAATAGACACACAAAAAATGCTGCAGGGGCTTTCGCGGCAGACGAAATATCAACGAAAAACGAAGGACAAAAGACAAGATTTAATAGAGGCCGGTTAAAAAAAAAATACTCGTTTCACGGTCACGGTCGGGGTGAAGGGCCACTCGATCACGTGACCAGTTCGATCAGCCATCATCATTAGCATCACCGGAAACTTCCCGGGGTCCGAGAGCAATGATGATGATGAGCATCGACCGAAGTCATGCGACTCCGACAGAGACAAAGGAAAGTAGTTATTTTTTTTGCGGGAAATGGTAGCAAAAGATGGCATCATGGGAAGGAAATTTCTGGGTAGAGAGGATTTCAAACATAGTTCGCCTAACTTATTGCTCAGAGGTAGAATACGTGATTATTAAAAGAGAAGGACTTTTGCATCAGCACAAGCACTCTGCAAATGTCATATCGATTGTAGTGCTGAATGGTTAACGTTTCTCTTATTCAAGATGTTATTGGCGCAGTTTTTAAACACTGTAACTTTTGTCACATGAGAGATTTTTGTTAAAAAAATCAGTAGATCATACAAATGGCTATTTTTTCTTGTCTTTCAAACACCCAGTGATTAAGCAACTTTTCAACATCAAAATTACATGTTGTTATAATACTTGAATTACAAATAAGCTAAATTAAATAAAAAACTTTGTTATTTATCAATTAAAGTATGAAGTTAAAACATCCCAGATTTCATATTTTATAAAGTTAGCATGCTGAAACCATAAAAGACACAGACAACATTTAAAATATTAAAATTATGAAATTTAATATTTTAAATATAAAAGAAATAAAATTACCATATATTATATAAAATTACTATGTCTCCAATAAACCCCATATAACCCACCATCTAGCCATTAGTAATGGGGAGGAAACAAATTATCCCTATTCATTCCTTTTCTTGTATCCGGCAGAAAAACACGAATCTCCGGCCCCCACAAACAATAAAAAACATATTTTAATAACTTTTTCCCCGTTTTTTAATTTTTATAAAAAATTGCAACTTTTTGTAACACCACATGAATATTTTAAAATCTTATTATTATTTTAGAATTCTGGATTGCGCATCCGGTACAGTATCTTGCATTGTGTTATATATAAGCTTAATGCACTAACTCAGAAGTTCCCAAACTTTGGAAGATCGGGCATATTAATAACAGCGTTAATATTTCATGATACACTTTTTCGGATTAATGCTATCGAGTGGATAAAATAATGAAATCACTATATTTCTCGAAATTTTATGTGTTTTTGATTAACCTTGGCCGTTGCATGAAATCAGAGTCTATGGCATTATAAAATAATTTCTTCATTAAAAAAAATCCTAATGTTTTAACTTTTTCAATACAAATGTATTTATATTTATCTATTAGAGAACTAAGCAAAATCTGTTCCTGCGTTACAGTGTTCGTTATTTTAAATATCAACCAGTTTTCAAAACCGCTGTTCCTAATGGTACAACTTCAGGCTAGTGGCTTCATTGTCTTTTTATATGTTACTGTATCCACTTTTTCAATTTCTTCCAGCTTCTAATTCCCTGCAACAGAATATCCACATATTTAAAATTTCCAACCCAATGTCATCACTTTTAGGATCATCACCTCCTAAGAATTTTTCAAATTTTTCAAAAGAAATCAGTTTTTATAACATAATTTAATATTTGTACGGATTTTAGTTTTTATGGTATACCCTGGTTTCTTTTTTTTTAACCTTTGTCTATGATCATTTTTAAAATTTAAGATGCTAACATTGTTTGGCGCAGTATGGCCTTTGAGAAGCTCTTGCGCTAATAAAACCTAACCAACCAACCAACCAACCAACCAACCAACCAACCAACCAACCAACCAACCAACCAACCAACCAACCAACCAACCAACCAACCAACCAACCAAGCCAACCAAACCAACCAACCAACTAGGCTTGGGCGATGTATCGATACATCGTCTAAAACCGGTGTGAAATCAGCATCGTCAAACCGGTGTCACTATTTTCCTTAAACCGATACATCACGATCTTTTTTGACGAAAGCGCGATATACTCATTGCCTAGCACTTCAAGGACAAAGAACCAATGATGCCACGATTCATGCGCGGTGTTTCTAAAATACTATAGAAACGTATTGAAACCGTCGACACCGCGCCATTTGAGACACGATACTTCACCACATCGCAGTAATCCTCCCTGCATATGCGCGGTGTATCCAAGACTATATAGAAACGTAGTGTAACAGCTACACCTCGCCGTTTGAGACGATTTCCATTTGCTTTTGCTATATAGGCATAGTGGTAATCGTATCCGGTATGTGCGATGTTTCCATGATTGAATAGAAACAAAACGCCACAGGTGGCATCGCGCACTTAATCACTTAATACACGTTGCATTCGCTTTTGCATCCCCTGGCTTTTGGAATTTAAAATAAAGTTGGAAAAAAGTGCACATTTCAAGGGAAAAAACCCACGTATGACAAGTTGAAATTATTATTCAATTTTACGATGTATTATTTTTTTTTTTTTTTTTTTTTTAGGTTTCGCGTTTATTTCCTATTTCGTTTTTACAGCTGAGTACTGAGATTACGAGGTGGTTTTCAGGCGCCAGTTAGTCTAGTAATATTGGAGATTGGAGGAAAGAAGTATTCCTTTTATTGTTTGAAATTTTTTTGTTGTTTTCTCAACTCATAAAAACGTTTTGATTTTTATGTAATCAAATATAAGACCTTGATATTCTATTTTTGGAATTCAATTCAGTATTTCCTAAACTTTTAGTGTTTCATTTTTGATTTTTTTTTTCTCTAACTTGGAAGAAATAAAATATTACATTTTTGTATTTTTAAATCTTTTACATTAACTTCAAGATTTTTTTTATCTAACATTTTTACTCTTTGAGAGCTTTGCTTTATTTATTAATTCAAGGGGATTGCTGTATTTTTGGGTGGTAATTTTTCTCTGATTCTTACCCAGTTAAGATAATCAGGTTGTTTATTACTATGATGGTTTGTTATATCTGCCAAAGTCAGTATGAACTAGCGCATGAACGGATCACAGTTATGTTTCTCTAGTTTGATTGCTTAAATACTTATAAACGATTTTTTCCCATTTACGTTGAAGGATTTTCTTTTCCGACTCGTAAGTAAATAAATATTTTATACTTTTTTTTTCAGTTTGTACGATTTGAATAAAGTTTATTTCCATAAGATTAATTACTCAATCCAACATTGCTTCTTAAAAATGCGGAAATGCAGATTTTTTGGGAACAAAATAAAGATCATTAGAATTTTAAATGTTATGCATTAATTTTATTTTTATTGTTTAATAGTTATATTGTAAGTAAGTAATAAAATATCCATTATAAAGTATGTTTTTGATTTAATAATTAAGAATATCCAATAACTAAAGTAACATTTGCACCGCCAGGAAGTGCACTTGTCCTCCCCTCTCCCCCCCCCCCCCATATTTCCCTGTATAATAACAAAGTAAAATTTCATTAAGATAGAGAAATTGAAAAATCCGGATTAAAAATAACCTGCTTATACCCCCTTGGGTGCTTTATATATCCCCCTGAAAGTAATTATGTCGCTGCTCATGTTATTTAATATAAACTTCTGTACGTAAATTAATTAAAATGTTACAAAGCTAAGTAAGCATAACTCTCGGCTACATAGCTTGTTATGAAAACATTGTTTTATAGTATATTTTGTAATTTTTTTTATTTAACATCGTGATGTATCGTGACATCGCGATGTTTGCTTCCCGATATATCGCGATGCAGAAATGTTAACATCGCCCAAGCCTACAACCAACCAACCAGCCAACCAATATTTCCACGTAGCCCACTAAATATAGGTTCATGACTCTACCTATGGATTGTGATCCACATTTTGAGAATTCTTGTACTAACTAATATGTGCTTCCCATTCCAAAGCGTAAGTAAATAAATTAACCACCATTTGTCACGCTAACTAAAACTGTGTTAACAATAATAAATCGATCCTCCACTATCATCTTTCAAATGTGAAATCAAGCTTTGCCTATAAATTTGAAAGAAAACGCGTTTCAAATGAGAACATTACCTTTTTCCCCCCTTTTTTCTTTTTCTTTCTAAGTAGATGTTGTTTTCCACACAATTTTCCCATGTGATAATTCTTCGCCATGTCTGTGTGATTTCACCCGAAAAATTGAGGCATGAGGTAACATTTCCACCCTGACCATAAGCGAGATAAGTCTGGCGCATACGCATAGCATTCATCAAAAAGCTCTCTTCCACGACCAACAATTTTTAATCAATTTGTCTACCCATGACCATAGCGTTATTTCTTATTTATCTCAGGAATGGAAAGATACTTGTTCGTAAACTTGAGAGCCATCTCAATTAGTTCGAGAAGACCGTTCAGGTTCATGGATGTCGAAATTGGGTGCCGTTATATTGCTGTAAATGTGGTTTTACCTTTGTAACACACTGCTTGTAGGAAAGACCAGAACATTTTCAGTGGCCATTTTCTTCGCCCATATTTTAACGTTACGATTCTACTTATTTTGTTATGGAGATTGATTGAACAAAACGGTTAATTTCTGGTTTGTTAAGGGAACTCGGTACTCCCTATACCCATAATGTTAAATTGCCTATTTTTAATGTATGTTATCTGGAAAAGTGCATAACAAATGAATTTGAGTTTTTTTTATATATGTTAAATCGATCTTATAAAAAAAAAATACTGAGGTTAAAGTTTGGTAAAAATTATCATCAGAACTTTTTGATCTAATTTTTTTTTTTTTTTACAGAAAGCCTCTTTTTTTTTTTTTTTTTTTTAATTTTTTTTTCTTCCAAATTTTGATATTTTAAATATTAATGAAAATAATAGGAATAATTATGAAAATAACAGGAAATTTTTAATATCAGTTCTGTAGGTTATGTATTACAATTTCGTAACAAAATTAAAAACTCAACTAGTTAATTAGAAAAGGTGTACTGAATTTTGAAATATTATGCTTAGAAAAAATCATAGTTAAAGCTAAAAGTCTTATATATAGTTATTAATTAATAGTTTGCCATTTTAAAAACAAAATGTAACATACTTCTAATTTGAGTAGAAACTAAAAGGATACATCAATGGAAAGACTAAAAAATATAAAATAACATGAAATAAAAAGTCCAAAAATTATTATTTTTTTATTTTAAGGTAACTAGTCCCCTTTACAAGATTTGTCAGAATTTTATAGAAAATCATTCCTTTCTTTATTAAAATTCTTGTTTAACAGATTTGGAATTTAAAATATCTTCAGAAGGAAAGTAAAAATATAACATCGAATAAGCATTCAGTTTATACTAAATTGAAAAGGTGAGTATAGTGTAATCAAAATATTTCTTAATTATTCCAATGAAAATGCTATATTTATCGTCCCGGACATAAACGTTTGCACGAAGAGTTTGTTTGTTGCAATGTGAACACTCATAATCCCTGTGCCTCGAACATAGAATGCAGAGTGAAAACAGTTTTAGAAGAAAAAGTAAAAGAGAAAACTTGCTTGAATAAATGCTGTGATCGGAGCTGCAAGACAACGATAAATGTCTTGACCATATTTAATCAAGCCTAACCACTACAAATAATCGACTTAAAGACGAAATTCAGATTAGAGCAAGATACTTCTCTGTAGTAACTCTACCGCTGAAGCTATGTCATATTGTAACATAAGATGAGTTAGACTATATCTTCGCTAAATGTCATCAAAGAGTCCAACAGCCTACTTGGTGCTAATTTTTAACCGGGCAAGGAGTTAAATTTGACCCAAATGATAGTAGAAATATTTTTCCGAATCGTTTAGTATAGAAAATCATTTACGAATAAATCTTTACAGTTGACAGATTAACTTAACCATTTATGAAGAAAAAGGTAATACCATAATTCACAAAGTTACATACCATTAGCTCAATTACCAATCAATATTAAGATTAAAAACAATTATGATTATTCCATTTCTCGCATACTTGCTAGAAACTTGTCAATGCTTGCTTGTTGAAAATAATGAAGATTTTCTGCTGCAACAATAATTGAACTCGTAGAAATATAATTGAACTAAGATTCATAGTATACAAGTATACTACTTTTTAAACTTTACACAAAAACGCATATGTAATGCCTTTCGTTGTGTGTTGATGGGTTTATTTGAAACACAATATCTCTTTTTGAAAATTTGAATTCGTTTGTTTCTAAATGCTTTTGTAACGAAACATTTAAGGTAATTAGGTGGAAGACAAGATGTCGCACACATTGATAAATTCAATTTAATGAATTCAATCTTTCATACATTTTCGTCAGAACCGATGATGATGTTTCACATTAAGGATGACTCGAGCAGACAAAAGATCACTCAGAATTGAACTAGGGAATTAAGAGATGACGAAGACAGCCAGCAATTATACAATGAGTGAGTATTACACGCATCTTCAGATAATTCGGAACGCTAATCGTGTAACATAGTTATTGAGTTAAAGAGAAGCAACGAGTTTTTTCGGAAAAGTAAAGCAAGTAATGAAACCGAATTACCCAATTTTCTTAGTATTGTTTGCGATTCTAGTCGTTGCCAGGTGCTTCGACCACAGGCGGTTACGAAACGCGTCATGAAACGGATGTTAACTTTCATTCATCTCCTTTGTCTCATCTTTCCAGGGTCTAGAGACTGAAGGTGGCATTTCCGGTTTATTGGCCCCTTCCGGTCACGTGAGGGACATCTTTCTTGTCGGTTGATAGTGATCAGTAGTAATTATCATTATTTCTTTGTGGCGCTAAGACATTTATCTCTGGAAGTAGAAGACGCGTTAAGTTAGAAATGTCATTGCTCCAGGCCTCAAGAAATAGGAGGGGCCATGACGAATTAATTCACTTTCACGTGTTCGTTACTTTGACATTGATGGAACTACGGAGTTGGTAGAATTAGCTCCAGAGAATCAGGACAAAACAAAAGGTCACAAAAGATGATTTCAAGGTTCGTTGCATAACGACCTGCGGTGCATACTTCTCTTTTATGTTTCTTTCGTGTAATATGCTCTCAAAACTTTTTTTATGAGTTAGCTTTAGTAATAGCCGGTCAAAAGTGCGCCGAATTCAATTCGGAATAATTTTTTTTTTTTGTCTAGAGTGAGAACAAAAAAAAGTCGAGATGTAAACAAGAAACAAGTATAGATCGTGTTTTGGAGTGTAATAAACATGCTACAAAGTAATCGTGACAATACTTCAATCAGTCACCTCAATCACAAACGTCACAGATCAACATTTACTTTTTTTTTTTTTTTTTTTTTTTTTTTTTACAGTTCATTCAAAGAGGAGATTAAAGGAAGCGTCTTATTCCTGTCCTAAACACGTCCGCAATATTAACAAAATAAAACAGTTCACATCGGAGAGTTATAAAGTTATTCTACAAGTTACCAGAGTAGATCTACTAAAGTTCAAAATGGAGTTCAGATCACTATTTTTTCCAGGACTTCCTTTTCATCAAACTGAGTATAGAAATTTTTGGTAAAAAAGTCACAATTCCACTTCAAATGACGCTTTTAGACTTCGAGAATTTAAGACTTTTTCTTAAGAACTCAAAAAATAATGAACAACAATCAATTTAAGTTATGTGCAATGATCAGCTTGTGTCTTTGTCATTACAAAATTACTTGTTCTGTAAGTGACAGGAATAGGGTAGGGGTTACCCCTAGTTTTGGAAATTTATTTTGATAGTCATATCGTCACAAATTTGATCTCTTTAAGGTTATATCTTAAAACAGTTGTCCACCACCCTCATTCCACATTTTTAATACTTTTTTGGCTTCCAATCGCCGCTACTGTGAACAATACATTTATTCAAATTGAAAAATTCTTGAAGATTTTACAAACCTCATGTACTGATTACCCACTTGATGGCTGTGTGGTTAGAGCTATGGCCTCGCATGCCAAAGGAGAAGGGTTCGAATTTCGGATTAGGCATGAATGTTCGTTGTGGTTCGGAATCCACGTTAAACTGTAGGCCACAGCCTGATTTTCCGTCATTGTGCATAAAAAATGGTTGTTGAGCGTACAAACCAACCAAAACAATCACGTACCAATCAAAAATGATGTAGAAGGGTAAAGTTTAAAAGAGTAAAAAAAAAAAAAAAAATACAGTACTAACTTACCGCTAACCTTCCTTTTCCAAAACAACTTCAAAAATGATTCTTAAAAGTGTACTTTTCTTTTCCATTTAGCCTCTGTTGGAAAAAGTAAAAAGGAAATAGTGTGTAAGTGGCAACAAGTCCGGATTCAGATAAAAAACGAAATATCTGTAAACGGGAGGTTTGCCTTTGGGATGCATACTGATTCCATTGCTGATTCTTTCTTTTTTTATTTCATGGAATATTCAATATTTGGGAGCCAAAATTTTTTTTTTCCTTAATGATATACAACTTTAAATTCCTATTTTTTTAAGTTTCTAAGTAACTAATCATTTTAATGTATTTTTTATGCATTGAATATTTTAGATGTGATAGCTAACAAAAATATTTTCAATATTTTTATGTTTCGTACTACGGTTAAAAACGAAATGCTTATAAGGAACCCTTCACTGTCTGTATTGGCTACATAAAGTAGTTAACATTCAAAAACTAGAGGTGTGGAACATCGCACAACTTTCAATTACACTATAATACTAACGTGGATTAGTGTTATTTACTGTTTTTATATTTTCATCATTCATTTAGAAAAAATGGTCTGTTTAGAGATATTTTTTGCGATAATTCTTGTGTGGAGTAAAAAAAAAAAATTCCGCCTAAATAGTGATTTTGGCGATAGACTTTTCAATAATCTTTATATTATCCTTTATTATAAATGAAACTAAGAAGAGAAGAAAAAACGATCGTTGATGAGGTACGCTCAAGGAACGAGAACTCTGTGTTGAAGGCGTTCGTTTTTCAACTTTTGACGCCATTTAAGCATTTTTACGGGAATTTCGGTGGTGGGGATGTTTAAAACACCTTAAGAGACATTACTGCAGCGATTTTGATCTAAATCGTTAGAACCATTTTAAAACAATCATTGAAAAACATGATTTTTTCAATGGTAGCTGCCTTATATGCTTGCGCAATTTTAACGAAAACCTTAATGGTAGATCCCTGTGCCATCACCAACTTGTACACCAAATTTGAACATCGTAGGTCAATTTGTTCGGGAGTTATGCTGACCACGTACACACAGATACACACATAGACATCAAGACACCAGACAGACATTTTTTCTAGATCACATTTTTGAAATCAGGATGCTCCAAAGCGTGGAGAAATGCAGAAAAAAAATCATTTTTTTTTTAACCGAATACTATACTTTCATTACCTTATATATACATATACATATGGGTAATTGAAAGTAATAAACTGCTTGAACGATTTAAATATCATTCAAACCACCAGTAAGTCTCATAAATTCCTTAAAACGAATTTTTTAAATTTAATTATTGTTTTCAAGTTGTTGTACATTTTTGCAACAAAACAACAAGTATTAACTCTACTATCTAATTCCGAAAAAATTAAAAACTGGAAGAAAAAAAAGGAAGAGTATATTTATATTTGGGAAAAAGGAGTCTGAGAAAAAATTCATTTGAATATAAAAATACTTACCAGTTTCAAAACCAGCTCTATCTATTTAATAAATTTTACAAGAGACACCAAAAATGTTTTCAAACCACCCTTGAGCTCTATCTACCCCATGAGTTTGAATGCCGTTTTTTAGAATGGATTGTTGGCTTTAGGTCAACGCTGCTTTGCAAGCCCTTGATGTTGTGCAGGGGTTCCTAAACTTTTAAACATTGTGACCCACTTTCTAGAGACTCAATCTATAAAGACCTACTTCTTACTCGGTGTATTGATTTTTTTCATAGACGAACACCGCACATTTCTTCCCAAGAGGTTTTATGGTCGAAAATGAAACTTTTATGAAATAATATAACCCATAAAAATGTTTTTGATTGTATTGCCAATTTTGATATTCATTAACAAAGCGCCGTTTCTGTTTGCCAGCATGTGCTTGTTGTTTGCATCTCATTTGAAATATCTCTATCAGCAAAATATGTGGTTAACTACTTTCGTAAATTTATTCATTAAAAATGAATGTGAATTTATACACTCACATCCAAATATCTTTTAAATATTCTGATTAAAACAATTTTATTATTTATTTATTAAAAAATTTTTGGCAACAGGAAAGAGTTTCTTCAATAATCGGTTAAATGCTATTTCAGCTCGATTGGATGACGGTAAGTTGGTTTTTTAGTATTCCGTAAAAGCGACCTTTTATTGACAGTGACAGTCGCCAAAATTTGATAAAATTCACTGTCATTGCCATCGAATCAATCTGCCAAGTTTCAGCCCGATTGAATGACGGCAAAGGGGGGTTAATTAAGTTCCACAGATTGTCCCGCCATCAACATATCCAACCGCACACACAACATCGAAGTTAACATAAAGGATTTAAAAAGACTACTTATTAGATAAAATTTTATTAAAATATTTTACTAAAATATTTATAATAAGCCATGTGGTAAAGGGTGCGCTTGTTTCCGATTTTCGTTAATGATGACAATAAAATCCATGTCAATGGGGTCGTTCAAATATTACGTAAGCATGTTTTTGGTAATTTTTGACCCCCCTCCCCCCTTGTCAGCAAAAATAAGCAAATCGTATACCCCCCCCCCCTCTATAATTACGTAAGCATACGGTAACCCCCCCCCCCCTCCTCCCTGCTCCTATTTTTTTTTTTTTGTAACGTTAATAGTCTAAAAAAAAGTTAGGATTCAATGCATATAATGAACTTTAATTCGCCTTAAAAGGGAAAAAAATGAAGAAAGAAACTTGTTCAAAACACAACTCAATTCGGAATCTTGAACCTTAAACCAACTACTGTTCCATCTTAGGCGCCCGCCAGTCGCCAAGCGAAACAAAAACAAAAATTGTCTGTCACATAAGTTTGGTTTAATGTAGGATTCACGTCTCCAAACACCCAAAAGAGGGAAATCCCCTTTATTCATTTTGAAACTGCAGTATTTTGCATCATCAATGTTTGATTGTAATTGGCTGAAGGTAGAGTCTCTCTTATGTGACGTAGGTTTAAATCCCTTAGATCGATTTGAATGGAAAGTCGCCTATCCTAGAACTCGGTGTACAAAAGCGAAATTTTTTGTAAGTTTAAATTTTTTTTTAGAAATAAAGGGATTATGAAATGCTTACGTAAGCATCACTCATACCCCCTCCCTCCCTTGTCAGCGAAAATAAGCAAATGGCTAACCCCTTCCCCCCCCCCCCCCTAGGTGCTTACGTAATATTTGAACGGCCCCAATCGGAGCTATTTTCAGAGGCAAGGAGTTTGACATTTATAGATTATTTCGATATCGATTCTTAATTTTAATTCTTACTATTGTCGAAAGTCCAACTTTCAAGTATCTTCCAAGCTTCAGTAGAAAGAATTGCGAAAGTTTGTTGGCAAATAACCAGCATTGAGTTAATTTATTAGAATTAAAATTCAGTTTTATAGTAATGTATTTTCAAATTGATTCTTTATCAGCTTTCAACTATATGCCAGTAGTAATCTTTCACTGGAAGGAATGCGCAGCGCATCATATTTTTTTATTTCTTCAGTAAGATAATAGCTAAAAAAAATTTCAAAATATCAAAAAATTTTGAAATCTCGATAATTATGTTATCAGAAATATTCAAATTTATTTGATTATAAACATTTGATGAGTCTCAAAATTCATGTTTGTAAACTTTTCAGTGTTATTTTTCCGTAAAATCATTTTTTTTTTTTTTATGAATCCTCGAATTTTACCATGCGCTGCAACTATATCTGTACCTCCGATGTCTTGGAAGAAAAAAATGTAGTTCATTAAGTTAGGCAATGTCTGCTAAATAATTTAGTTCATTAAGTTAAGCAAATATGTTTGCTAAATATGTGAGCTTCAAAACAAATTTCATGTCACCCACCAATATTTCTAATTCATCTCTATCGCCCCAAAACATTGCTACTTCTTCAAGGATTTCCACAAGCCTTGTTAACACTTTCGTTTTTGATAACCAATGTACTTCCGTATACGAATTATTTGTGGTTGCATCGTTTTTTGTCATGTTGCTATCACGTGTCTTAATGATGATTTTATGCCCATGTTGAATAAGATCTCTGCTTTTAGAGTGCTCTCTGACCGGTGAGAGGATGAAGTATCATGTCTATCTTTGCCACGTGTTAGTCCGCTGAACTGAACATCAGGAATTTTGGAAAGTCCAGAAAAAAAGCAAAGAAGTCATTTAGCCCTTTTACAAAGGCTAGGCCGATAGAAGGTACTTTTGGAACATATGTTGGCGGGTTACTTTCAAAAGCCCGGGATTACAGGGAATGTTAGGAGTCAAAAGGTCAGTTGTGTATGAAAGGTCGGGAAATCTTGAAAAGGGGGTTTACATTCACTATTTCGTGTGAAGGCAGAATCGAGCAGGAGCCAGACGTCATAAATACTCGGGGGCTTTTCAATTTTAGGTGAGGTTTACAAAGGCTGGCGCCAACTTGACGTTAGTTTGACAGCAAGCTGGGATTCAAAATTATTGGGGTCCAGCTGCATTGCAGCTGTGAAAAAGAGGGGATCAGAAATTTCTAGGCGGTACACGAAATTGACGTCAGAAGGTCCGAGTCCAGTCTCTGACGCTTGTGGATCAGAGGCGGGATCTCAGTGATGTTAGGGTTCACGATTGGCTATAGTTCAAAACCAGAGATTTGAACCTACGGATCTTTGGACTGGCTGGAGGTGAATTTTGACCCCGCCTTGGTCTTGACGTAAAAAGGGGGGACACGAGAGCCCGAGGAGAGATTCGGTGTTTTTGCTTGAAGTGGAGAGTGGAAGTCAATTAGCGAACGCCGCAGGCCCGTTTGGATTATAGGTTTTCCCGAGGATGGCAGAATACGCCATGACGAGTATGGCCACAGGTACCGTGTTGTCAGTTATTCACATTTTAAGCTAATCTTCCAGCTTTCTGACTTTAACTTTTGAGTAAATTTAATATTAAATCTTAACCACAAAGTAGCGAGGGCAACTGAATTCTAACCAAAATGACTATTTAAATGAAATGTGTTTGAATATGTGTAAACAGTACCCGATTTAGGGTGTTTTAATATAAACTTGATAGGATTGGTAATTTAAGATCGACTTCGTAAAGTAGATTCAATGTTTAAAATTGGTAAAAGAGAAGCGATCATTAATTGCTAAACGTAACCTTCTATTCTGTAAAGTAAACCTAGTATTTAATAAATTTGTTTGTTATCACTTTGGTTATGTTTATTGAACAGCTTTTTCAAACCACACTCATCAAAGGAGTTCCACTATGCGATCTTTCAGCAGATTTTATTACTAACATTTCACCCTTTAAGGGGTTTTAATCTTATTTATGTAAGAACCTGAGGTCTGTCTGCAGTTTAATTAACACAGACGGCACCAGACCAGTACCACGTTGTGGCTCACTAAGTATGATTTTCAGTCCTATTTCTTGAATTATGACTGCTTTGCCAGCAATCACATTACTGCAACATAACAACCAGCATTGTTACTTCTATTTACAATTCTTATTTATACTGTTGCCACTCAAAGTTATGAATCTAATAATATATTAAAAATTTCCAACAGAAAAATCCCAGGTTAAAAAATATGTTTTGGTCATTGTGGTATACTTTAACATGTAAATGACAAATTTAGCTGACCAGTGTGATTCTTGATAACTTTTTAGTTATTCTTGATATTTTTTCTTGATAACTTTAGAATTATTCAATTGGAATGTTTTCAGTTTTTAAAGAGCTTCAAGCAGATGTCAAAGTTATGAAGCCTATTCTTTCCTTTGAATGATTTTGTGAATCAAAAAATGAAAGAAAACCCTTTGCACAAGTCTGCAGTTTATTTAATTAGAGGAAAATGGTGTCGATCAATTTGGCCTTTTTGAGCATTTTGACCACTTCTCTAGTAAAAATAAGCAGAGGTGCCAAGAAACAGATAATGGCAGTATTTAGTACATTAAAATCACTCTGTGTTAGTATCATCATCTTATTTTTCCGATTTTAAAGTTTTGAGAGTTTTGGCCTTAAATTAGGCATAAAAGTCTAAAAATTCAGAATTCGGAATGACTTTACTGGAAACTTTAGACAAGTGGCAAAGTATTTTTATGATAAAGTATTATGTTTGTGGTGTACAAATATTCCAAATGTTTGGCACATATATAAAGTCAGCTAAATTTTAGTTCTAAGGTGCTAGAGGAAAAACGGTGAATCGAACATATTTTTGACCGCCACCTGTGCCAAAACTTCAGTGATGTGCCAAGAAAATAGCATTAATAACAATTACTACTAGTAGTCTGTTATACATTTTTGCAATCAAAAGTCTGGCACATGCAAGAAGTTGTGGAACAAATTAATTCTAACGACAGTGTGTTTCATCAAAAATGCTATAAAACACACCTACCCACTCCACAAAACCAACTGAAACATGAGAATGGAGTGGAATTTTTTTTTAAAACGGGGGTTTCCAAATTTGTAATCAAGATGACATACAAAACACGGTCTGAAAATTTCAGGGAAATCAAAAATTAGCATAATCACAAACGTACCTCTCTCTCAGTTGGTTGTTTTTCAGATTATCTGGCGCCGTCAACAACACGAGGGCCATAATGCGCCGAAACATTCGTCATTAGGCAAGCCAACATACATTTACAAACACCCATGCCTTACACGGGACTCGAACCCACAACCTCGCGGTCTATAAGCTAGCACGCTAACCACTATACCGTTTGATCGGCTACCTATCTCTCAGAAAATAACTCTATAATTTTAAGTTAAATATCGAACCTTAATTTAATAAATTTTATGTTTTCACAAAAGTTCAAAAATGTTATTAATTTTCAATTATTAAATTTGTAAGAATAGGCTTGTGTTTCAGTTACAATAAAAAATAATAAACTATTTTTTCGCCATTACTTTCACTTGTATTGATACAAGGAACTTTTATATCAATTAATCAAGAATAAATAAATTTAGGATTGCAAAAAAAATCATGACTATGCAAATTAGACAAGATAGTTCTGAAGATGAGGCTGAAAACACTTATGTTTCGCTTGACGACTCAAAAGTGAAAACGTCAAATTTGAAGATGATACAAAAGACCTCATCAACATGAAATCCGAAGAGACAAAAAATTGTTATTTTGCTTTAATTGCTTTAACCCCATTAAATTCAAAACAGAAAACCCTGTATTATGTTGGGAAAATAGTTAATCTAACAAGTGAAGGTGACGGACAGCTCTAGGAATTTGATTTTTTTAAACCAGGCGTAGAAGATGAAAGTTACATAAACAGAAACAACATTATGATATGTCTTTCAAATCCAACGACTGCTGCTTCCCCTAAGAGGGTTCGATCAAGGTTGCATTTCAGTGTTGAATTAATCATTATAATTGTCAGTAGATGTGCTACTAAGTGTCCAGAGAAAGTGTTCGTGGTGAGTTCAATATTAATCCTAAGTGTTCAGTAAAAGGGCATTAATCATTTATATTAGTTTGTAGAGGTATTTCACATGGGTTCAACCTGCCTCTTCTGGTGGTTCAAACTACCTTACCCAAAGGAGCACCGTGATCCACTACATATAATGTTTTAAAAGTTATTTTGTATCATCGATGGAGTAATTGTATTTCAAATTTTCATTTATTGATGTAATAAAGTTTATTTTAGAACAATTTTTTTTTTCATAGTTTACATTAGTTTTGAATGCAATAATGTCCCTGTTCAACGTGCCTACTCTCCTCTAGGCAGTTTTTTTACAATGCATTTTGGACATAGTATATTTAATAATGTTTTTACCTACTGAAATATCTATAGTACTTAAAAAAATTAAGATTTCCTGCACTTTCAAAAATATCAAGAAAGACCTTGTGTCAAAAGTGGGGGGAAGAAACAGCATGGTATTAAAAATACTACGTCTGGAAGCGTTGAAACATTAACTGAGATTCAATGCATTCAGAATCGAATGCGTTGTACAACTTAACTGCACTTGGTTTTCCTCAAATATTTTAAATGTTAATTATTATTTTACCAAACAGCAATTTTTCTGAGTAAACGCAGTTGCAGTATCAAACGAAATCAATATCAGCAGCCTAATTATTTATTGGCACGTCAAAGAGTAACATTTCACAAAAAGAGGATATTTAAATATTTCCTTTGACGTTTTTTACCTTTTACCGAAGGTACATCTGGATGAGAATCTTGAATAGTTTTTTTTTTCTTCTTTTTTTTTTCTTCAGCCTCACTGCAAACTTTTATTTTTTAGAACTTCCTGATACATTTCGAACAGAATAAGCGTATCGCCTGCGCACGTATGCTGCCAATTAACAAGGAAAAACTCTGTCCAAGGTCGCTAGCGGATCAAGCTTGTTTTCTCTTCGGTGATTAATGAAATGTTACTCAGTTCGATTGTTATTTTTACAGTGCAATAAGATTACACAAATTTAACTAATGATCTGATGCTTCAATATAGTTTTCTCTCTTACTTGGCTCCTTTCTGCTTGAATGGTACAATTGTTGAAGTTCAGTTATTTCATTAATTAACTATTGCATTGATATGATCTTTTTAGCATCGAATCGGCACAATCCTATTTAAAAGGGGAGTTTTACAATGGATTTCTTTCAAGAACGTGTAGAAAGTTATTAAAGAAAGCTGAAACAAATTTTTGTCTCTAGAAATACTTCAAGGTGGAAACCGAACCAAGATATACTTAGTGATTAGCTTTATTATTACCAAGCATATTTTTTTTCTTCTCGATTTTTATTTGTGATAATCCGAAATGATAATAATGTCCAGTCTTAGCAATTCCTAAGTACAATATTACTTTCCCGTGAATGTTTTTTTGCAACGCAGTAATACAAAATGAACACAATTATTCCATTAAACCTCAAATGACATTGGAACACGTAACAAACGCTGAGTAATGTTTGTATAATTTATTAAACGGTTTTTCCATCGCACTGAAGTGTCAGGCCACTTAGGCATAATAACCTAAAAATCCCCTTTTAGAATTTCTGAATGTTGACATAAACCTGATCACGTTCTGACCAAGCGATGCATGTCGTAATTCGAGTTCTTTATTTTTATTATTCTAAGTTAGGAATTAACCGTAACCGTTCACTCGAACTGATCCGTGGATGAAATCCAAGGCTTTCACCTCTAATTTAAATATGCTTACCTCCAACTGAGTGATAGGGTATCTTCAAATGCACTTTTGATTGCTCAAATTTTTGTCCTTTCTGCCCTTGAAACCATGCCTCATTTTGAAGTGAGAACTTCTTAATTACACAGGCTCCTTGGATAAAATCCATTTTCTTTCATGAAAGGGGTTAGTTCTTTTTGAAACGTAATTCAAGTGGTTACCCGACATTTTTTCGGGAAATTTTAGCTTTAAAATGACAAGTAACTAATTCGAAATAACGCTCGGTGAATATTTTCTCACACTGTTGCCAATTACATAACAAATAGAACATTTAAAAGTATTTTTTTTCCCCTTTTTATTTTTCACAGTATTCCTTAAAACTTTTTAACTAAAAGGCGATTTTATATTAGGTTTTTAAATACTTTGTGGTTCAGAATGAGATTTTCGATGGTTTTGGTTACTTTGAATAATTCTTTATTTCATTACATTTTTCTCTGCTTTGCTCATTGAAAGCAATTCTAGTCAAAGCATAAGGGCTATAGTATTTTATCTAATTTTTTTAGGGATCCTCTTTTTATCTATAAACAATTGTAGGGGAAGACAAAGAAGATTTTCCCGCGTTGATGATTCCAAAGAGATGTAACCCACTGAATATTTATCAGTAAATATATAAGAAAAGTCTGGCTGATAGATCTTGAAATGTTTGTGTCATCTTTGCGATGACTGGACGTATATAGAGATATTTTGAAACTTATAAAATTCAACTAAAAACAAATAATTTTGAAACAATTTTTCTTGGCAAATTTAAGCTTGCTTCAAGCAATTTAAGAAGGTGCATTGTTAAAAGCTTAGAATCAGGAGAAAAAAAGCAATCAAATTTTTTTTTTATTGTGTAATGTCGGATTTATACAAATAAAATTACTGGTTTTAAGATAACTTCTGAAAAATATACCTGTCTGGTAACTCAGAGACGTGGAACATAAAAGAAATAATGTGTATACTTTCAGTTGCGCAAATGACCTAAATCGCTTATTCGCACATTATAGGGTCAAATATGTGACGTCACATTCCGATGCGTGCTCTACCTTCTAGCTGACTGGTCCGGTTTGTTAGTTATGTAATACTCTTTAGTTATGCACGTTTTCTGTTTCAAAAATTCTATTATGTTTATTTTTCAAGCTGCAAAAGACCAGCTAATGTATTCTCTGTTGACAATGAACGGATGTATAACTCAGTGGAAATTGTGCTAATTTCGTTATCAACACAAGTTAACAATGGTGTGGATATTACTATTTATAAAATGAAGTGGAATAAAATTGATGGAATACAGTGAGTGCAGTTTTTAAATTACTATTTTTTATGCAATTGAATATAAATTTTAGAGTTAACTTGAATAATGAACTATTTTGAATGCAGTTATGTTTATGTTTCTTAAACGTTAATGTAGTTCGTGTAAAATTGTTTGGAGAAAATTATACTTTGAAGTGATTTTGTATTTGTATATTTATGAAAGAAATTTCACATCACGTACATTTCATTATGATACAGTTTTTATAAGAACTATATAAGAATTTATTTGAATAATTAAGTTTGTAATTCAATACTTTTACAATGTACCAGGCGTGCGACAGCATAAGAAAACCATTTATCTTTTTGAAAATATTTAAAATCGTAATCTGAAGTTTTAAAAACGCAATGCAACTTTAGAAAATCAATTGACAAATGCAAAACATTTGTTCCAATACAATTTGTTCAGATATATACTTAAAGTAACATTTCATGAGTCCAATTATCTTGAACATATCGTCAGAACATCTAGATACAACTAAATTGTAATACTATCTGCGTTAGTGTTTCTATATGACTTTTGACTTGAATTTGTACGTGTTCTACATTGAGATTCAATATTTCAATATGCGAATTTCTAATTTGTATGTTAATTTGCGTAACGTTCTAATTTGCGCTTCTAAAAAAGGGTTTCTACTTTGAAACAAAATCTAAAATTCTCTAAAAAAATTGTCAAACATTTTATTATATAGCGAACTAGGTGGATTTCTCAGCCCTTTCCGGTTCAAAATAATGAATAAATGTTGTATGGAGACGTAATTTTAAAATAAATATAAAAAAGTATTTAATTATAAAAGTAATACGTGGCTTTCAAAAGGAATAAAAGTTTATACTTGTACACTTATGTAAACTAACTCGTTACTTCTGCTAAAACTTAAATATTGCTGCTCACGATAATCTGCATTAGTCAAGATACTCATAGAAAAAATCGGTTTTAACTATCAGGCATCAACTTTTTAAAAAATGCAAATTTAACCTATTTGAAACGTTTTTTCCCCATGTAAATTGTAAAAAAATAAAAAATAACTAGAAGATTCAATAAAAGTTCTCCATTTAAAATTTGATTACAAGCATAAAAATATAAGTAAAATCCATACGAATATCTATAAATTCAAATTTATTTGTATAAATCGCTTTCTTCCATTAATATTTTCATTTTGCTATTTGAGAAAATATTTTCAACTTTGACTCATGAATAAATCTTTTAAATCTGCTATGTTTGGCAAAAATTGGTTTTAACTATATTTTAATAGATATATTTTTTCATCATAACATGAAATGTCTCCACCTTTTAGATTGCTGTACGACTATTTAAACCTCTTTATGAAATCTGATATTATACTATACTTCTAGATGAAAAATTGGAGGTGGTAAATATGAAATGACTATTGCCATAACATATAGTTATCAAGCCCTGAAGCCATTTGATGCCATTACATTTTGAAAATTATGTCACAGCTCAATAATAAATAAAATTCTTTGTGACGATGTTTGATGAACTTCAAACAATTTTAATTTGTATTCGTAAATTAGAATAGAACTCAACTTTCAAAAGAGGATGAAAATTCCCCTTGCAAAGTTTACGCATTCCTACCCGATTTCCTGAAAGAATACGTGATTACTTTCATTTCATTTCAGTTATATTGTTCTCTTTCATTTTTCCTTCGGACAGACGATAAATTTGAGTTCTCCTTTTTGCACTCTCTTTCTATTTTACATAGGGATATTTATCCCCGAGTCCACAAGGACAAGCTTTCTTTTAGGTCATTCCGAACTAGTACCCCGGGCTAAACACGTTTCTCTGGATCATTTGCATATTCCACTTTCACCTTCATTTTTTTTTTTTTCTATCTGAGGAGTATGTACGAAGAAATAAATTATAGCTGACAAAACGCGTTTCGGAATAAAATAGGTATATGTGAACTCTTGAACGTTCGTATAATGTTTTTGTTTTGAAAATAGAGGTTATTTCTCCTCAAATTGCAATGCGTTCTGGGACTATTTCTAAAAAGTATCACGAAAAAATATTCCAACTCGTTTGTTTACGGGCGAATAAGTACTGAAAAATCTAATTACGGTAGAAAATACAAGGGACGAGCACGAACTGTTTCAGAATAAACTCTTTATTTCGCTATTTTGTCTACATAAAAAAACAATATTATTGCTTCAATAAATATAATTTTCATATTACTTAAAATGTATCAGTTATATTGGGTGAATGTATACAGTTTTTATATTACTTAAAAATTTATCAATCATGTTGAGTTAATGTATTGTTTGAACTGTAAATAGAATCTTTAAATTTTGATAGTAAAAAAAATATATTTTTATTTTCGTAATCTATAATTATATGAACCAACAAAAATAAGCGTCGAATCTTTAAGAAGCCACAGTATATATCTTCAAAACTGGAAGAAATATAACATTCCACAAAAAGTATAATATCTTCAGGTGACATAAGAAACCAATTGTTTCAAATCAACTGTAAGAAATTATTCTCATATAACTAGGAGTGTGGAACATCGCACAACTTTACATTACTCTATGTTACTGATCACTACATTTAAATTTGACGCCGAATAGCGTTATTACCATTTTCATATTTTCATTTATTTGAAAAAATGACCAATTTGAGATATTTTTGATGATAATTCTTACTTAGGAAAAAAAACATCGAAATTGCGAATTTGGCAATATACTTTTAGATAATTCTTACATTATCCTTTCTTGAAAGTGAAATAAAGGAGAGGAGAAAACGGTCGTTGATGAACGATGCTCAAGGGAAGTGAACTCTGAATTAAAGACACTCGTTTTTCAACTTTTAACACATTTAAACATTTTTACGGGAAATTTGGAGGTACGGATATTTAGAACACCTTAAGATGCCATAAAGATTCCATTGAGATTTTGATAAAAATCGTTAGAACCGTTTTTAAGCAATTGCTGTAAAACATGACTTTTTCATGTTTTATGCATGCGCAATATTTCGGAAATCTTTAATGACAGGTCCTTAGCCAGGGCCATCACAAACCTGTAAGCCAAATTTCAACATCATAGGTCAATTCGTCATGGAGTTAAGCTGACCACGTACACACTGACAGACATTTTTTCTAGATCACATTTTTTTAAGTCAGAGTGTTCCTAAACGTGGAGAAATGCAAAAAAAAAAAAAAAAAAATTTTTGATTGAAAACAATACTTTCATTACCCTATGGTCATAATGGTAATTGAATGGAAAAAGACAAGACCATAAAAATCATTGTACAATTTATAGAATAATAAGTTCACTCTAAAAATAATTATATCCTGAGGCAAATTTATTCACTTAGAAGTGTATATTAATGATTAAATTACATATGCCCATATTTTCCGCAAACACATTTATTCTGTAGGGTAATGACCCTGTTAATAGAAGAAACGTTCATAAAAAGAAATAAGCAGCCTAATGAAACAATAAATTATAATTCCCTTAAACACCTGTAATTTATCTTAGTTCTACAATAAATAACTACGTAGTCTAAAAATAATTCGTTATTTTTAAATATTTATACATTGTGAACCTTGTTTCTAAGCGCAGAGGAAAAATGGTACACAATGATTACGCATAGCACAGCTATCGCAGGTAATTTGCAAAAGAAGACCTGCTTATAATAGTTGAAGACCACGTTGTAAACGATGTTCATTGTAGCCCCTACCTATTAATTAGAATTAATTCATGTGGAACTCATGAAAGCGCAGAACACATATGAATAAAAGGTTACTTAACGTTTGTGCCACTCTAAACGTAATATGTTCATATGTAAGTGGAATTTGTTTAAACAAAAAGACTGTTTTCAACAATCCCTTCCGCTATCGCAAAACTTAGCAATTAAAAAAAAAAAACAAAAAAAAAACAGTAATCTTATAAATTACAAATGATTGACATCCAAAAGCTGAAATTTTAGTGTAAAATAGCAGAATATGATATAATCTTATTATTAAGGATTTTTTTACTGTCAGTTGTTGTAAATTTCCGGGCATAAGAATTCTATACTGCGCCAAAATATCGTTAGATAAAAATCGATCGATCTGGATCTCTGCTTCAACAACTTAAAAAACTTTATTGGTAATGAATTTTGATTGCTCCGCTGCACTGACTTCTATCTGTAAATAATATTGATTTGGGTGAGATTTTATTTGTCTGGAATTTGGGATTGGGTGAATATTCAAGTACAAATTAAATGATTTCCAAAATTGGATATTAATATTCAAATTAATTCAAATAGAAATCAAAAACAGTCTCAATCGATGATTTTAATATTTCGTAAAACTTCATTTAAGAGGTTAAAGTTTTTTTTGTATATCGAAAAATTTGGATTTTGCCTAAATTTTTTTTCCAGCATCTTAAATTTTTTTTACTTTAAATAACTCATTTACAAACATAGGATAACAACAGCATTGAATTTGATTTTTTTTCTTTTTACATTTTCACGTGTTTTGGAACATAATAAGTCCAAAGAAAGGGATCTAGAAAAAAAAGAAAAAAATGTGTGTATCTGTCTGTGGTCAGCATAACTAATGGATTGCTCAACTTATGTATACGGGTTTAGGACTGGCATAAAGGTTTTCATCTAAATAGATTACTACCATTGAAAAATTTGTAGTTTCCAGCAATTTCTAAAAACTTACTATATGATAATGCATTTGAAGTGTTTTAAACATCCCCCCCCACCCCCCCGAAATTCCCCGTAAAAATTCGATGAAAAGGTAAAAAGTTGAATAGGAACATCTTTAAAATAGAATTCTCGACCCTATTTGCCCAACAACGACTGTTCCACCTCCGTTTCAGTTACTCAAAAGGAATGATATAATAATGTTTGCCAAAAATATCGGTAGTTTCATCTTAGTCAATGTAATCATTAGTTCCAAAAATATCGCCAAATTCGCCAAGTTGGTGTACGTCTGGAATTTATACAGTGTAATTGAAATTTGTGCAGTGTTTAGCATCTTAAGTTGATCTATTCGTTTTTTAAATCCTTTATATTAACTTCGATTTTGTGTGTGTGTATGCGGGTGGGTTATTGGCTGCGTATGTCGATGGCGGGCAAATGTGCGGAGGCTTAATTAAATCCTTTCCCGTCATCCAATCGGTTTGAAACTTGGCAGATAGATTCACTGTCGATGACAATGCATTCTTTCAAGTTTTATGGTTGTCACTGACACTAAAAGGTCTCTTTTACGAAGTACTAATAAACCAACTAGCCGTCGTCCAATCGCCCTAAAATAGAATTTAACAGATCATTGAAGAAACTCTTTCCTGTTGTCATATTTTTTAATAAATAAATAAATAAATAAATAAATAAATAAATAAATAAATAAATAAATAAATAAATAAATAAATAAATAAATAAATAAATAAATAAATAAATAAATAAATAAATAAATAAATAAATAAATAATAAAATTGATTAATCAGAATAAATAAAAGATATTTGAATGTGAGTGCATAAACTCCCATGCATTTTTAATGAATAAATTTTGAAAAGCAGTTTACCGCATATTTTGTTGATAGATATGCTTTTAATATTTAAAATTAGATTCCAACCCCAAGCACACGCTGGCAACAGAAATGGCACTTTGCCGAAAATTGCCAATGCAATTAAATTATTTATACTAAGCACTTTTTTATGGGTTATATATTTTTTCTTTCACTTTCGTACGATTTCTAGAAGTTAGATGGGACTCATATCCCCAACACTCTCTGCTGGATTCGGGTTTAAGGAATTGTTAATAAAACTTATCGCCTCCATAGAATATAAATTAATAAAATTCCAGTATTTCTTAAATAGTCAGCTGGTTTAAGACAAATATAATTTTGTCAGTGGGTATGCTTGATATGAGGAGGTTATTAATAGAACCGAAATAATATATATATAATTTTTTCAAAATAATAATCATGTCGTCCTCATCAAAAACTTCTTTCGCTCGATATTTTATCCTAATTTTCAAAACAAACGTTAATTTTTTCAAAGCGAGGTTACTTCTGATTTAGTTGGAATATTATATCTTCACTCATACACAAAGCATTTCCTAGATAAGGTAAAAAAATAAATAAATAAACTCAACTCCAGAATTACATTTGGTAGGCTACCCTTGTTTTGTCGTCCATATGCAATAAGCTATATTACATATACCTCTCAGAAACATAAAAATAATCTATATTTTATGTACCTTTATACAATATTTTATTCATCTCGGTTTACTGTTCCCTTTACGACTGCTACACTGTCAAGACAAAGGAACCCATACGTTTTGCCATAAAGTAATAATAGCAGCCGTTTTCTCGGACCCGCGATATTCTACGATTTAAAAACTGTCGCATTTTATTTCGTTTGTTCTCAAAGATAAAAGAAAGAACGAAATTTGCATCCAGAGAAACCCCGAAGGCGAGTTTTTATTTTTATTGCGATAATATTTAGGCAGTTGACTTTGTTGTTTCATATTCCGCTTGACCTAACTGTATCTTTTCCAAAGCCGGGAAATACGAGGAATGCGATAAATCTCATTGATCTTTTAATATTTCGAAACGTCCTTTCACAGGTGGTAGTTGCAAATACCTTAGCAGGAAATATTTTGCGCATTTAAGGAAAAACTAGAGACATATTTTGCGCTACCTTCTGCTGTAAAAGCTAAAAGACATTTACAGTTGCATCGTATAAGAAACTGAAATAGGGTATTAATTTGAAATTTTTTATTTTAATGCTGAATTAATTAAATTTGATTGACTAATAAAATTTAATTAATTTGATTAAATTTTATGATACATTAAATACTCTGTTGCAAAACGTATTGCTCCTTAACATATTTTAAATAAATTTTTTGTGGTCCTTCAAAATCGTTCGATAGGTACAGCTACAATTCAATAGTTTAATACAATAGTACAGATTTCATCATTGGAAATGAGGAAAATCAAAAATTATTTTAATGATCATCATTATTTTATTGCAATTCAAATTAACTCCAATAGCACAAATACGCTGGCCAATATCGCTCAACACTAACTAATCCTTCTGAAATGTTGATGCAGAGTTTGGAAATTGAAATATATTTTTATAAGAAAGGACGGAGGAGTGAAAAATATGTTCTGTAATGGTATTGACAAGTAGGCTTGGGCGATGTTAACATTTCTGCATCGCGATATATCGGGAAGCAAACATCGCGATGTCACGATACATCACGATGTTAAATATTTTTTTTTACAAAATACTATAAAACAATGTTTTCATAACAAGCTATGTAGACGTGATTTATGCTTACTTAGCTTTGAAACATTTTAATTAATTTACGTACAGAAGTTTATATTAAATAACATTAGCAGCGACAGACATTAAATAACATTTCAGGGGGATACATGAAGCACCCAAGGGGGTATAAGCAGGTTATTTTTAATCCGGATTTTTCAATTTCTCTATCTTAATGAAATTTTACTTTGTTATTATACAGGGAAATCGGGGGGGGGGGGGGTGGGAGAGGGGAGGACAAGTGCACTTCCTGGCGGTGCAAATGTTACTTTAGTTATTGGATATTCTTAACTATTACATCAAAAACATACTTTATAATGGATATTTTATTACTTACTATATACAATATAACTATTAAACAATAAAAATAAAATTAATGCATAACATTCAAAATTCTAATGATCTTTATTTTGTGCCAAAAAAATCTGCATTTCAGCATTTTTAAGAAGCAATGTTGGATTGAGTAATTAATCTTATGGAAATAAACTTTATTCAAATCGTACAAACTGAAAAAAAAAAAGTATAAAACATTTATTTCCTTACGAGTCAGAAGAGAAAATCCTTCAACGTAAATGGGAAAAAAATCGTTTATAAGTATTTAAGCAATCAAACTAGAGAAACATAACTGTGATCCGTTCATGCGCTAGTTCATACTGACTTTGGCAGATATAACAAACCATCATAGTAATAAACAACCTGATTATCTTAACTGGGTAAGAATCAGACAAAAATTACCACCCAAAAATACAGCAATCCCCTTGAATTAATAAATAAAGCAAAGCTCTCAAAGGGTAAAAATGTTAGATAAAAAAAATCCTGAAGTTAATGAAAAAGATTTAAAAATACGAAAATGTAATATTTTATTTCTTCCAAGTTAGAGAAAAAAAAAATCAAAAATGAAACATGAAAAGTTTAGGAAATACTCAATTGAATTCCAAAAATAGAATATCAAGATATTATATCTGATGACAAATTACATAAAAATCAAAAAGTTTTTCATGAGTTGAGAAAACAACAACAAATTTTTTTTTCAAACAATAAAAGGAATACTTCTTTCATCGAATCTCCAATATTACTAGACTAACTGGCGCCTGAAAACCACCTCGTAATTTCAGTACTCAGTTGTAAAAACGAAATAGGAAAATTTCAACATGTCATACGTGCTTTTTTTCCCTTGAAATGTGCACTTTTTTCCAACTTTATTTTAAATTCCAAAAGCCAGGGGATGCAAAAGCGAATGCAACATGTAATAAGTGATTAAGTGCGCGATGCCATCTGTGGCGTTTTGTTTCTATTCAATCATGGAAACATCGCACATACCGGGTACGATTACCACGATGCCGATACAGCAAAAGCAAATGGAAATCGTCTCAAACGGCGCTGTGTAGCTGTAACACTACGTTTCTATATAGTCTTGGATACACCGCGCATATGCAGAGAGGATTACTGCGATGTGGTGAAGTATCGTGTCTCAAACGGCGCGGTGTCGACGGTTTCAATGCGTTTCTATAGTATTTTATTCTTTCTCCTTGAAGTGCTAGGCAATGAGTGTATCGCGCTCTCGTCAAAAAAGATCGTGATGTATCGGTTCAGGGAAAATAGTGACACCGGTTTGACGTTGCTGATTTAACACCGGTTTTAGACGAGGTATCGATACATCGCCCAAGCCTATTGACAAGTTTTTTTGTTTTTTTTAAATCGTGTGTTTTGGAACGATGCTCAAGTTTCGGCATGGATTGACCAATCTTCCCAGAACTCCTGTTTTCGACATTGACCAATACTTATAATTTTTTTAAAAAATGTATAAACATGTTATGAAGATAGGAGGCTTCCTAACGAAATCTTCTTATTAACATAATAAAATAGCCAAAGTTATTAACAACATTTACAATACTTTATTCTCTGTGTTCGAATAATTCAGTAACAGGCATTATTTATAATACAAGAGCATGCATTCTTTATGATACAATAACATGTATTATTTATAGTTTATTAATCATGTATTATTTACAATAGAATAATAATATGTATTATTTATAATGCGATACGTATTATTTATAATACGATAAGTATTATGTAAGATACAATAACATGTATACGATGTGTATTATTTATAATACGATATGTATTATAAATTTTTAAATACGAAAATTTATAATACGAAATGTATTATGTATGATACCTAATAACATGTATTATTTAAAATGTTCCTATTCAGAATTTTTTTTTAAATATAATATAATAATCTGTTTGAACTATAGACTTAATATTTCCATTCATTTCCACAAATAGTATCCCTTTCATTACGACACTCATGTTTAAAAGAGAAAAAAGAGAAAAAAACAAAACAAAAAAAAAACAAGTCGGGCTACTATTTTTAATTAAAATAAGTTGGATTTTAAAAGTCACTGTTACTAAAAGTCTGCTTCTACACATGTTTTTACAACAAAGCATCAGGTTCAGAAACCAAGCTTGAGCAGTTTGATTACATTTCATGACTAAACTGTAAAATTGTTGGATAACAAAACCCTGCCAATTACGAATTTTTTCATAAACAAAAAGCCGACCAAACGGTATAGTGGTTAGCGTGCTAGCTTCTAGACCACGAGGTTGCGGGTTCGAGTCTAGTGTTAGGCATGGGTGTTTGTAAATGTATGTTGGCTTGTCAAATGACGAATGTTTCGGCGCATTATAGCCCTCGTGTTGCTGACGGCGCCAGATAATCTGAAAACAACCAACCATAAACAAAAATGTTCTTAATTAATGAGTTTGGTGACAAACTTGGTGAGATATCTTGCCACCGAAATTCCAATCCGATATCTCAATTTTCAGCCAAGGTATGAACTTCCCAAACAGTTATTTGGAAGCAGTAAAATTTTAAAGTATTTTATGCAATTTTACTAATTTTATCGATAACTAATAACATTTCAGCAACATTTACAGTAATAAGAAATGTCCGCTTAATAAATTGCAAATTGATTTTCGGAATTTTGGTATAGAAACTCTTCTCGGCGAGATAATTCATTTGTCATATGGCACAAGTCTATATTATTTGTAGATTTGTCTGGGAATTTTGATTTCAGACACACGAACATAATCTCTGAATAAACTTCTCTCTAGTCTAGAACATAAAACTGTAATAATAACTTTTTATTAACAACTTGGTAACACTTTACTGACTAATTGCAAATTTTGAGAAGATAGATAAAGTTTACGTTAAAGTATTCAAAACGAAATTGTCAATTTAAAGACTTGAGCTCTATAAATAAGCCTTATGTATGGCAACGTAACTTCCTTGCAATGCGTTACGGACAAAAATGAAAAATTGTTTTGTGATTGGTTAGTGGAATTTGGATGTTCGAATTTATTTTTGAATATTTCATGGCGACTGGTAGTAATTTTTTGCACACGTGAAAAGCTTGTTTCAAATACGTTGGTTAAAAGTATTTTTTATAAGCTTTGTAAAGCTGTGGAAAGGTGTGTGGTCCTCCGAAGCGAAAATAGAAATGTGTGGAAAAGCTGTCTATTTGTGACAGCCACCAAAACTTGATAGAAAGCATTCTCGTTGACAATGATTCTATCTGCTAAGTTTCAGATCGATTGGAAGACGGTAAGCGAGTTAATTGGTCCTTCGCAGATTTGCCTACCACACACACAAATCAACAAACAAAATCGAAGTTAATATGCAGGTTTTAAAAATATCGTTTGAGATAATATGCTAGTTTGCTAGTTAACACACATCACCGACACTTTTCAATAAATACCTTTCAATAACTAGGGGTGTGGAACATCGCACAGCTTTCAATTATATTATAATACTGATGTGGATTTGTGTCATTTACCGTTTTTATATTTTCATCATTTACTTAGAAAAAATAGCCAGTTTGGGGATATTTTTTGCGATAATTCTTGAGTGGATCTAAAAAAAAACAAAAAAAAACGCCAAAATGGTGATTTTGGTGATATACCTTTCGATAATCCTTATGTTATCCTTTATTATAAGTGAAACTGAGGAGAAAATTTAATTTTTGTATGGACCTGGAAAAAAAAAAAAAACTTCGTCAAAATCACCATTTTGGCGATATACTTTTCGATATACCTTATATTATACTTTATTATAAGTGAAACTGAGGAGAGAAGATAAAATGATCGTTGATGAATGTCTCAAGGAAAGGGAACTCTGTGTTGAAGGAGTTCGTTTTTCAACTTTTTATGCCAGTAAAGAATTTTTACGAGGATTTTGGAGTTGGTAACGTTTAGAACGCCTTAAGAGGCACTACTTCAGCGATTTTAAACAAAATCGTTAGAGCCGTTTTTTAGCAATTACTGAAAAACATGATTTTCTGAATAGCAGCTACCTTATGCGCATGCGCAAATTTGACGAAAACCTTAATGGTAGGTCCCTGTGCCATCACCAACCCTCATGCCAAATTTGAACATCGTGGGTCAATTTGTTCGGGAGTTATGCTGACCACAAACACACACATTTTTTTCTAGAGATCACTTTTTTGTATAAAAAAAAAAAATGCCCCCCAAAAAAATCGTTTTTTTTTTTTTTTTTTTTTTTTTTTGGACCGAATACTAAACTTTTTTTACCCTATGTATACATATGGGTAATTGAAAGTAAACTAGGGGTGTGGAACATCGCACAACTTTCAATTTTTCAATTACACTATGTTACTGATGAAGATTTGTGCCGTTTACCATTTTTATATTGCCGTCATTTACTTAGAAAAAATGGCCAGTTTGGGGATATTTTTTACGATAATTCTTGTGTGGGTCTCAAAAAAAAAAAAAAAAAAAAAAGGAAAAGAAAACCTTTCGCCCAAAAGGTGATTATGGCGATATACTTTTCGATAATTCTTATATTATCCTTTCTTATAATGGAACTGAGAACAGGAGAAAAAACAATCGTTCATAAGGTATGTTCAAGCAAACAGAACTCTGTGTTAAAAGCATTCGTTTTTCAAATTTTTACGCCATTAAAGCATTTTTACGGGAATTTCAGAGGTGGGGATGTTTAAAACACACTAAGAAGCATTACCACAACGATTTTAATCAAAATCGTTTAAGTTTTTTTTTTTTTTTTTTTACAATAATTGAAAAACATTTTTTTTTTTTAAATGCCTTACGCGCATGCACGAATTTGACGAAAACCATAATGGTAGGTCTCATGGTCACCACTAACCTGCACACTAAATTTGAACCTCATAGGCCAATTTGTTCGGAAGTTATCCTGACCACAGACAGACATTTTTTCTAGATCACTCTTTTAGATCAGGATGTTCCAAAACGTAAGAAATGCAAAAAATTTTTTTTTTTTTTTTTTTTTTTAAACAGTGTAAGTATACTTTTAATTACCCTATGCATACATATGGGTAATTGAAAGTAAAAAAAAATTAATTATTTTCGCCTTCATATCGTAGGCATTCTCGTTTGGGGCTATTTAAAAAGTAAAAAAAATCAAAGAATCGAGTTGAATATTTAAAAATCATCTCATCAATATCCTGAATGAGTATCCCTGTGAATAAGTCACTTCAGACATAAACTCGACTTATGTAACTATATGATGATAAAAGTAAATAAACCAATCAACTACTATGTCGCCAAATGAAACAATAAAAGACTAACCCATAAAAACGAATTTTTTAATCTAAATCTTTTATTACTCGTTTGCTTTGTCAACTTTTATGTGCAATTGCAACTTATATAAGCGATTCTGAGTTCATACAGAGATTTCATAGCCTTTAACCACGACGAAGAATACCATCGATTCCGCACGATGGAGACTTGTCTCCCCATCCTCCACCCACTCCCCAACACAAAAAATTTAATAGAACGTATTCTCATCGACAATGAGTCCATCTACCAAGGTTTAGCTCGATAGGATGATCGTAAATAAGTTAATTACTCCTTCGAATATTTTGCCTACCACAAACACACAAGCAAAATCGAAGTTAAATATAAAGAATTTGATTTTCCAAATAAATTGAATTTTTACAATTGTCATAATTTCTTGCAACTCCAGTTAAAATATATTATAGTTTTTAGAGTATTTTTATCATCGGAATGTTCTAAATACATGCCTAAAGCTTCACAGAAAACCGTATAAGCCGTTTTAGAAGAACCCATAGTATTACTCTACTATTTACAAATCACCTGTTATATAAACAAACTAGTAGCACATTTCTTTATTACTATGACTGACCTGCAGAATTTAATTCGTTGGAAAACTAGGGGTAGGGAACATTTCACTTCATACTTCTTCATAACTTTCGATTACACTTCATATTTTCACTACATTTAAATTGGTCACTACATTTAAATTTGCTATGGATCGGTGTAATTTACAGTTTTCGTTTTTATATTTTCATTAGTTTAAAAAAAAAATTGGCCAGATTGGCAATAATTATTTAATTGTCTAAAAATACCGCCAAAATGGCGAAACTGAATATTGATTTTATGTTTTTCCATAAATATTACATTATCTTGTTTTGTAAGTGAAACGAAGGAGAGAACTACATCAAGGGAATATCATTATAATAATCAAGGGAAGAGAACTCTGTTTAAAAGACATTTGCATTTCAATGTTTTACGCCTCTAACGCATTTCTACAAAAATTTCGTGGGAGGAGGTTGGTTTGAGTCACCTTAAAAAGGCATTATGATAGCGATTTTGGCAACGGTTGGAAAACATAAATTTTTCAAAGGCTTCTTTATGCGCATGCTCAATTTTTACGAGAACCTTAATGACAGGTTCTATGGCCGACACTAGCACGTTTAAAATAGTTGAACATGTAGATCAATCCGGTTAAACTGAAGTTATGCTGACCACTGACACACACATAGACGTATATACTATAGCACTTTTTTGGACTCGGCACGTTTCAAAACGTAGAAATGCAAAAAGAAAAATCAATTTTTTTTCCAAATACAATACTTTCATTGACCTATGTTAACATATGGGTAATTGAAAGCAAAAAGATTAGAGGTCGGCTATAAATCGATACGACGATATTTTTATCGATATTTCTAAAAAAATATCGATTTTAAAAATATTGTTATAAGTCACCGATATATCGATATTTTCAAACATTTTTAGTTTTTTGATGATCGTTTTGTAGTTCCATGTGTTTTTTCGATTTTCATTATTCCCTTTTCAAAAACCTCAAAACTAAAGTTGGAACTTGACTGCGAGACACTTAAAATGGCACCAATATTCAATATTTCCCATACACTTAAAAGCTATTGAAAATTATCTAAATTTTTCTTAAAATCACTGTACCAATTAAGTGAAAATATAACTTTTTTTTTTTGTATTTTTTTTTTTTTTTTTTTTTTTTTTTTGTAATGGGTCTATTTCAGTTGAAAAAGTAGTTGCCTTACAAAAAAGCAATCATGAAAAGTAGAAATTTGCCCCGAAAAACTTTGTTTCTGGCAAAATTGAAAATCAAATAAAAAAAATCATGTATCGATATTTTATCGATATTTTTTTCAATGCAACGACATAGTATCGATATTTATTTTTATCGATATTTCCGACCTCTAAAAAAGATAGATTGATATTTGTTTTAAAACATTTGAAAAAAGTGCGCTGAAATGGTTTCTCTAAGATGGAAGATTTGAGGCACTCAAGCTCAAGTTTTCACATTGCTTTTATATATCATTTGGAATCTTCAAGTTGAGGAATGTGTTTTGAAAGTCAACCTAACAGACGTCTATAGAATCGTCATTATCGCATTGTGGAGTGAAATGATTGCTAAAAGTAAACACTGGGCTGGTCTAAAAGCAAATTTCTTTTCAACTCTCACCGCTCGGTTGAAGGCATTTTGCCTTGACGTCACAAATGATTATTTGCTCAGGGCCATCGATAACGAAATTTCTTTTTATGGAAGTCAGGAATGCATGAGGCAGGCAGGGAATATCTTTGGCCTGTTTTCTGGTGCACATGTTTACTACTTCGAGTGTTCTGTTTATACATAGGAAATCTTGTATACCGCTTCAAAACCGAAATATTTACTTTTGAAAGTCCCTTTAATCCATTAACTGCTCTACTTTCTATTAAACAAACTCAAAATATTTGTTTTACAGTTTCTCTGGGTGCATTTCGTTCTTCTAAATTTCATTGTGTTTATTTGATTTTTCATCGGTACAAATAACGTGAAGAAAAACTTATGCATTTAGTTTTTAAAACTATTCATTGAATGGAAGTAGCAATTAAAGATTTCCAATTTTCAGTCGAGAGGCTGGTAACTTCTTGTTTAAAGGACTTCGGGTTATTTGGAAAAAACATAATTTACTTTTGAAAAAGTAATATTACTAATAAAAAAATTTAATTAAAGAGTTTGTCATCAATAAAATGTAGTTTAAAAAAAAAAAAAAAAAAAAAAAAAAAAAAAAATCGAAAAACCGTTGACCTACAATTCACTGGCAGGATATGGATTGGTAAAAGGAAGGGGGAGAGCTGCTATAACAGCTTCAATTCTTTTTGTTATTTTGAGCTCATTTTGTGTTATTTGACTCATTATTATGGAAAGAAAGGACATATCGTTAAGAAAATAATTGCGCTTACCCACGCATATGAAATAAAATATTCCGTGTAAATTTTATATAACCGGAGCTTTAAAATAAAGGAATGTGTATTGAGCCTTTAACAAGGAGACCTTACGGTCTCGGAAATTCAGATCGGGATGAAATTTGGCAGATTGATAGTATACCTTAAGGGTATCCATACTGTAAAGTAATAAAGCGCACTAGCCAGAAGATTCCGAGAAAATAGGCTTTAAAGTGTTAAGCGTAGCTTACATACTAGTAGAAATTTTTGATGAGCAACTCCCCGGTGGCTAAGTGGTCAGCGTGATGAGTTCCCGTACGGGCGATCCGGGTTTGATACCTCGTGAGGTAGTTTTTTTTTTTTTTTTTCAATTTATAGTGACTGTTACAGCTAATTGAAATTTGAATTAAAGATAATATTTTATTTTTAAATACGTAATGTATTTTTAATGAGGTAATTTTTCATTTTTATTTTTTTCAATTTATAAAGTGACTGTTCCAGCTAATTGAAATTTGAATGAAAGATAATACTTTATTTTTAAATACGTAATGTATTTTTAATGAAGGTACATTAAAACTCTATTTACTATTTTCACAAACAAGTAATTATAAATTTTGAGATATTATAAGATGTAGAGAAGTAAATGATTTTCCCAAAAAACATGAAGAACCAGTTTCTATATGGAAAAGTAAGAATGTTGTCCTATTGTTCTCAAGCAGGTAGTCAGAAATTTTCAAAACCCTAACGGCACTTTGCGACGTCTATTTTTATAGACAGGTAAAGAATCTACTAAAGCGTATGCAAAATTGCGCGTATCTGGTTGAAAATAATAGAGAAATAAATACTCGTGAAGACTGAATAAAAATACAATCAATAGTCCATCATCAATTTTTAATAAAATGATCCGGTATGCCTGATATGCTTCCAAGTTTTCTGACGAAAGATATATTTTCATGAATGTTAATGAAGTATGTTTTCCAACGAATCTTTTACAAAAAGGTTGTTCCTGTAAACAATCTTCCTTTATAAATTTTGCAAGATGTCAAAACAGCTTTTGTTTTCCATGTTTTTATGATAAGTGTCATTCTGGTGTATGTATATAAATAAATAATTGACAAATAAAAACTATATGTCAAAATCCATAGATAAATTAAGTCCTACCCTAATTTTGTTGCCGTGGTAATTAGAATTTTAATTTATATCTATTTAATTTATCTCTATTTTCTCTATTAAAAATACATTACGTATTTAAAAATAAAGTATTATCTTTAATTCAAATTGCAATTAGCTGTAACAGTTACTTTATAAATGGGGGGGGGGGGGGAAAGGAAAAAAAAAAACCCTTCCTCACGAGGTATCGGACCCGGATCACCCGTACGGGAACCCATCACTCTGACCACTTAGCCACCGGGAAATTGCTGATCAAAAATCTCTACTAGTATGTAAGCTACACATAACACTTTAAAGCCTATTTTTTCGGAATCTTCTGGCTAGTGCGCTTTATAACTTTACAGTGTGGATACCCTTAAGGTATACTATCAATCTGCCAAATTTCATCCCGATCTGAATTTCCGAGACCGTAAGGTCTCCTTGTAAGACAAACAATAAGGCTGAACCACAATTTGTTTTCTATAGTTTAAATAAATATTCATTGAGAAAGCATACGATTTTGTTTGAATCAAAAAGTAAATATAATCTTACCGATTGATGGTTGGTTTGTACGCTCAACGACATGTTTATGACGACTAACCAGGACGGGAGCTACAGCTAATTCCGAACCACAACGAACATCCATGAATAACCCGGGATTCGAACCCGGCACCTTTGGCATAGGAATCCAGAGCTTTATGACGAGTTGCGCTGTTTCGTCGAACTAATTTTTTCTAAGACTTAAGTAAAAATGTTAAAAGAAAATTAAACATTGTTGTCTTTATAGTTAAAGTAAAATTTATTTTAATAGGTAATGAGTTAATAGTTAAAAATATTTATGTAAGTGTCAAGTGTGGGGCGAAAATTTTACAGTGGAATCTTTTTACCTTAAAATCTAAACTCTTCTGCGTAGAGTGCTTTTCTCTACTGAATTTTTTTTTTTTGTTAAAAAAGAATTTCACCCTGTTTGAAATTAGAAGATTAAGTTCCGTGAGTTGTCTTTTCATCACATGAAAAACACATTTCTCTGTCTCAATGTCATTTTGTTTGCGTAATACATTTTTCAGTTGCTAACGTATCATAGAAAAATGTTAATGCCATTAATTGCAGTAACCTCATTTCCATGATTTTTTCATTTGAATATTTTTTCTTGTTTTCTCTATTAATAATAATCAACCAGTATGATAGGGATATCTTTGAATGCGAAATCCGTTTTAAATGGTCATGTTTAATCATAAAAAATGCATCTTGAATAGAAAATGTTATAAAGATACTTAATAATAAATATATAACTTATATAAAATTAATTTCTTTCTATTATATAATGAATACTTTCCAAAAGCAGTTATTATTATTTTTTGTGTGTGTTTAATTGCAGTCTGTAATATGTATTGCCTTTAAATTTCCAATCTCAAGAGGTGCAAATTTCCTCAATAGTAACTTTAATAATAGCATAAAATAAAAGCTGTATATTTTACTCTTCAAGTCAACAAATAATAAGTTCAATAGTCTTCAAGCATATCAGATCAAAATTCCAATTAACGAAAATTACTCAAAATTAATCACGCCAAAAAACCAAAGTTTTGTTATTTTTTATTTTAATTAATTATTAATAATAATAGAAATTCTTACCCGCAGTCACTTCTTATTTCCTCTAAAAGAAACTAAAGCGGGATTTTGATGCTAATTCATAAATAACTCATTTTACGGGTAGATAGTTTCCATTAAAAAATTATGCTATCTGATCAATTTCTTAAACAAATTAAACATATTAAATAAACTGATTATTCTGGAAAAGATTCCCAAAAATGTATCCCCCCCCCCCCACTCCACCCCCAACTTTACTTCCTTGCATTCCACTTATTTCGAAAACTCCACGTTTTTAGGACGGAATTCTTTTTTACGAAACTTGGCTTTTCAGATTTATTCTTTTAGTGCTTTCGATCATAAAGTTCTCTTTCGCTTTCAATTGTATGTTTTCCTTTGGAATAATTCCTATTTTTTACACCGTATCTTTGAACTTATAATTATATTTGACCAACTTTGGAATCTAAAACTTAATAACTTTTTCCAGTGGATTTTGATGAAATTCCACATTTTCAGTTCAGCGGATTGATGTAAGTATAACTTGTCGGATAGTGGTTGGAAGAATGACACATTCTTAATTAATTCTATGACGTTTCAGAAAAACAAAATAATATAACCCATAAAAACCAAGCTTGTAATATAAATCCTTTATATGCTTGGCCAATTTTTATATTCATTTATACAGCGCCGATTCCGTAAATAGCGCGTGCTTGGTGTTTGCATCTAATTTTTAATATCAAAAACATTTCTATCAGCAAAATATGCGCAAACTACATTTAAAAATTTATTTATTAAAAATGAATGAATTTATGCACTCACATCCAAATATTTATTCTGATTAAAACAATTTTGTAATTTATTTATTAAAACAATTTTGGCAACAGGAAAAAGTTTCTTCAATGTTCGGTTAAATGCTATTTAAGCGCGATTGGATGACGGCAAGTTGGTTTATTAGTAGTCCGTAAAAGCGATCTTTTAGTGACAGTTACTGCCGTAAATTTTGATAGAATGCATTGTCATCGACATCGAATCTATACGTCAAGTTTTAGCCCGATTGGATGACAGCAAGTGGGTTAGTTAGGTATCCACAGATTTTCCCGCCATCGACGTACCCAGCCAGCCAACAACCCATTTACACACAAAATTGAAGTTAATGTAAAGGATTTCAAAACATGGTTTTTTATTTGAAAATAGATATTTTTTTTAATAATGTACTTTTTTTTCTCGCATTATGCAACATTCTAGTTATAAGCTAAATATAATGACTTCAAAGGACGTGTGAGACAAAGAATATCATTGTTTGTGCAAATAGTACCATTTCATCGCGATAAGTTTTTAATGGTGGTTTCTCTTACTAAACTAAAGGTGCAAAGGAGGATTATTATATTTTGAGACATTAATTATATTTCAATAGCATTTGAGATCATAGTCATTTAAGGGAGACCCGTACCCCAAATATCGACAAAATTTTATATATATATATCAGACGAAACGGTCGTCTCGCCGCCAACCTTAGAAAGACAGAAACGAATCTATTCTCTGCACAACTTCCAGCGAAAAAGCAGAAATTGACTATTTTCTAGCGTGCTTACGGAACTTCACATAATTATACAAAAAATACCATAGATTCGGCTCGGTGATATCTTTTAAAGAAAAAAAAATTGAATACCTAGAATAAAAGACAACGAAGAAAAAAAATATTGAAATTTCCAAAACGAAATAAAAAAACGAGTTCTAGCTCGATTTTGATGTAAAAATTTAGACAAACGTCCAGCCCTAACTAAGCTATAGATCTTCAAACGGATTGAATTATAGGATGCGGAATGTTTCAACTTAAAATCCTACGCTAGTTTAAACTTCATTAAAAAAAATTCTATTTTTAATTAATTTAAAACCACTTTTTTTCATTTCATAATTTGGCGACAGATAAAGGCGATCAACTTGTAATTGTGGTTCAGATATATATGCCAAAAGTTGCCAAACAGGTTTGCTATCATTTCGAAGTTAGTTTTTCCGACATGTTAGGCTTAAGTGAGAATGAACGTAACGTTAAAGTATAGGCAGAACGAATTGGACTATAATTATATGGCTTATAACATCTTTAAAATTGAAATAATTTAATTTTTGAAGAGACAGATTTAAAGAGAAATATTTGTTCTTCAAATTGCATGTGCTATTTGAACTGTATGACAATTTAGAGTGAGTTAACTTTCAAAAACATTTTAATTTCGGAAAAGCTCAGTTGTAAAATGAAAATAATCATATTTTGTTGCAAAATACTATGGGCTGTGAATACAAAGTATAAATGTGGAGGTTGTGCGAGCTGACGTCACAGTCAAATCATTACAGAGGGACTAAATGAAACACGCATTGCGATTGGCCAATGGAATTTGCGAATGTGTCATTCGTTTTCAAAGATGTGTTGATTTTGTTTACTTTCCGTTGTAAAATTAAATCGTAGAATCATATATCATCAAAATTATAATTTCATAGTGAATTTTAAAATTGTTGTTAAGAAAATATTTTAAATTTTGTCAAATATCAATGGGTTATTATGTGAACCAAAATAATGCTTGGCATAGTAAAAATAATTTAGATTGCAATAATTAGACTTTAAAAAACTTGTAATATTTATTTGTAACAATTTATTAGAATAAATTTTCAATGGGATGAACGCTCTGGCCTTGTATGTTAAAGGTACCGGATTTGATTCCTGGGTTAGGTATGGATGTTCGTTGTAATTCGGAATCCATGTTAAGCTGTGGGTCCCGTACTGATTAGTCGTTATTATGCACTAAAATAGGTCGTTGTGAGTATAAACTAACCAATCGAGCTGAAACTTGGCATACAGGCTCTTTGTCGATGGTAATGTATTTCATTAAGTTTTGAAGGTTGAGTTGCCATACACAAGTTTCTATTACTCCTTCTTGGTCGATTTTGATGGTTACTGCCGTCCGTATTCAACCAATTTGTCAATTTTCAAGAAGATTTTGGCACGTAAGATATCATTTAACTCAACTCGAAGAATTATGGTACTATTTATATTATGGAATTATTTATATTCATGGTACCAGGTGTACCATAGGTGGCACTACTTCTGGTTATCAATTTTGAAGATAAATATGGCATGTTGGGTGTCGTTGGGCTTCTCTTGAAAAATTATGAATGTGTAAGGTACCAGGTATAGCATAGGTAGTACCACTTTTGGTTTATCAATTTCCAAGATAAATATGGCATGTTGGGCTTTTTTTTTGACGAATTATGAATGTTTAAAGTACCAGGTATGCTATTGGTACCACTTTCGCTTTATCAATTTTAAAGATAATTATTGCATGTAAAGTATCGTCGAACTCAGTTTGAAGAATTATGAATATTCCTGGTACCAGGTGTACCATAGGTGATAAAGAGAAAAAAGATGAAACGAACAAATTCAAAAAATAGAAGTCACCAGTGTTTAAAAAAAGTTCTGATATCCCCCAAAAAAACACTTTTGAAAAGTAGAAAAACCACCAACCTCAAAAACACAAAAAACTTTCTTGCAATACAAAAAATCATAAACATGATGAAAATTTTCAGCCACAAACACAGGCCAACCTCTGATTACAACTCTCGGTTGTGACTCGCTTAAGAATGTATGCTTACTTAGTTTATTTTTAAAATTTAAGTTCCGCTCCCATACAAATTTATGCTGCTTGAGGTTGGCGCCCGTCTTAATCACAAACCTTTAACCCCCTCCTCTCCCCACACAATAAAAACTTTCCAAAATGCACGTATCAACCAAGCAAAAGCGTACCTCAAACACTTCAGTTTCCTGTGAAAATTTAGAAATTTCTTGTGAAAAACACAAAATATTATTTTAAAACTGCTTATCAAACAAATTGAAAAAGATCTCTGCCTACATCTTTAGAGAATACTTCAAATAGTTAATTAGTTTTGAAATTTAAAAAAATATTAAACATTGAAGGAGGAGTAGTCTTTTTAAAAAGGCTTATATTTTGGTCAAAAAATACTAAAAACACAAGTATAAAAACTACTAAATTTCAAAAACAAAAACTTTTGTCAATAATTGTTAAAAAAATACATCTTTTACTTATATAAAAAAAAACTTGATGCCACTAAAATTCATTAATAAAAATTTTAGGTTTTTGAGAACGCGTCTCCCTTAAGTGTCCACGTGTGGGACATAAAATCCGGTTTCTGGGGAATACCCCCTAATAATGAAAAGAACGGAACCCGACCTCTATTGTATCCCATTTAATAACTAGTCTGTCGAACGTATTAGGGAAATCCATTTCTATAGATGCGTTCAAAACGAGCCTACCTTCAGGATGTAAACAAAACCGAGCAGGAAAACAGAGATAAGTTGAGAGGTTCTGTTTAGCTAGGGAAATCCGGCTCAACCAGTTCGTGCCTCCCGTTTCGCCAAGGCTGAATATATGCGGGAGAGATTATCTCGTCTGCCACCAGTTAGTCTGTTGCCAAGACGAAATAATTATTTCAAAGTAGCTGAATACCTGTGCTTCTCGCTACGAAATTTTAACGTTAGCAATATTTTAGCTAGCTGTGAGGCCTCGCGTTGAGGAAATCTACCATTCGTCTATAGGTCCCAGTTTTTGGCGCTTCGCTCGCAGGAAAGGTTCATCGCTACGTAAAATCGAGCTCGCTTCGTTCGCTGAAAAGTTCATTGACACATAAACACAGGCTTATTTCACTCGTCGAAAGGTTCATTGCTGCGTAAGCATAAGCCCGCTTTACTCACTAAAATCTAATTGCTACGTAAAGGCTTGATATTGGAAGCCTCTCCCTTGTCGAGAAAAAAAAATATTCTCCATTGATACAATAATACAACACCCCTTTAAGATTATTTTAACACGTGTTTGTGGAAAGCAAAATTAGAAGGCCAAAACTACTTATGTTGAAACTTTCAGAGCTCTAGGCCTATTAGAAGTCACTTTTTGAGAAAAAATTAATTAAAAAACAAATTAAAATTTTAACATTCTTTTTATCAGTCCAATTAGAAGGCTAAAACTACTTGTTTTGAACATTTTAGAACTGTCGCCCATCAGTTACAAATCGTTTTGTAAAATATTTGTTAATTAATTATTTAAAAAACAAATAAAATTTCAAATTCTGTTTTTCAAAAGTCCTATTAGAAGGCCAAAACTTCTTATGATGAAATTTTCAGAGCTGTAGCCTTATTAGAAATCATTTTGTAAACTATTAAAACATTAAAAAAATTAATTAAAAAAGAACTAAGTAAAAATTTCAAATTCTGTTTTTCAAAAGTCCAATCTGAAGGCCAAATTTACTTATGTTGAATATTTCAGAGCTGTAGTTCTATTCGAAGTCGTTTTGTAAAACAATTTGTTAATCAATTAAGAAAATTAATTAAAATTAAACTAATGAAAATTTAAAAATTCTTTTTTTCAAAACTACAATTAGAAGGCTAAAACTACTGATGTGGAAAATTTCGGAGCTGTTTCTCTGTTTAAAGTCGCTTTGCAAAAATAAATAAATAATAATAATTAAAAAAGAACTAATTAAAATTTTAACATTCTGTTTGTGATGTATACAATTAGAAGGCCAAAACTATTATGTTGAAATTTTCAGAGCTCTACTCCAATTTTAAATAGGTTTCTATAGATCCACAGAGCCATAGGCAGACAAACACACAGCTTGTTTTATTATTATAGATTCGGAAAATTTTATTGGTGGTCAGTGACATATTTGTTAAAAGTTATTCCAAAATATTGAAATTCGCCCAGAGGTTAAAAGAAATTAATAAGAAATTTATAAAACTTCTTTCTGGTTTTGGTAAGATTTAAATAGAATTTAATTGTATCACTTTTCGGCAGGTTTATTATTTCAACAAAGGTTTATTGTTTGAAGTGGACTCTGAAACAAAGTAAACACTTTAGTTAAAATGGTGTATAATTTTATTTTCGAAAAACTATTTTTTATCAAAGCCCACACTCCCGAGGCAATAAAGTTCTTTTAAATTAAATAACTTATTTATTTGTAAACTTGTTCTACGTAATGCGAGTTATAATAATACTGGGATTCAACTGCCTTATAAAAAAGTATAATTTAAAATTTTCAACCTCACATAGATTGCTTTTAATCTTCTGTAAATGTTTTCAACATAATGATAAGTACAGTCACAAATTTCAAAATATCATCAAATCAGTTTTTATATTTTTTTCAATGATTCTGTTAGCCAAAAAATTACATTGTTTCCATCAAATTGTTGCTGATAAGTCATCCAAAATAATTAATGTACTCTTTTTTTTATTAAAATGTTTCATATAAATATTACTATTTACTAAATGACTCAAATTCAAAGAATGATTCGACCTAATATGAAATGCAAAGTGATACCGATAGGATATCCATTTTTCTGTTTTGTCAAATCCAAATTTTTGTGTTTTTAAAAACACGCATTAATATTTTGAGAGACATCCATTGAAACCACGTTACATTATGTTAACAGAAAGACAAACAACAATTTTGAGATATGATTTTAACTATTTTCTCTAAAGCGTTGAAGAAATAAAAGTATAAATATTCAACTATGATAAATATCTTACAAGTAATTTTTTTTTTTTTTTTTTTTTTTTTTTTTTAAATTTGAATTCATGCAGTAAATTAACACATCTGAAGTGCATGTCTCAATTATATAACATCAAATTCACCTATTTTAGTTAATTTTGTTACTTTTTTAGTTCGGTGCACACTTCAATTTTCAATTTGATGTATCATACGTGTCTTCAGAGTTAGCATTATAACTGACAATGTTGCTCATAGGAGGACGGCCCCATGTCGGTTTCATAATCTTCCCACTTCTCTAATATGGTCATTAAAAAAGTAAAATATATTTTCGTTGGAGACATATCAGTATAAAGTTTATGCTTGTAAAAACTAATTATCTGTCTAATCTATTGATTACAAGCATTGATACATTCAATATCAATCAAGTATTTGTTCCCAGAATACATTCGATAAGACATACCTCTTCTCTAGAGAAACCAAACGATAAGATCTTACAAATCCGCTTTCAATTCATTTCAGTTATCTTTTGTCACTTGGGTATTTATTTTTGAATTTGAATTAAGTTGACAGAATGAAGTGATGGGTCATTTTATTGTGCCTTAAAGGGAGAAAAATGTGTGAACAAGGTTTTTGAATGCATGCCGGAAGAATATTAGTTTTATATCTAGATTCAATGGAAGAGCGATCAAGGGACAATCGTTTAGTTCTTTTCCGCGCTTCATGTCTCGTATTTGGTTCGGTTGAGTGGCAACGGTTCGCTTAAGGTCATCACAGTTCTAAAAATAACGATTGTTTTGTTACGTGCCGGAACAAAAGGAAAACATTCGTATTTTTATTTTTTGAAAGGTACTGTCCACGATTTGGGAAGTAATAAATTTCCAATCATTTTAGGATATTTCACCAGATTTATGATTTTTTCGTTTCTCACGAATTCCCGTTTTTGTGGTCTCTGTAGTGGGAATTCGTTTCCTATCGTAAAATAACGGTTTCAGCGACCCTAAATAGCGCACAACACTTTATGTGCTAAGTTTATATTTCTGGATGATTGAAAATGCGATAGAATATTAAATTAAGCACATACACATATTATAGAGGTGAAACAATTTTTGCTCGAATTTCAAAATACCAATAAATTTAAACATTTATGCCAATAACAAAAACCACAGATATGACCCAGGTATCACAGAGGTATTGTTCAATGTCGGAAATAGGGGTTCTAGGACAATTGGTCTGTCCATGCCGAATTTCGAACATCGTTAAAAAATACACTATTTTTTAAAAAATAAAATTTTTAAAACCATCACAAAACACATTTTTTACTCCTCCGTCCTTTCTAATAAAATTATATTTTAAAACTCTGCATCAACATTACAAAACTTCCAGTATATTTTATCCAGTACTGGGCGAGAATGGCCAACATCCATAGCAACGATCAGTTTACAACGGTCCTCATCAGGATTGGCCAGTGTCGAGTTGATATATGTCAGCGAATTCTAAGCTGCTGGGGAGTTGAAAACGAATATTTAATAATTGAAGAAAAGAAATGGTACATTGACTTGTCACAAATGAAATTTTTAAGTAGAATTATTTTTATTTGCATATTTAAATAAGTTGGATAGCGGTAGCAACTATCGCTGAAATATCGCTTTTAACCAAGTTTTATTGTGGTACATGAGGCCTAGATACAAATTTGGCGTCTTTTAATGACTGAAATCTTCTCTTGTTAAGGTTGACGACATAAAATAAAATGTCTCCCAATTTAGAGTTCTTTATTAACAAAAATGTGGCAAAGCTGCTAATAACCAAAATTTGATAGAAAGCCATCTTATCGGCAACGAATTTATCTGTCGAATTTCAGCGCGATTAGATGACAGCAAGTTGGTTAATTAGTATTCTGAAGATAGAAGCTTGTGTAAAAGCGACCTTTTAATGACAGTGACAGCCTTCAAAATTTGATTTCATGCCACTTTATCGATGACGAATCTATCTATCAAATTTCAGCCCGATTGGATTAAGGCAAGTGTGTTAATTTGGCTTCCGCAGATTTGCCTGGTAGGTATAAACATACCCTCCCCACACACTCACTCACAAAATCGCAGTTAATATAAAGGATTTAATAATAGAAATGTGTGTGGTAAAACCCCACAATATTGAGAACATTTTACATTTGTTAATTTCTTTTTTAATTTTTCCGGCTTATTTCCCCATTCCCCCCCCCCCCCCCCTTTCTTTTTCTAATTTAAAACATTTACTTTTCCCCAGACGAAATAATATTTGAATATCTAATCCAAAGCAAACAAAACTATAAGACCTATACTATAGTTATTGCTAATAATTGTACAAACGTCGGGGAATTCGAAATAAGTAATAGGCTTGTGAAGAGACAGAAAATCTAGCTCCAATAAATTTCAGAATATAGTAATTGCAGCAGCTGACGAAATTCTTCGAAAAATATTAAATCTCAAATATTCAGTATCAAATGTAAAAGTACTAATCGAATTCACTGAATATATAGAAATGTCGTTGCGAACAATGAAATAACTAAAGGTTCTGTATGGTGACACAGAATTAGTTGTAATTAGTTTTGCTGTCTTCTTTTTTTGTTATAAAAAATAATTGTGGTATTGTATGTAATATCTCTAAACTGTAATCAAAATACGTATTTAAATTTTTATTTTATACAACTGCATACAATTCTTTAGATTTCAGATATTAGGAGTTTCACTGCTTAGTATAGACCTTACAGGAAAAAGCAGTTTTACAACGGGTTCTGATTGCCTGTGCTATAACTTGTATTTGATAATGAACCCTGTAATGAGTAATAATTTATGTTAGATCTAAGTCACTAACTGGAACAATGACAGTCTTACGGAGCAATAAATTAAAAAAAAAAAAAAAACTCAACACTACAAAAGTAAACATTCGAGGAGATCACTTTTGGCAGTTTCTAATTATGATATTTTTGACTTCAAATTATTGTTAACTTAAAAGTTCCTTTTATACTTATGTTAAAAATAAAATTATTTTCTTGTTACAAACAAACCATTTCTTACGAATAAACCATTTTATTGTTCAATCCAATAATGCTGATTACAACCCTAAAAAAGTGTTGAATCGAAGTACAGTGAAGAACAGAAATGAATCGTTATTTATTGTTAGTTTGACGATGAACTTTAAAACAATGCATTTTTTAATGGTTTTAGTTTCAAATCACCTTATATGTAGTATAAAAATATTATATGCGGCCAAAAAGTGTAGAAATGCAAATATATATATATATATATATATATATATATATATATATATGGAAAAACTTTTTGGAAAGTTCTGAGTATAAAAATATAGTTTTGAAAAAGTTGTGTGCCTATAGTCAGTATAATTCCCGAAAGGATTGACCTACGAAGTTGAAACTTTGTATAGGGTTTGTGGTGGCCATGGGACCTGACATTAAGGTTTTCGTCAAAATAGCAGATGTCCATAAGATAACTTCGATTAAAGAATTCATGTTTTACAACAATCGCTTAAAAAAAAAGTTTTACGATTTTGATCAAAATCGTTGACGTAATGCCTTTTAAGATATTTTTAAAAAAAGCGTAAAAAGTTGGAAAATTAACGTCTTTAACAAAGAGTTTCATATCTTCCCTTGAGCATTGCCCGTCAACGACTTTTCATCCTCAGTTTTACTTTCCCGAAGTAATAATTATCATCAAAAATATAGGCACATTGATGGTATTTTTTTTTTTCAAAGTAATAATTATCACTAAACTGGCCAATGTTTTTGTTTTTTTAATTAATGAAAATACAAAAACGTAAACGGTAAATTACATAAATCGATATCAAATTTAAGTTCAGTAGCCAGTATCCCAGTATTATAATATAATTGAAGTGCGATGCTCCATATTCCTAAAAATTACATCGGAAAATTAAATTCAAAACCAGAAGCAGTTTAAATTGATGACCAGCTGAGATTTAACGAGACAGCAAACGTATATTTGTCATAGTTTACTACTATTGAAAGTTGTGTAATATAATTCCTTCATAGAGTGTTTTAAATTTCTGGGCTTTACAAAAAAATATTAAATAATAAATAAAAAAAAAATAAAAAAATAAAAAAAAAAATTCGCAAACCATTTTCGAAGTTTTCCACCGGGGGTTGCTCAAATGCAAAGGAACAGAAGGAGTCAATAAAAAAAAAAAAAAAAAATTTTTTTTATTACAATTCGTGTAAATAATTAAAAAAAAAAAAAATGCATCTTTACAGTTAGCTTATAAGTATGATATTTTTTGTAGATCTTTTTGCATGAGATATTGAATCTTGTATTTGGGTCATTCCATGTCAAATCAACACGGCTCCCAACCCGACCCCTTTTGAATTTCATAAAATTTGGTTCACTTATTAGATTCATAAAGAAAAGAAAAAATGACAAATATTAGGTTTGAATCTCGTTTGGTTTCCGAAATACGAAGCTTCAAAAATGGGCCAAAAGGGCAAAATTTCGTATTTCTTGCTTTACATTTTTGGGTATAATTTTTTACCTAATTATCATAAAATATTGATTTTGGTGTCAAAAGAAAGAAAAAGATTTGATCTTTCTAATGATGTATTATTTACGTGTATTTTTTGAAGTTTTCATTTTAAGGTCAAGCAATTTGACCTTTGACCTTGAATATCTCAAAAAAGGGTATTTTTATTTTTTTCAAAAAAATATATATTATTCTTACATCAATTCTCTACACAAATATATTAGTCACATTTTGGGACCGCGATGGGATGCCAAGTTATAAATTTCAATCGTAACTGTAGTCCCACTCAAATCCTACAAAAACTGTTTATATGTAAATAGCTTTTCCTTTTAAAATCTCTTTATATACATGTAATGCAAATAAAACTTTAGCCTCAATTATTAGCTAAAAATTATAATTATTTATCTTTGATTTGTTATAACTTTTTAACTTTAAGAGCAAAAACTAATTGTTTACTTATACATAGAAAAAATTACATTTTTCAGCATTGCATTAAGTATGCAAACATCGTTTGCTGTTAAATTAAAAAACATGACATAGGTAATTGGTAATAATGAGCTTTTTAGATAATTATTTAAAAGGAATGCTGCATGCAATCAGAAACATTTGTTCATACGAATTATTTGGAAAAAATCATATTTCGAAATTAGAAAATAGAAATACTTACAGTTTTTTTTATTGATACGTTATCTTTAAACTATTGTTGAAACTAATTTATCAGATACATAAGCAAATTCCTTACATATGTAACTTCTATTAATTATTGTGACTCTTTTTCACTTGATTCATTAAATATGTAACTATTGATTTTATAATTTCTTTTTTTGTTTGACTTTTTTTCGACCATGGAATTAGAATACATTTTGCACAGAAGTTGGTTGATAGAAATGGGTCTGAATGCATGAAATTTTTGAGTACCTGGAATAGTTCGGGCGGTTAAGAATAGTTTCTGAAGGAAGATTTTTTTCTCTTTCATACTGTAAGGAAGTTACATATGCAAACTGCATTCCTTCAATATTGGCAGTTGCCCATTCAAATAACTGTCGAGAAGTCATTATCTGATCTTTATATGGGCGCTGCAAACTGGCACGAGCGGCTAACCCTTTTATGGTACCTCCAATGCCATCTGAAACTCCTTTACCGTAGGCAGTGGCCAAAAAATTCCATTCTTCTTGAATTCCAAAATATTTTTTATGGAAACACAGGTTTATAACAAATTTTCGATTTTTGTAGTGAGAAGCTGCACCATCAGAAAAGCACAAAAGTTTATGAGGTTTCACTTTGAATTTTTTTCCCGATTAATTCAGTCAAATGCCTTTGGAATAAGTGAAATGCTGTTGAGTCATGGTGGAGACAGAAACTACTACGAAATTAAAATTGTCTACGACTTGGTCAGTGTCTCTTCTGTAATAAACCACAAATGGATGTATAGTCACTTGCGAATTATTCCAGTGGAATCCTTGAATTGCACCTTGAAGAATAAAGAAGTAATTTTCAGAAAAATCACAAACTACTACATATTCACCTGATTTCAGATTTTTTTTACAAGCACCAAAAAAAGACGATTGCTCCTTAGCAATGAATGAATGCCGTAAAAGTGTGGTAAGTTTATCCAGAAACGAATCAATAAAGTCATCACAAGGGCTCGACAAAGTTTCAAGGGTAGACCTGTCAACATTAATCCACTGCTTGTACGTAATTCTTGTAATATGGTGTTAATATGGCTTGGGTGTATGGGATATATTCCCATATACTTTCCCCTGGCTATGCAATTGAATAAAAGAACCAAGATGAAAATCTTCACCATTTCCTTCCTTTTTAAAACTAGTCAATTTACACTCGATTCCCCGTATATTCGACTACATATGGATATGCGAATATGGGATTCTTCAGTTCGCACTCAAAGACGATTATTACGTGGAATTAAGGACAAGAGTTCACATTTGAATTTATATTTTGGCATCCCATTCCTGTCCCATTATGAAACTAACGTATTTGTGTAGAGAATTAATGTAAGAATAACATATATTTTTTTGAAAAAAATAAAAATACCCTTTTTTGAGATATTCAAGATCAAAGGTCAAATCGTTTGACCTTAAAATGAAAATTTAAAAAAATATCCATATATATTACATCATTAGAAAGATCAAATCTTTATCTTTTTTTTGACACCAAAATCAATGTTTTATGATAATTAGGGACAAAATTATAACCAGATATATAAAGCAAGAATTGCGAAATTTTGACCTTTTGGCCCATTTTTGAAGCTTCGTATTTCAGAAACCAAACGATATTCAAACCTAATATTGGCCATTTTTTCTTTTCTCTATAAACCCAACAAGTGAGCAAAATTTTATTAAATTCTGAAGGGGTCGGGTTGAAAATGTCACTTTTTTGTGTTGATTTGACATGGAATGACCCATTTGGGAGAACCTCGAAAAGTAATTTTTATAGTTGTTTCTTTTTGAAGGAATATTCAATTTCTCAAATAATTTCATGTATGGCGATTAAATATTTATTTAATTCTAGTTTTGATTGTTAAAAAAATTGATAACTGAGATATTTTGTATCATATGAGAGTATTTAAAAGAACATTCAAATTATATAATGCATAATACAATGTATTAACTACAATTTTTCATTTTTATTTTAATCCAAGTTTTAAAAGAATCCTTGTTGACATGTTGACCATACAGGAAATTATCTCCGGAGTTTGCATCCTCGATGAATCCCTACTTTATTCCGTCTGTTAAAGTTTTAACCAAACCCTACCTAAAAATAGTTCACACTTATCATCCAAGTTGCGCCTCTTAAGTGCGAGGCTTCAGAGCGTTCTTTTCCTCTCTAAGCTTTAAACTTAACTTTTTTAGTTTTCTTTAATGCCAATGGCACTTGATAAATGTTACACTGTTGCAAAGCTGCATTTCATTTCTACACGTTTTAGAACATGCTGAGTTAAAAAAAAATAATGCTCTAGAAAAAGAATGTCTGTGTGCCTGTCTGTGGTCAGCATAACTCCTGAACAGATTTACCTACGATGTTAAAATCTTATGTACGGGTTAGTGGGGGGGGGGGGGGGCATGAGACCTGTCATAAAGATTTGAATCAAAATAACGCAAGCGCAAAAGGTAGCTGCTATGAAAATATTTATGTTTTTCAGCAACTGTCTAAAAATAGCTCTAACATTTTTGATCAAAATTGCTGTGGTAATGTCTTTTATGGTGTTCTAAGCATCCCCACCTCCGGAGTTCCCGTAGAAATGCGATAGAGACGCAAAAAGTCGAAAAACAAATGTTTTCAACACAGAGCTCTCTTCCCTTGAGCATCGCCCATCAACGACCGTTTCTCTTTTTCACTTCGAAGAAAGGTTAATGTAATATTTTATCAAAAAACATATCGCCAATTTCATCATTTTTTTTTTTTTTTTTTTTTTTTTTTTTTTTGCCCATGTAGCCTATTGTCACCAAAAATATCGCCTAACTGGCCATCAAAATTAAAGAGAGCAATTGTATTTATAAAATAAAATAATATTAATTTGTCTTTGGTTAAACCTTAGGTTTATTTTATTTGTGGTTAAAAGAGCGTATTCCTTTAAATGCATTGAAGTTTCGTCAATCGAAGGTAAATACGGAAAAACCAGCAACTCGAGACGTTTCCCGTAATTTTTGGTTCAGTTCGTGGTTACAGATCCGCTTCAAAGAAACTAAACACAGTCATTGGCCTTGCATCAAATTTCCGCATCAAAGCTAGTGGTCCTCTCAAATTACGGCATCCAATCATGTGATGAGTGAGAGTCACCTCCCGAGGGCAAAGAGTTCAATTGTTATCAATATTGATATTGATGCATCAATACATACAATCTTGGTTAAATATTTTTTTAGTCTTTGTGTCTCTATTATATAAGAGACAAACAATTTTTTTCAGGAATATTTGATAAATTTTGTATTGCATCATGTTAGCATTGTATTATGTTAGCATTATAGGTTGATGTATAAAAAACCAGTTAATGCGATAATCCTTTTGGAAATTACAAAGAAACCACGAATAGAAAGCTTTGGCATACGATAACGCTCTTTATGAAGTTTGTTTTAGTGATACAATTTTACCTGATATGAGTTGGTTTTCGAGATGTAATGAAGTATCATTTGTATGGTGAGGCCGCAGGTAACTGTTTTTTGCTATGTCTGATAGGGTAAATTGAAAAATAGATTTGTGATTGGCTGGAAATTCGGATTTATTTTTAGAGGTATACATTGCACTTGAAGACAATTCGTAAAAATATGGCACATAAAGTCCGTAAATGTTTAGGTTGCAATGGACCTTATGCAAGTAATTATTTTGAGCATCTGGTAACCTTACTCTTAGCAACCAATTACAAAATATATTTAAATCGATATTATCCTCAAAACTATTTGTTTAGCCAATCTCAAACGCGTATTTCATTTTCTCGCGTACAACAGTTGAATGTGATATCGATAGATGAACCTTAATTTTCTAATGTGTTTCCCCCCCCTCCCCCTTTTTTTTTTTTTTTTTTTTAACATTACTATTTCGTTTTTATCCTATTGATAGATGTGTGTGTAAATGAAGAATGAAACATAAAAACTTGTATTGAATACTTTATACTGAAGGTTTATAATGAAAAGGACCTACTAAGAGCTGTCGCGAGTAAGGGGGTGAAGGGACCGTCTCACTCCTCCCTCCTCCTATATATTTAGAAAGCCAGGGGAGGGGGATTGCAAGAGCCTGTTTCTATTATTCCAATGACATAATCTCTATTATAAAAATCGCAGTATCTAGTGTAGGTAGTTTATTTTCTGCAATAATAATAGTTCATCAAATTTTTCCAGCAAAAAATTTTTAAAGAATTTTTTTATCAATATTTTTATAAATATGTTACTCGCTTACCTGATCAGTATTTTTTGTTTTTAAAATAATATTGTCTTGAAGTGAAATTTCCATTCACTTTTATCCGTTTAATTATTTTCTCTAAAACTGTAATTTGAAAATTAAAAAAAAAAAAAAAAAATGTACCTCAATGAAACCCATGTACTGTTCAGTTCTCTGAACTGGTTCGAGATTGTGGGAAAACATTCGATTTGCAAGTGATAAAGGTTAAAAAAAGAATTTTTTAAAAATTCTTTCATTTATTCGGGGGAATTTATTAAAAAGAAATAACACTTAAAATTAAACGGAGCAGTAATTAAATTATTTGAAAGGGGCTTTAACCAAAATGGGGCGGGAATTTAATTAAAATCTTCAGTACCTCAAATATATTGACCAATATCGCTCAACACTAGCTAATACCGATGCGAATCATTATAGACTGGCTGTTTCTATAGATCTTCCCCAGTGCTGGGTAAAATATACTGGAAGTTTTTAAATGTTAATGCAGAGCTTTAAAATTGAAATATATTTTTATAAGAAAGGATGGAGGGGGTAAAAAATATGTTTTGTAATGGTTTTGACACGTTTATTTTTAAAAACAAATCTTGTACTTTGGAACGATTCTCAAGTTTCGGCATGGATTGGCCAATTTTAGATAGAACCTTCGTTTAATCTTCGTAATCGATAGAATCTTCGCTTCCAACATTGGCCAATATCACTGTGTTATGTGGGATGTGGCATTAATTATATATTAATGAAATGCAATCAGACATTGATTCAAAATTGTTTAGACGACAATTTAAAAATAATTAAACATTAATTAAAACTAATTAAATATTAATTGCATAAAAATTATTTAAATAAAATTAATTAACAATTAAATATACATTTAATAAGAATAAATTAACAATTCGTTGTACATTTATTAAAAATTAATTAACAATTCATTATTCTTTAATTGATACGCTTCTACTTTTTTACCGGACTTGCCTTGATTTCATTCGGCAAAAAAATGTCTAACGCCTCTTTCAGCCCCAATTATTTATTTTTCATTTTAAAAATCTGAAATTTATAAAATATACTCATTTGATATCCAGAATAACAGGGTTGAAAGCAATTTTTTTTGTTTAATTTTTTTAATTAAAATTAAAAATGATTCCAAATGGCATCATTGGGCATTAGGTATAGGACAAGTCTAAAGCTATTTCGCTTCGGCATTTCTAAATAAATCAAATAAAATTTGAAATCTTTTATTTAGTCGTAAATATATCTTAACGTAGTGAATACTGCTAGAAAAAAATAGCAATAACGTGGTAATAACAGTTCGAATCTAGAATAAATAATATGCCCGGGAAAAGGTGTTGAGTTGTACTTAACTCCCACTGATACCAAATGGAATCATCACTTTTCAGTCATTGCAAATGTTAAAATTTTAATATATTTATTAGTTAAAAATGGTTAATATATAATTTTTAAATATTAAAGAAAATAATACGAACATAATTGAAAGAGTTATTTAATTTAAATTACTTAAAAAATGAAATTGATTTCAGCATCTTTTTCGGAATTGAGAAAAAATAAAAAAGCCTAATTTCATTCATCAACAGAACCCGTGCAGCCATATATTGGTGAAAAGGAAAAATATATTTCAGAAGAGAATAGTTTGATGATTGTAAAAACGTTAATTTGAATTCACTGAGAGTATTAGGTGAGGAGAATTTTTTTTTTAAATGTTGTGATTCCATTTGGCATCACTGGGACTGAAAGGGTTAATCTTAAAAGATGTAAACCTGTAACCTCGTTGCTCTGGCTTTAAAACGTTATATAGAAGTTTTCTAATCATGTACGCTGTAGTTGATAATTATTTCACATTGGTTCTTTTATTCTAAATAAAGTTGACTATATACTAATTTTAAAACACTTTCCTTCGTTGATGCAACTTCATAATGGAAATCTATTAAATTCGATAATTACTCACCTAATGCATTTTATTTATTCAGATATAATGGCTCATTTAATTTATCTTATCAAGATGCTAAATTGCGATTTGCTTAAGCACCACTAAGAAGGATCGTATGACTTCCTTTTACACAAAGGGTGTTCTTTTCTGCACTCCTACTGAAGTGGAAAACCGAATATTGTCGTTTCATTTTCCCTGTCGTTCCACAAGGCAGAGCAAATAATAGAAAAAAATAGTACTTAAATGAATGGTCTGAGGCACAAAGATTAAAATAATCCCTTTATTAAGGGCTTTATTTTGGGATAGTTATTAGCGAGCTCTTGGAAGGAAGGCGAGACAAAAGATGAGTGCAAAAGATGATGATGTTGAATTCATGTTCTCAACTCTCCGTTTTTGCTGAATGATTTTCCCATCTCTACGCGATTCGATTTGAAAAATATGCTGTAACAATCACATTAGTGGTATAACTAGTTTCTTTTTATGAAAATGAATTTAATATTAAGTTAAATTTTAATAATGATTAAAACCAATTAACAACAATGGCAATTTAATAGGACAGCTAATTTACAAAATCAATTAATGACAATTACAATAGAATAACAATTTAATGTTGAACACGTAGGAATTACTACTTGCAGAAATGTATTACTTCTTGTGTCAATGAAGTTATTTTAGAAAAAGCGAATTTATTAATCTTTAGCAGATGTAGTAAACTAAGAAAAAGAAAATGTATTAAAATTTGGTGGGGAAGAGAGGGAGATGAAAATTTCTCTAACTAAAGTTATTAAATTAAAAAGTTTCTGTGTGTGTTCGTGATCAGTATAACTGCCGAATGAATTTACCTACGATGTTCAACTTTGGTTTACGTCTTAGTAGTGGCCATGGAACCTGCCGTTAAGGTTTTCGTCAAATTAGTGTTTGCACATAAGATAGCTTCCACTGAAAAACATGCTTTTTGGCAATTACCAAAAAAAATTGTTTTTGACGATTTGCATTAAAATTACTGTGGCAATACTATTCAAGGTGTTCTAAACAAACATCCTTAGCTCCGAAATTTCCATAAAGATTCGATAAAGGCGAACAAAATTGAAATACTTTTTTCTTGAGCATTTCTCCATCAGCAACAGTTCCTCCTTCGACCCAAAAGTAATAAATATTATCATAACAAAATAACGCCAATTATGTGAAGTTTTTTTTAATAGGCCAATGTAATCATCGCTAATTTCGATTTATAAAGTATTATAAAAGTATTTTTAAACAAATTTTACAAAGCGTTATCGATGTTTTTTTTTATTTTTTTTTATAGTTCTTCAACCTTAACAACAGAATATTTCAGTCACTAAAAGTTGCTAAATAGCACTTGCTTGGTATCTGGATCTGATATACACTCATGTCCATAAATTAAGGATAATTCAGTTTTTCTCTAATAACTTCTCAGTGGAGCAGCATAGACACATGAAGTTCACATCAAAGAGACATTTTTATGTAACATATCTATAACTAAAACAACTCAATCCGAAATTGAAATACAAAGTGTACAGTGGGGGCATATGCAAAAGAATGGAGTACAATTGGTGTGCAGTTGTACAGATGCATTTACCTTAAAAATCACGCAACTCATGGAGTTGACTTTTAGTATGAGATATAATCTCACCTTTCATCAGTGTTTACTTGGCACTGTATTCTAATACTTAACATGAGTTTCTTGATAAATTCTAGTGGCTAAATTGCTCAATCCACTTTTTGAACTGTTTGCAAGTGATGGAAAGTTCCCAATACATTAAATATTTATACAATGCATATTGTAGAAGCGTCCCACACATGTTTGACGAAATTTGGATTAGAGGACTGATCTGGCTTACTTATAGGTGCAATATTCATATTTTTTAATCGTTTATCCAAAGCAAAAGTGGGATAAAATTCGCCTTAAGTATCAGTATACACAATTTAGAAACTGATATTTCACAATTAATAATTTGTCTTGATGAAGTTAACGTAATTACAATGAAAAAGGGGAATTTAATTATCTTTTGCGCTCTTGGGGAGCTTATTAAACAAATTCAACACACTGAACCTAAAAACCAAAACTCTTTTCCCACCAAATCGTTATCTCGAATTGGAATTTACCATGAAATATCATGTTCCCACCTTTCTACAGATCCTCTGATGTCCAAAATTACTTATGATACTGAAAAAAATATTTTCACTTAACAGTATCTGATGTTAAAAAGATTTGGTCTTTGGGTGCAATATGTTGATTTGGTTTAATTAGCTCCCCAAGAGAGCAAAAGAAAATTAAATTCCTCTTTTTCACTGTAATTACGTTAACTTGATCTAGACAATTCTTTAATTTTGAAATATCAGTTTCTTAATCGTGTTTATTGATACTTATGGCACATTTTATCCCACTTTTACTTTGGATAAATGATTAAAAGAATATGAATATCTCCCCTATAAATAATCCAGATCACTCCTCCAATCCAAATTTCATTAAACATGTGTGGGACGCTTCTACGATATGCATTGTGTAAAGATCTAATGTATTGGGAACTTTCCATCACTTGCAAACCGTTCAAAAAGTGGCACGAGGAATTAAGCCACTAGAATTCGCAAAGAAACTCATGTTAAGTATTAGAATACAGTGCCAAATAAACACTGATGACAGGGGAGATTATATCTCACACTAACAGTCAACTCCATGAGTTGCGTGATTTTTAATGTAAATGCATCTGTTCAACTGCACACTAAGGTACTCCATTTTTTTGCATATGCCCCCACTGTACACTTTGCATTTCAATTTGCGACTGAGTTGTTTTACTTATAATTAACATAAAGATGTCTCTTTAATGTGAATTTCATGTGTCTATGCTGCTCCACTGAGAAGTTTTTAGGGAAAAACTGAATTATCCTTAATTTATGAACATGAGTGTACTTCGGAAAACGGGTATTGAAACTATCTTATAGTTGCAGTTACTATCATAATATAACTTGTCTGTACTCTTTCAAAATATAATGTAGCAGTTTCACTTTCCGTTCCGACTTGAACAGCAAATCCAAAATATGATTGTCATTGCTTATTTCTAAATAGTTCATTTGCAAGACAAGAGAATGTAAAGTAACGATTTTAAACTATGTCGCAATTAAATGTTTATTTATGAGATGGCAAACTAAGTATTTTGGACAAAAACGCATATTATTTCCTTATTCACTCATTTCAGTAGCTCCTTTTTGTTCTTTATTCGGGTGTTTGTATCATGGAAATAATAATTTTGTGCACTGTCATATTTCAAAGAATTTTCCACTGTCTGTTCGATATTGTTGTTCAAAAGAGTTTCGAAATTTTCTGTTATGAATGTGGTCGGGAGGCTTAATTAGCGCAATTTATGGAATTTGTTAAAAATTAGCTATTATTAATAGAATTTACGTGTGTCACAGCATTTCCGAGTTACCTAAAGTCCCGATTTGTTGTAGTCCGTTGCCAAATCTGAACGTTTTCGAAGGCTTCGATATAGGCTTCTTGAATTTGAGCAGTGGACTGCGATGACGTCATACTTAAGTTCAATCACACTCATAAAGTCATGAGCGTAAAACTACAGTTGCTGAATAGGAGGGCATTGGCGGATCCAGGGTGGGGCAAAGGGGGCACGTGCCCCCCCCCCCCCCCCGAAAATGTAAAGTTACATTGGATATTATTGAATTTCCTCCCCAAATAATTGATAAATTCTATTCTTTCATAATTTTTGGTGGGAAAACGTACATTTCACATTCTGAATGACGTCATAATCCGGAATGTGTGTTTGTCTATCCGGAGGTCAAGGTCAGGTGAATCCAACTGCGGTGATCCTGGATCCCATGAATCCCCATACCCTCCTGACTGAACCATTTTTAACTGTTATAAGAGGATTTACTTATAAGAGTTTTACTGAAATTTAGAATGGATGCGGGAGATAGAGTTATCTAAACACATTGCAAGTTGTGGTAAGAATTCCTCAAATATTAGTAAAACGATACAAAATGAAATCATTCAATGTTGTGGAGAAATTATTACCGAAAACATAATTTCCAAAGTAAAAAATTCTAAGTTTTTCACATTGATTGTTGATGAAATCACTGATATGGCTTTAAAAGACTAACTGTCGATCTGTATCCGTTATTATAAGAAAAGCCCTTTTACTATAAATGAAGATTTTATCAAATTTTTAGAAGTTGAAGATCTCACTGGTGAAGGTTTGTGTAAAGTAGTATTGGAAGAACTGCAGAACCAAGGTTTAGATATATCCAGGGCCCGATTTAGAAATTTTTTTACTGTAGGCCCAACATTCAGAGAGGGGCCCCAATAGCAAATATTCATTTCCTTACGTCACAATATTACCAGATCAAGCTACATTCATTAAGACTAACTTTTTACAATTAAAACTCATAGTTTACTTTCGCACGATTTTTTTGATTTGCTCAAAACTTTTGAATTAATCAAGACCCCCCATGAACAATGATTGTAAAGCACACTTTCCTGTATTTTAAACTTACATTTTACCACAGGGTCCACAAATTATATAATAATAAAAATTACTTAAATTTATAACAATAATTGTAAATAATATAAAGTAACCTTTCCACTGTTTCCACGGTCTCACCAAAAAGTCCACTGAAGAGGCTGTAAACTAACCAATCACAAAGAATCTTTCATTTCATAATATAAGAAGTTGTATATGGTTGGTTGGTTGGTGAACATCTCTTTACAAGAGGCGAGAGAAGGAGAACAGCGGCGTAAAACCCTTGTCTCCGTGTACATATGAAGAAGTTGTATACGATTGGCTGAACCGGAAATATTTGCTTAATTAGGTTTTATTAGGTTAATCTCTCTAACTTAACTCTCTGTGACTATAAAAAATATGGAATTTGCGGATGTGTAACTAAAAATTTTTTATTATTTTTGTTCAGTACTTCCCATAAAAAGACCATTATATTTAAAATTTTCAGAAAACTTTCAAAATTTAGGGGCCCCCAAATTTGGGGGCCCCTAGGCCCGGGCCTAGTGGGCCTAATGGTAAATCAGGCCCTGGATATATCCAACTGCCGTGGTCAAACTTTCGACGGAGGTTCCAATATGAGTGGAAAATATCAAGGACTTCAAGCAAGAATAGCCAAAATACAACCCCTTGCCATTTAAAGCCACTGCGCTAATCACAGATTAAATTTAGTTATTAGTAAGGCCTGCTCAACTCCATCAATAAGAAATGCTGTTGGAGTAATATCGTCAGTCGCAATTTTTTTTCGAGAATCTGCTAAGAGGCTGCACAAACTAGATGAAGGAATGCACGATACTTTGAAGAAAGGAAAGCATGCAGTGAAAATGTTTTGTGAAACGAGATGAATCGATTGTCATGATTCGGTACTAACTTTTTTAGAGACCCTACCCTTCTTACCCCAAGTGTTGGAATCTATTGCCAACTCAGAAGACGGAAAAGGAAGTAATGCCTTTTCATTTATTTACAGTATTATGTCCTCTGAATTTATCATTAGCGTGGTAGTTTTAGCAGATGTGTTTGCACTGACTCTCCCCTTAGCCACAAAACTCCAAGCAGAGTACATGGATGTGCTCAAAGCAATGAAGTTAGTTGATGCCACACTGAAAAGCCTACAAAGTCGCAGAGAACATTTTAATAAATTATATTTAAAAGCTGAAAATTTGGCTGATCAGATGGGGACTGAAATAAAGAAGCTAAGACTAACAGGCAATCAAAAAAACAGAGCCAATGTTTAATGCAAATCTACGGAAGATTACTTCAGAATCAGCATTTATATTCCATTCATGGACTTCCTCATCCATGAGCTTTCAACAAGATTCCCAAAATCACAAATGATTAATGTCGGGAACTTGCAAAAGTTATTACCAGTTAATTTACATTTCGATGAAGATTTCGAAACTTCTGTCATAGAAGGTAGTAAAATGTACAAGTCCGATTTACCCTGTTTCCAAGCACTGGAAGGTGAATTAGAAATATGGAAGCATATGTGGGATGGACAGAAGGAGAAGTTACCCAAATCTCCAGCGGAAGCAATCAAATACGCTGAAGATTTGCCCAACATATCAACACTTCTTCAATTAATATGCACTCTTCCAGTTACAAGCAGTACTGCCGAGAGGTCCTTTTCTACTCTCCGTCGGATAAAGACATTTTTAAGGACTACGATGACGGAAGAACGTTTAAGTGGGTTGGCCAGCCTTCACATTCACAAAGAAGCAGCAGCTAATCTATCTCCTTTACAAGTATTGGATGTTTTTGCTTTGAAACATAAGAGAAAACTGCGTTTGAAACTAGATCATTAATTTTAAAAATAAACATACTGGCTTTTAAAATTGATTTTTTTTTTTTTAATATAACTACAACATTTTATTCTAAAGCAGTATTAATCACTCTGTCAAGTGCAATTAATTATATTTTAAACTTGGCAAGTTTAATAAAAATAAAATTAAAAAAAAAAAAAAAAAAAAATAATAATAATTTTGAAAAACATTAGTAAGTTAGGTACCAATTTTTCTATTTATTTTAAGCGCCCAATAGTGTAAATGCGATTTTCATCTTTTGATGATGACCTTTCTCTCCTCTTGTGAGTATTTAACACGATTGTTGTGTCCCCCCCCCAGGGCGAATTTCTGGATCCGCCACTGTAGGAGGGGGTCGAAGAATATAGACTCGCTAAATAATATAAATAAAATATAGACTCGAGGAAAAAAAACAAACCAATTTCATCTCATAGACAGCAGTCCACGAACTGTCTGTTTCAATATTAACCGAATTAGGTGACTTGAAATTTCATGCCAAATCGCCTGCAAAGATAGATAAATTTTTAATTAAGTAGCAACAAATACATTTAAACTTTTATGGACGAAGCGACAGCAGAAAGGCTGATTGATTAGTTTAAGACGTCTAATCCGATTTTCTGATCAAATAGGCCGTAAAAATTGCACCTTCACACTGCGCAAACAAAAGGCATTACCAACTACGACGCAGGCGATTGTTTTCCGTTTGATCGGAAGTGAAGGGAAGGAAGGAAAACACCGGGAAAATAATGCAATAATATTGTATGCCGTAATTCAGAAAAGTGAGACGCACATGATCTTTCCTTCCTTTGTTGGAACATCGGACTTCGATCCGGGAAAAACAGAATGTCGCTTTGCAAAGGTCTCCCCGCACGGTCGTATTTTTAGGCAACTTTTATGAAAGAGGTTGGGTAAAAGGAGGTGAGGGTGGGGGGGGGGGGGGAATCGTTCAGTCAGTGCCCCTGACAAGCTTGTTTACCTGATATCGTTTGTCTGGGAAAAGCGTGATAGGGAGGGTGAGTGTCCCTCTGTGATAATTTTTTTATATGCGTTATCTTTTGCTTTATGTGTCCACCTTTCTTGCAAAATGTGCTTATCAGTACGAGAGTATCATTTTACAGGTGACTACATGTAGTCCTTGCAACTTTAAGAAAAAGTAAATAGTTTTGATTACTATTTATCACAAATAGAAAAGAACAGGGCTCATCTCCTGTCAGTAAAAAACAATTATAGCTAACCACGAGTATTTGAAGAAAATGTGACTTGTTCTGTAAAATACCAAAAAAAAAAAAAAAAAAAAAAAAAAAGTGAAATTTTATCAGGTGTACGGCTTAGTGATTGTGATACGACTTCTTATTCAACTTAAAATGAAATTTGGGAACTCATGAAATAAATACAGTGTGAATTACAAAAAAAATAAATAACAGTATACGCTTTAATTCAGTAAAGAGATTTTTTTCTTTCTAAAAAGTTGTCATGGGGATGAAGTTGCACTTTTCACCCTGAAATCAAAAATAAAATTTAGAAAAAGGGTCAAATTCACAGGAAAAAGAAGTATGATATGGGTCTCAAAATATTCCTTTTACCAGAAAACTACTGTTTAACTATTAATATTTCAGAAGGAAATCAAATTATTTCTTGAAATTTAGATTTGAACAAAAACTTCAGCTACATAGCACCCCTATATGCGATCTGATCCCTTCTGCAAAATACGTTTTAACTTAATGTTTTTAACTGAATGTGGTCCCCTCATAGCAGGGGCGCTGGGGCAAATGTTCCATCTGTCAGAATTTCTGATTTTACCCCAATTAAAAATTTATTTTATAATTTTCATGCTTGGACTATTATAACGCATCAAAATTGGAGCTTAACATCTGAAAATGCAATTTTGCCCTTTTATCTTAAGAACATTTAATAACGGCCATTTTAATGAAAAATAAGGGAGAATATAAAAGTTCCTAAATACTAGTTTGCAATGCGGAGATGTTTATTTTTCCATAATTGCATCAAGGGGAGGTCAAACTACCCATATATCTAGATAATAATACATCCTTCCAGATGTCCATTACAGAAGGGCTGTTATATTTCAAGCTCTTTCAGCCGTCGTCTGGTATCTCAGTTGTTTTTGACCCATCTCTTAACCCCCATCTTCCCCATCTCCCATCCCGTCTGAGTATTAGCTCCTTTCCTTTGTCTACAAAGAGAACCAGTCCAGTCTGGCTTGAGATTATTTACATCGTACTCAAATAACTTGGGGCGTGGGGCATCTCACACACAACTCTCATTTAAATTATATTACAGGCCACTGCATTGAAATGTAAGATAAATTGACGTAATTTACCGTTTGAGAGTTTCCTATTTTTATTGCATTTTTTTTTTCTTTTCTTCTTTTTACTACCCATATGTTAACATAAGGTAATGAAAGTATTACCATTCGGTCAGACAAATTTTTTTTTATTATTTTTTTTTTATTTTTACAGTATCTGTGTTCAAAAACGTAGCCTAGAAAAAAATGTATGTGCGTCGTCTGTAGGTATGATCTGTGGGCAGCATAACTCCCGAACGGATTAACTTGCGATTCTCAACTTTTTATACGGGTTAGTGGTCGTCATGAGACTTGTCATTAAGTTTATTAATTTCCATTGAAAAAATTTATGTTTTTGAGAAATTGCAAAAAAAAAAAAAATGGCTCTAACGATTTTGGTCAAAACCGCTGTGTTAATTCCTTTTAAGATTTGGTTTATCAGTGTAATAATTATCACCAGGCCCGTGCTGGGCCGCCGGGACACCGGGACGTATCCTGGTGCGCCCTCCAGCCTGGAAATTTTGACACCCCCCCCCCCTGTTTCGAAACTGACAAGTTTTACGACAAGGCTTATCGTCGATATTGCCGAGCGGCCGGGTTGAGTGTTGCGACTGTAGGCTACTACTGAATGGACAGGTGCGTTTCGTTGACCCCGTCCACAAACGCACTAACTTTTTAATATATACCAAAATTTAGTGCTTTCAGAATCCACCATTAAAAAAAATTAGGGCGTCAATATTTACCGAGAAATATAAAGAAATGCGTGGACGGGGCCAACGAAACGCTAGCCCCGCCCACAAACGCTCTAATTTTTTAATATATACCAAATTTTAGTGCTCAATTAGTGCTTTCAGAATCCATCATCCAAAAAATTAGTGCGTCCTTACTTTTCATAAAATTCAAGGTTAATTGAGGGTAGGCAGGCAAACTGATGGCCCCGACCACAAAAGCAATCATCATTCATTATATGTTAAAATGTTGGGCATAATTAGTGCTTTCAGAATCTCCAACTGCCAGAATTAGTGCGTCAATATTTTGGCCAAAATTGACCATTTTGTAATAATTATTCACTTGTCACTTCCGTTTCGTTGGCCTCGCTCACAAAAGCAATCATCATTAATTATATGTTAAAATGTTGGGCATAATTAGTGCTTTCAGAATACCCAATTGCCAAATTAGTGCGTTAATATTTTGGCAGAAATCGCCAACTTTAGCTTATTGCCGAATGTACGCGAGCCTTGAATCGATGTAAATTATCAAGCACTAACTGTATGACCGGTGCCAAATTTTAGTGCTCAATGAGTGCTTTCAGAATCCACTACCGCTTGAATTAGTGCGTCAATATTTTGGCTAAAATTGACCATTTTGTTACAATTATTCACTAATCACTTCAGTTTTGTTGGCCCCGCCCACAGACGCACTAATTGTCTCACATATGCAAACATGTAGTGCTCAATTAGTGCTTTCAGAATACCCAATTGCAAAAATTAGTTTGTCAATATTTTGGCCAAAATCCCCAATTTTAGCTTATTGCCGAATGTACGCGAGCCTTAAACCGATGTTAATTATCCCGCACTAATTGTATGACCGGTGCCAAATTTTAGTGCTCAATTAGTGCTTACGAATCCCCAACTGTCAGAATAATTGCGTCAATATTTTGGCCATAATTGACCTTTTTGTAATAATTATTCACAAATTACTTCCGTTTCGTTGACCTCGCTCACAGACGCACTAAAAGTATATAAATTTCGTCTAACCATTCCATTGACTCAAGTTTCTTGCGAACGAGCATTTTCTAAATTGAAACTTATTAAAACCAGATTGAGATTGTCTTTGACTAACGAAAATTTAGAATCTTTACTGTTAATGCACTCAGAAGCTGATATTTTAAACTCCATAGATACAGACACCTTTATTGATTATCTTTGCCACTCCAGCTTAGGTTTCAGCTTCAGGTTAAGTTTGTAAATTCAATCAAAGAACATTACATTTGTGAACACATTTGTTTTTGTTACTTTCCTTAAGAAATTAAGTAGAAAATGCTGGTAACTTTTTTGAAATGTATGTGATGTTAAATTGTCTCGTCTTAATTTTCTATGTGTGTTTAGTTTACCAAAATTTCACTAATTATGTTTCAACTACTACTTTGTCTTTTATTTCACCCTAAGACATTGCAAATATTTGAAATGGATCAAATGAACATTAGAATTTAGAAAACAATACATGGACATTTTGTTTGACAAATACCGGTACGATATGTGTAAGTGTGATGGTCCATTCGTACCGTGACCTGTTGCCAGAAAAGCATATTGAACCCAGCATCATGTGCGATTAACGCTTTAGTTATTATATTCCATACCCCATGGTAGTCCTCCCCCTGCATAGTGCTGGCGCCCTTTGGCCAAGGCCGTCCACCGCCCTAACAAGGGGTCCAGCACGGGCCTGATTATCACCAAAATTAACGCCAATCGGGTAATTTTTCTTCTTCTTTCTAATTAATGGAAACATGAAAACGAAAATGGTAAATACACCAATCCATAGCAAATTTAAATGCAGTGACCAGTATTTAAGTATAATTGAAAGTTGTACAATTTTTCACACCCCTGATTTAAAAAAAAAAAAAAATCAATTTGTCGTGTTCTGGTAAGTATTTGACGCTTATAATTTGGTCGAGAGCGTTATTTTCATGTCTAGCGAAATTTTAAAACCTTTTTGTCCCCAAGGGCTAAAATCATACATCGGAAAATAAAGCCTTAGCTTTGTTAAAATCTCTCTAGAAACCGCATTTTTATCTCCCCCCCCCCCCCCCCTTATTGATCTGAATAAAGCATAAGCTTTATACGCAATTTTTCGTGGTTTTCAAATACTCTTTTATGGGTACTTTTTTCAGAAAACTTAGACAAGATGGCGATTTTAATGGATAACTTTTGACAGATTGTTTTGTTTGACATAATTTCTAGTTTCCTCTCCTGTGATCTTTTCTTAAAAGTTGTATGATATAACCTTGTTAATTCCAGAATTGATGGCGCTGTACTAACTAGAGCAGTCCAAGGCAATCTCTCATTGTCATATGCCCAATGTGTCATATGGTAGGGCATGTGCTCTGATGTATATACAGAGTGAGAGTGTTCTTAATTCAACTGACGCTGTTTAAAGCCATATATAACTTGTTCTAACTTATCTTCATAAAATTTAGAATACTTGTTACGGTTAAATCGATTAATTTGGATATTATGCTTAATAAGTGGGTTTTATACAACTATTGGTTATTATAAGAAATTATTCATAATTTCTTAATATTTATCATATTAACCAGTCATGGTACTCTTCCGTTAGACGGGTACCAGATAAAAACTGCTAAATTTCAGTGATAACTCATCTAAACTAAAAACCTTCAAATCATTTCTAATTCCTATAACAAATCGTTTAGCAACCCTATAACAAACCAAAAACATTTACCTGGTTCCAACTGGTACCGGTCTAATAGAAAAGTATCCCAATTATTATTCAAAATAAATAATAATAATAAGAAGAAGAAACCTCCTTGTTAATATAATATTTTTTTTTTTCATTTATCTCAAATTAATCACATTAACCAGCTATTATGTATAATAATTGTTAGCCCGCGGTTAATTAAGTTAAATATTGGACTCTGCACAGTCGTATAATTTATGTTTTCCTCCTTGCTATGCTTGAGGGCATTCGTTCAGAGATAACGCTGCTTTGGGATCTTATTTCTAAATTTTTTTTGTTTCGAATCATTATTCATTAATATTCTTTCCAATTATTATTATTTTATGTTTTTATATATCATTTGCCCATTATCAAAATAGCACGCACCCAAAATTGTAGGTAAATAAAATTGTATAAGGAGATCTGTTTATTCCTAAAGGCTCTATAGACTATTCAAAAGAGTACCAGTTAAATTATGGCTACAGTGTATTTTTTTACTGAAAAAAAAAATTCTTTTAAAGCATCGTATTTCGTTGGTGAATAGGCTGTATTTCGTGGGAAACTTTTATAACCAACAGGTGCTTCTGGCAAGTATTTTAAATTGGTTTTTTATTTATTCTTTTTCTTATTGACTCAAAATATACTTTTCCGGTAGTAGAGTAAGACGTTTATGTTCCGAGAAGGGTACGTTACAAAGATATTTTTTTGGATTATCTACTCTACAAGACAGTTTGGACTAAAACGGATGCATTTGGCTCATAAATGCCAATTTTGAAATTTTGTTCGCTTCTTATTTTATAGTTGCTTCGAAAGATTGAAGTCAGACTTTTTATTGAAAAATGTAACGTGATGTGAAAATAGTAAGTTAATTTAATGTTACAATGCCGCCAGACAGGGGCCAGGGGTGCAATCGCCCCTCCTGAGAAAATGGAAATAATTGTTAAAATAAAGAAATAATAATTTTGTTAGAAATCTTGAAAAAAAAAAAAAATGCTTGAGTTCGCAACTAGTGGTGTGGAACATCGCACAACTTTCAGTAACACTATAATATTGATCCTTGCATTACAAAATGAGATTATCGACGCAAACTATTTGATTTTTTTTCTTCTGTAAGATAATACGTGTTATATTAAGAATATTTATTATTTTAAATTCTGCGCTCCGTACATTTTGTTACAATCAAGGTTAAGACTATACTTATTGATAACTGACCTAACTGTTACAGTTTTCAACACTTTGAGACGACTAGAGACTTAGGTACGAAGTTCAATGGCAAATTCCAGACTAACACACTCGGTTTGTTGTCAGTTCATTAGGATTTGGTTAAGAAAACAAAGAACAGTTACAAAAATCTATTAACTTGTTTGCCAAAAACTAGGGATGTGGTACATTGCACAACTGCATTTAAATTTGACGTGGAATGATGTTATATACCTTTTTGATATTTTCATTGATTATTCATTGATAATTCGATATTTTTGGCATTTATTCTTACATCCCCCCCCCCCCAAAAAAAAAAAAAAAACACCCGCCAAAATGCCAAGTTTGGCGATATACATTTCGATAATTCTCTCATTAACCATTTTTTAAGTGAAACAGGAAACAGAGGAGAAAACGGTCGTTGATAAGCGATGTTCAAGAGAAGAGAACTCTGTTTTAACCCTTTGGCATCCATTGGGACATTTATGTGCCACTAAGACACAAAATGAAGTCTATATACAATTTTAAATTAACTTATCAGCAACTCGAAATAGTACCAGAAACAATTTCAGGAGAAAATAAATTGGGTCCCAAGAGGTTAAATACATTCGTTTTCCGACTTTTTACGCGTTTATCGCATTTTACGGGAATTTCGGAGATGGGGACATTTAGAACATCTTAATAGGTATTACCACACCGATTTTGATCAAAATTATTTGAGCCATCACTAGACAATTGCTGAAAAAGTGTTTTTTTTCAGTGAAAGCTACCTTATGCGTATGCCAATAGAAGCATCCATAGAAGCCAATGTTGAATTCTATAAGTTTAGGTACACTTTTCTCTGAAACCAACTGTCTGATATGCATGAAATTTTTGCGACATATTATTTAAATATTTAACAATACTTTAACCAGAGCTTTTTTTTTTTTTTTTTTTTTTAATTTAAATAAATATTGCTTTTTTAAAAAGTGTCCAAAAAAGCTCACAAATTTTCAACTGAAATACTTCTATTAAAAAAATAAATAAAATATATATATATATATATATATATATATATATATATATATATATATATATATATATATATATATATATATATATATATATATATATATATATATATATATATATATATATATATATATATATATATATAAGCAATATTTTTCTTATTCGTTCTGCTAAAATACTTAGGTGTACCTTAAATGTTTACCTTTAAAAAATCAGAATTTTATCTTTAGAAGTTTTGGAGAAAAATGTACCTTTGGGTGAAAAAAATGCATTTTGAGAAAATGTGATTGAAAGTTACGTCAATAGACGGGTAAGTGAGTAGTGCGTCTACTTAAAAAAAATTATTAAAAATACTTCTAAATTAAGTATTGCAACAAATAAGGTATCATTTTGAAGAGAAAAATTTAAATTTTAATAAATAATAATAAACTCAAAATTGATATTTTGAAATATTTTAAGGTGCCGAATCCCCTATGACAGATCCCATGACCACCGCTAATCCATATGCAAAAGTTAAACTACGTTGGTTATTCCGATCAATTGTTATGCTGACCGAGGACACAAATTTTTTCCCCCTAGATCACTTTTTTGAACTCAGCACGTTCAAAAACGTATAGATCTACAGAAAAAAAGGTGGGAGGGATCGAGATTTTTTTGATGCAATACTTTCATTATCCTATGTTAACATATGGGAAATTGAAAGTAAAAGAATCATTATTTGTTTTAGTAAAGTGAATGCGTTTGTATTGAGTTCATTCAATAAATAGTTTTAATCCATAAAACTGATTTTTCCCCCGTACTTATTTCATGCGGCGCAGTTTCGCCCTTGCGCTATGAAAATTCAAAAGCATCCAACCAAACTACTTATTACATCATTCTATGTTGGTTACTAATAAATAGTCTTAATATTTCTTTTAGTATATAAATATGTTGAAAACCCGTTTCCTGTATCTAATTTTTTTTTAATGTCTCTTTCGCCGCCTCAGAACCTCCAATAGTATACTTGCTTCTCCTAGCAAAATTTTCTGGAGGCGTGTATCGTACATTAAAGTTTTAAGGAATTTTCGTTTTTGTTCCTTATAAAAATTATCTATAGCGGCATTTGCGAATGAAATAAAAAGTGTTTTCGATTCGTTGGAAGGATTATTAGGAATGCAGGGAACGTAACTTTGAAACAGCATGTGATAATCTTAAGATATGTGGCAAATATCATTAAGTAAGTGTCTTTGTGCAATTAGAAGTTCAATTTGATGGAGAGTTGTTTTTTTTCATCTTCAAAAAAACAGTGTTCTTAAAATAAGAGACGGTTATCGCAGGCAATTTTTTATGTTTAAGGAGAACCAGCTTGCACATTGATTCCAAAATTTCGAAATCTTTCGTTGATTTAAATTCCCAAGCACCAAATTCATAATTAATCAATAAAAATACGAAAATGGTAGAGGAAAAAAAAAGGGGGGGGGGGGGGAATGCATCTCAAATTGAATCCGGGAAAATTATGATGTTTCACAGTCTTCAGAATTGTAAAATAATTTGCATTTTCTGGAAATATAAACTTCAAAATAAATGATGATTTATCCAATTTAAAATAACGACAGCCCAACCGCAAAATGTTTCAAATCCTATGATAATAAAATAATTCTTGGTTTTGTTTGTCGGTTAGAGCGGGATCCCCGAACACCGCGAATTATCTTTTCTGAGAAAAAGAATAGAAAATTCAAATCGGAAATTCTTGTTGCTGGGAGAGAAGAAAAGATAGCGCGAAAAAAATTAGAAGCGTGTGGCGAGTGAACCAGCCTTTGATATGAATTTGGTGGAAAACCTGTCACATGCGCCTTTGTTTGGCCCTGATCCAGCTGTTTTTGCTGGAAGGCCAATGTCCTTGAAAGCTCTGTGACGTCACGTGTGGCGCCCTCTCCCGTCATTGGTTCATCAGGGGCCGCTGCGCAGAGTCGCTAAACCAGTATGTTATGTTTTGCTTATGGACAACAGCACAGCAGCTGTTTGGTAACACCAACTCATGGATCTATCCTACCGACGAACCTAAACAAAGGATTTAGTGGACGACTCCTATTCTGGATGAACAAATTCTGTAGAAATAGTCGTTTATTTAGTGTTTAAACATTTGTGTGTTTTTGGAACATTTGGTTTTCTAGAGTCCCGTTTGTTGACGCATTGCATCGGTTTCTGTGACTCTTAATCCTATTTGTGATGAAAAACTGTTCGGAATAACGAAACCTGGGGATTTGGAGGAATGATAATTCGAAAGACCTCTATACGTCATTGTAAGTTGGTGTCTTATTGCAAATTTTTATTTAAAAAAAATTAGTTCCTGAAAAATAAATTTTGTTGCTGGGAGATATTTCTGTATAACCCCATGTAAACAAACCAAGCAGCCATTGATTTTACCAAATGCGTTGTCTTCGACTTTACCAAATGCGTTGTCTTCAAATGTCGAGAGGTAAACTTTAATCTACAATGCGACATATTTGAAAACAGACGATTTTAGTTTAAGTAAAGTATTCTTTTTTTATTCTGATAATTTATTATTTTTCGTTGTTTTGGTTGCTTTCGCATTTTCAAACAAAAACAAAATGTGCCGTCGACCAAATATCCGATTTTGTCTGCGCAATGCCGATGTTATTAAATGATTATTTCTTGTAATAGTTAAGATGTGCATTATTAGGTTGTCTTTTGAAATTCAGACAAGCCTAAAATTTTATGGGTCAGTTTCGTTATTCTGAAATCGTCTGCAATCTTTTAATAGCAGCTGCGCCACCAGATATACTTTTAATCCTTGGAGTTTGAGAAAGTCAAACGTGTTTAAAAGCTTATTTTGATTTTTTTCATTGTAAATTCAATAAATAAATACTCGATTTATTTTCGATTACTCAGAAAATCTATAAAATATTAGTTTAATCTCTTGTTAAGTATTGTCATTGGATTGAAAATAATAAACCATTATTTTAAATTTCGACATCAAACATTTATGCAAAAGTAAAATGATTTAGAGAGTTTAAATTTTCTTATGAATTACTATATGATTTTAATTTAATAATTTTGTTAATGCATTTGTGGCAACATTTTGGAAGCAGCTTTTTTGATTTTAGTATTGTATTAGATAATGAGCAAACAATTATCATTTTCAAAACATGTTGTACAAAAAATTAAATTTTTCTTTTACAATTCCGAGGATCAAGATTATTAATCAGAATTAGAGTACATTAAACTTTCTGCTAGCAAGGAGCATAAAATCTTATGAACAATGTTTGTGAGTAAATTTATTTTTTAACTTTCAGTATTTTGAGGAAATGCAAGATACCTACATAATTACTGTTCACTTCTAGTTATAATCTTATTTTACATTATCTTGGCATCTTATTTTACATAAATGGGAATCAGAGCACAAAATTACTGTAGCTAAACTCAATAGCAATTAGCTAAACTTGTCTTAAGATTTAAATTTCATCACCTCTGTTAATTCTTGTTTCAAGAGCTGTTTTTCACCTAAATTTCTTTGTTAAAAAAAAACAATTATTAAATATGTTACTTACATTTTCTTTTATCTTATGTATCTTAATTCCTTGAAATAATTGTCAGTTGTAAATTAGAAAATAAATTAGATATTGTTGCAGAAGCTGACTTCAAAGAATTTATATTTTAAGATAAATATTTTTTGCAACTAGCTCTCCTACAATTTTTTCTTGTGAATGAGATTATGCGTCTTAATTTGTTGTAAACTTACAACTTTTGGAATTAGGTCACTAAAAAAAGGTCAAATTATAATACAACAGTTTAGAAAGTAAAACTGTTTAGCAAAAACTTACTTAAATAAAAAATTTATTTTTTAAATTTAATTCTAAATGTCTTCTAATCATTTTTACAATATTCAACACATCTTTTTTGTTAGACTAATTATTCTGTTGGGTATTCTGCAAGTTGTTTACAAAAAAAGAAAGAAAAAAGATTTGTTTCCTGTAATATGAGTACAAATATAAGGATAGGTAGGAATTTATTTTTTTTGCCAAATATTTTTAGCAATTATGCAAAAGGAAATCTGAGGATTAATATTGAATTTAAAATTGATCACGAGGTATTAATATTGATCACGAGGTATTAATATGATTATTAATATTGATGTAAAATACTTGGATATATTTATTTCATGTGGGTCAATATCCTTTTTATATAAAATTTACCCAGTTTATCCAAATTGGATATTTTAGTGGGTATTAATAATTTTTCTGAAAGTTTATCTGCTATTGAATCCCTATTTTCATGATTATTTATGACTTGTTATGTCAGAACTGAACAGTATCATGGATCGAAATGAAATATCATATTTTTTCTACAATTAAATGTAAAAAAAAGCCTAATTTAGAATCAGAATTTTTGTATTGTAATTTCCCAGAATTACAGGAAATAAACCTTTTTTTTAAATTTTTTTTTTCTTTCCTAAAAACAGTAAGCCATGGTAAGTAATTTTTCTAGTAAAAAAAATTCCATCTGTTACCATTTGTTGCATTAATTGCCTTATGCATAATCCCCACTTGAGTTGAAAGTTCAGGGATGCTATATTATTTATTTGCTTTGGAAATATCTAAGTGTGGGTACTCATTTATCTTTGTGCAACTTTTAACTCCTATCACTTGTTTGTTCCTCGTTTATCATTTCAGTTGACCACTGATGCTTGCCTATATTGAGAGGTTTAAAAAATTAAAATAATATATTTTTTTGTGGGGCTTGGAATCTTATGGCTTTTCATTGCAGTGCTAAAATGCAAGGGAGAAATAAATGTTGGTTACTGTGTCCCTTACACAATAACCAACAATGCAATGAAGATCTACAGAAGGCAAGACTTGGAGGTAACCTGCAGATACGATCACCATTAAATATATCGGTAATGAATTGTGTAGATCTTATATCAATCGTACAAAATTATAAAGTTAATTTCTTATGCACGATAGAGTAAGTTACTAATGTGTTTGTTTTTTATAATTCTAATACCATTTCAGGTTAATCAGATGCTTTCAATTTGTTAAAGTTTGTGGACAATGTAGTTCTCTTTGTTGGCATGAAGATAATCATTTCTGAAATAAATAGTTTACATGACGTAAAGAAGGTTCCTAATGTAAGTGTGATTTTTATCTGATATAACATTCTTACAGATTTATTCTTTGAATTTTAGTAGCTAAGGTAATATGATCTAAATATCCAATTTAAATTGCTGGGAAAAATTAAATCTTATTGTGGTTAATCAATTAACTCTTCCTCAAACTTTTATCTATTAATTATGAAATGAGAGTTTTTGATGCAGTCAGCTGCATTGGTTTTAAATGTATAATTTGTTCAACATTTTTATTTTCTCGCCCACTAGATGGGAGAATAGAAATTATTAGAATCTAAAAAAATCAATCAATTGTTTTTGCATGTATCAATTTTCCGATTCCAAAAATGCAAAAGTCTTGATGGTGCTTGTTTGTCCTTCTGTCCTTTTATCACACAAATTTTACTTTCTGTTAATCGAACTAAAATAACATAGAAGCTGATGAAATTATTTTCAGGGGAATGTAGATCGCATACATGGTTGTTCAAAGCTGAAAAGTTTGTGTTCAATCCCTGATTTTTCAAAAATAGTGATTAGTTTTCTTCACGAAATAAAAATTAATGGTTATGCATAAATTTTTTTTGCAATAATTTTAAATCCATATTATACTACATTTTCCTTTGATTTTTTATCATTAATTTTTAATTTTCAAAAGTCTGGGACTCGCAAGTATTCCTCCTTGATCCTTCTTAATAATGCCTATGAATAATAAATCAATTTTAATGAAACTGGGAAGGTGTATGCAGCTGAGGGTCAATTGACTCCTAATAATGATTTCCGTTTGTGCAAGGGGTTGGGAAATCAACATTTTCATTCCTTTAACTTGGTTACACTAAAGAAAGTGGCTTTGACAATGGCTAGCAAAAATATTTATTTCTAATAGTGTGGTTCGAAAAAAAATTATTTTTGAAATGCCTTAAATGGAAAAAGTTGTTACATTTCTTGATAAGGTAAACCGTTAAAATTTAAAAAAAAAAATATCTTTCGATCGCGCACCTTAAGTTTTTTAGACAATAAAAAAAATAGCTATTTTTCCTATATTCTTTTAAATATATAAACATTATTTGAAGTGCAATAGTTTTCAGTATGTAGTGAAAGAGTGAGATAACACAGGAAAACGCTATGCTATGCATTTTTAAAACATATATTAATAATTAAAAATATTCAAAAATACAGTTTTTGTTAAAAAAAAAAGATTTTTCTGTAAAATGAATACTAACGTTATTTCTTCCATATTTTTTTAAAAATTGTTTTGTTTACTTCAAGCATTCACTTCAAAGTTTTGAATAAATACAAAAAATACCTTTTTTCCATCAATTAGTAGAATACACCAAACACTAAATTATCGAAGTACATTAGTTTGTATTGTATGGAATGAAGTGGATAGAACTTGGGAAAAAAGATCAAATTAGTAATTATTCAATAATAATTGTTCGCTCATAACCTTTGAAACATTGGCCGGCTTCAATCTGAGAAAAGCTGTAAGTTTTGAAATTACGAAAGCTGAAAATTTTAGTTTTTTTTGTTGTTCATACTTTCAGATATTTAATTGTATATTAGACAAGCTTTGAATTTTTTTTTTCTTAAATACCTAGAAATATCTTTTTCCCCCGCACTTGTATGAGTAAATCCCATTTGAAACCCATACATGTATTTTATAAACATAGAACAATAGTGATCTGTGATTGGGTTAAATTTTTTGCGAGTTTATGTTTATGTGATTGAAAGGTTAGTTTAGACAATTTGTTTTTGCAACTTAAGAGACAAAATTCTATAAACTGTCATATTAGTTACTTGTAACATCTTTTAGATAAAAACATTCAAATTTGATTTGTGGAAGAATCAGTGTGGAGGATTGGTACTCGACCATATTTTCAATCCATGATAGTCCTTATGATGACCATCATAGAACGTAACTGTCGTCAAAGTGCGCCTCCTGATAAATGACTTTTTGGTATGCAAATACAAAAAGACTATCAAGAGCTTTGTAAGTGCAAAAGAAACAATATGCACAGCAATCTTAAGTGTTTTTGCAAGGTAGAATGCCATACATGAGAACTCAAAGCATGCGTAATAAATATTTTATTTTCTTAATGGTCTCTTTATGTGTTATGATTTTGAACAATACTTAATTAAAAATGTCTTAAATTTTTTTCAAAGTCAATAATTCTTGAATTTAAATCTATTTACTAATCTTGCAACAACATATAGTTCATTTTGTTATAACATTTTTGTAGCTGATAAAGTCAGTTTGATGGGAGCTCACAAGAAAAGACTTTAGGCTACAATTCCATGTTCTTCATGTAAAATATTCTCTTTGAATTCCACTATCAATATATAAAATCATTCAGAACTGCTTAGATTCTGAGGGTAAACTTGCATGAGTTTTGAAATTAACTATCCAAAATATATGAAGGATTTTGACTTTGTCTTAATCTCCAATTAAAACACGTTGCTATAACAACAAACAACGTTTATTTACAATTCCTTCGAATTTTACAAAATGTTAGGCCTGTGCCTAAACATTTCTTAAGCCAGTAGGCTAATACAACGTCGCAGCTCTAAGGCATGCGTCTTTCCTCTTATAGGAACCGATGGCGAGTCCCTATTCCACTAAGGCAAGGCAGTGAAGCGCTTTTCAAGTTTTGGCCATCTGGTAAATATCCATGACAATGAGCACTTGCACCTCCCCTCTCCCTCAAATTTGAATTTAAAATGTAAAGTGAAGAAAAATAGTATTAAACTCTGGAAAACGGAGGTTTGAAAGATATTTTATACTTAATGGAGCGGAAATTCGTTATATAACTATTTTTTAACATTTCATTTGGAAATCCCCTTAAAAAGTCAGAATTTGAACAAAATTGAACAACCTTGCACCATTTAGTGAGTTACTCTCCTTGCCGTAGCCCATGTTTGAGTGGATGTCACTTAGTTACATTTATATTTTGGTCATATCTGAATTGCATTGAAAAAAAGTCGGTGCATACGACTGACTTCCCGTCTGAATTTCAGTCATTTCTGGTTGAAAATTTCCATTTTACATCCAGAATATCCATCTTTATAGTTTGATGTAACAACATGTAATATTAATACTTTTTAATTGTGACCCTTTATATGACAGTAGTAAAATTTAAAGAAACACATTTTTAAGTATAACCTTAAAGAAGTCTAAAACCTCGACTGGAGGTCACTTTTTAATTTTAGTTCATCATAAAACATCAGCAAAATTCCCTTTTCATTGATAGCATATGTTTCATACATGTAGCTTTAACTGTTGGATGTAGTTTAAGCTGTTATAGATAGACTTCTGATCGAAATGCAAATCCCTTCCGGCTGAACTTTTGTTTACCATTTTTTAAATTTTTCATCCAAGCCTGATAATTTAAAGTATTACACATGTCTAAAGAGTTCATGGTTTTGGCTGTGACCTCACATAAAACAATTTTTATTGAGAAAACTGAACATTTTATGCCTAATTTTGAACTAGTATGAAAACTTGACCGAAAGTAAAATCCGAGTGACTCCACTTCTTAAAATGATCGGAATGATCAATATCAAAGTGCCAAATTACAAACTTGTTTCTTGAAATGTAGTTTTTTCCCCTCTAACCTCACTGCTATATGGGCAATATCAGTTCCATGTAAGCAGACTTCCGCTCAGAATTTCAGTTACTTCCAGTCGAAATTTTTTCATTTTATATCCAGCATATCCATCCTTTTAATTTGATGTAACAGCATTTAATATTAATAGTTTTTAATTGTGATCCTTTTTATGAAGGTGGTAAAATTTAAAGAAGGGCTTTTTTAAGTCTAACTTTAAAGAAGTCCAAAACCTCAACCGGAAGTCGCTTTTTAATTGTAGTTTATCATAAAAATGACCTTTTTATTGATAGCATATGCTTCATATGTGTAGTTAAAGCTGTTGGATGTAGTTTAAGTTGTTATAGATAGACTTCCCGTTGAAATGCAAATCACTTCTGGCTGAACTTATTTTGCCATTTTTTTTTTAATCTTTCATTTAAGCCTAATAATTTAACATATTACATGTGTCTATAGAGTTTATTATTTTGGCTGTGACCCCACATAAAAAAATTTGTTTGATAAAAATGATCATATTAAGCTTAACTTTTAACTAGTGTAAAAACTCGACTGGAAGTGATATCTGAGTGGCTCCACTTCTTAATATGATCAGAATGACATATTCTATCAATGTGCCAAATTATAGACTTGTTTAACGAAATGCTGTTTTGGGCTATTTTTTGGTGCCTAGCCACTCTACTAATAAATTTACTTGCCTATTCATTGGATCATAGTGCACGGGGCTGTGATTGGCATACATGGCTGTGATTGAGACTGCAATTAATACTGGCTGGAAATTATCTGACAGATCAAATTGCATGTTGGGAGATCACTGCAGTGGGATATATGCCTCCTATACTTCAATGCATTTCCATAGACACCTATTTAAACAAGTAGATATTACTACACTAGGACCAACAATTTTCAGTGTCTTTCAACATTCTCTCAGAAACGTAGATAAAAAAATTGAAGAACTGTGAAAAATTTCCACTGGCTGATATTTTACGTGTTGAATGTTCAATTCCTCAATTTGAGATGAAAGTACTGAGAACAGATCAGTTTTACCTTCTTGATATTTTTGCAGCAATTAGATCAGGCCAATGACTTGGCAGCTCGCAAACCTAATCCTCTTTCACCCTCCAGATGGCTAACAACAGAAAACGAGTATTTAGACTATATGTGAGTGAATGTAAACCATCGGATGAACTCAAGCAAGTGGTATTCTTTATTTTAAATTGTTCCATGCCACATTGATTTTGAATGAAAAAAAAAAAGTTTTATTTTCTGTAGGACCTAAGATCATATATGAGGCAATTTGATTGTCTCGATACCTCCCTGAATATTTACTGAAAGTTTTGAACTTCGTTATTAAAAGAAACGCTTCCTTCCCTCACTCAAAACATTTGATTTTGGTTGAAAAGAGAGATGTAAGAAAACTTGATCGTCGGGTTCTGAAATATCGAGAACTTTCCTAGAGAAAGACAATCAGGAATTTTAAGGCAACCAAATTTTACTTTATTGTCACTGATTACTTGGACATAATTAATTGGAATGCTTGTAATAGGACTCCTTCTTTGTTAAGGAAAGTAACAAACAAATATTTGTTAGTAAAGACTAGCCCACCTGAGGTAGCACAGCTGTATTGGAGAAAACAGGGGAAGATTGGACAATTCTGGCCGAGTATAGTTCCAAAATACAGGATTTTTTAACAAACCATGTCAAAACCACCACTTATTTTTGTTCTCCGATCTTTCTCATAAATACAATATCCCAATTTTAAAACTGTTGATCAATATTTTAAAACCTCTTCTATATTTTATTCAGAATTGGGCAAGATTGGCCAATATTGTTTCCAATGAGCAATGACTAATTCACAACGTTCCTTATCAGGATTGGCCTATGTTTGGTAAAATTAACCAGCGTTTCTGTGCTACTGGGGACCACTGAAATCAGACTTCAATTCTTTTCCTTGTCACTCACAAGCTGTGGAACGCAGAGACAACACAAAAAGTGGGTGGTGCTGACGCTAGAGACGTTTATGAAGGATTTTGACTGTGTCTTAATATTCAATTAAAACCCGTTGCTATAACAACAAACAACGTTTATTTACGATTCCTTCGAATTTTACAAAATGTTAGGCCTGTGTCTAAACATTTCTCAAGCCAGTAGGCTAATACAACGTCGCAGCTCTAAGGCATGCGTCTTTCCTCTTGTAGGAACCGATGACGAGATTTTTCCGCAATCTGTTCTAAAAACTCTTCTAATAAATCTAATTCCTCAGAATTTTGATCGCTTAAATTAGTCTCAATTTTATTAATTGTGTTGTGAGACCCCTCATCGAAGTTCTTTTAGATTTTAATTTCATTAATTCAGCCATGATCAAAGAAGAAAAGTTATCAATGTCACTTACCCATTTCTCAGATAAGGGTAACGTCACCGTTGAACATTTGCCTTTGTTCAACTAGTAGGTAATCCAAGTTGTAAAATATGTCGCACACAAATGCTTTTCATGACTTTCCGTCATTATCCAAAGGCTCAAGACTTCTTCCCCGGTTTCGGCACCAAAATATGTGAAGGATATCAATTTCTCTTGATATTCCTAAGAGGATTCTATTTCTACAGGAATGTCCTTTTCTTCAAGAAGATTTTCAATTTCTGAATCAAACTCCTGCAAAAGGCAAGTTCTTCTTCCACTAAAGCAAGGCAGTGAAGCGCTGTTCAAGTGGTCTGGCCATCTGGTTAACATCCTTCACACGTTAGAACAACACCTTTTTTTTAAGATCCATAATGCCTGACTTTTCTACCAAAAATTCTTTCTAAGTGCATCACTGGAGTAGAAGGCTCGATAAAAAAGAGAACCAAATGAATATAAGCATGATTTTCTTTAAAAAATTAAGAAATAACGTTAGTACCCATTTTACAGAAAAATCATTATTTTCAACAAAAGAGTTTACTTTTGAGTATTTTTAATTATTAATATATGTTTTAAAAATGCATAGAATAGTGTTTTACTGTGTTATACTATCCTTTCACTACACATTGCAATCTATTGCCTTTTAAATAAATAATGTTTAGAAATTAAAAAAAAAATAACTCCTAAATTCTCCAAACTTTGAGGTGAATGCGCAATCGGAAGATTTTTTTTCCCCAATGTTTTTACTGCTTTTGTTTTCGAGATATGTAAAAAAAAATTTCACCTAATGCGTTTCAAAAATATTTTTTTTTAACCACCTTAATATGTAATGTTTTCACATATATTGGCATAAATTAATGCACAGTGGCGAGTCAAGAAACAGTCATTTTTAGGCAGTCTAACTTATTTATTTAATAATAAGTTGTACTTAAAGAGGCATAACGAGTTTCATGTGATCTCGGCAAGAGATATCAAAAGAATACATGGCGTGTCATCAGAGAGAGCACTGAAACTCCATTGTATTGAAGTGTGGTAATCGTGCTGATCTTAGCAGAAAATTAAATATACTGTGGGTGGAAAGTAATAAAACAATCTGATACCAGAGTGAGCAAAACTGAATACTAATTATGAGACTACAGATATCAAAAATGCTGACACCACAAATCTTGCACAATTAGCAGTGCATGGGAAGCTATTGAATGAATTGGAGAAAGAATTAAAAATAGGATTATATGTTTTGAAAAGATGAAATAAATTAATGTCGATTCCAAAACGAGATTACTATTACATATCTATACTGCAATGGTATAAAATGGTAAATCTTAATTTTACTTTCTGCTGCTACAGAATGTTAAGCTTGTCACTAGTGTCTGCCGAAACTCACTATACTGGATGATTCTAGAGAATTAGCAACATACCAAAACATCCATCATTTCTTGCCTTGTTGTTTATATTGCTTAGATTTTGACCAAATGACACCTTCTTTCCTTTCAGATTCTGGACTACCTGTAATGTAGCAGGTGCCCTACCTTACGAGCCTGATCCGTACCAGGTGACGCCCCTGGTGCAAGCCAGACAGACAGAGAAGGGGGCCACCTGTTTTCTTTTTATTCCACCTACCCCCGTACCTTCCAAGCTGGAGGGGATCACGCTGAGGTTCCGGACTAGTCATAACACTAGTAGCCACAAACCGGGCCTCTGCACCATCGAGATGGTGAAGACTTTCCAAGCCTACTTACCCGACTGCCATCGTACCTACAGCTGCATTCATTGCAGGGCGCATCTTGCAAACCACGACGAACTGATATCAAAGGTAGTCATTTTCAAATTAAATTACACAAGAGATCTCTTATAATAATGCAAATTTACTGGATTTTTTTGCATAATAACAGAGTTAAAAAAATTAAAAAAAAAAAAAAAAAAAAAAAAAAAACTCATGACATATTCAGAAAAATTCTTTTTTTTTATCTCAATTATAGTAGTAATCCTGTGACAAAGTCGCTATAGTTGATAAATATGCCTTTTCTAGTTGTTTTCTTAAATATTTCCTTACTGTGTAATCTCAAATAACTTACATTATCGTGCTGCTTTAGTTCTTAAAACTTGGTTGGTTTAAACTTGTTTTACAGAAGGCATGTTATATTTACTTTTCAGGTCGAATTTGGGCTTAACTTTTCATATTGTTGCTGTAAATAAGAGGTTTTGCAGTTAAAAATAGGCCTTTTGGTTTAGCAACAGAAACAAAAGTCTTCAAAGAAAGAGAAATGAATCTTGAAATAAAATACCATCTGGGAAATAATCTCCAAACAAATTACCAGTATTAAAAGTACAAATACTTGCTGTTGATTTCAGTTGATTAGTTTAATTTTATCATCAGACGAAACGGTCGTTTCGCCGCCAACCATAAAAAAAGGCAGAAACGACAGTAAGTATCTATTTTCTGCACAACTTCCAGCGAAAAAGCCGAAATTGACTATTTTCTAGCACGCTTACGAAACTTCACATAATTATACAAAAAATACCATAGATTCGTCTCGGTGATATCTTTCAAAGAAAAAAAAATTGAGTACCTAGGACAAAAGACAACAAAGAAAAAAAATATTGAAAATTCCCAAACGAAATAAAAAAACGAGTTCTAGCCCGATTTTGATGTAAAAATTTAGACAAACGTACAGCCCTAACTAATCTATAGATCTTCAAATGGATTGAATTTTAGGATGCGGAATGTTTCAACTTAAAATCCTACGCTAGTTTGAACTTCATTAAATAATTCTTTCTATTTTTAATTAATTTAAAACCACTTTTTTTCATTTCATAATTTGGCGACAGATAAAGGCGATCAGCTTGTAATTGAGGTTCAGATATATATGCCAAAAGTTGCCAAACAGGTTTGCTATCATTTGGAAGTTAGTTTTTCCGACATGTTAGGCTTAAGTGAGTTTTAACGTAATGTTAAAGTATAGGAGTACGAATTGGACTATAATTATATGGCTTATAACATCTTTAAAATTTAAATAATTTAATTTTTGAAGAGACAGAATTAAAGAGAAATATTTGTTCTTTAAGTTGCATGTGTTATTTGAACTGTATGACAATTTAGAGAGAGTTAACTTTCAAAAACATTTTAATTTCGGGAAATCTCCATTGAAAAATGAAAACAATCACATTTTGTTGCAAGATACTATGGGCAAAATATAAATGTGGAGGTTATACGAGCTGACGTCACAGTCAACTCATTACAGAGGACTAAATGAACCACGCATTGCGATTGGCTAATGGAATTTGCAAAAATGTCATTCGTTTTTAAAGATGTGTTGATTTTTACTTTCCGTTGTAAAATGAAATTGTAGAATCATATATCATCAAAATTGTCATTTCATAGTGAATTTTAAAATTGTTGTTAAGAAAATATTTTAAATTTTGTCAAATATCAATGGGTTATTATGTGAACCAAAATAATGATTGGTATCATAAAAATAATTTATACTGCAATATTTATTAGACTGTAAAAAACTTGTAATATTTATTTGTAACAATTTATTAGTATAAACTTTCAATGGGATGCACGCTCTGGCCTTGTAAGTTAAAGGTGCCGGATTTGATTCCACTGTGTTAGGTGTGGATGTTCGTTGTGATTCGGAATCCACGTTAAGCTGTGGGTCCCGGACTGATTAGTCGTTATTATGCACTAAAATAGGTCGTTGTGCGTACAAACTAACCAATCGAGCTGAAACTTGGCAGACAGGATCTTTGTCAATGGCAACGTATTTCTTTAAGTTTTGGGAGTTGAGTTGCCATACACAAGTTTCTAGTACTCGTTCGTGGTAGATTTTGATGGTTACTGCCGTCCGCATTCAACCAATTTGTCAATTTTCAAGTAGATTTTGGCATGCAAGATATCATTGAACTCAACTTGAAGAATTATGAATATTCATGGTACCAGGTGTACCATAGGTGCAGGGCTGCCACAGGCGACTAAAAAGGCTACTAAAGCGACTATTTTAGTGGCCAGGCGACTATGGCGACTATTTCAATGAAAAAAAGGCCTAAAGCGACTATTTTTAACAAAACCTTCAACTATTTTTGGACTGAGGCGACTATTTTTTTAAGAATTTGGATACTGTCCGATGGTAGCACGAAAAAAAATCGGCACTAAGGTACTAACATTTTTCTCAAAACTGTGATTTTTTTTTAAGGTAGGAGAGAGCAAATACTACCGAAATAGTTCTTCATATTCGCGGGTACAGTGGTCATTTTGCTAGTTCGACGCGAGATGGTTGTTTTTGACGGCAACCGCGGTCATTTTCACCTGCCTGTTCCAATGTTTTATCTTTCGCCGTGCAAGGCGCAAGAACACGCACTGTTATATTCTGAAATATCAAATTATTTCGCTTTATTTACTCTACTTAACAAAAATGAATTTGTGGAGAGCGCCCGAAAGAAAATTCTATCAGTATGGACAGAATTGATGTTATATAGACGTTATGTCCGAGATTACTGACGATTTCTCCGTGTAGGTCAATCAATGCAGAATGATTAGAATTTCCATGTTGTAGCTAAATTTATAAATAATAAAATAATTTAAATTTTGAGGCAATTTAATTACTTTTAATGTAGCTTAAACAGGGTGGCGACAGAATCGGGAATTCAGGCAAATGTCAAGGTATTTCGTAAAATTACTCTTTAGTCAAGGAATTTAGAAATTTTTGAGTTTCCCTTCTCGCATTTCCCGTGCGGGTGCGGACATCTATCCCGGCTCGCGTCACAAGAAGTGGTTGGTTGGTTGTATTCAGATTATCTGGCGCCGTCAGCATCACGAGGGCTATAATGCGCCGAAACATTTCGTCATTTAACAAACCAACATACATTTACAAACACCCATGCCAAACACGGGACTCGAACCCGCAACCTCGCGGTCTAGAAGCCAGCATGCTAACCACTATACCGTTTGGTCGGCCACAAGAAGTGGATGCCGTGTCGTCGGTGTTTTGAATAATACAGGCTTTTTCATGTGCTTTTTCATAAATATATCTGTATATTTCGTAATATCTGGCTAGTTGGCCGATTTGGGAGTACTAAGTTTTCGACCTTTTCCTACACTCAGCAGCTGAGCCAAACTGGCCAATCCCCTGTCCTCGGCCCACAATCGCATGTTCATGTTCTGTGGTTTTTTTTTTTTTTTTTTTAACTCTCTGAAATCGCTGTTATTCTTGGAACAATTATTTACACATTATTTCTGTTAGATTTTTGGTTATCTTATAGCTTCGCGACCGCCGCCGCAATATTGTCAAAAAAAAAAAAATCCTCAAACTTAAATCTGACTGCATCCTTTACAGACATGATTGTTTTTCTTCTTGACTTGTGTTTTTTGACAGTAGAACATATTAGAACCTTAAATTCCTTAATATTTCAAATTGATTCCGTCATATTTTTTTTTATTTTTTTTATTAACCCTTTACAGCACTGTTAAAGATGTGCAACAAATCTATAGGCATTAATAAGCAAAAAGGGTTAGATCCTGTACTTGATTACTATTTTTATTATTATTATTTTTTTTTTTTTTTTAACTTTAATTTTGACATTTTACTAAACATAATTAACTGAAAGTGATATGTGTTTTTGATTTATATGTTTAATATAAATCAAACAGAGAATTCAAACATCCTCCTCCCCCTCCAAAAAATAAAAAATTTGAATGTGCTACTGCATACATTCAGGCAAAGGGTCATGGAATTTTTAAAAAAGTCCATGCATCTTTTTCCCCTGCCGAATGCTATGCTTGTCATGTTTCATGAAAACTATTTTTTGCCTCATTTAATATATACTTTAGTGGTTTAAGAAAATATTTTTGTTGTACAAAATTTTATTTCCATATGATATATTTCCATTTATTTACATGAGTAATTAATTTTTATAAGAAGCTGTTAATTTCAAGCCTTTCTTCTTCAAAATCCGAAAGACATAATTTTTTATGAAATATTATACCTAGAGAAATTTGTGACTGAATAGCAAAATGCTGATTATTTAAGTTTCATGCTCATGCATGCCCAAGTTTAGTAAATATGTAGGATACTGTTTAAAATTTATGTTATGAACAGGATACAGCCTATGACATATATTAAAGAAAACTTGATTTATTTGTTTTATTTTTTAAACTAAAAGAAAAGTATTGTGCTAGTTTCTTTTCCTTGAAGTTAGCAAGTATGGGTGTAGTTTATAATTTTTTTTATGTGAATTTCGTATTTTTTATTTTTTTTTATTAATGTTTTCCTTTCCCCCCCCCCCCCCCCATGCTCTAAAGATGCTTGTTTTGATTTTTAGCAGAAATTCATATTTTGGTGCAATTATACTTTGATAAGTAAATGTAATTGTAAATAGTCAAATTTATATATTTTTAAACTGGTCATATTTTCTTCGTTTTTTTAATGATAACGTCGACAGAGATGCACATCAGGGAAGTTTCTGGAAATTAGGGAAATGTTGAGGAATTTTGTTTCTCAAATTCTGTAGCTATCCTGTTAAAAATTTAAAAACTGGTCTTAATTAAATTCGCCTGTCACTGTCAATATATAGTATAATTGTTTAAACATAAAACTTGTTTTTCTGTCAAAAAGTTGTTTTACTTTGAAAATTAAAAAAAATAAATATATATCTTGTTTTACCAATCGATTTTTACCGTCGCTTTTGCGTGAAGTTTAGCTTTTTTTGCTTAGGTGCTGTCTGGGAGTACGGTTGAGTTGTCAACTTCCATCGCTTATGCAAGTACGATAGCGCCCCCCCTCCCCCCAAGACACATGCCTTTTACCGTATGGGATGTTATGTATTAGACACTATTTTGAATTGAAAGAAGAATGCGTCTGGGTTTTCGTGTTTATGTAAATCAACAGTTTTATTCCGATCTTAATGATAACTTAAAACCTTTAAAGCAAGAGGAAGGTCTTTACTGACTTAAAAAAACAATCGTTATGAAAAGTGAGGCTACTATTTTCAACGTCTGAGACTACTATTTTCAATGTTTGAGACTACTATTTTGGCTACTATTTTTAACATCTGAGGCTACTAAAGCAACTATTTTCAAAGCTTACAGTCAGTGGCAGCCCTGTAGGTGGTACTACTTCTGGTTTATCAATTTTGAAGATAAATATGACATGCTGGGTGTCGTTAGGCTTGTCTTGAAAAATTATGAATGTTTAAGGTACCAGGTATAGCATAGGTAGTACCACTTTCGGTTTATCAATTTCCAAGATAAATATGGCATGTTGGACTTTTGTTTTGATGAATTATGAATGTTTAAAGTACCAGGTATGCTATTGGTACCACTTTCGGTTTATCAATTTTAAAGATAATTATTGCATGTAAGGTATCGTCAAACTCAGTTTGAAGAATTATGAATATCCCTGGTACCAGGTTTACCATAGGGGATAAATAGAAAAACGATGAAACGGACAAATTCAAAAAAGAAAAGTCGTCAGTGTTTAAAAAAAAAGTTATGATATCTCCCAAAAAAACACTTTTGAAAAGTAGAACCACCACCAACCTCAAAAACACAAAAAACTTTCTTACAATAAAAAAATCATAAACATGATGAAAATTTTCAGCCACAAACACAGTGATATAAAAAAATGGCCAACCTCTGATTAGAATTCTCGGTTGTGACTCGCTTACGAATGTGTGCTTACTTAATTTATTTTTAACATTTAAGTTCCGCTCCCATAAAAATTTACGCTGCTTGAGGTTGGCGCCCGTCTTAATTACTAACCTTTAACCCTCCTCCCACACACACATAAAAACTTTCCAAAATGTATGTATCAACCAAACAAAAGCTTACCAGAAACACTTTAGTTTCCTACTTAAAAAATTCTTAATAACGATTCAAATGCAAGCGTTTGAGCACAGTTTCTTTATACTATTTTGAAAATTACACGAGCATGAATATTTACACCACTTTGTATTTCCTACCCATCCAAATAAAATCATAAACTAGAATATTCGTGCAAACATCCATAAATTAGTTTAAACGCAAGCATTGTTAATATTCCTATGACGGGCGCCAACCTCAAGCAGCGTAAATTTTTATTGGAGCGGAACTTAAATGTTAAAAATAACTTAAGTAAGCATACATTCGTAAGCGAGTCACAACCGAGAATTCTAATCAGAGATTGGCCATTTTTTTATATCACTGTGTTTGTGGCTGAAAATTTTCATCATGTTTATGATTTTTTTTATTGTAAGATAGTTTTTTGTGTTTTTGAGGTTCGTGGTTCTTCTACTTTTCAAAAGTGTTTTTTTTTTGGGGTATGGTTTTCCAAGCATGAATTGCTTTATTTCATTATGAGTAAAGTAAATATATACTCTATTTTTAATATGGTTTGATTTGAAACAAGTTTTCAGAAACATTAACTGTTTCATTCAATTAAAGAAACTTAGTTAGACTTAAAGATAATGTCTAGAATTCGGACCTGTTTCAGCGATTTAATATAATTGGATAGTTTGTCCACTTATTAATATCTTCTCATTGTACTACTGTGTTACACTTTCAAAATTGGTTCTGCTCCTAAGTTTATGTTTGCAGCTTGTAATTATAAGTTCCTACAAATTCTGCTTCATGGGCTTAAATCTTCATTCATGACTTGTCTTTAACTGTAAAATTAACTTTCATACACTCTTTAAGGTGTAATTTTTGCATCTGTTATTGAAACTTTTATTTGAGATTTTTTTTTTTTTGTATCTTTGATTATTGTTTGCTCATAGTCTTAATATTAAATTTATGGTAATATATTCATTACAACTGATGCTCTAAATAGGTGGATTTTAATTGCTACAACCTTGCATATCTTGTAGAATTTAATCCCAAGCACATTCTTATAATGTGAAGCCAGTGTTAATATGCCTTAGAAGACCTTGAGAATTAAATTTTTTTTATGTGAGATTCGCAATGCTCTTTATAAAGTTTTTTTTTAATTTTTTTTTTTTTATTATTGTTTTTTTTTTAATTAAAAAGTCCTCAGAACACTAAGTTTCCAAGGTCTTTGACAAAAGTTCTTTAAAAATTTATATTTATAATTATTTAATTCATTAGTTATTTGTTCTTTTTTTAAAATTCATTTCATGTTATTGTGCAATCTAGGCTGGTATTGAAATATGTTTTACACAAAGAAAATAATTTTCATGTAAAATGAATGATTCGATGAGAATGAAAAATACTTTACTACTCAATCTTTCAAAAATGATGGACCAGACATTCTAATTGACATTTTTGTCATTTTATCATATCTATTCTAATTTCTTATGATTTTTTTAAAAATAAAATCTTATATAATTGTAACACTTTCCCGAAAAATATTAGCCAACTAGTAGTCTAGGATCAATAGTTTGGGAGACACTGGTAATATATGGTTATTTTCATCTAGTAGATTGATTTATTTGTTGGATGACAATATCATTGCAGCCATCATTGATTTGGTCCAAGATGATGTTGACACAAACATTGATGACAATGTCACATCACTCATATCGCTTGCAGATGGATTAAAAACGTTGAAAACAACTGTCAGGTGAAGCAGCAGACATAGGTTTCTCTGTTATTATAAGAATTGGCAAAACAAAGTTACAAATAATCGAATCTCCCACCTTCATATCGAAATTTTCAAAATTTTAGTTTGGTGCATTTGTTAAATTTTTTAACTGTGCAAAATACATAAATACTTATCTCAATAATGCCAGGAAACTTATAAGTACACTGCTAATATTTTAGTAGTAAAAGGTATGTTGCAAAGAGAATAAATTTAAAAACTTTGTGGTAAAACTTACATAGTCAAATTAATGTTTGCATTGTAATCTAAACAGAAACCTTCAAACTAAGGTCGATTTATTATTTGAAAGCATATTTATGGTTACATTTATTTTATCATTGAAACTGGTTACCTTATTTAAAAAGAAATTACTTTACTAAAATCTTAATTCATTGCAAAGCAAATAATATGACAATTTCAAATACTAACAGGGTATAGAGCTTTCAATAACATTATTCTTTACATAATAAACTTAATGCTGTGTAGTAAAAATGTTATGTTAAATCGTTAGTTTATACAAGTTAAAAAAAATTCCCTTTCATGTTTTTTTTTTTTTTTTTTTTAATTTTTTTTTTTTTACTAAAGTTACTTTAATTGTGTTTTCAACATCAGTTGATTCCATGTTTGTCTTTACTCAATTCTTCAAGTATAAAATGTTTGTTTTTATTTTCTCAGTCATTTCAAGGAAGTCAAGGGCGTGCCTACCTTTTCAATTCAGTGTAAGTTTTACAATTTTGAGTTGTTTTTTTTATATAAAAGATAGAACTTCCTGGTTTATGCCTTTGACATCCTGCTATCTTTATTAAAATGTCTTCTTTTTTATATATATTTATATTTTAGTATTTTTATTTAATTATATTCTTGTATTTCATACTGTTGTATTTCTTTTCTCAATTGTTTAACTAAGTTAATTATAGAGAAAGGTGAAACCTTAACAATAATTTGTCCAACACCTGAACTTTTCAAACATTATTTTAAAAAATGAAGTTTGTAGAAATAAATGTTTTTCTACAAACGATTGATTTTTCTACGAAAAGTATTATGCTCAGGATGCATTTGTTGTTTTCTACTTTGTTTAAAAGAACATTTGATCTTAATAGACCTAACATCTATTGTTTTGTTGTTTACATCACTCACATCAGTGGATTTGAAGTGTTAATTTGGCTTTTTCATAAAGCTTTAAAATATCCAAACTTTCAACTGGGTTTTATTGAGTTTAATATTTGATAATATAAGTGCCTTTAACTTATTTGAAAATATAGTGTCCTAAACACAACTATATAATGCTAAATGTAATTAATATAGCAACATAAAGCAGCTTTTTATTAAAATAAGAAATATAATTTTTTAAGATACATTTTTCCCCAAAAGACAGTAATAAATTAAAATGGGATACATTTTAATTTATTACTATCTTGTAGAATTAAATATTTACACATCTGTTAGACTACTTGCCTGCATACTTTATAAGTTACACAGAGCAAAATTGAAACACAACAAGAATGATTTATATTCTGTTATGGGTCAGTGTAAAACTTTTAATTTGTTTTTCAACATTCTCTGTTTTGTTATTTCAGGGTGAATGTGGGATGCGGTCCAGCCGAGGAACGGGTTCTCCTCACGGGACTACATGCAGTTGCAGACATCTACTGTGAATGCTGCAAGACAACCCTTGGCTGGAAATATGTAAGTAGGCTATTCTCTGGCTGAATTATGGGACATTTTACGATCTTTTTTTTTCTACTCTTAAACAAATTAAAATTACAAACTAAAGATGAATTTTCTAATTGTATTTTTATTTTCTGTCGTTTTAGTTGGTGGTGAAGTTACATAGAAAAATAATTGTTTTAACTAGGTCAAATATTCATTTATAGGCAACCAATGCACAGGACACTGATATATAAAAGAAAATTACGCTCGAGACAAAAGTTTAAATTTTCTCTGAATTTTTAAGCCTTATGAAAGTACATTTGGGTAGATGTGTTTGTTAATAATACTATAACTATCAGCATTTTAGCAATAAGATTATTTTTGTGGATTTAATAAACAAAAACGTGAATTGATGCATAGGATATACAATTTTTGAGAGTGGAAAACAAGCAGGGTGCGTACTGGGCCTGGGAAACCTGGAAAGTCCTTGAATTTCATTTTTTTTTTTAAGGCCTTGAATAGCCTGGAAAAATAAGATTATTTCCCAAAAAACCTTGAAAGTCCTTAAATTTTCAATTCTGAAACCGCAAAATTCCCACCTTACCAGAACTCTGACGTCACGTTCCCGTGGATCTGTCAATCACAGTTGAATCAGTTCCCTCCCATTTCTTGCTTTCGGCGAATAGTGACCGTTCGTTACATGGTTTGCGTTTTGAACGGTGCAGGCTTCGGCTTGTCGCATGTCTGATATTCTGTTTACTTCTGCCTGCTGTCGTTATTCTTTGAATTTAAATTGTCCATTCAAGAAAGTTAGTTTTCATCGTGAAAATTCCGACTCTAAACAGTGTTTATGACTGTTTTTTCCATTATAAAAACCTCTTTTCGTTTAAGATTACACCAAACTGCTCCAAAAGATCATTTTTTGGCTTAAAAACTACTTAGCGAGAATTTTGGCACGAAAATTTTTCAAAATTATCATGAAATGTCGCCAACAAAGCGATAGAGAGTATTTTGCACTTTAAGGGCGTTTTTCGTCAGTTAACGTGCCGGAAAGGGTTCTCACTTGAAAATAGAAATTACAATCTCTGTTTTGTTGTAGGTTTTTCAAACTGTAAAGAAGTGGTAAATGAATCTGTGTGCATCTGATTTAAATCTGTATTCTTGGCTGATTTTAGTTATAGAAAATTAATATTATTTTTTGATACTTATAGAATACATGATTATTTTTAGATTTTTTTTTTACTGAGGCTCCGTGCTAAAAATAGAATACAAGTATTGTATTTTTCACACAAGCAATCGTAGTGCATCTGGTTTAGATTTGCTCTCTTGCCTGGTTTCAATAATTAAGAAATACATAGCTTTCTTAAGGCTTACAGAAAACTCGAATATTTTTTTAAATTTCTAAACTTCTTAATCCAATTGACAGCCTCCCCCTCCCCTCCCCACACACTTCCGGGCTTAATTTCTAAGTCATCGGTAAAACGGGATTTGAACTTGCTGTGGTGATTAGGTGGAAGGATTGGTGAGTATTAGTAAATGATTTTTCGGCAACCCTCGATGTTGGATCAGGATTTTGACTTGGCCACAAACGGGAAAACGGATATTACGTCATTCTTTTATTGTGGCCAATTCCCAGAAAAAGCGCCAAGTCGTACCGTAGACTAGAAATTTTACGAAGAACTTGAATGGGGGGATTTAAGCTATGTCTTTATTTAAAAAAAAGTAAGGATTTCTTGTATTTACAAATATTTGTTCCTTTAAATTAGCTGTAGGAAATATCAGGGATTCGCGGCAGTATGGCCCTTGCGCCGTTAAACTTCAACCAACCAATCAGGAATTCGCGCTTTGTATTCAAACTGTAGAAGGCATGAAATCAATCTTAATGCATCCAATTTGGATTTTTTTCTTGCCTGGTTGTATCTAAAGATAATAATTATTTTTCTTAGTACTTTAAGAGTACATGATTATTTTTTAGCATATATAAAAAAAATAACCAAATGTCTTTTTTTGGATGGATTACACAAAGCACAGACTTAAGATCATTTTTGTTTCCATTGACTGAGATTTCACATGGGAACTTTATAATCCATTTAGAGAATGGAGAATGCTAGAAAACAAACCATTACAAAAATTACTATTTTTCAACTTGCCTTGTTGTAATTTATTATTTAAGTACATTAGAAGTTATTTTTTTTTTAATATAAATTAAAATAATTGTAAAATTTCTGTTAGAGATTTTAATTTTTTTGAGTTAAAAAAAATTATCTTCCAATAAACAAATAGTGCTAAAAAACCCTTCTAAGTGAAGCTATCAGTCCAAACAAGTTATGAAATGTAATGCTTGCTGCTAAGCAGCCTTGTTTCACTTTTTCTGCGGGGGGGGGAGTATTTTGTATAGAATTAAATTATTTTGGATTATTGGGAAGAACTTCTATAGGTAATTTTGGTACTGGGCAGGCAAGAGTTTTTTTTTTTAAATCTTATTTAATCAGTTGTTAAAAGTTGCTCTAACTGAGATTATTTCGAAAAACTTTCAGTGATGAACCAAACCTCATGTCATTGAAAACTTCCTAATATTTTAACTGTTGGCAAAGAGGTTAATAATTATTTTTTTATTACCCAAGTATTGATGACAAAAAAAAACATTAGTGCCTTGTTTGTAAATGAATGTCATGCTGTTTAATTTATTTTTTGAGTATTGTTATCAAATTAATTAATATAAATTTAGAATGCAAACATGTTTATATTATGAACAAGTTACACTTTTTTTTTATTTTAAATTAATTTAAAATATCAGTTTATATTTTTACCAAGTATTAAAAAAAAGATAAGGACAGAAACATGTTTACAATATTCTCATGTTTAATTCTTTACTTTCAAATTATTAAAAAAAAATAAAAAATTATCAACTTGTTCTTTTGTCTGAAATTCCTAATCAAATTATATAGCTGGTCTTTCAAACTAGTAGAGGTATTTATTGGAGTTATTTTTTTTACAAAAAAGTCCTTGTTTAAGACAACTTGCAATTCCGCAGAAATGTATATTTTCTGTTTTTTAGCATTGGTTTAGAATGATAAGTACCCAACAATCTAATACTTTTTTTTTACAATTTATTTGTATTTTTAATCTTTTAAATATAAATTTAATTTTATGCAGTTGCTACTTACTAATTGCTCTTTTAATTTACAATTAAAAAAAACTACATCTCTACTTTTCCAAGGTCAAGGGATTCTGTTATGATACATATTACCAACTGCAAACATGATTTATTGTCTTTATCCAGAAATTTTGATGAACTTTATAAAGTTTTATGTGAATAAAAGCTTACATTTAATGCTTGGTGTGTCTTTTCTTTTTTTAGGAACATGCCTTTGAATCTAGCCAGAAGTACAAAGAAGGAAAGTTTATCATTGAGTTAGCTCATATGATAAAGGAGAATGGCTGGGACTAACCACACTCACTGCTTGAAACTGTGCAGGCACCGTTTACGCAGTGAACTTTCTCCTCTTCGATTACGCTTCTCTCGACCCATCATCGCTCATTGCAGTCAAGCTAACGCGGAACAATAGTGATATTATACGTACGTGGAAATTCATCATCTCTTTGCTCTCGGTTTCGGTCGAACTTGCTGCTCGCCGACATATCTTCTTGATTCGATTATACTTAATTTTTTTAAATTGTATTTTAATATCTAAATTAGTTTTGGAGAGTAATATGAAGAAAGTGTTTTTAATCGATTGTCATTTCATCCACTATTGACGCTTTGGTGTGAAGTTTACGGTGTTGTAGTGTACGTGTCTGTTGCTGTCGTAATGCAGAGAGTTGTTTTATTTGAATGAACGATGAATGGGGTTGCCAGGGAACTTGAAATGTATGTGAAAAAAAATTTTTAGAACATTTGTAGTTGCATATTTCTATTAAATGTGTCTTAATTGACTAGTGCTTTCAATTGGTAAAATAATATCTCAACTTTTTGAAACTTGTATTAGACGATCAAGGACAAGTTTCTAATTTCATATGTTACTGGCTGCAAACATGGATTATAATTCACTTGAGGACTTGCTGATTGAAAATAAGTCTTGTTTATATAAATCATCATGACAATATGCAATCTACTCGGAAAAGAATTTATTTTCGTTCAAATTATTTTTTATTACATTACAATAATATCAAAATAAAGAAAATGGGCATGAGTTACTCTAAATAAAAGAAAACGACATACTTTCAGTGAAATGAATATTTGGACAACTAAGTGTTTAGAAAGATACGCTAACACATATAACTGGCAACCCTGTACTAGAATGGAGCTTTTGTCGTCATTGAGTTGCGTAACAGGTAGGAGCAATCTATAGCTTGGCACTCTACATGCTGTACAAATCATCACTTGGCTGCACTTCACTTCACATCATTTGTTTGTATTCTGTACATATGCAACTTTTTTTTTAATTGTTTATTTTTCTTTGTCGCCATAGTTAAGTTTTGTAGTAGTGTCTCTCCTGAGTTGTGTATGGTTGTTTTTCCTTGTTAAAACTCATCCTGGTGAATTTCAGTTCTTATTTGCTTCTGTTTTCAGCTCAAGAATGTCAGTAACTTATTGTTTGTTTAATTTTGAAGCATTCATGAAGTATGCAATGATGTAAATAAATGTCTTGAATATCCTTGGTCATATATTTTTACATATATGCTTTTTTAAATCTCTTAAATTTTATGTTAAAATTAACTTTTATCTTTTCATTTTGTCATATTTGCTTAAATTAAATTGTAATTCTCCACTATTTGGTAACTGGATCACTATGCTTTTTCGTGTTTTCACATCTGTTTGTTACATTGTAGCATCTACATTTCTCTGTATAAATTATATATTTTTCTTTGTACATACATTGTACTATAATTCTTACCTCTGAAAATACCACAGAGGCAATACTACACAAAAATAACTCATTGGTACAGCAGTTTAAAAATTAAACAAACAATATCGTTTTATAGAAAAAAATGCATTTTTCCAATGAAAGGTGTTTGCTGCTTATTAGCTTTCAATTACTGTGTAATGCAAGATTCCAAGGCTTTCTTTTTTGCATTTTATTTTTGTTATTATGATATTATTGCATACTTACTGAATACTTCCTGCCTGTGGTTTTTGATCTTCAAATGACAGCATGAAACTTCCTGATATTATAGTTAAATTATAAAAGATTAGTTTTAATTTACGTAAACTTCTCTTATAAACATTCATAATCATAATATATGTGAGAGTAATGTATAAAGGTACTATGGAGTAAAGTGTGAAGCGTCATGTGATAAACGGCTATGAAAAATTTACAAAAAAAAAAAAAAAAAAATACCCTTAAAAATTATGAATATTTTGAAAATTTGAACAAGGAGTGGTTAAAAAGAATGTTGGAATGCTCATAGATTAAAATGGTTAATGGTTGACATAAAAAAGTCAAATGTTATATGAATGCCTATTCGTGAAAAAATAAATCCATACCGATAGTATTTTCTGTGAAATATTACTAATATTAGCCGTTTGCAGCATAGAACCTGTTATCCATTGGTACCTTTTATTTGATCTAGAGAAATGTTTGTCAAAAAGTGGCATTTTCACCGAAGAACTTGGTGCAAAAAATGTGTTCTACCGATGCTTTTAGCAGCTTTTTCATCTTGCAGTTCTGTTAAGATATGTTTTAATAAAAAGTGTATATGTGCTATATTTAGATATTGTAATTCTTAATATCTTGAGATTCAAAGTTAACCAGTATCTCACTTTTGATGTTATATGACCTAATCACTTTGTGAAATTAACAGGATTTGAGACTGAGAGTTTTATGATACAAACTGAGGCAGTCGCAGTGTTATGACAATCCACAGAGCTCCTTTAGTTATTTTAAATACCTACCAACTAGTGTAAATATTCCCAAAAATATTATGTACTACATTATGTTTAGTACAACTACAAATGACGTGTAAAAATGTATGAATTGTAAAAAAAAAACCTAGAAATATATTTTCAAAGAAAGACAACTAAACTTAAATGTTAAAGAATTAGCTTTGTTTTTTCAATTAAGATAAGTTATGGTTATATAAATGTTATATATAAGGAAAAAGTACCTCTTTTCATAAAAAATAACAAAATACATTTTTCTTGCAAAAAGAAATTTGTTTGGATACCTTCTAAAAGAATTTAAAAATGTAAGGCATGCTTTGCATGGAAGTGATATGCATTTTTAATTGGAATTTTTTTTAAAACTGAAAAATGCATTTTATTTTGATTGTTTCAATCACTAAGATTTTTTTCATACAAGGCTAAATTTTTAAAGCCTCTGTCCCAATTATTGCATATTTTTTTTAAATGAATTAATGGTAATATTGGGTAAATTGCTATTTAAATGTAATATTTTACAATCATTAAAATTTCTAAATTGATGTTCCTACAGTATGATTTAACCATTAAATTGCATTTAAATCAATTTGAGAGGCATCAAGCTTTAATAAAAGTTTAAAGTTGTTTGAATTTACTATTAGTGGTCTAGAGACATTTTTCTGTTTTCAATGCCATTTTTTTCTTTGGAAATGTATCAATTCATTTGTTTAATTGTACGTCTAGAAAAATTTTCAACCTGTAAAGTTTTTTGACAAGTTAAGTAACTACCAAGTAAAATTAATAATAATGAGCTGCATTTGTCGATGGGGCCAATTTCGCTATGTTGTGCCTTTTGAATTCAGTTTTTGAACTGAGCCCTGAAATATTGCTTGTTATCTAAGAAGGGGAGTTTTATAAAGTATTCTATTCCAAAAGTTGTTCTTTTTCTCACCTTATTCATCATATAATTAACATCTTGTCATGAAATTAATATCTAGAAACTATTCAAGATTCACTGCCCTTTTATAGGATACTTATTGTAACTGTTGAAATATCTTTATTTAAAATATGATTTTAAATTGTAGAAGGGGGGGGAACTCCGCACCATGAATATTTTATAAAAGTACTTGTACCCCTTAATAAAATAAACAAGATAAATAATAGAAGCAAATTAATAATGCCTGTGTATACCTTTTTAGAATTGCACATATAATGTTTATTCTTAATAGGGCAGTACTGGATATCCTATAAAACCTCCCAATGAGAACAAACTTATGGGAAACCTTATAAAAATTCAGTGAAATCATAATTTTTTATTTTTTTTTGCACCAAGATCTTCTCTTTGTAAAAAGTGGCAAATGAAAATAGCTGGAAAAGTGTTACCTTGTACAGTTGCATCTTTTATTTGAACAACTAGTGAGATCCCCAACTAACAGAAAGTGAGAATGTGTATATATAACTATATATAAATATATATCTATACATAACTGTAACTGAATAAATGTTACCCGTGATAAATGTGTTGGGGATTTAGTTACATTTAGTTTTTTTATTCTTGAACTTATTTATTTATTCCTGATGAAACTAGTTTGTATACCCGTACAGAGGAGTCTTCATTAAACGAAGTTTCATAAATGTCTCCAAATTGATTAGTTAATATTTTGAGGGATATGTGAAGCTTTTAAAAATTCATATAATTCTGTAAAATACATGTCAATCAATCGTTTCCATGTCTCTCCACATACTAAATCTTAACTAAAAGCTTTTTGCTACTATTCAATAATTAAACTACTTTTTAACAATTGCAATTTAGATGCTAATTATTGCCAAAAAAATAATGTTTGACATAGCAAATAAGGTATTTTTGTTTTCAAAATGGCTTATTTATTTAAATCAACTGCATTAATTTTTACTTAATTATTTAATTTTTTACTTTAACTAGTGAAAGTTGTATATAGTATTCTCTAATGGTAATTTTTTATCATAAGATCAATTTTAATTTAATCTCTTTAACTAATGTTATGTTTGTCAGAAAGTAATAAATTTTACTCATTTCATAATTTTAAATTTTAGTTTAATAGTTATGTAATTGCCTACTAAAAATAAGTATTTTTAATATCGTAAGTTTAGTCCTAAATTAAACTAAAGAAAGTGATAATATACAATATTTAAGTATGTATCGAATGTATGTAATGAAATTTTTTAAATATAAATAACCATTGCGCCACTCGAAAACAGTTGCTTGAGATAGCTTTAAGAGCACATAGAAACCTAGTCAAGTGAAGACTTCACTGGTACTTATTTTACTTTATAAAGTGTAACCAATCATCCAAATGGGTGACCAACAATGTTTAATGGTGGCATATATTTTTGGTATAAACTCTTGGTTTAGTCCTCTCAAGCAAAACGTGATATGATAATTCTCGACTAAATAATGGCACTGAATCGAGTTTTGTTTGATCCACTCTCAGAAGTCTTTGAGTTTGGATCCAGTTCTTGTTTTTATTTATTACCCATTATAGGTGTGTGAATTGCTTACTTGTGGATTAGTATTGTCTGTCTTCCTTGTTTCAAACAAATAAAAGCCATTTTTCTTTCACGAGTTCTTGCTTTTTTTAAATCTCTATATCAGGGTTCCCACTCAAATCACAGAATGAAAATCAATGACTTTTAAGGACCTAATTAATGTTTTTAAGGACCTTAAAAAATTTGTTTTCAGGCATCATGTCTGTATAAAAAAATTTTATAAAGTATATTCTACCAAAACAGTTACAAGTTGGTGCATGTGTAATACAAATATGTCAGCAAATTCCGATATAATGAGGATAAGTGGCGGACACGAGGGGATAGCAAGTCTAAGTTGCATTTTTGTAAATTTTGAAGTTGGTCAACATACACAAAAATTAAGGACTTTTAAGGACCTCTAAGCATTTTCAAGTACTTTCAAGGCCTTGAAAACAGGTTAAAAAATATTAAGCACTTTTAATGACTTTCAATGACCGTGGGAACCCTGTATATAAAAGGTCAAGTCCTCACTGACTGACTGACCACTAATTCTTCCACTTCCCTTAGAGTCGCAACTCAGAAATTCGGAAGAAATGTCAACACGAACACACTTAGAAAAAGTAAGCTATTTCGATCGCGATAAACCAACTTTAAGAGGTCAAGCGTTCAAAGCGAGGGATTTTCAAATGACCCACTTCCCATACAGTCACAACTGGGCTGGGTGTATATGTTAGTTGTTGCCAGGAAAATCTGAGGAGGCTTAACTCGCCAGATTTGATGACAATACATTCTATCATATTTTGGAGGCTGTCATTCTCACTAAAACATCGCTTTTACATACGCTTCTTTAATCGCTTTGGAATACTAAAAAATTCCATTCAACCGATCATTGTTGAAACTATTCTGTTGCCAAAATTGTTTTGAATCAAAATAAATAAAAGATGTGTTTCTATTGCCTTATGACAGACTAGTCAACTTTTATTCGCATTCTATTATCCAGATACCAAGCTTAATTCAAACGTTCAATTTGGCGATATGTAATTACTGAAACCTTCCCCTATTAAGGTTGATGAGGCAAAGTCTTCGGAGAGCTAATTAACCCACTTTCCGTCTCCCTATCTATCTGAATCTTGTCAAATAGACTCGTCAGGGTTCCCACGGTCATTGAAAGTCATTAAAAGTGCTTAATATTTTTGAACTTGTTTTCAAGGCCTTGAAAATGCTTAGAGGTGCTTAAAAGTCCTTGAAAATGCAAAGAGGTCCTTAAAAGTCCTTAATTTTTGCAGATGTTGTCCAGCTGCAAAATTTATAAAAATTTCAAGTCGGACTTGCTATTTCTGCGTGACCGCCACTTATCTGCACCGTATCGGAATTTTTCTTTCCGACTTATTTGTATTATGCATCCACCAATTTGTAACTCTTTTGGTAGAATATATTTTATTAAAAATTTATATATCGACATAATGCCTGAAAACAAATTTTCAAAGGTCCTTGAAAACATTAATTAGGTCCTTAAAAGTCATTGATTTTCATTCTGTGATTTGAGTGGGAACCCTGCTCGTAGATGACAATGTATTCAATCAAGTTTTGGAGGCTAAAATGAAGTTGGGAATGGATCTTTTATTCTTAGTGGTCAAACACTAAGAAAACTCGATCTGAGCTCAAAAAGCTGTAATTGCACTTAAAAATTGGTCATGCATATAAAAGATTTATAATAAAAACTTTGATTTTTATGAGTTATATTATTATGATTTACTTTTCAAGCTACTCTAAACTAATCTATAGAAAGCACTAAAGTTACTTATGATTTTGGAGTAATATTAAAATGGTTCAATTGTGATGCACATTGTTACTTATTTAACACAAGATATACCTCTGAAAGTTAAATCTTAATGAAATAATATGAATTGTTTTGAATATTTTAAAGAACAATTAATATTGACAGCTTATAATATTTATATGGCAGTATATTTAATCACCAAGAAAATCTCAGTACCATTGAAATTATACAAGGTGATTATAATCAAAGTTAAACTTTCAAAAAAACTATTAGTTACAATGTTCTGAAAATAATTGCAAAAGGGGAAATGGTATGTACCATAAGAAAAACTTTTGATCGATTTTTTTAGCCATACTATTTTCTTTTTCACATATATTCAGGCCATTCTGACTTTCAGTTATTTTTTTAGAGGTTTTTGAAAGTTTAACTTGAATTATAATCACCCTATGCTTTGTTTAGAATTTCAACTATTTCCTATTAAATTTTTGTGTGCTTACGAAGACCTTCCTAGTGACCATCAATTTGATAAATACCATTTAAAATTTAGGCAGGAAATATGTAAAAGTCCATTTAAATTTCTGGTTAAATGTTATTTTAGGAATTCGTCTTGCTTAGACCATTAATTTGGCATATAGCCTCTTTCCTAGAGTATTTGTAGTTTAGAGAAAACACTTGAAATGCTGATTAGAGCCCTATAGATGTGTTATGAAAGTAATATGAATGAATAACTTGTGGTATTTGAAATATGCTATATTTGTACACTATTTTGATTGAGTAAGATTAAATAGAAATATGAATTCCTTTTTATTTCAGAAATTACAAAATTTACCAATCTCACAATAAATAAATAATATTTGGAATGTATGTATCTACAATGTGAAAATATAGCCATCACAGTTACAAAAAATGCTAACAAATCGCATTTCAGCTTCCTGAATGATATAGTGCGATTCAAACTGCTGCAAGATGCAGATGTCGAGCCTGGTTATCACAAGAGAAATATTGAGAGCACAGGTCTAACTCTTGCAATTTGGCTAATCAATATTAAAGCATACATTTGCTTTGAGCAATACTAAATTGTTTTAATCTTCTTCACCTTGGTATTTGGCTTGCTCACTCTCGCCAATAAAATATTAACTACAGAACGTGGTCTAATATTTAAAAATGTTCATAAAAACAAATGTATAAAACAATTTATGGATTTCGCCCCCACTTCCTTATAGTATCAGAAATAACTAATAGAGGAATAGTGGTTGGTGCGTAAGTACCTTAATTGACCAATTCTTCATGAAAAAAGTCCTTACAGCATTGTCTGCTTTTTATAATAAGTAAGTACTGTTGCTCATGTTTTCGATTATTAGATATTAATAAGTGTACAGCGTTTCAGAAAGCTTTGACATTTCCATTGTAGTTTTAGACAAGACTTAACTATGAAATTACACTAAATGGTTTGCTTAAAATTATCAAGAGCTCAGGATCCATGAAGAATATTTCTTGAGAATCAGAATACATTGAAGCTTAAGTTTTTGACTACTATCTTTTGCGTGGACTATATGATCAATCGCCAGCGAGTTGAACATTTTGCCATTCTCAATTAATACTTCATTAACTGGCAGACACCTACTAATTGATTAAGTACTGTGGCCAAAGGAAGAATATTTCTCAGGAGTAAGTGGCATCTTTCCCTTAAAACATGAAGATCAAAAGCTACAATATAAAGCCAAATTTCCCCTTCCCCTTTTGTGACCCATTGGAATAAATATGCCCCACATGGATATAAAATGAGTTCTTATAGGGTTGAGCCCCCTTCGCCATTCAGTTTTCTGGTAGGGATTATTTATTCTATCTCCAACGTCCATAGTCAACTTGTTTGCCATCTTCAATAGACAATTCTTGCATTTTTTTAAAATGAGTGAAATAAGTTTACATTTATAAAAAATTTCTTTCCGATTCCGAATATTCAAACAAAAGTTCTTTAAAAAAATTAGTTATTTAAATACCAAGAAAAAAATGCCTGAAAACCTTGTATGATCGCAGTCTGATCAAAAAGCTCTTTTGTACCTGTGACGTGAAAACTTTCTTCTGTTTCTATGGTCATCGTGAGGTTTCTGCCAAATAGTTGGTGTGTGTTTGGCATCAATGTTTGGTGCCATATCCCATTCCGATTGGCGCGATTTGCGAGAAACTTGTAAAACTGGTTTTCGTTGCTGTGTTTCAAGCACATTTGTTTTAGATGTAGTGATGTAAACATTTGCTTCGAGCCGAATGTGTCATTTTTCTCGCCAAAACTAACAAGCGGACTTGTTTGCAAATTAAAAAAAAAAAAAAAATGCAGTGAGCAGTAATTTTTGTGTTTATGGCCTTTTCAAAACATTTAGAATGAATAATTTAAAAAAAAAAATTCGTGAATTTTCCATTGTAGCTTTATAAAGTTGCAGGTTGGACAGAGCTTCAGATAGTGGCAGCTTTTACTAGTTACCACCGTTGAAAAAAAAAACCTTCTAATATCGAATACTTTTTTCCCTGACATAAAAACAAACAAAATCAGCTTTGTTACTGATATTTCATAAAAAATTTGCACCTTAAAGTCAAGGTCTTGCTCTTAAAATTTATCAAATAGTCACGGTCTTGCTCTCAAAATATCTCGAGTGTTATAAACCAAGCCAGACAGTTCAGCTATCCTTTAAGAAGCCTTATTCAGCCTCTTGACAGCCACCTCAGAAGGAGACTGTATCTGATCGATTGCCAGCGAATCAGCAGTCACCTTGTTGGCCATCCTCAACTGGTGCCTCACTAACTGGCGTGCGGTCGGCAGATTGTTGATAGGCGGCAGCCTCACTGTCAGCTTCGAATCTTTCTTTAGGTCTTTGGCCACCTCATCTCCCTCACAACAGCGTTGTCCGAATCCTTCGTCATCAGATACGCTCTTGTCTGAGAGTGAGGAATAGGAGGAGTAGCTCTGGTACTGTGATTCGAAGGACTGAAGTGAGTTCTGGATTTCAGATGGGAGGTCCTCCCTGCTGAGGTGGTCCAAGGGACGTGGTAGTTGAACAGACTTGAGAAAATTGGGGTCCGTTGAGGTAGATGGTTGGCTGCTGCAAGGTTCAGAATTGTTAGTAAAAAAAAAGAGCTGGACTTGAAGTGCTTAAAGGGAATTTTAAGATCTTGCTAATAAACTTGAATGATTTTTAAATTATATTTTAATTTCTTCTTGCCAGTTTTGTAGGAAGTTATTCAATTAATAAGAAATTATGATAAATATTAACATTTCAACAACGATAAAATTCTACAAGACAAGAAAAATAATTAAGTGTGGACACAGTTTCATAAGCAAATGCTATACATATGAGCATACACCCATGACCTTTCTTTGACATGTAATATCAGATGTGCAAGTAGCTCATGAATAAGATATTTTCAAAGTAAACACTTTCAACCATAAGTTTATTTGGATGCAGATTAGTTTATTGGCATGGACACAGGCAGGATAATTTTCAGAAGGATACAAGGAGGCTTAATATTAATTATCAAAAAATGTTAATTGAATCTGCAAATGAAATATTAAAGAATAGTTACACTTGAACTTTTTTGTATTTAAATGAAAAATATTTTAATCTATAGGCACAGGGGAATTCTTGGTAAAAAAAAATAAGATTTGTATATCTCCAGAAGTATATTAGACAAAATAATTAAATTGGATATCTAGCAGGCTTAAACAATCTGTAATTAATTGAAATAATCACTTTACCTGAAATCAATTTACATTTTGTTTAAGTTCATTAATCAAGTGAACAAGATTTACCTTGGCTTGGGAGTAATTATTGGTCATGTATGAGGTAAATATTGGTCATTATTTGTTTATATATTTTTAATTGTCAAAAGTAAATTAATAAAACAAATTATCAATATTTAGTATTTGTAAAGTTTCTATATAATTATATGTAATAGTTTAATCAAGGAAGAAAAGCTATTGATTTAGATTACATTATTTATATGTTGATATTATCAACAATCATACTTTAAATCCATAATTCTTGATTGAATTTTTTTATCACAGTTGTAAGCAACATTAATTGCAATAGTATCTACCAGAAAGTGATTAGTTCCTTATAAAATTACTGGCCAATATAATATATATTTCACATTGATAATTTCTATCATGTCTTGCTTAGGCCAATGAAACTTAGCAGTGCCTTGTTTAAGAAATTTAATTTCAACTCTCTTGTTATCTACAGTTTTTGCCAAATAAAATGTTGCGAATCCATGACTTTCCAAGACCAAAGCAAATAATTTTCCATGGCTCAAGAAATCACACCACAAAAAAAATAACCCATATGAATTTTATTAAGACGAATCATACCATAAAATGATTTCTATAAAGTTTTATTTTATAATAAGTAAAAAATCCTTGTTGCAGTAACAAAGATCCTTAGAAATTAGAAGAAAAAGAGAGAAACAATTTTCTATTCTTTGAATAGCTAATCAATCTTTAATAATAAGGATATATTTGAAGAAGGAATAAGCTAATAATAACATATTAAATTATATAATCAAAAATCAAATGTTTTCATGCCAACAATGCAAAACCGTAGTGCACTGTGTTAAGAAAGAAGTCAAAAGGGGGAAAAAAAAGAAAGAAAAAAATATCAAATTTTAAGTGCAAGCTTATCAAATCAGTTCAATTTTATTTCTATATTATGAATTTTTTTCACCTATAAGACCTTACTCGTGATGTCACAAGTTTGGAGTTCAGAAATGTTTGCATTGGTCGAGGTTTTAACTGTGGCCGTTGTAATTTCAAAACGTAAGTAAAAATGTAGATGGATCATCGAAGAGATGAATAACGATCTTGCCGTTTATGACGTCATAGTCCCATGATTTTAATTAAAATGTTTAGCAATCCATGACATTCACTGTTTTTCCATGACTTATGGTCATTTTTTTTGCTCAAAATCATGACTTTCCATGACAAAATTTACCCAAAGTCCAAATTTTTGACTTTCCACAACATTTCCTGACTTTCCATATGCGCGGAAACCCTGCATCTAGTATGTTTGTAATTTTCCCAATGTAAAATGGGTTACTGTAATAATATACAGCATAATACAGATGTTCCTGCAGTGCACCATGGATATTATAAAGCAATTACCTTAAGTTGAATTCTTTTCTAACTGCTCAATTTCAGCTGTTTCTACATTATTATTCTTAATCTCCTCATGAGATGTATCAAAATATATGTGTGTTTTGCTGATTGTGAGGCATTTACGTTATCGTCATTGAAAGTTTTTTTTTTTTGTTGCCAATAGGGGTTTTCTTGGTGTGCATTCTTTTACTCCAACTTCTCGCTTCTGTTTGTGTTGGCCTTATCTTTGATTTCCTTGTCTCGTTCTGCTACCAGAACCAGAAAAGTTTTATTAGTAATAACAGCTGAGTTTGTGTTTATTTGTCCTCTGATTTCTGAATGTGGTACTTTTGGACTACTATGTGTTAAATGCTTACTTAGGATGTCTTTGAAAGTAGTTGACACTAGTTTTGAACAGAAAGCTTTTGATCCAGAAACAGCGTCTACAATAGAGGATTGTTATTGCAATCAATAACTTAAACAGAAACTTGTAACCAGATCTATTATTTTTAATAGATGGATAAAGTAACAACTAATATCTAGTAATGTTTAGTGATAGAAATAAATATGAAAAACCTCTGAAATTCTAAAGAATATCATTGACCAAGAATTACGTCAGCAAACTGGGGTACAAAAGGGTATACTAATAAAAGAATTATACTAGAGATTCAAAAGTTTAACCTATCCTTTGTTGAGAAACAGCATCAACAAGAAAAAAATTACAAAAATGTAGCACTGATATGAGCCTTGTAAAAAATAGAATTTTGTTAAAAGTAGAATCTTGAGAACAAGATGTTTTCATAGTATAGTAAATAAAATATCTTTTCCCCTCACTTGCTACAAATTGATGTATTTTTAAAATTTTGTATAAGAAAATAGAATGTATAAGTAGTTTTTACCTTATCTTAGTTGTTATTAAATAGCATTTTTTAATACTGAAAAGTTAGTGACCATTAATCACCCTAGAAAAAGAGTGATAAAGAATTCCCATGTATGACACTATAAAACAAATGGCTTTATTGATGTGAATTGCTTTAAAGTTTCTCCATTATTTAAAAACTCAATAAATATAAAAAAAAAAATCTTTATTCAATCAATTGAAAATAGATTATCTTTATTCAATCAATTTTTAGTCAATTTACTGATGGAAGCATCACATCAAATGCAAGGAAAATGTTTCACCTTAAAACCATCACTTAAACCTAAATTTTAACTAAGTCACTTTTTTTTATTTTATCTTCTTTTTTTTTTTTTTTTTAATTCCTGAACTGTAATTTTATGTTTAGCCCTTGCAAAATCTTCTCATATTATTTATAGATCTTTAAACCCATAAGAAATTCTGAGGGATTTTAACATTTTCCTTAGAGTACCTACCCAGCACTGGAGTGTGCAAAACTGAATCTCCTCCAGAAGTTTGCCTTCTTCTTCCTGTGTGGTGTGGTGAGTTGATGTATGGTGGTGCACTTTGCCTCCAGTTCCTTTTCCAGCTTCAGTATAGTGCAATCTCTCTGCTCTAGCTCTTGGTGGTGCTGCCACAGTGCCAGCTTCTCTTTTTGATCCAGTATGTCAATAGCCTGATGGCTTTCCGAAAGGCGTCGCTTCAGGTCAGAGTTCTCCTTCAGAAGATGGTCCACTTTCTGTTCCAGGCAAGCAGGGCTGCACTTGAAGAACTCTGAAAAAAGAGATGATGCATGGTGAGAGGGCACATAGATATAGGTATATGGTTCACTCTTGTTTACTTACCAGATGATGTACTTTAACATGGAAAGAAGCGAACAAATTATAACCCAAGTGTGTGATTATCTGCCAGTTTAGGAAACAGGAGGGTCATCAAACGCACAAAAGCTTTTCACAGCAATTTTTTTTTTTACCTCTAGATAAGTTGGATATTTCGTTAACCATAGAATATATTTTAATACAATCAAATCTTCTCAAAACAAGTAATATAAATTTTAAAATATTTTTTTATACTAAAAAAATACATCCATGGACATGATTTGTCATGTCCGCACTTCATTCTATCCAAGTTAATTTTAAAACTACATATGCAGTTTTAAAAAAATGTTTGAAACAGTGGGGGATGGTAAATTAATTATTTTAGGGGGGGGGGGAAGAGCCAGAAATGCGACTTAATTTTAGAGGTGGGGGTATAGTAAAATGTGGCTGAACGTGACATGAAAGGAAGTGGAGAGAGGGGGGGGGGGAGGGGGAATAAAAAAAGCCAAAATTTTGCATGTAATGAATGCCCTACCACCAATGCATCAGTGATTAGTAGCTGAGAAAGTACAATACTATATTAAAAGTTCTAGTAGTCACAACAAAGGCATTTGGATAGACAATTCTAGTTTGATAGGTAAGGTAAAAAAATATTTAAAACAATTTACTCTACCATTATCAGGCAGTAGACAACCTCCAGCTTCACAACGGAACTGTAAATCTAAACAACAAAAGAAAACAAATATTTGTAGATTAAAGAGAAGAGATATATCTTAAAATTAATAAATTTCAAAACTATATGTGCAGCTGCGAGAGAAACGTACAGAATATTTGTGCTCAAAGCTGTTATACATTTCTGAGCAAACACCTAGGCAATAAGATGCTAACTTAGGCTCTATATCTAGCAGAATAATTTTTAACCATAATAATGCTGTTTAGGAAAATGATTTTATACTGGTATATTGGACTGAAATTAATTTAATCTTTTTTAGCATGCCTTTGTGAATCATGACAGGTGGCACTTTTGTAAAAAAATACACATAATTAACTAATTGGAACTGGAACAGAATGTGTGCAAGTACCTACCAACAAAGTGTGCAAGTACCTACCAACATAATGTGTGCTAGCACCTATCAATTTTTAAATATACGCTACATTAACTATTGAATAATAAAATCACTAAGAGATCATTTCCAAAAAAAAAAAAAAAAAAAAAAAAAAAAAAAAAAAAAAAAACTTGAATCTAATAGCTTTAACATTGAATTTGCATCTAGAATTAATCCAATTTACTTTCTCTAAGCATTTACTATAAAGTATATTTTAAACAACAGAACCAACATAGATATATACAACTCATTAGAAAACAATCTTCTACTTTTGATAATCATGTGGCTTCTTGAATAATATTTCAACCCACAAAATACTAGTACATAAAAAGAGTTGAACATCAATTTTCCCATTTACCATAACATCAGAGCTATACTGACCTCTACACAAATCATGCAGTTGTTCAATTTCTGCATGCAGTCCCTTGAGCATGAGGGCATGCTCATTTTGCAAAAAATTGATACTGTCTTGTGCTGCTTTCAGCTGCTCCTTCAGAATGACAATGTTGTTTGACCCAGGCAAAGCTCCTTCACCTGAAACATCAGGCTTCAGCAGTTCATCAACACTCTTCCTAGCTGCATTCAGCGAAGAGACAGTATCTTGTGTCATTTGGATGGATGTGTGATAACTACTTGTGATGAAACTAAATATTAAGAAGAGTTGAATATTGGGAATTATTATTTTGTCATATATGCTTTAAATATCTTATTAGGCTACTATTTAACCTAATTATATTTTTCAATCCAGAATAGTTCAATTAATATTCAAAATATATCAATGATCCTGCTTGTTTTGACAAATTTTCAGACATTTTGCAATAAGAAAACTATCTGAACTGAATAAAAGAAAAATCAGGTTTATATAATGATATTTCATTCTTTAAAAGAAGAAAACATAACTGAAATTAGAAAATAAGCCATTTTAAAGGTCTGCTGCAGTTAATTTTTTTGGTGTTGTATATATAATGCACACTAAAATAGATTGTGTCTGTTGTTCATAAAAATAACTCATGATATGATTAATAACTAATAACTGTGTTTAAATCATATTCATAAAAACAAATATATTTTTGAAATATACATAAAGGTGGAAATGTAAATAATTACTTCAAAGACAGGTATTCTTATATAACTACTTATTTAAAGTTTATATTTACCAATTAAATATAAAGTTAATCTGAAATTGAAGGTAAACAGTACTTAAGGAACTGTCATGATTTATAAATAAAACTTAAAATAAAAGATAAATGTATCTGGTTCCAGCTTGTTATAATATGATTTACAGTGATGAAACTGTTGACAATTGGAAGAAACAAACAACTAACCTTAAAAATAATGAAGAATTTGCTTATTTGTAGAGGAGGAACATTGTGAGAAAATCCATTCCATATAACAAATCAAATAAAATTCAAATTTTTTTGGCATTGTTATTTACCAAATCGTTATTTTCTACAGATGCAATAATCAGAAACATATGTTCTGCATGGAAATGTCATTACTTAGCAAAATATTTCTTTCTACATTCTTATACATTCGCAAAAAGAAATTTTATGGAAAAGATTATTATTCACTACAGATGGGACAAAGGGAACAGACTAAGTAAATGAAAATAACACAATTAGCATATCTCCACACAACACACTACAACATTAAAACAAATTTCAACGATTCAAACACACCACTCACAGAAACATCCATAATTGACAACTGAAAGTAAGAAGAAAAACTCACCCTGTGCTATATTTAGATCTCCATTAACTTGGAACACAGTTTGGTAACCATGCGGAACATTTCCTCACAAAACAAAGGGCATTATCGTCAGCAATGACCGCATTTTTAGGAGCAATTTCGTGTTATTAAGCATTTTAAATGTTGTAACATATCAAGAATGCTTTAATTCAAATTAAATATGTGACACTTATTGGGCATCTGGTAGAATTCATCGGATGAATGATTTAATTGTAACGAATTTTAAACACAAAAAAAAGAGAATAAAAGAAGAAAAAAAAATAACGCAAAGACGCTTTCTTGTTGAAATTTGGGGCAAAAAAGAATTTAAAATAATTTCTTTCATTGATTGATTACATTTCTTTGTTTCAGTGGTTTCAGTTTCTTTATTTTTTTTATTATTGTTGTTGCTATGCGACAATAAAAATTGCATTGCCAGATATTTAGTGCATTTTTATAACTCAGTGATTTTTGCTTTTGTATCATTCATTTCTGTTTATCTAATTCTTTTTTTTTAGAAAAAACTGTTGAAATAATCACTAATTAGTACAGAAAATCAATAATAGTTGGTTCACACAATTAAAGTTACATCTATTCAGAAATCCTACAAAAAGGATTTCATTATGCTGAGTTAAAGCCTCAAGCCATCAATGCCACTTTAATTTATTAGTTTATGCCGATGCTAATGGCAACAAAATACAAACACAAATTTATGTAAGGTTGTTTGATTAGCTTTCGAAATTTATTTAATTTTATTTATGCGTTGTATTAAAAAGTAAGTGTTTTATTGAAAAATATTACTTTATACTTTTAAAGAATACTTTTCAAAAATTCCATTTTGATTACAAAATCCAAAATATCTATATAAAGATGATGCATAAACCATACCAAAACTAATTTTAATTTTATTAATAAATGTTTTAAATTGCTCCTTTAATTCTTTCTTTTTGTGGATTGTTAAAGCATTTCTATATTTCTTCACACCTTTTTTCAATTGCAAAATTGTGTAAGTTGGATTTTTTCCATTTATCCTCATAATAGGTATAATGAACTTTTCCGGAATCTAGCTACATTAAATTATTTGCATTGCCCTCAAACCTAACATAATCAAGGCCTACTTAAAGTTGACTATAACGTTTTGTCAAGAATAATCTGATTAAATTGTTATGACTTTATTCGAACAAGTTTGTTGTTTTCCTGTTACGTTTAATGTCCAGCTGATGGATCTGTGGCCTCTCATGCTAAAGGTTCTGGGATCGAATCTTGAGTTAGGTATGGTTGCTCGTTGTAATTGTAGTTGTAAGTCCTAACCTGAATAGCCATCATTATGCATTACCCTGCCACCTTTGTTTGCTGTTGCTCACTACACTTCAAAAGTAATCTACAAATGTCACTTTCAATAACTGCTAACAAACATTTGATAATAAAATTATTTATTGATCAAATTTTCTTCATAAACTGAATTGACTGTTGTTGTTTTTTCTTAAAAACCAGTCAAGTGTGAATATTTCTATTAAGTTTTGCCATCGTTCATTTAATGTTAGAAAATGCCTAAGTAGGCATTTTCTGTTTTTTTAGAATTTGTTTTTCATTAAATAAAAAAGAATTATTTTGAATTTTTTTTGACTAAATTTTTTTTTTTAGGTTTTTAGTATGTCTGGTAGAATGAAAAAACAACGTTCAGCTACTAATCCTGCCGATTCAGCTACTCTCACTTTAAATGAACGAATTCTGAAAGAATGTCATGACTTTTATACCGACCCTAAAAATGGTAAATTATTTAATTCTTAATTATATTATGATTTTTTTAAATGCAAAACTCTTTCAAATATACAAAAAAATTTAAAAGTTTTCTTATATTAGTAGCAGATTTAGTTTACTTTGCAAACCAGGGAGATTACTTCACAATCTCCAAGTTTTCTGCTCGCTATGCTTGTGGAATACTAATACAGGGCAAGTTTGAAGTCATGCTTATCAAAAATTACCTGCCCATAAAAGTACCAATTTAAGAATTTAAAATAAACTAAATTATCGCAGATATTATTTTAAACGTTTTCTTTAATTTTTAGCTAACAAATTTTAGGTGTTACAGTAAACGTTCAAAATGAAGTCCTTTTCCACGATTACACGATTGTTCGTTTTGCCAAATTTCATGAGGCTCTGTGGAGCATGGGAGTATTAATGTTATAAATAGTTGTAGTGATGTTTGTGTTCAGCTCATCAATCATGTGTGAATTATTTGAAAAACACAGAAACTTTGTTTCAGCTTTTTACAGTTTTTTATCTTCCAAATTGAAAAGCCCACCGGCTCTTTTCTTGACGGTTACTGATCTGGGTGTCCTAATTATCCCCGGTTGCCCAGTGAATTAATAAAATTGTGCCACCATTGATTTATTGAGTACTGTTGGATGAGGATATTTCTTATAAAACTCTTCAATGATGTGAGAATATGACTTTCGATTAAATTAACACTTCAACATGAATATTCGCTGTTCCTGACAAAACGTCGTTCTTAAACAACAAATGCTTCATACATGAATTGCACTGAGTACAAATGTTGATACCGATTAAAATATATTCGAAATATTCTGATATCATCATCTACCTGCATGAAATCAAAATTAAATGCATTTTGACTGAGTTACTATCCACCAAATTGATGTGGGCAACTTTAAACTTGCCCTGTAGTACAGAGGGCAGTGACCCTTTAGGTTAAGTCATTTTACTCCGACTGAATTGTGTAACAATAGTGGTTAACTTACATGTAATGTCAAAACTTAAATTTAGCTTGCATGGCTGATGGGTGTAAGTGGGGATGCGGTCGGAATATGTTAAAAAAGTTAAAAAAATAAAGTTTTCTTACACCGGATGACATTTTTTTTCACATGTTATTTGGAATATCTTGTGGTGTTTTTAGGCATTCAGCTAATATTCTAAGGGTGGATTATACTTTAGCATCATGTTTGTATACGTAAAAAACTAAACAAGATGCTGAAGTATAATTCACCCTTAGAATATCAGCTGAATGCCCCATAACATCATAAAATAGTTCAAATAACATGTGAAAATAATTCAATGGTGTAAAATTACTATTTTTTAAAACTTTTTTTACGTATTCCAAATAAGTCCTCGCCAACACCCACCTGAACGGGATAAGCTGAAGTGCATTTCATAAATTTTCAATTCAAAACTAATTGCTGGTAAAAAAAAATAGCAGGTGTAAAATAATTACCCTCAAAATGCGCATTGCCTCTTGGACAATCAAAATTCATTTTCCTCCTCTTTGTATGTCAGTGGATTGCTTTCGACTAGCATAGGCCTAAGTATAACTAACTTTAATTATTCATATCCGAATCCTATTTTTGCGATCTCAGTTCAGATTTTTTAAATTGAATCTTTATAATCTTGTTTATGCCTTATATTGAAATGTGATCTTTTAAAATTAAAATATTTAACAGTTTCAAAACTACACTAACATTTAAAGAAAGGGCAGCATTAGGTTTTTAGTAATACATATACCACTCTGCTTATGATAGTTAGTTTTCCTGGATGCAAAAAAAGAGAATTTGTTCACTGTGGCATAAAATTTCTCAAAAATTAAATTTGCATACCTAAATTTTTCATATCGGCAGTTTTTCCAAATATTTCCCCACAAATGCACAAAACTTCCTTTCAAATGTATATTTTTTGCGCTGTGAGACAGAAAAATTCTGAAATAAGGGAAATTATCAGTACAATTCATAACTAAACAACAGGCATCGTCAGTCTATCTAGGGATGCGGCAGTGTTCCGCTTCTAAGTTTGATGTCAAAGCATCAGAACGTGCAATTGTATATTGTGTTCCTTTTCGGCTCCTCACAGCTCAACTTCTATTGCAGTTAGGACACTGATTTTTTTTGCTATTGTGTGGTCCCGGATGAGTAAACGAAAATTGTTAACATAACAATGGAACATGGCAAAACATTCCTTTGAAAATCTTTGAAGTCGTTAGAATTATGTTCTTTTGCTTCTGTTTCTGAATCTTCTGGTTGTGACCAAATCTTTAGTCAGACTTACAGCAAAAACTTTACAAAACATATTGGCCATTATTTTTTATTCAGCTCGAATAGAGGAAGTACCTTTTGTTAATTTAATGCAGGGTTGGAAAAAAAAGTTTTTTTTCCATTAAAACCAAGTAAACCGGTTTTATTGGTTTAAACCAGGTTTTTTGGTTTAAACCGTTTTTTAAAAAAAAAATCTTTTCTCAATTACTTGGATACATATTTATAAATAAAATTTGAAATGAACTAGAATAATTAATGTTAAAATAACAATATTCCTTTTGAAAATAATTTAAACTAACTAAATAAACAATTGTTGCTACTTATGTGGGCATTCAAATCATAATTTTAATACTTTATTTCGAGGTAATATTTTTTAAATTCAATGTATACAATATAATAAAATATTTATTGTTTACTACATAATGCATGCAATATTTCTCTTAGATTCATCAGTAATGGTGATATATTATTTAAAATGCAGTTTAGTTAATAATTTTTAATAATTATAAAACATTAATATATCTATTAGATTAATATTAAAACTTATTGTTCAATAATACCTATCCGCATAATTTTTCATTTACAAAAACGTCACTCAATCATGTTATAGTACCAAGAATGTAGATATTTCATTTAGTGAATTATTTTTTTCAAAAATAATAATAAATTTTTACTTCTTTATTCCATTTAAAACAAACTTTAGATTTAACATTTTGAACAGAAAAAAAAAACAAGTTTTGCTCTTACGCAACACGCTAAAAATAAAAAAAACTCTTAATATTTGCTGTAGTTGCTTCTGCAGTAAAAATTACTTAAACTTCCTTCAATACATCAGCATTAAACTTTTTTATCTTATTTTCTTGCACTCGCCATCATTTTATAACTGTTACATTTTCAATAAATTCCTTTTGAAATGGAAATCTTCGGAATGGAAAACTTTTGGTTAAAAGTAGAATTTATTTACAACATCAAATAATTGGAAAAATCTAATTGTAAATAAATAAATAAAAATAGAAATTTAAATTATTCTTAAAAAAAAACATTTTTTTTTTTTTAAGCCATTTGGTTTAAAACGTGCCAACCCTGATTTAAAGCGTATGAGGTTCCTAACCCACTGGAAATGATCTTGAAAGGTTGGGAATTTTAGCAAGGCTTACCAGGGGCGTAGCCAGGATTTTTTTTCGGGAGGGGCTGAGAAATTATAAATGTCAACTTTGGAAACAATAATTATCATTCAATAATTTACAAATCAAAATTAATCAAACTAAAAAACAAATAAACACTTTTTGGGATTGTAATACTTCCCTAGTAGCAATCTCACTGCATGGCGTTTCGTCGGCCAATGATCGGAATTCATCAAAGTCATCGGCGATTCCCCAAGCTGATATATAAACACACCCGTATTTCCTCGTCTGCCGATGACCCTAAACTCATCGGCAAAAGATATCTTCCCAATATCGGTGGCCGGTGGAATTTCTGATAATCGTTTTTTGATCGGCAAAAGATATCGGAACGACATCGGGGACAGGCGATAAAAAACTTATGTTTCTTTTTCTTGCAATTCCACTGAATTAGAGGCGATCCTTGCATGTATTTCAAATTTAAATCAAGTTTCGTCTGTTTTGTGTTGGGTTTCAAGTCTTTAATATTCTTTTTCAGAATATCTGTTCGTTTTGTAGATTTATGAAAGAAACTGCAAATTTCTGAAATTACACCAATGGCGTTTCGGATGCCCTGAACTTTCGTTGCGTCAGATATGCAGAGATTGAGAGAGTGAGATACTCAATGGGTATATACAGCTTTCGGGTATTTTTCTCTCACCATAGCTTGAACACCACGAAATTGCCTACGCATGTTTGACGCCCCGTCGTATCCTTGGCCACGTAGCTTGTTTAAATCAAAGCCAAGTTTTAGCAAGTCTTCTACAATATTGTAGCTGTAAGACCTGCACCAGTTATAAATCAGTGACAGGAATAAACGCAAGGAAATCTTCTCTAGTTTGTACAGTTGCTTCATCAATATACCTTATGCATAAAGACAGTTGTTCTATTTGAGAAATATCTGTTGTTTCGTCGGCAATGATGGAAAAAAACTCTGAATTTGATACTTTTTTAACTATTTCGGATTGTATGAGCTCTCCAAAAATACTTATGATTTCGTTTTGAATTGATGGGCTTATAATATACAATTTCAAAAAATTAGAAAATAATGAAAACTTGTGTTATTTTCAAATTTTAATTATCCAAGCATAAATAGATCTATTTCTGACTTTCGAGGTTTGAAAATTTCGGGGGGGGGGGGGGGCTGCAGCCCCATCAGCCACCCCCTGGCTACACGCCTGAGGCTTACAGCTTAAACGCTATGATGAATTTTACTATTTTTTTTTAGTCTTCTCAGCTTGACTAGAGAAATTAATTGAATTAATTTCGGCTTACTAAAATTGGCCCTTGGGTGGATTCCTAGTTAAGAACAACCAATCTTCTCTATAAATATTTGCGCCTGTGGATAGTTTGAAAATCAGTGTAAAATTATGGTCATGTGGCTCCACTATTTTTATATGTATATTCAGAGAACATATGTCAATTATTTTGATATAAATAAAAAATAGTTTAAATATCTAATTTGATGCACTTTAGCAGAGTAATTTTGTTTGACACACATCATATGTGAAGAAAAAATGTGGTACCTTGTTTTTACACAATTTTTAGAAACAATTAGACAAATAATAATAAGTACAGTTGTTCTCAATAGATGGCGACACTATTTGTATAGTTAATTTCAATTGTATATCTCTAATAATTTGCTTCTTAATGAGTTTCCAAATGCAAATATAGCATCAAGTTATTGAAATATGTATATGCCTGTGCTTAAATTCATCCTGTCTTTACCCGAGGATATAAAAGTTAATTGAATTGACAAATACTTAGTCAACAGACCAAATGCTGACAGTTTTGCACTTCTGTGATAACTGAATTTAACTGCTCCATCTTTTATCTATCATGGGTGCCACCAAGTTGAGGAATGAGGGTGCACTTGCATCTCCTCTCTTATGGCCTTTGAAAATTAAAAAAAAAAAAAAAAAAAGAGTAGGAAAAAGCATTGGAGTTCACTTGAAAAAAGAGTTTGTGTGCCGTTTAGAATAAATTTTAAATTATTTATTTCAATAGAAAATTAATTTAGAACCCTTAATTGATACACAAATTGCAAAATTTAATTCCTATTTTTTCAAAGATCAAGATTGGCACAGATCTTGCAACATTTTCTAAAACAGCTGGATAATACCTCTATATAATTTTGAAGATTTAGACACATTTAAAAAAAAAAAAATATCAAAATCAATAAAGTAATACAAATCTATTGTAGAAACATCAAAACCTTTAAACTTAAATTAAAAAAGAAGTTAGAAAGCCATTGCACACACACCTTTAGCGCAATGCTACATAAAAGCAGAATGTGCAATACAATTCTACAAATGTAATAAAAATTATGAGCCAAAGTTTGACCCTAAAAAGCCAAAAAATAGATATTAAAATATGAATCTTAAAAATATTTAATTTTTTTTCTTCTTAAGATTCATATTTTAATATCTATTTTTGGCCTTTTCAGGTCTAACTTTGGCCCTTAATTTTTATTTTATGTTTGTGCGATTTACAAAAAAAAAAAAAAAAAAAAAATTACGTTAAACTTAAAACAAAAATCAATAGCAGACTTGGTATAATAAGTCAAATAAATAAGTTACTGATAAATACATGTATACTTATTTTTTGTTCTAAAAAACAGCAGTATTAAATGCACATATAACTAGTAGTTTTAAATCTGAATTAATTAGATGAGAAAGTTCTTAGACGGTTAACACGAAATTCGGTTAGCTCGAAAAATTTCGGCAGCCCCATCGATTTCGCGTTAACGGGATTTGACTGTATTTCAATAACAAAACGACGTTTCTGTTGCCAGCGTGTGCTCGGTGTTGGCATTTAATTTTAAATATTAAAAGCATTATCTGCAAAATATGCGGCAAACTATTTTTCAAAATTTATTCATTAAAAATGGATACAAATTTATGCACTCTCATCGAAATATCTTTTATTTATTCTGATTCAAACCATTTTATTATTTATTTACTAAAACAATTTTGGCAAGAGGAAAGAGTTTCTTCAACGATCGGTTAAATACTATTTCAGCATGATTGGGTGACGGTAAGTTGGTTTATTAATATTCCGTAACAGCAAACTTTTACTGACAGTGACAGTCGCCAAAATTTGATAGAAAGCATTGTCATCAACATCAAATCTATTTGCCAAGTTTCAGACCGATTAGATGACGGCAAGGGAGTTATAATTAGGCTTCCGCAGATTTGCCCTGCATCGCCAAAAATACAAGTAAATTTAAGCAGTGTGAATAAATTTCAGAAATAAATAATCGCGAAGAGAGAAATATCACTACTAAGACTCTATTTCTCACACATCAATTTTATTTATGGTTTCAGTACTTGCTGTTTTCTTCATAAATTTTAGATGCTAAATCTTAATATAACCAATAAAAACAAAGTTTTTAATATAAATCCTTTATAAGCTTTGCCAATTTTTATGTTCAATTGCAACTTATTGAGCTCGGATCCAGTTTTCATAGTGTTTGACCACTTCGAAGAAAACGCCCATACCGAACGATTGATTCAATTGTTTTTTATGTTAATAATTCATACAATTGTCATCCAGAACGAGCCTATCTGTCAATTTTCTCGATAAGTGGGTTAATTAGTCATTCGTAATGGTAATAGCAGCGTGTGTAAAAGCGGTCTTTTAGTGACAGATCCAAAACTTGATAGAATGAATTGTCATCGACATCGAATCCCTCTTCCAAGTATCAGCCCGATTGGATGCCGCCAAGTTAGTTAATTAACCCTTTGCAGATTCCCCCTCCCTCACAAGCAAAATCGTAGTTAATATAAAGGAACTAGACCTAAAACTTACTTACCAAAATGAGGTTGTTAAGTAAGGCTCAAGGCCAAGCAATACTGGGCACATAGTACAGTTCGAATCCTGCTCTTTAACAGATTTTGTACTAAATAAGACGAGTTTGTTGATACTTCATTCAGAGTCGAGTCGCTTTCTGTATAGGAACTTGTAAATTAGCCACTTTTTAGCGATTATAACAGTGGCGTGCGGTGAAATTTTTCATAAGGGAAGGAGCATTATAAATATCTACATTTATCATCTTATTCGACAGATCCATAATTAACAGGCAAATATCTTCGGAAACATTTACTCAAAAGTCATAAGAAACTGCGGAAAAATTAAATAGATATATTATAAAGGTAAAGTTTATTTCATATAGAAAATTTATTAGATTTAATTAGATTAAAAAAAAAGAAATCTAATTACATGGTTCAATATTGTTAATGTATTACTATTGCTTTGAACATAGATGCCAGCACACTCGTTTGAAATTAATTTTGAATTTGCTTCCCTTTTGATATTGTACAGTAGGAAAAAAATGTTTAAAAAAGCTTAAAAATTATGTTTGAATATGTGTACCTTACTCACAATTTAAATATATAAAAAAAAATTAGATTTCCTTGTTTAAGAATACTTGAAAATAAATAATATTTACGTATTGTACTATGGTGAATCAGAAGCATATTATGAAATGCTAAACTATCACAATCCCAAAGGCTTCGTAGCCACCTGGCCGAAGTATTTTTATAAAAACTAATGGTAGCAGTTATACATTACAACTAATTTAATATGGATAATTTAATTTTTCACTGAAAATTGTTGGCTTAGCAAAAAATCGAAATAATTGGCTTTTATTATTTATGCAAAACGTTTCGAATGTCCATTATCCATAAACTTTCATTTATTTAACCCACTGACGGTCCAGGGAATGGGCGAAATTTTACAGTTGTTTTCCCTGCAATAATTTTTAAAGTATATTTCTAATTCAAATATATAATTTTTTTTTAATTAGTTTTTTTTTCATTTGTTTTAGATAGGTTATAAACTATCGTCTTGATAAAAATATTTAAAAAAATATTTTATTTTATATTCTATTTATAAATTTTCAAATGTTGTGTATTGCTGGAAAAACTGAGGATCAAATGACGCATATATACTCGCATAACCGTCAGTCAAGCGATGCTTACGTCGCTTTTATGGATCGCAGGCCACTGGATTATATTAAAATTTGTTTAATGTTATCATTTATAATCATAAATATATTTGTCATGTGCAGTAATACCGATTTTTTACATATTATTCTGATTATAGAACAGTTTGCAAAACATTATATATTTTCTATTAGATAATAACATAAGTACAATGATATTAATTAATTGGTATGTAATCAAAATCAGAGAATTTCTTATCTTTTCTTTTTCACATGCAATGCTAGTAAGCTGGTAAACAGTAGTGTTTGAGAAAGAATGCCCATAAAAATTTTAATATGGCCTTATCTTATGTAGTGAAATTGTTTAATTTGTTGATGCCCGAATCTGAGCATTTGCTTAACCTAAGCCCGAATCAAAGTTTTCAAAATTTGGTCACCTAAAATTTACCAGGCCTAATTATTGTATAATTTTTCAGAAATTTATAGAAGCAATTTTAAATGGAAAGTAATGAAATGTGCCATAGTGAGAGAAAATTTCGCTTCAACGCAGAACGAATAAATTAACTGACTGAAATACGCAAAATTAAAAGTTCCTATTAATTCTATTTTATGTGATAAAATATTTTGGCGATTCTCTGGAATTATCTCTAAGCAATGCCTTATGATTTTTTTTCATAATGTAAACATTTAATTGGTAGTTTTTAAATTTAATAGTACTACATTAATTAAACAATCTTCTTTACAAACAATTTAAATTAACATTCAATTAATTTATAAAGTCCCATATGTTAATGAAAATATTGCGCTCAGTTAAACAATTTCGTCCCAGGTCCAAAAAAAAAAAAAGAAAAAGTGGTCTAGAAAAAATTTCATTGTGTGGATCATTCTTCCAAAATATGGACAACTTATTAATATTTAAACATGTAGTTTTTTTTTTTTTTTTTTTTTTTTTTTTTTTTTTAAAGGCCAATAAAATGTATGTTATATATATTTACTTTCAATTACTCATATGTATACATAGGGTAATGAAAGTATAGTATTCGTTAAAAAATTTCTCCTTGTTTAAACATCCTGATCTCAAAAAAGTGATCTAGAAAAAATGTATGTCTGTCCTTGTGTGTCTGTGGTTAGCATAACTCCCGAACAAATTGACCTACGATGGTACAGGGACCTACCATTAAGGTTTTCGTTAAAATCGCGCATGCGCATAAGGTAGGTGTCATTGAAAAAATCTTGTTTTTCAGTAATTGCTAAAAAACGGCTCTAACGATTTTGTCCAAAATCACTGTGGTAATGCCTCTTAAGGTCTTCTAAACATCCCTATCAGAAAATCTCGTAAAAATGCTTTAATTTTAGTGAAAAGTTGAAAAACGAATGCCTTTAACACAGAGTTCTCTTTCCTTGAACATACCCTTATCAACGATCGTTTTTTCTTCCCTGTTCAGTTTCACTTATAAGTAAGGATAGTAAAAGAATTATCGATAAGTATGTCGTCAAAATCACCATTTTGGCGGAGACACTTTTTTTTTTAAAGACCCATACAAGAATTATCGCAAAAAATATCGCCAAACTGGCCTTTTTTACTAAATGAATGATGAAAATATAAGTACTGTAGATGACACAAGTTAACGTTAGTATTATAGTGTAATTGAAAGTTGTGTGATGTTCCACACCCCTAGTTTTTTGTATTTAGACTTTATGCAACAACAAAAATACCAGCAGCCCAAAAAACTGGGATTTTGTGGGAAGAATTTGTTTTATACATAAATCCCTAGGCTGTGGTTGCTCATAATTCGACCATAATTGAAATGAGGCGACTTAATTTCAAAAGCATTCTATAGATATATATAGTAGACGATTAATTTATATTTGATTTGCAAAAGAGAAAAAATAGCTAAGTAAAGCAGAAAAATCGAATTATTAGTGTTAAAGTTAAATTTTCCAAAGTATGCGAGTTCTCTGTTATTATTAAAATTCAGTTACTTTAATATAATGCTAATTACAATGAAAAAAAAAATTCCAAGTATAACTGCACTACTAGTGGGATATTTTTAAACTTAGATCTATTTTAATTATATTTTGAATAAGTAATAAACATCATTATCTTGGTTTGCTGTCATTGTGTTTTTTATTTGCCAGAACAATGATGACACTTGCATAATTAGATCTGTCTAAAATTTTGAACTAGATGTATGTATTTTCCAAAAAGTATCTTTATTGTATCAGTACCCCGGAGGTAAAGGACAACATCTCACATTTTTGTATTTGTTCAGGTGAGCCAATTTTCCATAACTTTGAGCTATTAAAGCGGACATGATTTTATTTTTCAATGTCTTATCTTCGTTATTTATGGGAACAGGACATAGTATGCCATCTTTTTGAGTCGATGTACCTATCCCTCCCATGCAAGGGAAAACGCAACTCCCAATTACTTGGCTACGTCTTTATTAGTACATGTCTAATACTCTAATATCTTGATACAAAACAGTTATATTTTTATTATACAAAAGCGCCATCTATCGGGCGTATATTGCAAAACAATTCTTAACACTCCCCACCTGATTTTAGCAAAAAAATCAAATACAATCCAAACAATATTCAAAATTAAAGTTAAAGCACATAGTGCCCTATACCAATGTGGAGATCCAAAAATACACATTAAGAAAATGGTGTTAAGTCAATTTATTAAAAAAAAAAAAAAAATTGACATGGTGTAATTTATCTCCGGAACACAGATATATAAACAATTATTAAATATAAACAATTTTTTACTGGCCTGGTGTTTTCTGTAGATGCCTTATTCCGATTCTTGCTAGACATAACTCTGATTGGAAGAACTTCACAATTCCACAAAAAAAGAAAATTATACCAATTGAAAATAATTGTTCATACCGTTTATGAAAGAAATAAAAGTTCTTGGAATCGGCACAAAAAAATCGAATGCTGCTACAATCTGTAGTTGAAATATTGAGTGTAATGCACTATGCCAGGACAATGATAATTTTTTCAATGGCAAACATTTTGTAGTTTTCTGATTATGAAAAAATACTGACATTATTTTAAATTATTTTTCATTGTATAAAACACTTAGTTATAAATGCGGTAAATTAATTGTTGTCGGTAAATTAGTTTTATTAATAATTTATTTAACATTTAGAACAGCATAAATGGCTCTAGTGACAAGCCAGGATAATGGCTTGCGGACGTTTGATTTATTTTTAATTGCATTTATAAACAAAATCAATGTTTTTTATTTGAAAGTTAGTCTGGGAAATGAAACAAGTTATTAAATTGGCAATTCATTATTTTCGTATTTTGTTTTTAAGTGGTATAATGTTGTGACATATTTTCCCCCTGTTTCGGTAGAATGACTTTCTGCAGTCAGAATAACTCCCGAGCTGATAGATCTATGATACTCATCTTTTGTGTAATGGTCAGTGGTGGTCGTGGGACCTGTTTTAAGGTTTTCGTCATAGTCGCCCATGTGTATGAAGTAGCTGCCACTGAAAAATGTATGTTTTTAAGTAATTGACAAAGAAAAGAGACTCTCTATGCGTCCGTGTGTATGTGTTCAGCATAAATCTCGAACAAATTGATCTACGATGTTCAAATTTGATGTACGGGTTAGGTTGGTTGATTGGTTGATGATTGTTTTTTGTTTCCGAGTTCCGAAACATCCTGACTTCAGAAAAGTGATCTAGTAAAAATGCTTGTCTGTGCGTCCGTGTGTATGTGTTCAGCATAAATCTCGAACAAATTGATCTACGATGTTCAAATTTGATGTACGGGTTAGGTTGGTTGGTTGTTTTCAGATTATCTGGCGCCGTCAGCAACACGAGGGCTATAATGCGCCGAAACATTCGTCATTAGACAAGCCAACATACATTTACAAACACCCATGCCTAACACGGGACTCGAACCCGCAACCTCCCTGTTTAGAAGCTAGCACGCTAAACACTATACCGTTTGGTCGGCGTACGGGTTAAGCCATGGGACCTACCATTAAGATTTTCTTCAAAATTGCGCTTGCGCATTTGGTAGCTCTGCCATATTTAGTAATTGGTAGCTCTGCCTCATTTAGTAATTGCTCAAAAACTGCTCTAGAGGTTTTGATCAAAATCTTTGTGGTAGTGTCTCGTATTGGGTTTTAAACGTCTACACCTACGAAATTCCCGTAAAAATGCTCTAAAGGCATAAAAAGTTGAAAAACGGATGTCTTCAACACAGAGTTCTCTTCCTATGTGCATCCCTCATCAACGACCATTTTTCTCCTCTCCTCTGTTTCACTAACAAGAAAAGTTGATGTAAAAGTTATCGAAAAGTATATCTTCATTTTGGCGTGTTTTTTTTTTAAAGGTTCGCGTAAAAGAAATATCGCCAAACTGACTATTTTTTCTAAATGAATGATGAAAATATAGTAACGCTAAATAACACCAATCCACGTCAGTGTTATAATGTAATTGAAAATTGTGCGATGTTCCACACCTCTAGTTTGAATAGTTATATCAACAGTAATATAAGAAGACAAAAATTAATTTGAAGGAGAATAATATTTGTGCTGCAGAGACAAGCTGACGATTTTTCGTAAGAGAACTGAGTTAATACGCACGAGGTTGAAAGTGAAGGAAAAGGATTTGAATGGACGTACAAAGTATCAGGTTTTACAAATCTCTGTTCTGATCAAGGTTTAATAAGGCGACAGAAATGAGCAGGAACAACAGAGACCCAGACTGGGACTTTACGGAGGTAGTGTCGAATGCAGATAAGCCCCCTTCCCTCCCATTAGACGTGTTCCTTCCCGGATAAGATAAGGAACTCTTTCCCGTGAATCATGCTTCGCATGACATCCACAGTTTTTTTGGCCTCCCTTGTCTTCCCTTGGAGACGGAAATACGACTTCAAGTATCCGAAAAGACATGTGACATCGATTGAAACTTTCCACGCTCACAACACAGAGTTGGTGACAGTACATGGAAAAACTGGATGGCGGGAATTTTCTTTTGCTCCTTTTTCTTGATTATAGCAATTTTAACAATAAACCTTAGATTATAACAGTTTGGCTGCTGACATTTTTAGTTGTGCGGACCAATTATTTTGTAAAAAATTTTTTAAAGAATTTGAGTTCCACTAGCTAATAGAATATGTAAATGTACGTGCGTTCTACAAGAAGAATTTTTTTTTTTATAAGGAAAGGAACTTAATTTTATTTACCTTTTGCTGTCGCAACTATAAGAAAATTAAAAAGCAAGTGGTCAAAGCTTTGAAAAATTTTCACTCTTTACACCATCGAAGAATACAATCGAATAATTCGATTATTACTAACAATCGAGTGATTCGATTGTTCGCATCTCTATCCTTCAAGCTCCTATAATATTTATTTTGGCTTAGATTCTCGAGCCCAGTAACGCGCTTTTCGCGGTCCACGAATTGGGAACCGCTGTCTTATACTGAATTTTAACATAAACCTTAGATTATAACAATTTTGACTTAAACCTTATATTATAACAATCTTAACATAAACCTCAAACAAGGAAAAATTATCGTGTTGATTTTCGTTGGGTTCTGTTTCCTAATTTGTATGCTCCTGAATAATATACCTTTCTGTTAAAATGTTCTGTTGTTTACAGCTACATTTTCCATCCAAATAAAGAAATAACAGTTTGTTGCAGTTTCTGAAAATTTCTGCCTTGCCCAAAGTTGTTGCTTTTTGCCATTTTGAATTTTTTTTTTTAATCACTTAGCATAACCTATTATGAAGTAAGAAAACATAAAACAGTCGTGCTGTTTAGGGCCATCATCGTTTTTCTAAGTAACGGTTTCATTGTATAAATCTCCACATATTTAAAGGATGTCTTTTATTTGATGAACAAATGCATAGTAGAAAGCGTTGTTTTTTCTTGAAAGACACTGGTGATAAGGCGAATCAATTCCATCGTTCGTTCTTCTGACATCCAGAATTTGACAATTTTATACACAAATTTAATGCTTAAAATAGCAGACATAAAAACAACAACTCTTACTACGAAAGAATCGTTGTTGATAACTTAATCGACCACGATTGTTGACCCTTTCGACGGACGCGTAGCCATGGGGATATAACAACTCCCAATAATATTATTTTTTCTCACTATAAAATAAGAACTTAATAAAAAATTTGTAAGGATCTTTATTTCGTAACTATTTCTTCATTGTTTCCTTGACTTCGTGACTGCATTTATTAATGAAAACATCTATATCTTTAATATAATTTTATTAATAATTGCCATCATCCAAATTTCCAACTTTTTCTCCCATCTAAATTTAAATACTTTAAGATATGTTTCAAAATCGATATAAACAAAGTGTACGCTTCTATCTTTTGTGATGTTAATAAAAAATAGCCACGGTCCTGAAAGATTTTAAAAAATAGCCTATCTTCTGATACTAAATATTCTGGGTTTTTTTTTTTTTTTTTTTTTTTTTTTTTTTTTTTTTTTGTAATCTTCTTCTCCCAAGAGCGCTTCAGTGCAAAACCAGCGAGTAGTTCTTTCTCCGTGAAAAATCCATAACAACCAACTAACTTTTCTCAAGATAAGTTGAAAAAACCGGAGGAAATAACAACCTACCTGGATTTTGCAACATGACACTGGGGCTGCCTTGTTCTGATCAAATTGAAGCGTCCGTTAAACCAATCTATAGCCTACTCAGTTTCACGATCCCTTTTTTTTTTATGAGAGAATCGCCCTACTTACCTTTGACCATTTTTGAACAAATATCTAAAAGAAACAAATTAGACATCATATTTCTCAACTTCGAAGACAAATGAAAAAGTATGTAGATCATTATATACACAATTATACAATAATACTTTGATAGGTATATAATTACTGTTCGTTTAAAATGTTTTGAAAAAATGTTCAAGACAATTATGAAAATTATATTAAGTTGTATAATTATATTGTAGTATCATTATCATCGTTTCATGCATTCTTTTGAGGGTTCATTTGTTTATTTTATTCCTTTCCCGCAGGCATAAACCGTTCTTGTAGATGCTAAACATTTGAATGGTGAAAAACTTGAATGCGAAATTTTATTTTTGAAGTTAGGTACATATATATCTATTTTATTTGAAATTTGATCCATATTTTCGAAGTAAAAACCTATTTAATTGTAGTTCGAGATAATAAAAGACGTCTTTGAAACGTTATTCGATATTAAAAAGAGTAAAAAAAAATTTGATAATGATGTGTACTTTGAAATGAGTCGGGGAAAACTGACCTGGCATTTGTGATTGGTCAGACGAGGAAAAAATTTCTCGTTTGACCAATCATTTTTCTTGTCTTGCCCCAGATATCGTGAATAGCTCCTCTAATTATTTCTGAGTGGGCATACCTTATGTGAGTAATATTTAGAACGCTTAGTTTGATACAAACATCTAAGTAAACTTATGCTCTTTGCCCATTTGAGTAATTGGGCCGCAGAAAATTTTAGCATATTGATTTTAAAGACCAACAAAAAATCACTTGTCATTTGCTCGATGGCAGAATGCTTGGGACTATGATTTCAAAAAATAATTGAACAGGACGGCTATATTAACAGTCGGGCTGTCTGACGTGATTTTACCAGGTTTTATCCCTCCTGATGCGAAATTTCTGGAATGTGCTCCTCTAAAAGACCTCAAGCCGTCTTCCCTTTACTTGATCATTAAACCTTTTTGATATTCGAGTACGTTTGAATTGGGGAAGGAGGATGTGACACTAACTAAAGAGACATCGTTTTCATATATTTTCAATGATTCGTGTGTTTAATGGACAACTTAAATATATTTGGGAACAATTCGAACCGATATTTTCGTCCTCTCAACCTCAGTTTTTAATATTGTTGCGTAGATGGGTTCGAAAGACTTGAAGCCAAAGCAGATCAAAACTTGCAGAAATTTATTCCAATATAACTTTTTGCAGATTCCTTTACAACTCCAGAACTTCTCGTTCTAGTAGACTCAATACAGCTCTTTACACAACAATAGAGCACAAAACAGCAGTTAAAAACTTGATAACACAACTGCTGAAAATCGCCGCAAAAGACAATGCAATGCAGTTCACATTCGGAACTATCTGAATTCTCGCTGAGAGACAGCTAACTCGATAACTCCACTCAGTCAGTAACTCAACTAACTAGATAACTCCCCCGCTCACTTGGCAAGTTCTATATAGGAAAGGCGAATCTTCGCTAAACTTCCAGAGATAGAAATTTGTAGAACTTTCCAGATCGTAGTCGAAAAGCCCTATACATGTACATGGGGACCGAAAATGTTGCCAAATGGTCGCCAAGTTTGGCGACACAAATTAGTCGCCAAAACCATCGTTAACTTGGCCTTATCTCGCCAAGGCCATTAACCACAATGTTAAATGCCGTGCTCCTTGTAAAACTTGCTTCCCAACGTTATCTCTGTAAAACTTGTTTTGAAGCATTAATAGACACATTGCAGAAAGCGAAGACAAACGAACTCTTGCACTGCCTTATGCAAAGTGTACATAAATTTCCTTTTTACATAATTAATTCTACGAAATATTTACAGATATACAGAAATTCGTAACATATTGTTGCGTTGTATGGGTTCGAAAGATTTGACGCCAAAGAGCACAAAACAGCAGTTAAAAACTTGACAAACAACTGCTAAATCGTCGCAAAAGACAATGCAATACAGTTCGCTCAGTATCTCCAGTCAACTAATTCAGTGACTCAAAATCCAAGAACTACTCAAGTCAGGAATACAGCTCTCACAATGAACGTCGAGAGACAACTAACTCCATCACCCGCTCTCCTGAGCTTTTATAGGGTAACCTGAGAACATACGTGAACCTTCTTGAAACTTCTAGAGGTAGATATTTGGAGAACTTTCCAGATAGTAGTCGAAAAGTCCTATATACATGTACATGGGATACATGTACCGAAAATGTCGCCAAATCTGGCGACATTTGGCGATTTTTCGCCAAATTTGGAGACAAAAATTAGTCGCCAAAACCGTCGCCAACTTGGCTCTATCTCGCCAATTTGGCGAGATTCCCATTACCATAATGTTAAATGCCCTGCCCCTTGAAACTCGCTTCCCAGAGTTACCTCTGTAAAACCCGTTATCAAGCGATAACACCCCTATTGCCGGGAAACAAATTAAAGGCGAACTATTGCATTGCCTTATGCAAAATGTACATAAATTTTCCTATTTACAAAATTAACACTACGAAATATTTACAATTATACAAAAATTCGTAACATTATTGTTCTTCTTTCATTTGTCCCTTTACCTCAACAAATTTAATGGAAGTTTTTTTTTTTTCCTTCTTGTTTTTTTTTTTTTTCTTCTTGTTTTTTTTCTCTTTTTTTTCCAACATCATTACTATATGTACTTTTTAGTATATATCAAGTAAATAATCCACAATCATTGCTCCCATAGAGATTGCATTCACATTTAAGAAAGTAATTAAAATTTTAAAGTTGCGACTTCGCATTCCAGATGGAATACTAATTATGTTTAAAATTTAGTAGCTGTACAAAAATTGGAAGGTACCTTATCGTGAGAAGAAAAGTTTCAATCCTTACTTTTTTATATAGTGATAAATGACTTCTGAAAATTAACGATACGGTTGCTTAAGAAGCATTGTTTTGTTTCATATGGAAGTACAGTAGAGCATCTGTTATCGGAATAGCTATCAACTGAAACCGTTCCAATAGGCTTTTGACTTCTCTTCCTAAACTTTGGGCAGTAACTTAATATAGTGTTGATACTTTATGAAAGGTTATACGTGTGTTACAAATTATATGCAGTTCTGTTTTTTTTTTTGGTACTAGTATTCTTTGTTTCATATTGCTCCTATGATGGCACTAGGCTTGGGCGATGCATTGATACATCGGAAAAAACCGGTGTGAAATCAACATCGTCAAACCGGTGTCATTATTTTCCCAACACCGAATACGTCATGATATTTTTAGACGATATTGCCTAGCACTTCAAGGACGAAGAACCGTGCCACGATTCATGCGCGGTGTTCCTAAGATACTATAGAAACGTATTGAAACCGTCGAAACAGCGCCGTTTGAAACGAGTTCCATTTGCTTTTGCGCGGTACTTCATCAGCAAGCTCACATCGTGATAATCCTATCCACCCTGCCCTGCATATGCGAGATGTTCCCAATATTGTATAGAAACATAGTGAAACTGTCGACATCGGGCCGTTTGAGACGATTTCCATTTGCTTTTGCCCGATACTTTATCAGAAAAAACCGCATCGTTGTAATCGTATTCACCTTCCGTATGTGAGATGAGTATTGAAATTGAGAGGTGGCGCCAGTAGTCTAGTAATATTGGAGATTCCATAAAAGAAGTGAAGTATTCCTTTTATTGTTTGAACGTTATTTATATAGTTCTCAACTCTTGGAAAACGTTTTGATTATTATTTAATAGTCATCAGATGCAAGACCTTGATATCTATTTTTGGAATTCTATTGAGCATTTCCTACACTTTTTGTGTTTCATTTTTGATTTTTTTTTTCATTATTTCTCTAACTTGAAAGAAATAAAATATTACTTGCTATTATTTTATTTTGCTTTATTTATTAACGCAAGGGGATTGCGGTATTCTGGCGCTGTAATTTTTGTCTAGTTCTTACCCAGTTAAGATAATCTGGTTATTTATTACTATGAGCTGTTTGTTATATCTGCCAAAATTAATGGGAACCAGTGCATGGACTAATCACAGTTGTTTCTCTAGTTTGATTGCTTAAATATTTGTAAACGATTTTTTTCCCATTTACATTGAAGGATTTTCTCTTCGGTAAGTAAATAAACGTTTTATAATTTTTTTTTTTCAGTTTGTACAATTTAAATCAAGTTTTTTTTCCATAAGATTAATTACTCAATCCTACATAGCTTCTTAAAAATGCGGAAATGCAGATTTTTTTGGCACACAATAAAGATCATTAGAATTTTAAATGTTATGCATTAATTTTATTTTTATTGTTTAATAGTTATATTGTATATTGTAAGTAATAAAATATTCATTACGAAGTATATTGTTTTTGATTTATTAATTAAGAATATCCAATAACTAAAGTAACATGTGCACCGTCAGGAAGTGCACTTGTCCTCCACCCCCCATTCCCACACTCCTTCCCTGGAAAATAACAAAGTAAAATTTCATTAAGATAGAGAAATTGAAAAATCCGGATTAAACCAATAATAATAATAATAATAACAACCGGCTTATAACCCCTTGGGGGCTTTGTGTATCCCCCTGAAAATAATTCGGTCGCTGCAGCTCATGTTATTTAAAATAAACTTCCTAAAAATATAAAAAACTAAAATGAATTTAATAAAATTTTACAGAGCTAAGTAGGCATAACTTTCGGCTTTATAGCGTGTTATGAAAAAGTTGTTCTGTAGTATTTTGTAAAAAACAACAACATATAATTAACATCGCGATGTATCGTGACATCGTGATGTTTGCCTCCCGATGCAGAAATGTTAACATCGACCAGGCCTAGATGGCACTGGTGAAAAGAAACTCCTAAATGGTCGGTTACTTCCGGTCAGTACTGTTTAACCATGGATGATATTGAGCCGTATGCGTACCTTGGTATCCATGCTATTTTTTGCCAAATATGTCAGTCCGTGCGGATTGTGTGCTAAGCTTCACCCGCCTCCTATTTCGTAGCAATAAATTAAGGAGACTTTTTATTTGATGAATGCCGAGCGTATTTAATGTGTTTTATGAAAGCTATATACAAAAATAAGTGCAAGAGAATAATAAACATCGAAATTTAATAAAAGTTATAAGTCTGTTTTAAACCGCATGTTTGGAAAATTTTCATGCTATTGTTTTTACTTTCCAAATACTCATATATATATACATCGGGTAATGAGAGGATAGCAGTCGGTCAAAAAACAAATTTGATTTTTTTTTTTTTGCATTTCTCCACGTTTTGAAGCATCTTGATTTCAACTAGGGATGTGGAACAACGCACAACTTTCAATTACACTATATAATATTGGTAATTGCAGTAAAATTTAACATGGTGTTACCTACCATTTTCTTATTTTCACTTCTAAACAAAAAATGGCCAGTTTGCCGATATTTTTTTCTCATAATTTTTAGGGAGGGGGAATGGCAAAATTGGTGGTTTTATTCGATAGGCTAGATTGTCATTGCCTGTGCGTGAAACGCAAAAAAAATCCATTGTTGATGGACGAGCTTAAGGGCAAAGAGCTCTGTGTTAAAGGCACTCGTTTTTCAACTTTTTACGCTTTTATCGCATTTGTATGAGAATTTCGGAGGTGGGAATGCTTAGAACACCTTCAAAGGCATTACCACACCGATTTTGAACAAAATCATTAGAGCCGTCTTTTAGCAATTACTAAAAAACATGATTTCAACGACAGCTACCTTATGTGTTTGCGCATTTTGGCGTAAACCTTAATGGTAGATCCCTGTACCATCATCAACCCGCACTCCAAATTTGAACATCGTAGATCAATTTGTTCGCGAGTTATGTTGACCACGTACACGCGTACAGACATTTTTCTAGATCACTTTTTTGAACGAATACTATATTTTCATTACCCTATATATACATATAGGTAATTGAAAGTAAAAAGTGATCTAGAAAAAATGTGTGTCTGTGGGCAGCATAACGCCCGAACATATTGACCTACTATGTTCAAATTTGGTGTGCGGGATAGTGGTGGCCATGGGACCTGCCATTAAGGTTTTCGTCAAAATCGCACATGCGCATTAAGGTAGCTGCCATTGAAAAAATCATGTTTTCCACTAATTGCTAAAAAAACGGCTCTATCGATTTTGGTCAAAATTGCTGTGGTAATGTCTCTGAAGGTGTTCTAAACATTTCTATCTCCGAAATTCCCTTAAAAATGCTATAAAAGCGTAAAAAGTTGCAAAACGAGTGCCTTTAAACACAGAGCTTTCTGCCCTTTGAGCATCGCCCATCAACGATAGAATTTTATGCGTTTCACGCACAAGAAAGGACGATGTAGTGTCTATCGAATAAAATCCCCAATTTTGCAATCTTGGCGTTTTTTTTTGTTTTTTTTTTTCTCATGTAAAAATTATTGCCAAAAATATCACCAAACTGGCCATTTTTATTTAAATGAGTGATAATATGAAAACGGTGAGTGATGCCATGTCAAATTTTAATGCAATGACCAATGTTATAGTTTTAGTTTATAGTGTAATTGAAAGTTTCGCTATGTTTCATACCCCTAGTTTTTTTTTTTTTTTTTTTTAAATGTTAAAAACTTTTAGAATTCCAATCCATTTAAATAAAATGTAATACACAGCTTGTGAATGCATTTACAAATATAGACAAATGAGAAAATGTAGAACTATTTTTATAAAATTCAAAGTTCTGGATGATTTTAATTACATAAATTGATTGATTACATCTCATGCGTGTAGCACCAATTTTCCCAAAAAAACAATATTACCTAGGGAAATTTGCAGCTACTCTTAAATTGTTTGAATTGTAAGAATCGATAGTTATTTACGATAGCAATATATTAATTTATTTGCCAAATTTTTTTAGTAGCTTATATACAACTAGCTACGTGACGAAACTTTTGATGTTTCGTGAACCAGGTTCGCTAGACTACGTATTTTTTATTATTTGAGTTACACAGTTATTACTCGTCTTCCTAATGAATTATACGTGTGATTAAATAGGCTTATAGTATTGATATTGAATTGTTAATATTTTTTTCTGAAAATAAATTTTTAATCTCACAGTAGCCATTAAAAATTCGGCACACTTCTAGTCTATGAATGCCCTAATGCAGACACCAGAGGTCGCATTCGCCCTAAAGTTTCTAATATTACTTAAATTTTTTGTTTTTCCTTAAAATTCCTAATACTGTACTTAAATTTTTCGATAACTCCTAAAAAAAATTTAAAACCTCGAAAATTCCCCGATTTTCCTTCACTACCCATGAATAAAAAAAAATTAAAAAAAAGATATCCTCCGGTTGAAAAAATCTTTTCTGAGATTTTAATTATTAGTTTTTAAATTATTCGAAAATTGGCAGTTTTTTGCCGGTATTGAAACATGCTTTGAAAAGAATGTCTGTTAGAACCCTATGTCAACTTTACAAGAAATACCCCTAAATTTTTTAAAATTATTTCTAAAATTTTTGGAATTATCAATAAAAAAAATTTTTTTAGTAAACTTACTGTGCTCCCTAAGACTCTAATAAATTTTCAACTTTTTACTGCTGTTGGTTTTAAATTTTGAGAGTTTTTACAGTCAAAACGTGCGGCTTTTCAATTGAAAGACAAAATTCAGGCACACATATATTTGTAGTATAACAATAGAATATTTTCGGGCAGAAGTGCTTAATTATAAGCACAGCTGCCACTCTAGATTGTTTCTAATCTCATAGTACGTCCTTCAAATTGCAATTTCCATGATAGCGTAGTTGAACGTTCCATGGCCTAAAGTTGCATATCATGTGGAATTGAATGAAATTCTAGAACGGCATCCATAAAAATATGATCGTAGACAAAGAACAGTTTTGAAAAATTAATCTTTTGAAATTTTACTATTTTTTTTCCTTATTGCATTGTGTTTCGTACTAAATGGAACTTAAAGACAAGGGCATTTAATTTGAAACGTGAAATGCCAAGCTTTTGCCAAAACTGATAGTCTCACTTCATTTAGCAGTATCTGAAGAGAATTAATCGTCTGTAGCTTCATTTTGAGAACAAAGAACAAAAGAAAATGATGCGAAAATGTTAGTTACTCTAAAGAAGGGTTCATTATCAGAATGGTATTTTTTTTTTAATCATTAATAATATTATCATTATTTTAGAAAATATGACCTTATGTCATGTACCTCATATGTGGTTATCAACAAAACAAAACTTTCCGAAATTAACAAGTGTACCTTTTATTTAAAAAAAATCAGTAAAATCAATAGATCGTGCTTTAGTTTCCTGGGAAATTATTTTGATTTACCAAAATATCTTAAATTCAAATACATAAAATACATCTTCTGATTTGGAAGTTACTGAAACAAGGATTTTTTACTTAAATTGAAATAAACTTTATAAAAATCATTTTATAGTACATTGATTTACTTACCTTGTTCGTGTTAGTGAAATTCATATAGTTTATTATTGTGATTTGATTCTATTGATTATATATATATATATATATATATATATATATATATATATATATATATATATATATATATATATATATATATATATATATATATATATATATATATATATCATGTTATATATATGTAACGTTCATATATATATATATATATATATATATATATATATCATGTTATATATATGTAACGTTCATATATATATATATATATATATATATATATATATATATATATATATATATATATATATATATATATATATATATATATATATATATATATATATATATATATATATATATATATCATGTTATATATATGTAACGTTCATATATATATATGTAACGTTCTGTTATCCAGATATCATGTTTAATTCAAATATATTAAATTTGGTGATATATATATATATATATATTGGATGATGCCAAGTGGGTTAATTAGCCCTTCGGGGATTTTACATCGTGATCCTCAATAGGGAAAGCTTCCAGTCACTAAATATCACCAAATTTAATATATTTGAATTAAACATGATATCTGGATAACAGAACGTTAGTAAAAGTTGATAAATCTAATGTTAGCAATAGAAACGTGTGTAAAAACTTATTTTGTGTGACAGTCTCAAAACTTGATAGATTACATTGTAATCGACATCGAATCCATTTGCCAAGTTTCAGCTCGGTTGGATGAAGACAAGTGTATTAATTAGTCATCCAAAATGATAGTAGTAGCCTGTGTAAAAACAACAGATCCCAAAACTTGATATAATGCATGCTCATCGACAACGAATCTATTTGTTGAAAGTGAAAGCCCCCCAAAACTTGATAGAAGGAATTGTCATTAACATCGAATCAATCCGTCAGTTTTCAACGCGATTGGAAGACGACAACTTGGTATAAAAAGTATGTAAAACAATCTTTTAGTGACAGTTCCCAAAACTTGATGGAATGCATTTCATGGAGTGTATCTGCCAATGGACAATTCCCGCATTTTTTAATTATTTTTTTTATTCAATTCTAAATGTTTTGAAAAGGCCATAAACTAAAAAATTTCTGCTCAATACGCTTTTTTTTTTTTTTTTTTCTTTTTTAATTTGCGATCAAAATTACCTTGTTAGAGGTTGGTGAGAAAACAACTAATTTCGTTGACATTGAACTTGAGTTAAAGACATCTTGCTTGAAATACAGCAGCGGAAACCAGATTTGCAAGTTTCTCGCAAATCACGCCAACCTTTACGGAATATGGCAATGGTCTACCAACGCCAACTTTTTTAACGATAACTATTTGGCAGAAACCTCACGATAACCATAGAAACGCAGGGATCTCTTTACCTCATGAATTTCGTTAACTGTTTTGATTGGACTGGGTTTGGGGGCATTTTCTTTTCTTAATATTTAAATAATTAATTTTTTTAAAGAACTTTTGTTTAAATATTTGGAATCAGAAAGAAATTCTTCATGAATATGTACTAATTTCACTCTTTTTAAAAAATGCGGGAATTGTCCATTGGATGACTGTAAGTGTGTTAATTAGACATCCGCAGATTTGCCCGGCAATCACTTCCAAAGTCGAAGTTAATATAAAGGATTTAAAAAGGAAAAGGATTTAAAATGAATTATTTAATTCCTAAAACTATGGAAACTATCAAATGAAAAGTTATAATGAAGCTTATGCATGTCTACATCACATTCAACTGCTATGTTTACGGGAAAAGGAATGCTCCTTGTAAGTGACTAATGGAATGCGAATATTTGAATTTCTTTTTAAGTGTATATTTTGATTCGTCACAACCATGTCAGAAATGTTGCCAATCGGTAAAATCCCACTCAAAATAACGCCTTGTATAAGAGTTATTGGAAGCTATAATTTTGTTAAGAAAGCAAATGTTCGCTGTAATTCCGATGCTTATTGCCTAGTTAAAAAAATCTAAATATCGATTGGTTGAACATTTATTGTAAGAAATTAATTTCTCAAAATACTTCTTTTATTGTTTCTACAATCAAGTTATGTATAAACTAAACGATCGTTCCATCTCTCCCAAAAATCTTGGTAATATAGGAGTTTTGAGCAACCTTGCAATTTTGTTTCTTTCGGTCGTTAACCTATTTTTACCCTTTCATTACGAAGACCTATTAGAGCATGAATTCCTTTTTCTTTGTATATAACTTGATTGTAGAGAAACACATTAAAAATGGCTTATTCTGAACATTTCAAAAGAAATCCAGCAATCGCCTCATGCTTCCCCCTCGTGATAGAAAACGAAACTACATTTTTGGTTTTTCGGTTCAGTCGGATTTTGATTCCAACGCAACGACTTAACGTAAAATTACTATTGATGTATAAAAAAATAATGAATGAGAAAAAAACTGAATTCCAATATTCTACGGAGCCTGTTTATAGTTTGAAATTTATTAAATGCGGAAGAATTTCAAGTAAACTGTATTTTAGCCTTTGCGCATTCCATTGAACAGCGCCGACTCCAACCCCTGTTTGAGAGTTCCTCTCTTCCCTGATTCTACGAATTTCAATTCCTGGATGTTCCTCGAATTTATTCTTCGGTTATTTTTCCGTTAGCAGTTCCGCGGGTTCGTTCCGTTGTTCCTCAGTGAGTGTTCAATATCGATAAAAAGCCACCTTCCTGTGTTCTTATCAGGGAAGTTGGAAAATACAGGCAACCGGAAGATACCCGCTTCTCCTCCCCCACCGCCATCCGCTCCACGTGACCCTACACATCAATACATGCATTGCCGTACCCACAGCAACGCGCCGTGTAAATAAAATCGCACTATTCCACCTTCTTCCTTTTCTGCGACTTTTACCAAACGATAATGACTCGTTCTTTTGCTATCCCGCTTCTGGGTCAAACCCCTGGCCTGGTTGAGCGTGCAAAGCGGGTCACCTGTGCCTTCGTTCACCCCCGGGCCCTAAACATCATCATCATACCTGTGTTGTTATTTTAGCTTCGCTGGCATGGCAGCCAGGTTAGAGCATCGATCTTGTTTAGTTTTCGACAGCAGAAGATTCGTTTGAAATGGCTTGTTTCTTTTCGGATTTAATGTTTTGTTGGGATTCTCCGCATCAACGAACAGTTAAAGGAAGTCGCCGGAGGAATAACTTATTTTTAAGCTTTTCTTTCTTTTTATTATTCCCGTTCGATTGGATTTTTGGAATGATTCATTCCTCTTGGTATCGCGACGCGTATACGGGTGGCATTGACAGGTAAGTGCACAAATTATCATTTGGTTTTTCTTTTTATTCTTCAGTTATTTTTCTTGGTAAAGTATTCATTCCTGTGGTTGTATTAATTTTTAAAGAATTGTTTACAGAATAATCGTTTGGTTTTGCTTTCGGTATCGGTGCGCGAATTATCAAGCGTGTAGATTACTGGAGTTTCGTCTAGAATAACTACACTATAATTAAAATATTTTACTGAGAATGTAGTATTCATCTTTTACACTCTCCATCGATATAGTGCGATATTGTTTGTTATAAACGATATTTTTTTTTTTTTTAACGGGACATTTTTGTTTACATCACGTTCTCGCAGATTATTGGTTGGCACACTGTTAAAAGTTAAAAACAATAATTGGTATTTCAAACGCTTACTTAAAATTTGCATTTTCGATAAATGTTAAATGAATCCCAAAGTTGAAAATTAAATTTGTTATTACAGAAGAAAATTGGATTTTTGCTATAAGTTATGCTGATAAAAATTTATTTTAAAATTTGAAGGGAAATGTTATTCAATAATTTTTAATTAATGTAACTATAATATTTCAATGATTTGCATTTGTACTATTGTTTAATTTATTATCCTGGTGGTTAGTATTCAATATAATGAGAGGCATTTGAATTTTGAGCTTTTAAACTAGTAATGCAACCCAATTCAGCATTTGTGCAGATTAAATATAACATCTTTTCAGCATATGATTTTTCCCTCTGCATTACTAAAAGTTGGAGAATTCTAAAAGAAATTTAATACGTTACAGTTTATGTATGTCATTTCCCTACACAAATTATTGATGGATTAAAAGTATAATCATATAGCTGTTTTTTGAAGAACATGCCTTATAAATAATGTGACTTTACCATAAAGTGTTTTAACAAACCCAGAAGTCATAGAATGGTATGTATATTTCAGAAAACTCAGTTTTGATGACTGTCCTTGCAAAATTTATAAATGTTCAAATATTTTTCCCTCTGTTAACTATAATGTTGCTGTAATTTAAGCATATGTTTATTAGTGTGCTTTTGGTGTTAACGAAGTACAATCCGTATTAATGTATATTTACCTATGCTACTAAATTGAGGCCTGAAATGCATAGCTAACGTTAGCGACTTTGTATTTGTAATAATGGGATTGTTTATACATATAGTCTATACTAGAGGACAAGATGAGTTGAGCTTGCTGAATACGCTGTAGGAACCAGTTCCCTATCGTTGTAGAGTATTGAGTGAGCTTAACTCATCCTGTCCTCTAGTATAGAGAGTTTTTCGTTTTGTTTCAGCATGTATTTATTTTTTAAGGTATTGTATGAAATTTGTTGAGCTCTTTGTTCTTAAAATGTATCTATTTACAGGTCTAGTGAAAATAACTTCAGGTCTAGGTGTAGATCTTCTTCCCCCCAGAAAGAAAGTTACAATTCTCCTAATTGGCAACCACTCGGCTGGAAAAAGTTCTTTTATCAACTGGTAAATGATCAATAACTCTTGCATATAATTTTTAGTGATATATAAAGCAATTTTTGTAATCGGAATTTTTGGTCATTAAACTGAAAAATAGAAGCATATATTCACTGACGTAACATAAAAAAATTATTTTAGTTTTTTCTACTTTAAACACAATGGAAAAAGATAATTTAACCTGTTAGTCGACGGGTCCTCAACAGGATTAAACTGTGTTTGATAAGTTTGTTAGAGGCAAAGTGCATTTATTTATCATTTAAATGTTTTTCTCATTGTTTTATTATTAATTTTAAGGATTGTTTTCAATATATTGTCTAGGTAAATTATTTTATTGTGAATACAAAATTGTGAAAATTAACATGTTAAAGTATGGAAATAATATAACTGAAAAAATAATCCCTTATACAAGCATTGTATAGTAATTTATCTATTATCTGTCGTGTTATATTTGAAATTTTGATGTTTTTTTTTCTTAGGTACATTGAAGAACATATTTTAAAGACTGGTGTTGCTATTGAAACTCAGGGATTTACTTTTGTTACGAGTGGAAAGAAGCGAGAAACCTTAACTGTAAGTAATATTCATCATTCAGAGGCTTGCAATTTCACCATACCTGCAATTTTTTTGTATATTAACAAAATATTCCGATAACGCATATTTTAAACCTACTTTTTTCAATGAGAGAAATATTTTTATTTTTTGTGTAGTAAAATCATTGACTGTAAACTTACTGTAATTTTTTACAAAAGAACTTCATTTTGTGGATGTTGGATAATATTTTTTTTATAAAGACTGGGGTCGCATTCACCCTAATATTACTTAAATATTTGTTTCTCCCAAAATTCCTAAAATTGCACTTAAATTTTTTGGTAATTCCTATAAACTTCAAAAATTCCTCGATTTTCCTCCAAAACCTACGAAAAATCACAGGTAATCCTTCAGAGGAGAAAATCTTTTTTCAGATTTTAACTATTCAATTTTTTGAAAATTGGCAGTTTTCTTTGCAGTATTAAAACATGCTTTGTAAAGGGGGGTCTGTTTTAGGAGCATATGTGAGCCTTAAAATTTATTTCCCTACTTTTTTTTAAATTAACCCTAAAACGTTCCTGGAATTTTTTGAATTATACCTAAAATACCTTTATTATAAGATTTTTAAAAAATTTGCTTGTAATAATTTTTGTAAAATGCTGTGTACATGGCAATTCATCAATGTTTTTAATTTGTATGTGTTTATACCCTGGAGATAAAATTAATATACACATGAATATTTAGCACTTCAATCAAAATAATGAATCCTTATTATACATATAAGGCAATCTCTGTTTAGTTTTACTACATGCTTTTAAAAGATTTAATTCATTTTAATATAATTATCATTTGTTCTGTAAAACCGTAAACAGTTTATTCAACGTAATAACTTAATAGTTTTCCCAATTTAGATTTTTACTTCTGAGCAATAAAACCCTCGCGGATAAATGTTCCTATGCAAAGGCAAATAATAAAATAAAACACCATTTTGCACTAGTTAAAGAGGAAGTTAAGATAGCAGATGTTACAATAACAGATGTTTTCTATCCTAACTATCAATCTAACTCAATCACAGACCAGACTGATAGAAAGCTTCATGTATGCACAGGGACGGAACTAGGTCACTTTTTACCCGGGGCAAGAATTCATTTTGGCGCCCCCACACCATAATTTTTTAGATTTGAAGCTAACTATATATACATTGAAAATTAACAAAGGTTTTTCCTTTGTAAAATTCTGTTTTGAAACAAACAATAAAAGAATTAATTAATTGAAATTTTAAACAAATATATTTGACAAGCCCTTATTAATGACCAGGGTTCATTCTGCTTGCATAAAGATTTGCATAAAGACAAAAAAAACAACTAATGAATCAATACAAATAATGTCAGTTACAATGAAATAAAAGAACATAGTTGAATGATATGTAACACTTTTTAACACAAAATCTGGTTAACCTGGTTTCAAAACGTCTTAGATCATAAACAATTAAGCTGTTTTACATTTCAAAAAATATTTTCTTCTGTAAAATACTAATACAAAAATTTAAAAAGCTTCCGAATATTACCAGAACTCATTGAACACAAAAGCAAATTAATTTAATGACTTGTCTACAAAAATCATTGAATAGTTGGTAAACACATAAATGTTTATTTTAGAACAATTAATTTAAACTTATTGAAACTCATTTTAATAATAGAATGAATAATATATTACTTACTGTGCTATGTGTGAGTTCTCCATTTTCTTGGAAAATTTAAAATTCTCACCAATGCAATGGACAAAATTTGATGAACATGACATCTGTTTGGTGAAAAATAATGCCGTCAAAATGACAATATAACTCACGCTGAAAATTGGCGCCTTTTTCTCGTAGCATGGAGACTGGATTCTTTTTATTTTATTTATCACTTCCTGGAAAATACTTTCTTTTTCGTTATTTTTTATGAAAAATAAGGCCTTGAGATCTATTTTTAGAATTCATGCCTTGATGTTTTATTATTTTTTCATTATTTAGGAATAGACCAGCATCCGCAGATTTGTACGCCAGGCTCAAACGCACACTCAAACAAAAGTGAAGTTAATATAAGGGATTTAAAAATATATAGTAAAATATATTGTTAAAAATATACAGTCACATATTTAGTCAGTGCATTTAAATTGAGATTTGGATAGGATGTAATTTACTGTTTTCGTTTTTATTTTTAAAAAATCGATATGTTTTGCGATAAATAGGAATTCTTGTGCTCAATAGGAATTCTTGTGTCAACTTTTTATCGCATAATTTTTTTGCATTTCTTCACGTTTCAGAACATTCTGAATCAAAAAAGTGTTCTAGAAAAAAAGTTTGTGGGTCCGTGTGTTGTCTGTGGTCAGCATTACTTTCAAACGGATTGACCTACTTTGGCCATTACACCTGGCCGTTACGGTTTTTGTCAAAATCGTGCTTGCGCTGTCATTTTTACAGCCAAAATAATTGCTAAATTAAATGCAGGAAACAGTGGGAATTGAAAGTTGTTCAAAGTTCAAAACCCCCAGTTTTTTTAAACTCAGCACGATTCAAAATGTGTAAAAATGAAAAAAAAATCTGTTTTTAGCTGAAGAAATACTAAATTATTCTCTTAAAGAAAACGTTTCAATCGTTAATTATTTCAATTTTTAATTAACTTTTTGCTAATTAATTTTCATTAGGAATCGCAATGAACCTTTAAAGTTAATGATAATCAACCTCAAAAACAAAAGTAAACGATTTCTAAACAATTCAACATCTTGCAGCCCCCTGTAAAAATTCCAGCGGACTCCTAGAGAACAATAAATATATTTGGCAAGAGATATATCCCAAACGTAACCCTTGTCCTTAATACACATCTTCCGAAGTTTATTAGGTTACAAATTTAAAAAAATTCTTACCTTCATTGGTTTCAGTCTCGTGAACTAGCCAAGATGATAAAAGGTTGGGATATTCTTGCAGTTTCTTTTGCTTTTCTGCGATTCTGCGCCCCAGATAATTTCTTCGACATATTTCAATTTATGAAAATTTCAACAGCATTAAATTGTTGTAATTCTAAATTTTATCTAACTACATTGCGACTATATTACCAATGCGATTTTAAATTAGCATTTCTGGCAGCCTGCCATGTAGCACAAACCTATTCTTCATCGGGGGTAGGGAGAATTCGTTGTCATTCTTTTGTAAAAGGATAGATTATTACTTTCTTTGTACAGAAATGTATTTTTTTTTTTCTAGTGGATTTTTTCTTCTGTTGAATATCTTAAAGATCATCCAGAATTTTAAGAAAAAATGAAAATTTATTTATGAAAAATTATCCTTTCGTCCAAATATTAAAATTTATACAACAAATAGTGCTTTGTTGGCTTTTCGGCGCCCCCTCTGGTTAGCGCCCGGGGCAGCTGCCCCGCCTGCCCCCCCCTAGTTCCGGCACTGTGTATGCACTTCCTGGAGAACAGGGGATGAAGCTCCACAGAAACCTTGCAAGCTTAAATTTATTTTGTTGAAATTGGCCATTGTTAATGATATCTCATAAGACACCTAATGGTGTTTTTAAAAAATATAAATAAACATCTTTCATTATTTTTTACAGGGCAATGCCACTCTTCATTTATATCCTCACTTCAAGCCTCTTACCGAAATTAAGCGTAAGTTTAAATCTCCTCTCAATTCGATGTTTATTATTTAAGTTTCAGTAACATAAAAGTACCTTTCCGCCGTGCCTCTTCTGGATGCGATTAGGATGGAGCATGTGGATCAGTCCATCATCGGGTTGCTAGCTGTGTTTGATTGCGAGCTGCCCAGTGAAGGGCTGTTCCACTTGCTTATATTCTTGCAAGAACGTCAAGGTTGATGGTAGACTGTATAAGGTTGGACACTTTTTAGAAACATACTTAGTTTTCTATTCCTTTATTGTTAGCATTTTTATAGTTTTTTATAGAATTGTTGGAGAATATGTATAAGTTTGTAACAGACGTATTGTATACTCTTTTGTTTTTAAAATCTTCTTGTTTATTCTTTCAACAACATGTAAAATATGAAAACATATAGTAGTTTTTGAAATTTCAATAATTTATCAGATTTTTTGAAAAATTATACTTACTATAAGGGAACTGCTCATAAGTTAAAGAAATAATAAAAAGAAATCTCATAAAAGCAAGAAAGCACATTTATAACTTTTAAAAAAATTATAAACATTTTAACTTAGGTCATAAATGTCCTTAAATTTAATTTTTTTAATGGTTTACATTTGTGTTATTTTAAAAGTGGGAGTTACCATTTACTGTAAGGATATGACAGGCAAATTCAACTCCCTCTGTTATTGTTGAATAAATGCCGACTTAGTTATTTTTTTAAGTCCCCTTTTTAGCTTGTTTATGATTTAATCTTTCTCTGAATTTTAATCATTTTTGGATCTTTTTAAACTAGTTTTGGGGATAAATGTAATTTAAGAAACTTTTTTTATCTAACTATTTTTGGAAATAAATGTAATTAAGACAGTAAAAGTTTTTACTTTGTAATCACAAGTAGTTTTCTATGTATGGTTTGTATAAATTTTTTATTAGTTAATGATTGTGAGCATGCAAAATGTATTCTAAAAGCTAACATAGAAATAAGAAAGCTTTATAGTATCTGACTTCCAGGTCTCATGGACTATATTTCAACTGAAATCTCCACCTCCAAACAGAAGAAATTTAGCCTTGTGACCTTCATTGATACTCCTGGATTGGTGGATGGTGAAATGAACTATCCATTTGATGTGGAAAAGGCAATCCATTTCTTAGGTAACTATATTCAATTGCAAAATTGTAATTCTAACATTACTGCTTATATCCATTGTTTTTGTTCTGATATAACTTTGCTTGTGTAGGGAACATTTCGGATATGATTTTTGTCTTCTTCGATCCCATTGGACAGGCGCTACGCAAACGTACTTTGAATGTTGTGGAATCTCTCAGTGCCAAACATGGGGATAAGATCAAGCTGTTTCTTAGTAAAGCAGATGAAGCAGGCAACGAAACAGATCGCCAGGTAGGACTTGATTTTTAGTTTTTTATATTTTATTAATTTATACTTTTCGATAAATGGGTCATTCTCCCGAAACAGGAAATACTCATGTCAGTTCAAGGTTCCCGCGGTCATTAAAAGTGCTTAATATTTTTAATTTGTTTTCAAGGCCTTGAAAACGCTTGGAGGGGCTTTAAAAGCCTTTGAAAATGCTTTGATATCCTTAAATATCTTTAATTTTTGGATTGTATGCCCATTGCAAAATTTATAAAAATACAACTTGGACTTGCTATCTCCGAGTGACCTCCACTTATCTGCACCATATCGGAATTTTCTGACTTATTTGTATTACTCATGCGCCAACTCGTAACTTTTTTGTTAGAATATACTTTATCAAAAATTTATATATAGAACCTGAAAACAAATTTTCAAAGGTCCTTAAAAACTTTAATTAGGACCTTAAAAGTCATTGATTTTCATTCTGTGATTTGAGAAGGAACCCTGTTACAGCACTTTATAAACAAATACAAAAATAATTAATAGCCTTTTAATAATTTTTTCACATTCCAAGCTAACCTACAGATAAATATTTTAAGAACTTATACTTGGTGACAAATGGGTCATTCCTTACTGAAAAAATGGCAGCACATTATACCATTTTAAAAATAAGCACAAAATAATTAATAGCCTTTTAATAATTTTTTCATGTTCCAGGCTAACCTTTAGAAAAATAACATTAATTATTATTATTTTTTTTTTTTTAATATAAATATATTTAAAAATATGTCAAATGTCTAAAAGTCCTTATCATGGATTGTCACTAGAACCATCTATACTTTTGTAATTTTTAAGTAAATTTATAATAAGACTAATTTTCCTACAACAATCAATTTAATGCGTTTATTATAAAAATGTTTTATACAATGGAAAATACACATGGTAGCATTCTAGTTTTTTTTGCCTATTCCAAAACATAGAACTTTTATTTCTTTAGTAAGCTGTATAAATAATTAATCTCAATTGACACCATTTTCTTTTTTATGAAAGGGCAGTGCTTTTCCATCAGAGTTATATTTAATTAATTTTCTTAAAAAGAATGTGCCAGCTTCTAATTAAATAAGTTTCTCCATTGTCTTGGCAAATAAAGAACACAATGACAGCAAACCAGGATAATGATGCTTATTATTTATTCAAAATATAATTAGAATATATATAAGTTTAAAAGTACCCCACTACTATTGTAATTAAATTTAATTAAATTTTATTTTAATTATTTTTTTTAAAGTAATATAATTTTTTTAATTTCCATTTTTCAACTTTATTTTGTTATTTTTTCCTGTTATGCAAATATATGTCCTACTAAATATATCTTTAAAATGCTTTTGCAATTTATCATCATTAAAAAAAAATTCTTTTTCACAATTAAGATATTTTTGCACTGCTAGTATTTTTTTCTTGCATGAAGCCCAAAAAATATAAAACATATATTCATGGCATCCTTTTTAAAAAAATATTTTACTGTTGAAAAGTTGTCTGTTTTGGAAGAATGACCCAAATAGAGCATAGCTTTGACTATTTGCCAAGTCACATGAGAAAGTATTGAGCATTGAATTTTCAAAGACTAAACTGCAAAATATGAACTTTTTTCTACTGTAATAGATGTAAAGGATAATATTCCTAAAGAGTTTCATTCAATTGTTTTTAAATAATATTTTAGTTGGAAATAAGATATAATACTCGCTTATGTAAGAGGAAGTTGGGTGGAATGAGAAATAAATTCAGTTATTCAATGTTCTTAACTTTTAATTTCATATTTATTGCAGAAAGTGCTAATGCAAATTGTCCAAGAACTCTGTAAAAGACCTAATTTGAATAGAGCAGGTTTTGATCTATCTACTATTTATCTTCCAAATCCCAACAAAGTAAGTTTATTTTATAAGTGTACTTTTAACTTAATTATTATTTTACATAATAGTTTTGATACTGTATATCAATATTTAAAATTCAAATTGTGCAAACACTTGTTATTTGTGCATTTATGGATTTATAATTGTATTGAAATTTCGAAAGGTACATACTGTTGCGTGGATGGGTTCGAAAAACTTGTAGCTAAAGCAGATTAAAACTTGGAAGAAATTTATTCCGATATAACTCTTCGCAGATTCTTTTACAACTCCAGAACTTCCCGTTCTAATAGACTCAATACAGCTCTTTACACAACAATAGAGCTCAAACAGCAGTTAAAAACTAGATACACAACTGCTAAAATTGACGCAAAAGACATTGCAATACAGTTCACTTTCGCAATACAGCTCTCTGAATGCTTGTTGAGAGACAACCAACCAACTAACTCACTTGACTCTCTATTGGCCTTATATAGGAAAGCTTCCTTCGCGAATCTTCTAGCGATAGAAATTTGAAAAAATTTCCAGATCGCAGTCAAAAAGTCCTATACAGGTATGTGGGGAGTGAAAATGTCGCCAAGTTTGGCGACATTTGGTGATTTTTTGTCAAATTTGGCGACTAAAATTGTTGCCAAAACCGTCGCCAACTTGGTGAGATTGCCATTAACCATAATGTTAAATGTCCTTCTCCTTGAAAAACTCGTTTTCCAGCATTATCCCCGTAAAACTTGTTCTCAAGCATTAAGAGACGCATTGCAGGAAAGCTTAGTGAAGACAAACTCTTGCACTGCCTTATGCAAAATGTACATAAATTTTCCTTTTTACATAATTAATACTGCGAAATATTTACAAGTATACAGAAATTCGTAACAATACATTAATTTTCTAAATATTATGTACACATATTGAGAATAAAATATTTGACTAAACTTATAGAATAATGACATACTGTTTACACATCTTGTAGCTTTCTGGCTAGTTTAGATGTTCATATGGCAAGTATTTTGTCAATTAATTTAATAACTATATTTCATGATAATAAAATATTCAAGCAATATTTTTCTGAAAATTTTATGATTTTTCAGCAAAATTGCATTAAAACTCCATCTTTGGAATTTCTTGGACTTTGGAAAGTATTACCTCCATCTTTGGAAGTAGGAAACTAATTTTTAATTATTAGAAGTGTGTAAAACTTTCAATCGTTTAGTGTCATTCTTCTAATTTTTCGTCTAATAAACTCGCCTCATTAGCAAGCAGTAATAAATCTTTACATTAACTTTGATTTTGTGTGTGTGTGACTGGGCGTGTCGATGGAGGGCGAATCTGCAACCCACTTGCCGTAATCTAATCGATCTGAAACTTAGCAGATAGATGACAATGCATTCTATCAAATTTTGGGCTGCAACTCTCACTAAAAGGTCGCTTTTATACACGCTTCTATAATTGCATCAAAATACTAATAAATCCTATTTAACCAATCATTTGTTGGAACTCTTTCCTATTGCCAAAATTATTTTAATCAAAATAAATTAAAGATAATTGAACGTGAATGCATTAATTCATTATGGAGTGAAGTCCACTCAATTTTGCATTGCGTAACAACTCTATAAGTGAAATAATTTTAATCGATCATTGCAGTAATTTTTCTGTTGCCAAATTTTTTTTAATCAAAATAAAAGATATGAAAAATAAATAGAATAGCCTTACGTCAGACTTATCAGCTTTCGTAGATCGTTCACTCGTTGTAAATGACAATGTATTCAATCAAGTTTTTTTTTCTTTTCTTTTTTTGAGAATAAAGAAGTTAGTAAACAGTTTGGAATGGATCTTTTGTTCTTAGTGGTCAAACACTATGAAAACGATCTAACTTCAAGAAGTTGCCATTGCACATAAAAATTGGCAATGCATGTAAAGGATTTAAAAACTTTGTTTTTATGGGTTATATTATTATGTCCATAAAGCATTTATGTAACTTGAAATCTTCATTTTAGCCATTGCTATAAGTGACAGTACTGTTTGTTGCCTTCTTCTCTGAAATAAAATTAAATGCTTCATTATTTCTAATCAAATTTAATTTTGCTTATTTTTTTTTTTTTTTTAATCACTGTTTGAAGTGTTTTAAATTGAAATTTTTAATTAGAGAAAAGATTTTAAAATATATTGTATATTTAGCCTTGGTGGGAATTTATTGTACATTGTGTGTATTGACCAAGTAGATGGAAAATACAACTAAAGTATTTTTTTATTACAAAAACATTAATAACAACTCTATTGACTTATAGTCTACACTTTGATGTACAGTGTTTTATGAAAATGCATTACAAATCTAGACTAAATATTATACAGAGCACAACTTAAAAGTCAATGAATTGTTTAGAGTCTCCATTCTCTTTTTAGTAATATCTTTTATGATCTATCAAACCTTAGGATATTGGATGCAAAAAATGGGTTTAGTGTATAAAAGAAACATGATAAATTTCTGTTCACTCTAAAAAGACCCCATCCACAGACCCCATTTCAAGATTAACACTTAAGTCTTATTATTAATTTTTGGAGATTCAACTAATTTGGAGATTCAACTAATTTGGAGATTCAACTTAAAGTCCTTATTATTCATCTTTGGTCCTTAATATTTGATTGCAAAGTTTATGAAATGGAAATATCATCAAAAGCCATCAGCTTCTCATGTGAATGAGGGGTTCACAAGAAGTATTTTTAATGAATACCAGTATTTGAATCTACTTAATATTTTTGTTATTAGGAAAGTCAAATAACTGTCACTGACGAGTGAGACTTGCTAATATTGTACACTCCACAGTCTGAAGCAATCAATCTATAAGGTTTTAGTAACTTAAATTTTTGTACACTTTTCTTTGCATTTGTGCGTGATTTGCATGTTAAGTTTTTTGAATCCTTTTCAGCCAGTACGCTGTGTCAACCAGATAGAAGACCTGTGCAAGGAGGTCGAAAAGACAATCAACCGGACTGTCCAGAACACGCTCAACACCCTTGAAACTGATTGCAAGAGAATTGAGGATGCCATCATTCACAAGATCAACGTCAACCAGTAAGTAAGAAATGGCTGCTACTGCAAATTATACAAAGTTAGAGTTAAAGTTTGATGTTTTTTCTTGCAATAGAAATCATATTTTTTTTTTGTGACTCGGATATATAAACTGTAAAAATTAAGTGTTATTATCTATTACTTATTCCAAATCAAATTATTTTCTGTTAGGCAACGCACAGAAGTTTTATAGTAAGTTCTAAACTTACAGTTTTGTGCGGTTTCCTGATTACATCCCGCGATAATTTTTCCCGGTGTCTTCCCATAGTTTTATGACTTATACACAGGGATGAGAATCTTCGGCGTTTCCGCGATTTTCCGCGTTTTGTGTTTTTTTTTTCAAGTTTTACTCCACTTTTTAGTAATTCAGTAATTTCCGCGTTTTTCTAGCGTAATTTTGGTCATTTTGAAAAATATGACGTATTTACTTGTGCAAATTAAAGTTTGTTTAATGTTTTATTTGTCAATGCCTTTTTCTTGTTTTTTTTTTTTCTATCTGTTATTTGCTGAACATTCTGTACTTTGGTTACAAATATCCTTTTATATTTTGATATGTGACTTTTATAAAGTGGTACATAATTTTATTTCAACTATATCGATTTGGTTGAATGGAAATGACAGGGGTTTCAGACCTGCTCCAATTGTGCCCAACTGCGTCAAATACAAAAATCTGCTCCAAGCTGTTCCAAATGCTTTATTTTAGCCATAATTGCGCCAAAACGCATTTTTTTTTTTAAATTTTTTTTTTTGCGGTCCGAAATTTAATATTGTTCGTTGCTGTAATATCGCTATTGTTGAGAAATATTCCTGTATATTCGGCGCTAACGCTGATATTTACGATGGTGGGGTGTTTGTTTTTTCCGAGTGCTATGATGATTTGCGACGCTAATGCTGACATTATTATCAAGTTTTACGTTGTTATGACGGTCATTCTCGTCGATTCTTTCATCGATATAATAGCTCTGTAGTATTCAGTACTTCTCCAGTTAATTCGATGCTATTGCTGATACTTTCGTTGGTATGGTGGTAATTATTGCCGAGTGCTATGATATTGCAATATCCGAAATTCGCCCTGATACTACTGAGAAAATGTCGATGTTACTGCGATGATATGCAGATATATTGCAAATTATTGTGATGGTCATTTTTTTCGAGTCTTTCACCAATTTAACGCTGTTGTTGAGAATTGCTCCGGTTTATTCAGCGCTATTGCTGATATATTCGTTGATGTGACGGTCATTTTCGAAAAGTGATGCGCTTTTGTTAACATCCGATATTTCCGAATCATGCACAAATATTACCTAGAAAATGTCAATATTACCGACATTTGTGCCGATATGTACGTTTTAGCGATGGTCATTTCTGCTGAATCTTCAACTTACGTAATATCCTTTGTCTAGATTTTCGACGGTATTATAAACGCTTTTGCTAATATTTACGCAAGTGTGGTAGTCATTTTAGCTGAAGTTTACACTGTTGTAATTAGCAGCTATTGTCGAGATTTGTGACGCTGTTTGGTGACTTAAAAAAATACGATATTACTGGAATTTTGCGCCGATATTACCGAGATTGCAATGGTATGGTGGGTGTTATCCACAATATTTGCGTAGGTGTTATATTTGTTTTCGCTGAGGTCTATGGTAATGTAATAGCAGACATTGCCGAGATTTGCGACGCTGTTTGGTGACTTATAAAAAATACAATATTACTGGGATTTTGCGCGGATATTATCGAGATAGCGAAGGTATGGTGGGGGCTATCCCGATATTTACGTTGGTGTTATATTCGCTTTCGCCAAGGCCTATGGTAATGTAATAGCAGCTATTGCCGAGATTTGCGACGCCGATTTAGTGATATTCGTCTCTTTTAATTCTGATTCAAAAAAAAAAATTCTTAGTGCAAAATTTATTTTTCTGCTACACATTTTTTTTCCCAGTACAAAAGTTTCTTTTACATGCTACAAAGGCATTTTTCCTGCTACTAAACTTAATTTTATCTGCTCCGAAAGACATTTTTCCTGCTCTAAATCTTTCTGAGTGAGTGGGAGCCCTGAAATGATCATTGGGTAATTAGGAATATGTATGAGATCTTTGTATACACACATTTTTTAAAATTATATGTAGCACTTTATATATTAGTTTTATAATGATTTAATTTGCAGTTTGTATGTATTATCATGACAGTTCCTTCATAAAAATTTTGTACCTAGACATCCTCAGCAACTTGCATCATGCCCGTTCACAAGGAGTGTTGGGATTTACTATTGCAAAATCCGGTGTCGCGTGTATTTAGTTTTTTAAATTTTGGATTTCCTCTTTTTTGAAATTTTGCATTCTCATCCCTGTATACACTAATTGGATCAGATCACTTCTTTCACTTTGAAAGATTGTGACTTGATTAAAGTTGATCCAAGTTGTTGGTTTGGATATTGAAACTGATATGGTAGAGTGATCTAATTATGTTGATCGAGCACTAATTGCTCTTATCCTCAAGTTTGATCTCTCCACGAATGACCGTTCTTCATTCAGGTTTGTTAAAAGTGGCTCGATTAATTTTTTGTGCGACTTATGTAAATAAATTTTAATAGTTTTTCTATTGTACTGTCTCCAAGTCCTTTTCTCAAGAGTTGTAATTTTAATCTGCATAAATTTTTGGTTAGGTGAAGACTCAACTAACCACAAGATTTTCAAATCAAAATTGATATAACAGAGTGGCCACAGAACTTGGAAATCAGGAAAATGTTTGAGTTTCTGATTCTGGGAAATGTCGGGGAATTTTTTTAAATTTTTACGATAGTCGAGGAAATTTTCTCTTGTTGTTCAAGGCATGATATCCTGTTCATCAGTATTTTTGGCACCACTTACTCGGAGATTTGTGATGGTAATTGTTGGATGTTTTATGTTACTGAATAATTTAAACTTTTTACTATAGCCAAAATTACTTTAAAAAAGTTGTATATTATCTCTTTAGCGTACATGTTCTATTTGATCAGAGTGTCTATACATATGGAAAAATTGGGGAGATTTAAAAACAGTAACATAAAAAAAGGGAATGTTGTAGAAATTTTATCAGAGAACTTTTTTTCTTGAATTTTGTGCCTACCTTGCATAAGATCAGCATTTATTTCAATTTTTACAATCTTATTCTCTAATTATGAAGTCTTACAAATCCTGAATCATGCAAAAACTCAATCCAGAAAGCAATTTTTATTTCTTTGCTTTTTAACCACTCTTGAAGTATACATAGCTGGATTTGTAAAAAATATTATTTTTTTTCTTGCCTATATCACTTGTATTTGCTGGAAATATTATTTTTTCTTTCATGCTAAATCATTTAAAGAGAACCTAACTGGTTTTGTTAGTGGATTGGTCATAATGGATTTAAGTCCTAACTTAGTACATTTAATGAGACTTTTCAGCAATTTTGTATTGACTGTTACTCTGTTTGCTGAGTTTCTACATATTCTCCCATTCGGGATACAAGTACAGGCAATCATCCTTTGATAAAATCCCCAGAATACGTTACCCCTTAAAGGTCAAATAGTAGTCCAGACACTGATAGTATTGTACCAGTGCCTGGACTATTGATCAATATTTTGCCTTGTATGCCTACATTTTGCTTCTTTGCTAAGAAATATTCGATAACTTGTCCAGTCCAAATTGGAAAATATAAGATTACCATGGACATTCACAACCAAAGAAACAACCAAGAAAATGAAAATAAACCCAAAAAGTTGAATATTATTACCATTCTAGCTAAATTACAGATAAAATTGCATTTTTTTTTTATCTAGCATTTATCTACTACCAAAACTGTGTAAATTTTGTGTAAAATCTAATAACTGTGTAAATTCAGCTTCAACTATTTTCTATCCTGTTACTTGTTCACTACATTTGAGATTTCTTTTAGGAAGAACCAGTCTGAGAACCTGAAGTCAAGTGGGAAGGGTTTGTTATTCCTACTAAGTGCCGTCTTCCTCTTTGCATCCTACCTACTGGGCATTCTTTTCTCCAGCACGTCAAGAGCTACCATTGCTGGTGTCATTGGAGAGACGCTGGCTGATGTTATCTCACTGTACCTTGTAAGTAGAGGGCTTTTTTCCTTCCCATCCATTTATAGTTCAGACATTTTTGGCATATGTTTCATTATTTGTATCAGAAAACTTATTTTAGACTGACCCTGAAACTATTTTCAGCATACAATGAGGTGTCAGTTGATATAGTAGCCTAATAAAGTAAAAAAAAGTATGTTTGATAAATGCATAGGTCATAGGTATGAGCAGTGTTTGTGAGTTAAATATTTCCAAAGGGTATTTTCACCCCTCTCTGAATTTTAGAGGGTATTTTTAAAATCCAAAAAGTGTTTTTTAAATTAAATTTTTTTTAAACCAAAGCAAACTAAGTTTTTTGACAAAACTAATAAATAACAATGATGCACGATCGCAATTTCGCGTGTCAGAACAGAAATATGCCTTTTAAATACTTACTAAAAACACTTGATGGTTATAAACCTTTAACTCTTAACACTATACCGTTCGGTGACACCACGTTGGTGTTTTGTGAAACTATCGGACAAATGCAAGCAACACCTCGAAAACTATCACGCAAATGACGCAGAAGTAAAACTTGACAATTTACGATAACCTGAAAATCTCGTTGAAATGCCGGCATAGGTGATCTGAACTTCTGAATCAGTCCAACAAGCACCAAAAGAAAAAAAGAATCACGATTAAACATGTGGACAGCTAGGATAATATCTGATTTCATAAAATGGAGGATTATTTTTTTTTTAATTTACCCATGATGTGCCGATGCGAGGATTTACACATGAAGTTAATTCTATGAGGAAAAATTGATTTTCAATATGTGTTCATGCAAATTTCACGCATTTTGGCACACTTGGGGTATGAGGCAGGAACAATTAACTATAATTGTTAAGTATACTAATAATAAATCTAAATAAATTGGAAGTGGTTCCTTGGGCATTATCTCTCAGGCAAGATTTATCTCTCGGGGTGTCTGCACATCTGGAAAATTCAAGAAAAAAAATGCTGTAAAATCAGGGAATCTATCTGTAAGGTTTCTGAATTAATAATGCAGTTGCATTTGTTTATTACACTAGATTCCAGCCACAGGATAACAAACGGCTTTTATAATTTTGTAAACGTTGTTGCACGAGAGAGTATTTTAATTTAAAAAAAAAGCAATGAAATGTATTTGGATTGTATCGTTTTCAGTTTTCGAAAAATAAAGTAAAGTGGCGGTTCATTGAGAACTGGATGTGGTTTCTTGAATTTTATTTTTCTAACATAAGCAAAAGGCAACGACTCACATTTGTGCGGGAAAAATAAAATTCAAGAAACCACATCCAGTTCTCAACGAACTGCCACTTTACTTTATTTTTCGAAAACTGAAAACGATACAATCCAAATACATTTCATTGCTTTTTTTTTTTAATTAAAATACTCTCTCGTGCAACAACGTTTACAAAATTATAAAAGCCGTTTGTTATCCCGTGGCTGGAATCTAGCGTAATAAACAAATGCAACCGCATTATTAATTCAGAAACCTTACACTATCTATATTAAAAAAAAAGTTAGGAATGAAATTTTGTGTCTCGTGTATCTCAATTTCTGGTGCAAGGAGAACCGTGAAATTTGAAACGTAAGTAGTTTTTGTACTCATTTAGTTTCAAAAGAAAAAATTTTGCTGAATTGTTAATTAGTTTTTTTTTTAATTAAATTTTAAAATTTGGCCGTAATGGTAATCCAATGGGACAAATTTCTCCTACTCTTCTCTCGCAATAACTACTCAAAATATTTACTTTTTCGATTGAAAAAAATATGGTTCGAATCTTTGAAATGTCCTCTAGGCGATGGAATTAAAAATTTCGTTAAATGATAATTTAACTGATGTTAAATGATATTCGGGGGTTAGCGAGCAGGGGGCGGAGCCCCCTAGTTTTTTGAAAATCTATCAGGGAAATAATGGAATTATCAAGGAATTTTTTTCCTGGATTTTGTGGCCACCCTGCACTGATATCAAGTTCAAGAGTTTTAAAATTCATTTAGTTATTATACACCCATTCAACGGTAATATGAAAAAATCCAAACGTCCTTTGAAGTGCTATGCTCGAGCACTAACTAACTATAACACCACATTCAAATTCTTTGCTTAACTTTTTACATAATGGTTAGAATGGTTGAAAAGAGAATGTAAGGATTTCATGTTTTTGTTACCTATAAAGTCTGTACTTTTGAATATTGTTGTTTAAAATTCTCTTAACAAATCGAGGAAATTTAGGCTTACCTTCTTTAAATCTGTAAACTGCTTTATCATAACCTGTTATTTCGTAATCAACTGAACCATCGATCAAAGAGCTTATTTTCAATAGATTTGTTTGTTCTAGGTTTTGATTTGTGATAAAGACATTAATGTTTCTCTTTACATTTTTCTATTTAGAGGGGCTTTGGATATGTGTGGAATTCTGTGTCGGATGATGATCACCTAACCATAACAATATTTGTTGTTGTTCTTGTTACAGCACTTCTCGTTTTGGCTCGTTGGTACATCAGGTAAAGATTTTTAATTCTAAATTAAAGTATATTTTGTGTCGGTAGCACTAATATAGAGATGTTAGAGTTGCTCTTGTCTAGTTCTCCTATTTATCACTTTGTACCAAAACACCTATTTTAGCCATACTGCTCCAATATAATATGAAAGTAAACGCATTTTGAAAAAATCTCACCGATTTAACAGTATATAAGGAAAAGTTACAAATTGGTAGGTCTACTGACAATTTTTTTTAATACTTTGACTTTATCATTAGGAGAAATTTGATTACATTCCAAATTAGAAATGATGAATAAAAAGCTGTTTTGAAAAAATAATAAAGCAGTTCTGTAAATTAAATACTTAGTACCAAAATTGCCAATTATTGCTCGTAAAACTAATTAACTGAAAACATTGCATGCTCGTCCAAATTTTTCTTTTCTGAAATGGCTGCTTGCTGCTGTAATTTTACACATTTGTTTCTCCAAAGCACTCAAAGCAAGGCAGGATCCTTTCAAATAGTACACCTAAGAATCTATGCTTTGATAACTTATCTAAATTTATTCTTTCTGAATGTTAAGCCACAGATCAAGTTCTGCAAAAGTAATTATAACTTGTTTGAGGCATAATCTTACTTGACAGGAACGAAAATAAATATTTAAAGTAATTTCAATGTGCATTATTTCCTATTTTATGTTTAGCATTGCTTAATACTGAGACAGAAACGGATTAGAAATTAAATATATTAATATCCAACCTTTAAAAATAACTCGTAAAACTTTATAATTGAGATAAAGCATATTTATTTACATTAGTTATTAATTTGTATTTTTTTAAAAACGGAATAATTTAAATTACTTTTTTCTCGATATTTTTATAGTTTTCTGTAAGGGACTGGAAGAAATTTATAGAAAACACTTTATATTATACCATTTGTAGTGTACTATTCTTTGTGTATATATAGTTTGGTTAACATTTCAGAAATCAACTAAAATTATCACTTCAAAATGCAATTTATTTAAACTTATTTTCAGGCCTACACCCACCATTTCAAAGAAAGAGAAAAAGGCTTTGTTAGAGAGAAGAGATTATCTCCAAACTGTGGTAATAAATAGAAAAGTAAGTAAAAATGCAGACTTCAAAACTACTTATTGGCGAGATTTATATTGTCTTCATTTTCTAAACACAGATAAGTCACAATAAAAAGTGTTTGCTAATTTTAATGTTGCCATCTAAAAAACAGAGTTTCCGCACATATGGAAAGTCATGATTTTGAGCAAAAAAATTGTCATAAGTCATGGAAATACAGTAAATTCATGGATTTCTAAACATTTTAAGTAAAATCATGTAACTGTGACTTCATAAATGCCCTGATCGCTATTCAGCTCATCTAAAATTCATCTATGTTTTTATTTACGTTTTGACTGCAACAACGATCACAGTTAAAAACTGCTGTCAATGAAAACATTTCTGAACTCCAAATTTGTGACATCACTCGATTAAGGTCTCATAGGTGAAAAAAAATCTCAGATAATGAAAACTGAATTGAACAGTTTTGATAAGCTTGTGCTAAAAAAAAATTCCCCATCTTCTTTCTTTTGTTTTGCATTTTTGATATCAAAACATTTGATTTTTGATAATATAATTTGTTATTATTGACTTATTCTTTCTTCAAATATTTCTTTATTATTAAAGATTGATAACCTTTTTCTAACATTGAAATATCAAAGAATGGAAAATTACGTTTCCCTTTTTCTTCTGATTTGGAAGTTACTATTTTGGTAGAAACCCTGAAAATAGTTAAAGAATTGATTTATATTTTTGTCCATCTAAAATTTATTAATTTCACGTTTGGGAACATAAAAAAAAATATCAGGGAAATTGGCATCTCTTTAGAAATATTATTCTCTGAATATTTCATTTTATATCTGTTTATAATGCAATAATGAGAGAGTTTGTTTCATTTATAAGTTAAAGAAATTCAATAAACAAAAAATTGTATTTTAATAGCTTACGTTTGAATGATTGAAAGTATGGTCGACTCTGAATTGTAAGGGAAATATATATTGTTTATCTTCTGGACACCTATTGAACTGCATCTAAAAACTAGCTTTTTATTAGAGTAATCCTCTCATTTTACTTCAATTAAATAGGTGTTACCAAATTTATCTAGTTATATATAGTTATGACAAGTTTTCAAAATTGCATGACTTATTTTTGACTCAATGCAGTATAATAAATATATACATCAATCTACAAAGATATTATCTTTTATTAAACACAAGTTTTGAATTTTTCCATTCATATTTCTTAAATCAATAAACTATTGTGAAAGAACATACGTTTAAATTTTTATTACAGTACTTAAATTTTATAAAAAGAAAGTGACTTGTGTAAATGAAAGTAGAATTCACTGCATTTTTTTTTTTTTTTTTCAGAGGCAGCTGTATGATGATTACCTGAAACAGAGCGTTGCTGATCATGAGCTGTGATAATCATTATGAGTTTTTGTATACTGTATAATCTATTATTTATATTGCTATGCATTTTGATGAATTTTATTGCATTTCAAAGTACAAAATATAGTTTAGATCATTCCATTTAATTTTTATTAAATGTTTATTAACAATTTTGTATGAATGAGTACAAGCAGACAAAGGAAATTTGCAATGTATTATATTATCTCAAATGTTAACTTATATAAGTGCATTACATTTATACAAGTATTTAAAAATTATTTTTGTTTAACTTTATATGCTAAAAAAATATTCTATGAAACCTTTGGTCACACAGGCACTGGTCAACTTTGTGCAAAGGTTTTTGAAATGAGTTAATTTTTTTATGTATGTACATTACACTTTTTATGATACTTTCTAATACATAAAATTACTTTTACAATGAATGTGCTAGACTTTATTTTTTTTTTTACATAGGAAAGTATTTTTTGTATTGCAATGCATGCCCTTACAATTCATATGAAAAGAAATATGTTTGTCCAACCATTATAAAGTTTTATGAAGAAAATTAACAGAACTATTTCTCCTTTTAAAAAGTTATTTTTGCATGCTAATACAAAAATTATGAGTACCTCAAGCAATCATTGTTTAAACCTTTTCATTTAAATGCTTATATGAAGACTCTAATCAGATGTATATAATTAAATAGCTTTATGAATAAAAAAATTAACTGTCTTTCTTCCCTCATCATTGAGTACACTAAAATTTGGCATCTATAGTTTCATGTATACGAACCAACATTCTGCCACAATTAAACCTAAAATAAATAAAGTGAAAGTGTGACAGATATTCTGTTGTTGTATAATCACATGCTTCAATGTGAATGGATTTTAATGATTTTTTCTTTTTTAAAAATATCAATAGATGTAGTAGTGCTTTCTTAAGAAAATAATGCTAATACTTTAAACTTTATTGTCTATTTTAAAAATAAATGTTATTACATGAAATGTCCTTTTTCAAGGAAAATGTAGTTATTAAAATTATTTTAATTTAAGATTATTATATAATTACAAAAACAAGGAAAGCATTAAAATTTTAGATGTGTGTCATTGGGCTGGCTCTATCAAAATGTTGTGGACTATAAAAAAATCAAGGAACTAATTTAAAAATGAATAATTGAAATTTACTGCTAGTCAAATAAGATAATAATAATAAATAATAATAAAAAAAGCATGCATGATTTTCAGAAATTATAAACCGAATCTGAAGAACATAAATGATATCTACTGTATGCATCAGACAATTTGGCTTTTTTCTGCTTGCAAACAGAGTAGAATTTTAATATTTTGATGAATCTAGTAGGATTATTTTATGTAATACTGGCTGGTGGCAAAGTTATCGCCGCGTCTGTGGCTTATGAATGTGTATTTAACCTAGTTAAGATAATTATTTTTTAGTATAACTTTGTCACTAACTAGTATTGTATAAAAGAAAACCATAACTACTAGATTCATCATAATTTTAAAATTATCATTTGTTTACGAGTAGAAAAAAAAAGAATCAATGTTCCATATGTCAACCAGAGAATTTCCCATGTAAATTAAAAAAGAAGGAAAATCCAAGTTCTTTTTCTATTAACCATGTAAAACCCATATTTTTGTGCCTGCCAATTGAAATTTTTGGATCACTAAGCAAGCTATTACAAATTATTTACAACAATAGACACGAAATGGCACTATCATTTTATATTTGAAGGGAAGCTGACTGAAGTACCCACATATAAATCTAAAAACACAAATAGTCTATGAGTAAATGCAAGAATGAATGAATGCAGGTGCAAGATGATGAGAAGCTGCCTTCAGAATACTGTCTCTGCATTCTGATGCAATGCAGAATGCTTGTCCACGTAAGACTGTACTGCGTTCGGTACAATGGGCAGCTCTGGTAACTTGTAATCAGGAAACTCGGATGCGGTTACAGTTGACCCATTACCATTCATGATGATAACAGGCTTTGGCACCCATACCGACTGTGATTGGCTGCGCATGCGTGGCTGGATAGTGCTCTTCAGTCTCTGAAAGAAGAAATAAAAGAAGTTGGTCCAGGCTCCAGAACGAGTTAAGCGATGACTATTTATTGTCTATTCAGGCAAAGAAAACTAGGTAAAATAAAAATATTGCTGAATCTTGCATATTCTTATTGGCAATTAAAAAAGCAGAGTAGCTACAGAATCTGGAAATCAGGGAGTTTCCCAATACAGGGAAATGTCGGGAAATAATTTTAAATTTCATGAAAATCAGTTTAAATTTCTTTGTTCTGAAGGTACATTTCCCCGTTTATCCAGGTTTTGTTGCCATTTACCGAGAAAATTGTTGTGGTAATTGTTAGAAGTTTAATGTTACAGAATAATTTAAAATTTTTCATTACCACCAAACCTATTTTTAAAAAATTGGCATATTATCTCTTTAGCATACACTTTCTATTTGATCAGGTTGTCTACACATATGGAAATGTTGGGGCAATTCGAAAAAAAGTTCACTGTAAAATCACGGAATTTTTTAGAAACCTATGGGGGGGGGGGGGAATTTTTTTCTTGAATTTTGTGGCCACCCTGAACAAAAAATTATATTTCACACCTCATGGAGGAGTACTGATCTGATTTTACAATGCATAAGAATCAAAACCTCAAGAAATGAATTAGATCTTAAAATTATTTAATTTTTTTAAAGATTTTAAGTCAAAGTTCTAATGTCTTGTGTCTGGTATATTTCTTTTAATCAAGAGACAAACACTTATTTCTCTTAATGTCTTGGCTTTTTTCTTTAAAAAAATGCACTGGTGCAGGATCATTATAGTTATATATTTTTCACTTTTGCCAGTTTCAAGTTTGCTTAAAATACTTTATTTTGGGCCAAGTTATTAAATTACTTAATTCGAAAATTATTCTCTTTAAAATATATACTGTCATAGTTCCCACGGTCATTAAAAGTGCTTAATATTTTTGAACTTGTTTTCAAGGCCTTGAAAATGCTTTGAGGTCCTTTAAAGTCCTTAACTTTTGCGGAAGTTGTGTTCCCAACTGCAAAATTTATAAAAATATAACTCGGACTTGTTATTCCCGCATGGCCTCTACTTACCTGCACAGTATCGAAATTCTCCTACATATTTGTATTATGCATCCATCAACTTGTAAATTTTTTGGTAGACGAAACATTATAAAAAATTTATAGATAGACATGATGCCTGAAAACGAATTTTCAACGGACCTTAAAAACATTATTTATGTGCTTAAAAGTCGTTGATTTTTAATCTGCGATTTGAGTGGGAACCTTGATTGTAAGTCACAAATTGCTCTTGAAATACATTTTTTTTAACATAATTGCCTAATTTGTTGTTGGAACTTGAATAATTTGTGAAAATGTTCAATCGTTTGATGACCAAATCTTTTTGTAATTGAAAAATATTTTCATGATAATGAACTGTCAAGCTCATTTATATGTAGCAAAGAATAATCATTTTTTCAAATTTGCATTCACAAACCTGATTATTACCAACAAAAAAAAAAAAAAAAAAAAAAAAAAAAAACAATTGAAATTAATCTTTTTTTTTTTTTTTTGCTTGATAAATTTTTTATCAAAATAAATATCAAATGAGATCAAGCTAATTGAAGAACGAAGATTGGATGAAGAGATGGACTTAGTGAATTTTTGTAAACCTAGTTTTCATAATAGATGGAAGAAACATGTGTCAGGCTCTCCAAAATGCTAATTGTATATTTTTTATGAAACTTCAATAACTTGTAACCAAATGAGCCTAAGGGACAACTTACAGGAATGAAAAAACGTAATATTACTTCCACTGGACCATCTGAGTGTGTTACTTTTTATTATAGTACTATAAAAACGAAATTTTATTATTAATATGGTTATAAAAAAACGAAATTTCAAGGCATAATCTGTAACAAAACTAAAATTATCGAATTTAGATGGGCTCGTACAGAATTGGTTACGTCACCGACGAAAGGAGTGAAACCATAAAGTCTTTTTAAGGGAAAGCTTGGTACCGTAAAATTTGTAAAATATCGATTTTTAGTCTATTATTGTTGAATAAAATTTAAATACCCCCCTTTAAAATTATACCTCAACTAGAAGTATTTTGTAATTATTTTTTAGGACCAAATTGGTCACTATTAGTGTAAATAAAGTTTTCTTTAAAAGGCGTTTTTCACAAAACTACATTTTTTATTATTCATGTACCTTTTTCTCGGAAACTGCACAAACTGTCATCCTAAAAATTTTACCACCCATTCTTTTTATGTATTTGTATATACTGAAGTGAGATTTTGTTGGGTTCTTTTTTCAGCATTTTTTGTTTGGGCAAAAAAAAAAAAAAAAAAAAAAAAAAACTGTGATTTTTAGCAAAATTGCGTGACTCAAGATAATTCATTTAAAAAAAAAAAAGTAAATGAATTACAATTAAAATCTAACTTCAGTAGATTAACAAGTGTCTGCTAAATGCACTGAAAAAAATTAGGCTTCTATGTCAATTACTTTCCGAGAAAAAGGTATATGACGTATGCCAAATTAACGTTACTGGAATATATAGAGGGTACTAACACCATTTGTATTTTTAATATATAAAAGGGGTTGTTTTTTACGGATGAAACTTACGCTAGTGAGCCTTGCCTTTGGCGTCTTCCTGTAAGCTGCAATGGCGAGGAAGGGTATCCAACAAAGCGTGAGAGCAAATAGTATCCACCCCAGGACATGGGCCCACTGGGGATACGTGTACCCTTTTTTGATGAAGGTACCTCCTATTTTTGTGGCACTAAAGATGAGGGTGGCCTGCAATGCAGGAAAAATATATGACTCCAAAAGATTTTTGTAGTGATTCAGATTATAGAATGTATAAAAAATATTTTAAAAATGAGCTATGTACATTTTTTTAAATTTTTTTTATATTAAATTATTGTAAATTTATTGCAAAGTTCTATCTCCAACCAACATCAAAATCTCATAATTATCTCAAATTTTGTTGTTGTAACTACTATAGATGAATGTTTAATTGTACATTTAGATATTCAAAAATCCTTCATTATGTTTATATTGTTTAGCAAAAAGTTGGGAGCGGTCCTGCCAATATTATTGTAATTTTTTTATTTTTTTTTTATTTTTTAATCGCGACAATTGAATTGAAAATACAACTATTTTTATGTATTAAAGGTCGAATTGTTAGAATTAGGTACTAAAAACTCCTTGAAATTCCATGAAAAGCAATCCCAACTTAAAACTTTCCAAAGATAATTTTAAGTCCCTCTGGAATTCGGAAGAGAAAAAAGTAACTCGTTTTAAACCTAAGAAAATGTAAAAATATGTCTTTGTGATATATTTCAGGATTCAGAGCTTTTAAAAAGAAGTTCTTACTAAAATTGTGACAGGACTCAGAATAACCCATGAGAATTGATAAAAGTAAGAAGCCGTCTTTCCCGTCATCTGCTGAATGCAGGCTGATAAATTTCTGGCACCTAGAAACGTTAATCACACAAGAATATAATATTAAACACTTATAATAGCAATATAACATTTCCACATGATTTATTTCTTTAAAAAAAAAGGGCTGCGTCATTATTATTCCAAATACTTCGAAAATTGTAAGAACAAGTATGCCTGTTAATCAATGACGAAATGTAACAAAACTGTTTTTATAACAAGTTAAATATGTACTAAATGCCATAAGGCCTTTATTATAAGGGTCTTTTTACAATAGGAGATTTGATAAGTGGAACAATCTACCGGACCACATCGTAAATTGTAGCGGAGTCAACAATTTTAAAAGACAGTGTGATCTATACTGGGGGATTGTTTAGGAAAGTTAAATTGGACCAATCTTAATGGGCCTTATGTAATTGGTCACAATTTTTTGTACTTGTATAAAATCCTCGCCGAGGGCTACCGAATTTGCTCAGAATATTTTTTTTTGTCATAATCTACTTAATTAGAATTGAATTTTTTTGTAATGATCAATATTCTTTTCAGTACACTATATTAATCTCCTAAAATTTGATATACTTTAATAACTCATTAGATATAAAAAATAATAATACCTTGACATTAATTCAATCAAGACAATTAATGATTGAATTAATGGCAAATAATTCAATTGAATTGAAATAATTCAATCAAGTCTATAACAAAAATTATTATTACTATTTAAAATATATCAACAGTCGTCAATGGAAAGGGCTTATCAGCTATGTTGTGCCTATCTATAGTAATTGGTTTTCTAAAGCGGGCCCTGAATACCATAGTTATGTCAACTAGGGGGCTTCGCCCCCTGCTCGCTAACGCTCGCCAACCCCCAAACGCCTCGCTGCGCTCGGATTAATCAGCTTTGCCGCTCGAATTTGTGGTTAAAACATCTTGCTGTTCTCGAATAGGTTTGCCAGCCATAAAGAATGTAACCTAATTTTTATAAATTTAATGTAAGACCTAATAGAGAAAACACCCAAATTGCAAGTTTCATAATAGAAAGTTAAATATACTATCCGCCAACATTCTGACTTAAAACTTCATTAGCTATGCCCTTACATTGAAGTCCAAATATCTTTTATTTATTCTGATAAGTCGCCCCGTTAGAGAACGACGTCCAACGCGAGGCATTTTCTGGATAGAAATACTTCAAAATAATAATTACTCTAATATAAAAATGCTTCAGAAAAACAGAAAAAATCAACTTTGAAACGAAGAGTTTAAAAAGAGCTTTAAAATTAGCAACGGGCTTGTTGTTTACATACGCTTTAAAATTAGCAACGGTTGGTTGATTGGTTGAACCCCCGAGCAGCGGGTTTGTTGTTTACATACGTAAGGATGTTGCCATTCATATATTCAAAATCATTGAGGCTTTGTAGTAGCTTAATGATGAAAAATATTGAAATTTAACTAATTAATAAAGTGTTAATAAATTATTTTGGCACGTTTTGGCAAATCTACAGCTTATTTCCTTTAAAATGACACCTTGATCATTGAAATTGGTTGAGCAGTTTAGGCGGACGGACTAACCCCAAAAAACGTATTGCCTATTAAATATATAGATACTGTTGTATAAAGCAATTAGTCTAACCAGACCACATTATCTTGTGCTACATTCTTTGTTGAAGAAAACATATGACCACCTACAACTTTATAAAGAAGTTCGCTTATCTAAACATATGAACACAGCAATTTTTTTAAACTTTGCATAGGCAATAATGTTGTTACTATCCCAGAGAAAAAAAAAATGTTTCTAAAATCAAATATAAAACCACCTTTCCATCAAACGAAAAATGAATTAATTTGTCAAATTTTTAATTTAGGTATAAAATTGTTAAGTATATTTTATTTAGTTATAAAACTGTGAATTATGAAAAAGATAAAAAAAAAAAAAAAAACTTAACATCTGTTTTATTTCAAAACAAAATGTCTTTTATCTACTCTCATATATTTTATAATAAAATTACTACTCTACCTAGAGCAGACTATTTCAGTTTTAAAGAAGATAAATATTACAACAGTTGAGTCATCTCTTTTTCTGTGTACTTTATTACGTACTTTAAACTAAAAACATCACTGAAGAATGTAATGTTTTGTAAACGATGTTAACAAAAGACGTTTAACATTGTGCAAGAGATATTACAGATTAAAAAAAAAATCACCTAATCATTGCCTCGTGTTGGTTTAGAAAACCAATAAACAAGGAAAATCCTGTATAGGATTAAGATCGTATCTAAAACCTGATAAAGCATTAATGTTACTTCGACATCATCGAATAAATGTAGGTAGGTGAGTGTTGAAAGATTCCTTTTTGTAACATCTAAAACGGTACATATTATTGGAGAACAGAAATTCCTGTTCTTGTATAATAAAGCAAAACGCTAACGAAAAAGTATTGAAGCTTAATTAAGACCCTAGTCACTGATTTTTTTTACCAATGACGTATGTCTTAAAATTGCCGAAATCGGACACAAAAACATATAGGTTCTTCGTTTTAATCAACAGCAGACATATTTTTACTTTCAATTACCCATAAACGTTAACATAAGGTAATGAAAGTATTGCATTTGGTAAAAAAAAATCACTCCATGTTCAACTTTGGTATACGGGTTAGTGGAAGCCATGGGTCCTGACATTAAGATTTTCGTCAAATTTGCGCAAGTGCATAGAGTAATTGCTGTTGTAAAATTTATGTTTTTCAGCAATTGCTAAGAAACGACCCAAACGATTTTGTTCAAAATCGCTGTGATAATGCCTTTTCAGGTGCTCTAAACATCCCCACCTCCGAAATTCTCGTAGAAATGCGATAAAGGTATAAAGGAAAGGAAACACAATGTCTTTAACGATACTTTTTTTTCCTTTGAGCAACGACAACTTTTAGAGACTTTTATGTTCAGTTTCACTTACGAAAAAGGATAATGTAATATTTATCGAAAAACCACCATTTTTTTTTTTTTTTTTTTTTTTTTTTTTTTTTTTTTTTTTTTTTTTTTTTTTGGTCAATGTTATAATCAAAATATCGCCTACACGCATTTTTTTTTAAAAAAACTTTTTTTTTATTATTAAACATATGAAAACAAAAACAGTAAATTCCATCTAATTCATGGCAAATTTAAATGCTGTGACCAGTATTAAGTGAAATTGAAAGTTGTGCGGTGTTCCACCCCTCTAGATATCTCAGTCAAGTTCCACCCTGCTAAAGCGCATTTTACTCACGACAAAAGACACTTTGGCATTTTGTTTTCATGTCGCGTAAGCATAATTTATATCGCTGATAGTTTTTAATATTTGAGAATATTTTGAGAAGATTAAGTATAATGAAGATTTCAAATGAAATAAAAATAATAATTCTAGGGCTTCATACAAAAAAAAAATGCTAGAAAGGGACAGTTTCTGAAATCTATACACTACCTCCAATATTATGCTTTATAATAAGAATAGTATCTCACCATATATCCAACTCAAAGTGCAAATTTCAAACAGGGCCACGATGATAGTCGCTATCACCGCAATGTAATAATCTGTGAGTTGAAAGAAAAAAATACCAGCCTAATAGAGAGAAAACAGAAATCAGACGGAAAGTATCAATTGCATGATTACTCTTTTTCATAGGAAGAATAGTTGAAACATACAGAGCATAAACTTTAAAATTTTCAATTCTAACGATGAAACATGTGAAATAGTAACTAAAGTAAGGTGGGATAAACTACCTATGGCTGTAGACATATGGGCACGCCACAGTTTTTTTTTTTTTTTTTTTTTTTTTTTAAATGTGTATTGAAAAAGCCAGCTTAGCCACATACTGGCTAAGCTGGATATTTCCTCACATCAAAATAACAGTCGGATTGCTAGTGGCCCTCCAATAATAGATATGAAGCCTTATTCAAAAAGATAATTGTTTTTACTGCATACAATTTAAAATACTGCATTCAAGCTATTTTGGTAATCTTAATTATGTAGCTACAATCAAAATAACTCTTAGGTTGCTTTCACAACTACATTAAGTACATTTTTAATTAACTTTCCTTTATTTAGATTTAATAATTTATTTAATTTAAATTTGTTGGCTCAGTTGAATAAGTTAAAAGAGGATGTTCAATTTCTATGTGTTCAAATTTGAGTTGAGAAAATGGACAATTCCCGCATTTTTTTTTTTTTTTTTTTTCAATTCTAAATATTTCGACAAGGCCATTAACACAAAAATTTCAGCTTACTGCGCTTTTTAATTTTTTTTTTTTTTTTTTTTATAAAGCAAACTAAAATCGCTTCCGAAATCTAACAAGCGAGCAACTCGAATCAAATATGACGTCACAACATCTGAAACAACTTGGCTTGAAACGCAGCAGCGGAAACCAGTTTTGTAAGTTTCTCGCAAATCGCGCCAACCGGTATGGGATATGGCAATTGTTGACCAAACACCGATGCCAAACACACACCAAGTAATTGGCAGAAACCTCACGATAACCATAGAAACGGAAGGATCTCGTGATGTCACAACTATAGTATCGTTTTGATCGGACTGCGATCGAAAGGGGATTAGAGGCAATTTCTTTTCTTAATATATTGTTACGAATTTTTGTATATTTGTAAATATTTCGTAGTGCTAATTTTATAAATAGATAAATTTCTGTACATTTCGCATAAGGCAATGCAATGGTTTGTTTCCCTGCAATGAATCTCCCAACGCTTGATAACGGGTTTTACAGAGGTAACTCTGGGAAGCGAGTTTCAAGGGGTAGGGCATTCAACATTATGGTAATGGGAATCCCGCCAAATTGGCGAGATAGAGCCAAGTTGGCGACGGTTTTGGCGACATTTTCGGTACATGTATAGGTACATGTACATGGATAGGAATTTTCAGCTACAATCTGGAAAGTTCTCCAAATGTCTATCTCTGGAAAGTTCACGTATGTTCAGCCTCCCCTATATAAGCCCTGCCGTGAGTGGGGTTAGTTAGTTAGTTAGTTAGTTAGTTAGTTAGTTAGTTAGTTAGTTAGTTAGTTGTTGACTGATTTTGAGTCACGGAGCTAGTTGTTAGCTGAGTCCGATAGTAGACTGAAGTTAGTTGATTTTGAATCACTGAGTGAGTTGTCTCTCAACGTTCATTGTGAGAGCTGTATTCTTGACTTGAGTTAGTTCTTGGATTTTGAGTCATTGAATTAGTTGACTGGAGATACTGAGCGAACTGTATTGCATTGTCTTTTGCGGCGATTTAGCAGTTGTTGTCAAGTTTTTAACTGCTGTTTTGTGTTCTATTGAGGTGAAAAAAGCTGTATTGTGTCTACTAGAACGAGAAGTTCTGGAGCTGTAAAAGAACTGTGAAGAGTTATTTTTGGAATAAATTTCTGCAAGTTTTGATCTGCTTTGGCGTCAAATCTTTCGAACCCGTACAACGCAACAACTGGTGTCAGAAGTGGGATTTGATGCCGATTACCAGAGCAATGGCGGAACAAGAGGAAAAATTTCAACAGCTTTTTGCTTTCATGCAAGAAATGGAGAAGAAATTATCCAAAGGCCAAGAAGAGATGGAGAAGAAAATGTCCAAAGGCCAAGAAGAAATGATAAAAAGCCAACACGAGATGATAAAAAGTCAAGAAGAATGGCTGGAAGAAATGAAAGCTAGTCAAGAAGAATGGCTAGAAAAAATTAAAGCTAGTCAAGAAGAATGGCTGGAAGAAATGAAAGGAAGCCAAGAAGAGATGAAGAAAGAGATTTTGTCAAGCCAAGAAAAAATTAAGAAAGATATTTTCTCTGGTCAAGGGGAGATGAAGAAAGATATTTTCTCTGGTCAAGGTGAGATGAAGAAAGATATTTCCTCTGGCCAAGAAGAGATGAAGAAAGAGATTTTCTCTGATCAAGAAGAGATGAAGATAGAGATTTTCTCTGGTCAAAAACAGATGAAGAAAGAGATTTTCTCTGGTCACGAAGAGATGAAGAAAGTTACTTTCTCTGGCCAAGAGGAAATACAGAAGAAGAATGCTGCGATTTATGCCGGACAGGAGGATTTAAAGGAGTCTTCGAATGCGACACCAACTTGACAGGACATTTCCATCTGTAGTCCTACGACAAAGCAATATTGGGCCCTCTGGGACTCTGACCACATTCGAAACGACGTGTTCTACTGGAAGTTCGAATTTGATAATGAAAAGACATCCCGATGGCAGCTATTGCTTCCAAGATCCCGAGTCACAGACGTTCTTAAAGAACTACATAGCAGTCCGATTGGAGGCCACTATGGAATAATGAAGAGATTACAAAGAGTTCGAGAGCGGTACTACTGGAGAAAGGCGAGGGCTGACGTGGAGAAGTGGTGCCGATCAGCCTGGAAAGGACCGAAGAAACGGAGTCGAGGCAACGTAGCAACTCCTTTTGAACCGATTGCGTTTGACATCTTGAGACCACTACCACGATCTGCTGACGGCAACAGATACATCCTTGTTGTCATGGATTATTTTATGAAGTGGCCCGAAGCGTATCCTATCCCTGATCAAGAGGCTACCACCGTTGCAGAGGTAATGGTTCAGAGCTGGATTTCCAGATTTGGAGTGCCTCTTCAGTTACACTCTGATCAAGGAAGGAATTTTACCTCTGATGTAATGAAAGGAGTTTGTGATCTACTTGGAATTGACAAAACACAGACGACGCCTTTACACCCACAATCGGATGGCATGGTGGAGAGGTTTAACAGAACCATCCTCAATAACCTCTCACTGATGGTTTCGAGAAACCAATAGGACTGGGATCAGAAGTTACCTTTGTTTCTTCTGGCCTATCGCAGTGCTGTCCACGAGACTACCGGCTATTCCCCATCCCAGATGCTCTTCGGTCGTAACCTTCGTCTGCCGTGTGATCTGTTGTTTGGCCGCCCTCCGGATGCACCTTCATTGCCAGAGGAGTATGTCGAGGATCTTCAGGCACGGTTTGAAGATGTGCACAATTTTGCCCGAGAACGAATCAACTTTGCGACGGACAAGATGAAGACCAGATACGACACGAAGGCTACAGGACATCAATTCCAGGAAGGTGACAAGGTTTGGTTCTGGAACCCGAAACGACAAAAAGGACTCTCTCCCAAACTTCAGTCTCACTGGGATGGTCCTTACTCAGTCCTCAACCGGCTGAATAATGTCGTGGTCCGAATACGTAAGTCACCCAATTCTAAACCTAGAGTCGTACATTACGACAGGTTAGCCCCTTACTATGGCCATAGTTTGTAATCCCCATAGTTTGTAATTCCCCATAATGTATAAAGTGTATATAGTCATTAAGACCATGGTCACATGTGTATATAAGTTTTTAAGTTTATTGTTATTTAATTGTTTATTTAATTATTTATTTATTCAGTAATGTTTCGATCTTTAAATTAGTAAGTTTAGTAAGTTTTATAGTTTAGTTATGAACACAACGTGTTTGCTATTGCATTGAAAGTAAGCCTTCCTTTCCGGGAACTGTACTGCCCGGGACGTGCAGTCCTTGGGAGGGGGGCAATGTTACGAATTTTTGTATATTTGTAAATATTTCGTAGTGCTAATTTTGTAAATAGATAAATTTCTGTACATTTCGCATAAGGCAATGCAATGGTTTGTTTCCCTGCAATGAATCTCCCAACGCTTGATAACGGGTTTTACAGAGGTAACTCTGGGAAGCGAGTTTCAAGGGGCAGGGCATTCAACATTATGGTAATGGGAATCTCGACAAATTGGCGAGATAGAGCCAAGTTGGCGACGGTTTTGGCTACTAATTTTTGTCGCCAAATTTGGCGACATTTTCGGTACATGTATAGGTACATGTACATGGATAGGAATTTTCAGCTACTATCTGGAAAGTTCTCCAAATGTCTATCTCTGGAAAGTTCACGTATGTTCAGCCTCCCCTATATAAGCCCGGCCGTGAGTGGGGTTAGTTAGTTAGTTAGTTAGTTAGTTAGTTAGTTAGTTAGTTAGTTAGTTAGTTAGTTGTTGACTGATTTTGAGTCACGGAGCTAGTTGTTAGCTGAGTCCGATAGTAGACTGAAGTTAGTTGATTTTGAATCACTGAGTGAGTTGTCTCAACGTTCATTGTGAGAGCTGTATTCCTGACTTGAGTTAGTTCTTGGATTTTGAGTCACTGAATTAGTTGACTGGAGATACTGAGCGAACTGTATTGCATTGTCTTTTGCGGCGATTTAGCAGTTGTTGTCAAGTTTTTAACTGCTGTTTTGTGCTCTATTGAGGTGAAAAGAGCTGTATTGTGTCTACTAGAACGAGAAGTTCTGGAGCTGTAAAAGAACTGTGAAGAGTTATTTTTGGAATAAATTTCTGCAAGTTTTGATCTGCTTTGGCGTCAAATCTTTCGAACCCGTACAACGCAACAATATAAATAACTAATTTTTTTAAGAACTTTTGTTTGAATATTTGGAATCAGAAAAAAATTCTTCATCAACGCAAACTAATTTCACTCGTTTTTAAAGAATGCGGGAATTGTCCGTTGGGGGCTATGTATCTATAAGTTAACGTAAATTACTGTATTAATACATCTTGTATTTTCCCCATTTGTATATTTCTTCTTATTACAGGTACACATAATAATAGAAAATAATTATAAATTATTGAATAATTCGCTTTTTATTAAAAGGTCAATAAAAATTGTTCGGGTTGCTCTCTCAGTCTATTGTTTCAATATACTTCAAGGTACAACTACAGTAAAAATATTAAATTATTTAGATTTTAAACATGAAATGAACAAAAAAACAAAAATATTGTTACATAACAAAAGAACATCCCAGATACTATGTAACTTCATATAAATTCTTAAACAAGTGATTATTTTCAAGAAGCTTTATATATCAATTTAACGGGTGAAATCTACCGAGGACGTTTACATATTACAATAGTACAAAAAAAAGGTACAGTATAGCAGCAAAAAATGTCCAATTGAGACGTAAAATTGGCGTACATCAGTTAACCTGCGTAACTTTATAGTTGAGTATTTAGTAGTGAATTTAGTTTTGCATTTGAATTACTCGATTGTAACTAATTTTAGAAATACGCTGCTGAATTTTTTGGAACCTGTCTTAATGAACGTCTCTAATTTTAACAAAAATAATAGACACAGCGTTGTAAGGATTATTATTGCATTGAAAGATAACAATTGTGAAGCGTTTGTGACCAATCACATATTTAATGAAATCGAATTTTCACAATAGGTATAATTCAATCACAATGAGTGTTTCATTTATTCTCCCGCAAAAGAATTGACTGTGACATCGGTCATTACACATAATCTCCTTATGTATAAAACATCTTTTGGAGTTAACTTTGGAAAATGGCATCCAAATCCAAAAGTTATTTCAACATTTTATAAATTTTTCGCAACTATATATAATTTTTTTTGCCTCAAATAAGTTTTTAAATGTCTCAAATTCTGAAGTCTGTACTTTACAGAATTTGAGATATTATATAGTTACATAATATAGTTTGAAGTACTAAATACTTCAAATTATATTATTTACGTGAAGTATTAGCGCAAACGTATGCAATTTGTTTTCCGTGCATGCAAACTCTCCACGCAGTGAAACTGGATGTACAGAGAGTGTTTTGTAGGGAAAACATGATGACTTGTATTACATGAAGGTTTGGCGGTCTCGGGTACAAATAACAGATAAAGCTTCTATGTACGGGAGTACTCTTTTGCACAGCGGTAAAGAATCTGACTGGAAAAGAAAAGGTTGCACGATCGATCCCCGGCACCCGCAAATAAAAAAGCCCTTCGCTTTAAAGGAATAAATTTTTAGGTGGTTTTAGTGTCAAACTAGTAGGTTAGATATACTGTTTGTTTTTCCTTCACATTTTCATTTATACTTCAAAGTATTTATATGCACAATAATGTTTACATTAAAAACAACTAACTTATTCATGTAAACATTATTGTGCATGTGCATATAAATACTTTGCAAACAAACTTTCCACGAGGTGAAAGTAGATGTACAGAGAGTATGGTTAAATAAGAGTAGGGGAAGTATGCCTTAAATAAAATGTACAAATAAATAACGTTTTAGATGAATTTTTAGAGTCAAGCTAGAAGGCTATAACTATTACTTCTTTTTCTCCTGCACACTCTCATCTTTGTACACTAATGTATGCGTATACACATGCACGTTAATTTTGTGTGAATATACAACTCGATTTCCGTGTATACTAACTCCACACAGTGAAACTGGATGTACAGAGAATATTTCTCAGGAAAATATGCTAGCACGGGGGAGATCGCACCCTTTGTCCCCGTGTAGTGGCACAGAATGAATTTTCGTAACTCAGAAGTTTGCAATTGTAAGAAATCTCCATTCAAATGTCCTTTTCTTTGATTTCTCATAGCATAGAAACAATTGATGATAAATGTAGTTTCAATCAAAACCGCAACATCCACTAATTAGTCTGAGTAGTCAAACTGATGTCTACACGTATAAATTTATGCGCCCCTTACCTGCGTTAGGTATGGAATGGAGGCGAAGAAGCAGAATCCACAAATAACCGCCAGGAACATGGAATGGCCTTGAAACCTCTGCTTGATGTAGTAAGTGTATGCTTCTTTGAGGGCTGAAATCAGCGTCGCCATCAGTTTGATCTGGAGTAGATAAAGGCAAAGACTCAGTCCCAGAAGATTCAACTGCATCGTGTATACTGCAACCATAACACACAGCACAACCAAGATCATAATAATAAAAATAAAAAAAAAAACTAGATTCAAAACAAATTACGGCTAATTAACAAAATTATGCGAGACAATTTTCTTGTGCAGTCCAATCCGAAACTGAACGATTTGAACGTGTTAAGGTTTTTGTAAAATATGCTCTGCTGCATATTCCTTGTAACATCAACTGTGACCTGATGGAAAGTATAACCAGCGTTCGCCACTAACTTTTAAAGACGGGCCGCATGACTTATGTTGGAACTTTCTGCGGGCCGCAGATTTATATCGAATACACCAATAAATATATATTGCTTTACTAATTAGGTTCAATGTTAGAAATGTGATAATTACTACAGATTCAACAATATAAAACAATTTTGACTGAAACAATAATTTAACCTTTTTGTATTAATAAAATAACAATTGATGCTTGATTCTTGTTTCAAATAATTAAAAAAATAATTTTCTTAACATCGTAAATCAAAGTCATAAAAGAAGTTAATCTTTAGTGATAATATTACAATGTGATTTGACATAAACTCACTATCAATAAAGATATTTAAACCATACCTCCTAAATCTTCCATTTTAGTCGATGTTAATTGCGAAACGGCCGGTCCGCTTTTCACTATCTACTTTGCGTTTAAAACTAGTCTTCAACGCCATTATTGCACTGGAGTATTAGAGATCGCGATACTTCTTTTCACATCAAAACACAAGAGGCCAGTATGCATTAAAACACCCTGCTCAGAAAAGCAGAAATCGAATTGTGCCATTCACGAATCGAGGGGGTAGGGTATCGAAAGTGCAAAACTAAGCAATGCGTCATTGATAATAATTCAAACTATTGCTTTTTTTATTTTTACAGGCAGTCGCAGAAAAAAAGAAGGAAAAAAAGATTTTTCAGACTTACAGACGCGAGCCACTTAATGGAAAACGCGGTTTTTGGTAGTAAACACATACTATTGTAGACAAATTAAAATTATTTCCGCAAAATTTGATTTTTGTTCTTCTGTACTGCCGGCGGGCCGAAGAAAAAGCTGTCGCGGGCCGGATCCGGCCCGCGGGCAGCCTAGTGGCTATGACACTGGTTTAAACCATTGTAATTTAATTTACTACTTAAAAGCGTTTAAAGCAGCGTTCGTCACTAACTTTTACGGGAGGGCCGTATGATTTATGTTGGAGATTTCCACGGGCCGAATACACCAAAATATATATTTTTTAATTATTATCAATTTAACAAAATATAGCATTTTTAAAAACTGAATTTTTTTTTTATCTTAATAAAATTACAATTGATATTTTATTCTTTTTTTCTTTTTTTTTCTCCTTCAAATAATTAAAAAAAAAATAGTTTTCATTATTAGTAAATCAAAGTCTAAAAAATAAGTAAATCTTTTATTTCAATGTAACAATGCGACTTTACCTAACCATAAAAGTATTTAAACTGAACTTCCAAATTACTGCGTTTTAGTCAGTATCAATTGTGAGACGATGGCGGTCAAAAGCGTTCAGTTTATTTTACGATACAGTTGATGTCTTTCGGAGTATTTGTTGCTGTCAATTTTAATGAAATGTCCAAACAAGAGTCATTTAAGTTATTCCTGTATTTATTCTTGATGAAAACCACCCTGCTGAAAGCTTCTTCATATAGTTTCTTCAGAAACGATGTAGAGAACTCTTTTCTATATAGTTAACACATATTATTTTGGATAAATTTCAATTATGTATTAAAAAAATTCATGCCATGAAGTTTGATTTCTTATCTTCTGTGGTGCTGACGGGCCGTAGAAAAATCAGTCGCGGGCCAAATTCGGCCAGTGGGCCGCCAAGTGGCTAACGATGGTTTAAAGGAACATTTGTTGTAAAGAACGAGTGTAGATTTGTAGTTGGCGTGTAGTATCGCTCGATATCGGCATATCCCGATGAGGAACCTTGAAAACCGACCGTTGTTACAGATATTGGCAAATCTCGCCCAATGCTGGAAAGTTTTGGAACGTTGGTGCACAGTTTTAAAATTGAAATATTTTATTTATAAGAAAGGGCGGAAGGCAAAAAGTATGCTTTGTGATGTTTCCGACATGTTTATTTTAAAACAATCGGGTATTTTGGAACAATGATTTAGTTTCGGCCAGAATTGACTCATCTTCCAGAACCCGCGTTTCCGACATCGGCTAATACTGCTGTACTAACTAGGTGTTTAAATCGAACATTGTTACAGAACATTTTAGATTTTATTGCATAGTTTAAATGTAAAAATAACAAACAAATATGCTAGGAATATTTTCAAATATCAAGCTATCTAATAACAAAATGAGGATATTGCTGAGATATGGGAGGGGGAGGAACATTAAAAAAAACTAAAATAGACCACAGAATAGAAGTGAACACGATTGACACTCTTAAAAAATCCTATAAAAAATATATATATAAAAAAAAAAAATCTTACCTAATATTTAATCTCAAGAAAGCTAAGAATTGAGAAGAAAGTTTATTGTAAGTACACATTTTAACTTCATGAAAATCTTTAATACATTGATATATTTTTTATTTTAAATAAAATGAACTTTTTTACTTTTACAATAAAATAATTATACTTTTAAACTTATTTGGCACCTTGACCTTACATTAATTAAAGAATAAGAATTTCAAATCTCTCGTTTATAATGATTCCATTAACTATGATTGCTTACTGGTAATTGATGAGTTTATTAAATATTGTCTTTCGTAACCATCATTGTAGGGTGAAGATAATTTAAGATTGATGTGATGCAGATCTTTAATACACAGGGTATCATCTTAGAAGTTAAATAAAGCAAGAAGTTAAAAGCTTAAAGAGGTTGCATGAATATTCAAAAGGTTATTACTCAGAATATTTAAGAGGCACATCATGTAGAATGGGCAATTTAATTTTCCACAGTGTACGCTAAGAATTCTTGTAAAGTTGTGGACATTGTGAAAACCCAAAAATCCTGAACTAATTAAGTTGTCAATACTGCTAATAACAAATGCTAAGGTTTATAATTTGGGGGAAATAACTAAACTCCCATTTGGGAAAGAAAGAAAAAAAAAAAAAAACTTAAGTTCCCAACAAAAACATTTTAGAGAGAAAGTTCTGCTATTCAACTGATATTGATGCATGTTGATGAAGAGCAAGAAAATATATTGTACAGAAGTTATGTCCTACCTCAGAATCCAATCCGAAGAAGAGTACCATGAGGAAGAAGAGGAATCCCCAGCAAGAAGGAAGTGGCATGGAGCCGATAACCACTGAATAAATCACGTACACGTTTCCAGGATCTAAACAAACATACTTACACTTCAGTACAGAAGGACTTAACTTTTAAAAATTGATAATGAAGTTAAGTCTCTCACTTGCAATGGAGATCTTTATTTTATATTTTTATTTGTTTATTTACGGAATTATTATAACTTGAACCTCATATGTAGGGTAGGTCAAAGATTCTTGACGCTTCAAACTATTAATTAAATAGTTAATTTGGAGCGTTAAATAATATGAATGGGTGATTGCTGTAAAATATTTTAATTATTTTTAATGTGGATAAAAGTGTTTAAATGATGGGTTTGTTTTTAATTTTTTATAGTTAAGTATGGATATAGTGGATGTTTTTATTGAACTATGTTTTCTTTAAATGATGCTGAAACTGGTTGTAACTGAGCTTTTCTCTCTTCTTTTTATGACTTTACAGTACTGCTCTATATATGAAAGAAAAGTTTGCCATAAATAAAATGCATGTTACCTGAAATTGCAATCTATACCGTCATGTTAAGCGCAAAGGTCTATCTAAATATTCTGGCCAAATTGATTTATTAATACCAGGTTCTCTGCAATTTGTTCTGCATAATGGTCAGGTTTAAGCTGTATTATCTGCGTGGAAATTATTAAAAAGGTTAGTTTGCATCAACTGCTGGATAATCAACGAGGATAATCAACTTTAAACCGCGATTTCTCCTCTTGATCTCAGTTGCGAAAACGACTTTTGCACTTAGTAGGGCAGTGTAGGTGTTTCGATATAAATGCCGTTGCAAATGACGAGATAGATTTCTATAAAATATCTTTATACATATACAATGAGGGTGAATAGCTCTTCTTTTTTTTTTTTTTACAATTCAATTGTATTTAACCTTCAAGATTGAAAGATTATTAGGAAACTCTGTGTAAATAACTATCGTCCAGCAATACAAACAAACTTTACTAAATTATAAATTAACAAACCTAAATAAATTATAAATTATAGTTCTCATTCGCGGATAGGTATCGAGCAAGAAATCCAGTTTAATATAAAATCTTTTTACTTATTCAGAGTTTATATTTAATTTTAAGAGGAAGTCCTAGTAAGGATCATTCCCTATACTCACTATGTTACAATCTTTTAGCCCAGTGCATTTAGAAACTACTTCTATAAAACTTTGAAATTTGGTGAGTAGGTACGAAAAAGATCACTTAATGAAATAACATAAATTGTTTTCATTTAATGTTTATCTATTATAAATGAAAATTAAAATAGCAATAAACAAAACTAGGTGGAGCCACTGCATACGCATTGACGTAAAGAGTTCCAATAAAAAATAAAATATATTCGACACTATTTTTGAGTTTTTAATTTATGTCATTTCATTAAGGTAATCATTTTCGTACCGACTCCCCAAATTTCATGCTTTTATTCAAAAGCAGTTTTTAAATGCACTAGGCTAGAAGATTATAACATAGGGAGTACAGGAAATAGTCCTTACTAGGACATCCTCTTAACTGATTTTCGGTCATTCGAATACCAGAGATATGTTTAACATAGTGAATGTAATAGTTGTAGACTGACCGTCGCTGAGCACCGTCCAGAATGGCTTGTTCGCTCTGGTGGCAATGTGGCCAATCGTGGAGAAAGTGACACATCCTACCATCAGCACCGTCACTAGAGTCACGCATGTCACAACCACGGTATCCCTAAAAAGAGACGCATGTTTCAAGATTATCACGTGGAAATAAAAGATCTTATAATCTTAATATTTAAGGTGGCTGTGGTTAATAAGTTTATGCTACGCGTGTCTTGGAAGAGTAGACTATTGTGGCATTTTTGAGTTTTACAGAAGACCGAAATTAAGTTTTAGGAACAAGTGCTTCTTTTAGAGCATATGGGGATATTTCGCGAATTTGCTTAATATAACAATTTTTGCGGTCCCTTCAAGATTTATTTTCAAACTAGAACATTAAAAAAAAATTCTTTAACAGTTTTTTGTTTTACGAGTACGCGGTTTGACTGTATTTATACAGTCAAACCTCGTTAACGTGAAATCGCTTTACACGAAATCCTGTTTAACGTGCAGTAAAAGTAGTTCTTCGTACTTAAAAACTTAACTTTAATTTATTCGTTTAACATGAAATTCTATTAACGTGAACAATTTTGGCGGCTCCATCTACAGGGTTAATAGGGTTTGACTGCAATATAATGTATGTGACTCAGAGATAAAGAACACTATCTTCCTTTTATCTTAGTTTCGCAGGATAGATGATCTTAGCTGAAAAGTTGAAAACTGGGTGCTTACTTCTTTATCAATTCTACTTTTTCAAAGTAAATAACGCCGTTATTGAGTCTTGTATGAAACAATGCTGTAAACCTCCAGAAAGAACACGAAACACACGTAATTAGTCAAATAATAACCTGAAATTGAAGGAAATGGGGATAATATTCTTTACTCGGTGCGATGCAGATGTGTTATACTATTCATAAGGTAGTTACGGTACAAAACTTTAAATAGACACTTCTGAAGATGCATAATCTCCAAGATACCAACAACATAAACTTTATATTGAATTAAATTTCTGAGTGAGACAACAAAGAGAAGAAAGGTGACGTAAAATTTTTTCCAGTTCATGTATTCCGTGGGGACTTATAAAGGGAAACGTGAACTCCGTAAATGAATACAGAACACTTCAATTTAGACCTAGAAGTGGGAAGACGAATTCCAGATACCAGATGAGTACGATTAGTGAAGAGATACTTCCAAAGCATGGAAGTTGTGGAAAGGCCTCTTCAGCTTCGAACATCATTCTGAATTTTTTATAGAATGCAGGAAAATGCTAGTAGATTAAGAATATATTGGTTAGCCGGGGAAATATAACTGAAACTATTCAAAAATCGAGCAGGCGAATCTAGCGAGCAAGCGATTTTGAGATTACGAAGCAAACCAAAAGGCATCGCATTAGCAATCCACAAGCGTAGTAAGTCTAGAGGGCTTGTTTCTACCTGATTACTTAATTTGATCATGTTTCATTCACAAGGAACACTCCATCTTTAGATTAAACTACTTTATATTTACTGAAAGACGGGACACCACACAGCACATACAGTTATACTAACATCAAGTAAGGGAATGAAGCTTTCTCCGACAAGCGGGGGTGGGGTGCAACTAGCGCCCTCTACAAAGAGCGTAAAACATTCTAAGTTGCAACAGAGCTAGTTGATGTTAATTTGTAAGTTCGATTGAGAGGATATCAGAAGCCCGAAAAGATTACTGATCCTTTACTAAATTTTGTAGAAATAACTAAATTTGCAAAATATTCTCTATTAAAGGAATGTAAATGGTTTTTAATTCGTGCACTATTTTAGTTCGGTTTGTTAGTTGGTGAATCGGGTTTGATTTGACGCTACGAACGTAATAGTTTTAAGAAACCATTAAGTAAAATAACATCTTGTGTTTTCTCTCCTGTTGAATCTATGATGACTGAACTTTTGAGAATAAATGTACTGCTGTTTAAAAAATCGTTTAACACTTTGATAGTCAGTAAAAAAAAAAAATCTTTTTATTAGCGTCGTGATTATTCGGGAAGAAAACTCGCAACAGCGTATAGAAAAGCATGCATAAGTGTGAACGAACCTTTTCTAAATATTTGGTTCAGAGAAAAAGCAAGTATCATTATTAAAGAAATTAAATCAAGCTATTTACTATCTGTCTATCAGAAGAATCTTATAAATAATAAACATTCTGTATTATTAATTAAGTTAATGTATACAAACAACATAATTATATGACTATTCATTCGAAAGTGCATTGAACTTCTTTCCTTTAGATCTAAAACTTCTTTCCCTACCATTTAACCTGCAATGTTGATTCCACATACAGACGCGCACCTGGGGGATTGTTTTTAGGGTCAGACCCCCGCCCCCCTTCTAGGATACCTAACATCCAGATGTTTTGTTATGAATGATTAAGAAACAATTAGCAATACGTGATAGTATACTTAAACACTTAAGATACGTTTTTAATCTACCATAATTCATACTGAGGTTTTCTACAGTATAGCATTAAAGTAGCTATGAGGTCCAGGAATAAAATAAGTACCAGATTTGTAAATTTAAAAAAAAAAATGCTTTTGATTTTTAAACCTTATAAATCTATAGTAAGCCTGGTATTGGAGTTTGTTCGTTTATTTAAATATACAACTCCTTCTCTGATTAAATTTAAAAAAACAAGGAAATTTTCGAGTTAATTTATTATCAAGATAGCATGTATAAAATACAGGGTTATTACAAAAGTATCATCGGGTTTCGACGTAGTAATGTATCAAAACCCGATGATTCATTTGTAATAACCCTGTATTGCTCTATATTGGGCAGGGTTGTTTAATAAAAACTTGAAAACTGGACAAAACTGTTTTAATATTTTGGCATATGTAGGAAAATATTGTAGGGCATATTGCAGATAAAGAAGCTTAAAAATATTAATGACAAGTGTCAAATATGGGATGAGAAAGTACTACATAGAAGTTCTTTTTTTTATAAAGAAATATAGAAGTAAACTTAGTGTGTCATTAAAAAACCCTCCCACAGAAATTTTCTGGTTGCCCACCAGTCCACACAAATCCTTTTCAGTGCCGAGTGCCATATTTCTATCTAGTGGCGGAAATTTGAGCTGCTTGTCTAGAGGGTCTTATTTTTAAAATTATTATAATTTTTTCTAGTTACAATTTTCCCATGGGTTCAATATTAAGAACACAAAAAGTGAGGAAGATAAGTTTGATAGTTTCGTCAGGGCTCTAAACAGCGTCAGCATAATTATGACCATATTATTTTGCTTCAGTTTTCCATATCAAATTAGAGTTATCTCAGCATCGCGGAATTTATACTTTTAGGCGCCACACCAGCTATCTCACAGGAAACCGAAACGGTGACACTTTGTGACATGACATCTCAAATTATCTCTTACAATAATAGATCTTGACAGGGAAAAGAAATGATCTGAATATTACATTAAGCATCCAACAGATAAAATACCCTGATAACACATTCCGAACATATATTTTTACTTATTTTAAGTTTTTCCAGACGATATAACAACCTGGACACGTAGTCTTCGTTTTACGAATGGCCTTTAAATGTAATCATTACTATTTTAAGAGACTATCAAAAACTTTTTTCCTTAGGGATGCTCCATTTTCTTTATATGTCTTGCAAGATCTATACGACTGATGTTTAAAATTAATACACGCAAAAGCACTTTCATTTCTTACCTTTTTTCAACAACTGAGGACTAAATATTTTTAACTTGCACATGTTCTTCTATTTTAAACTTAATAACTATTAAAATAATACAAGCACTTACAAGCCATAATAAGAAAAACAATATTAGTAATAACAATGCATTATTACTATTGTTGCTATTATCATCATAATAATAATTACTAATAATAGCATCAAGAAAAAACAATAGCTATTATTATTATTAATTGTTACTGTTATTAATAATATAACTATTGACAATTATTACTATTATTATTCTTAATTGTCATTGTTATTATGAATATTATTAACAATTATTACTATTATCATTACTATTATTTTTATTATTGCTTTTATAATTATTGTCATTATTTATAGTATTAGTATTATATTTTATAATTAAATTAATAGCAACATTATTATACAAATTCAGGACAAAAAATTTAAAACGACCTAGATCCAAAAAAAAGAATTTCTTTTAGGAGAGACGAAAAATGAAAAACACTCGCATTGGTGCTATGACTAAGAACCAGAGTGAATTTGAATTATTGCTACTGGAGTTCGTACTTTGGGTGTTCTCCACTTTGTTTATCTTGATCTTGAGGACATTTTTCCATTAAGAAAAAAAGATTTTCGATTTTTTTGGTACTTAGATCGTTTTCCATTTCTAGTCCTCAATTGTTATTACGATAAATATTTAATTATTATTATTGTTCTTGCTGTTATTACTGTTATTCTTATTATTAGGAGTAATAGTAATAGTAACAGCAATAGAAATAGTAATGCAGCTTCAATAAGTTGAAGCATAGCTGTATACCAAAAAAAGAAAAGGGACAAAATGAACTAACACCTTAGCAGGTTGTTATGTTGCTTGTGACAAGAACCCATCAGGATACTGGGTCCGAGGACGACCCCCAGAGAGTGGAAGGCCTGGGCCAGGGCACACAGCAGCACCTGAAAAACACAAGCAGATCATACGAAATTCAGAACTACAGAATTAAAAAACAAATCTCAGTTGAAAAAATTAAGTGAAATATCCAAAAATGTATGCAATTAATCTCCGACCAAATTAATTAGCGCTTTAGGACATTATCACCAAGACCCGTACCCAGTTTTCTGAGCCACATAACACGTCTCCTGAGCATAACAACGAGCCCAACATCTTTCATTCAATATAAGATCCAACACTATACAATAGAACCACTTTAGAGCTGCTGCGTCTTACATAAGTTTTTAACAGAGCCAATATAGCTGAAATAGATCAAACTGTAGCACATAGCATTTCAATGACTTGCTATATTTCTATATAAACTAGGGGGTGTGGATTGTGGAACATCCCACAACTTTCAATTACACTATAATATTGGTCCATGCATTAAAATTTGATATAGGTGTTGTTTACCATTTTCATACTTTCACTTACTTAAATAAAAATTGACAGTTTGGCGATATTTTTTATATGGGTAAAAAAAAACCGCCAAAATGGCAATTTGAACATCGTAAGTCACTTTGTTCGCGTTTAATGACAAAATTAGGTGCAGATAGCAGTTTTTTTTAAAAAAATGTTTCTCTATCCCGATGCCTAGACCCCTTGTAAAGGAACTGTACTTCTGGGGAAGAACTGTGATTTTTCCTTTAGGAATTGTACAACCTATTAACCCAGCAGTTGTATAGTACACTATCTACCCGTTCTTTATTGTCTTAAGAAAACAACATAAGACAGATTTTTGTGGTTGGGAAATGGTTAAAGAAAAAAAATGAATTTATGGCGTTTTAGGGATGGGAATTAGGGTGGATTAGTGATAAGAAGTGTAGAATCGAGTTTCCACTCTTAAACCACCTTCTAATTTTCTCAGGCTCTACGGCATCCTCCAGCACCGGTCTCGTGATATGAAGAGATATCAATAAAAATACAAAAGGTTAGTTGTTTTTTTCTTGGCCTCATCAGAAGTCCGGTTTGATTCAGACGGCATTCCTGAAAAAACATCCTCAGCTGCGCCAAGGATCAGGCATTGGTTCGGACAGACCGTTTCAACTGGCTAAAGGAATCCGTTTAGCGAACTTTTCGTTTCGCCAACTGTCGACGGGATAATAAGTAAATAAAGTACTTGTATGTTATGGACTTACTATCTGCCTAGCTAGGCCAGCTTTATCCCAATATCTATAGACAATGAAACAAATGCTTTCCCATAATTATTAAAGCGAGAAATTTAATCTGTCCCATCACTGCAAATGTCTACGGGAACTAAACTTTCAGACCATTCTTCTGTAGAATGAGCATAATGTCCGTAGGAGTGTTTGCATTCTCATCCGACCATTTAATCTCTAACTCACCCTGGGTGAAATCATCTTGTCCCAGTCGGGTTTGAACAGCAGTCCCAGTCCAACTTTTGCCCCTTCCAACCCCACAGTTCTCAGGAAGAGCGATAGCAGCAACAGATGCGAGAGCAAGGTGATGACGTAGACTGCAGTCCCCCTGAAGTAGTCCGTCTTGCGAAGGGCGAAGTAAGTTAGGATCCAGACGAACAGGACAGAGGCGAGCAGCTCGAACCGGAGCTCACCGGTGGAGTCGATGCCACTGCTCTTGTCCAACAACTTGATGCTAAGGGGAGAGATAAATGTAAACCATTTTTATAATGTGCTGCGTTTAATAATATACAACTAAGTAATAAAATTATGAGTGTCGAACATCGCACAACTTTCAGTTACGCCATAATATTGGTCATTGCAGTAACATTTAAGGTATTTACCGTTTTCATACTCATTTAAATAAAAATGGCCAATTTGGCGAGGTTTTCGGTTATAATTTTGTATGGATAATAAAAAAAACCCGCTAAGATGACGAAATTGACGATGTTATTCGATATATATTACATTGGCCTTTCTTGTGCGTGAAACAGAAAAAATCAATCGTTGATGGGCAATGATCAGGAGCATAAAGTTCTGTGTTGTTAAAAGTTTTCCAACTTTTTACGCTTTTATCACATTTCCAAGGGAATTTCGAAAGGTGGAGACGATTAGAACACCTTAAGAGGCATTAGCACAGAAATTTTAGTCAAAATCGTTAGAACCGTTTTTTAGCAATTCCTGAAAAACATGATTTCACAAAATTGAAACATCGCAGCCCAATTTGTTTGGGAGTTATGCTGACCACGTACACAGACAGACATTTTTTCTAGTTCACTTTTGTGAAATCATGATGTTCCAAAACGTGGAGAAATGAGGGAAGAAAAAAAATTCGGTGACCAAATGCTATACTTTCATTACCCTAAGTAGACATATGGGTAATTGAAAGTAAAAATTGAGTTTAATTTAACTCCATTAATAATTTGTGGTATTTCAACAAACACTCCAAATCTTTTACGATTACAGCCGCAGTTGGAGACTAGAAATCATAAGAGAAAAGATTTTAGACTAAGCACAAATTTTGGTCATTTGTGATAATAGGTGATCATTGAGTTTACAAAGATATCGTAGAACGTTTCGTTTATCGTAGAACAAAGAAAGAGCGCTCCTTGTCTTTTTATGTTGGAAAAGAGGCAGTCCACCATGTTTTAAATTTAAAAAAAGAAAAGTAATCAATGAAAAAATACAATTTTACCATAAATCGAATCTACAAGCGCTCTTCTTAAATTAGCTAATTTTATTTCTTTTTCAGAATTCTTTAAAATTTCTAATTTTAAATTTAAAAACCGGGAAAATAACCACATGTTGACCGCACACTTGAAGAATTTACTTTATTAGTAAATCACGAATTGTTTAATTATCCTTTGAATTTTCGAAAGCACCATACCTATGTAGAACAGCATTGTCATCACTTATCGTTTTACAAAAAATCAAACATCTTAAATTTTATTAAAAAAAAAATTAAACACCCAAAGATCCATAAAATAAAATATCTTTCAATTACTTCATTGATTTAAGCCAAACAGAGAAGTTGTAAGTCATTATAAATTAGGTAGCATGTTCAGGATTATGTTAATGATTAAAAAAAAATTTACTGCTATTGAAAGTATTTGACAATGAATTAATCACAATTAATTTTCTTTTCTGTTAAATCGTTTTAAGTTGAGTCACAAAAAGTCACTTTTAATCGAGCAAGAACAATTTCAAATAAAATTTTCATAATCACGGTCACTAGTTAAAATCGAAAAAAAAAAAAAAAAAAAAAAATCAAATGTATTATTCCCCAAGATCAATTAAATATGACGTCAATAATTGCATTCAATTTATGCTAATAATTTAACATAGATTTAAATTAAATATCCGATGCTGTTAAAAACATTTCGAATAATGTAGTCGGATAGTGCATAGTTAACTTCAGGTAAAGTATTTCACTTGCAAATCAATCTTTTATGGTTCTCTCCCTGTCTTGAAAAGAAACTGCAATGATTTTTCAAAACGCTTAACGTCTGAATTTTTCTTCCGCACAAGGGACTTTGACCAATTCATAAATAATAAGCAGTTTGATAGATAAGTAGCTCGTAAATATCACGCAAGCACAACTATAACACGCACATCCTTTTTCATACATGCATGCCTTAGTAACGAACAGATATGAAAGTCCCATATGGGTCAAAATCACGAAACGGGCCAAAACGTGTCGCAGTGTTTTTATGTATGAAATTAAAAGAAAATAATAGAAATGTAAACCTTATGATTTTTTTTTATCAAGAAACGTGAAAAAAAAAGGGGAGGAGGGTGGAAATAATTTGAAAAAAAAAATAATTTTAAACTTCGAAAACGTCATTTCGGTGACTGTCCCCGGCGAGTATCAGCGTAATTATTTGCATTGTATGCGCCAATTTTTTTCATTTCCTTTTCAAATTTTAGCTTATTACTAACTCTGAATATTCTATAGTAGTAAGAAACAAACTTTTCTGCAAAAACTAGTCTTGTTTTTTTATTTATTCGGTCTCGTTACTGTATCCCAGACTTTTGCGTCAGTTCGGTGACGTCACCGTTTCTTCACGTCGAACATAACATCTAACTTCTCACATTTTAGTGCGAAACTAGTAATTAGCACGTGATCACATTAAGGAAAGTGGACATAATTTTAATATTCTCATTAAAATCAATTGATATTTAGTCTTAACTTCGTGAGTGCATCTATATACTATCCATCATTTCAGCGATGGTCCATTTTTAATGTTTTAATATGCTGAATAGTAAACTGCGGACATTAATGATTACAATGACATGTAGCTTTATTTAGGGCCGAACATGGTCCTCGTATTCAGTTAAGTCTAATCGCTACACGATGTAGAAAAGAAATTCGTCATTCCGCAGATGATTACTTCGGCGACGTCTCTGGAATGACCACCATCGTCGAAATGACGTTAAGCACGCTAGATGCAATTTTTCCATTAATTTCTTATACTATTTCGAGTTTTTGATGATTTTTAGAAGAAAAGAAAACTAAAAGAGAGAAAAGACTCGAGAATTTCGAACAAAATCCACGAATTTCAAAATTCCTAAGCCGATTATTAAGTGTTCGAAATCGCGGTAATAAAAATGCAAAAGTCATAAGAAATATTGTCTTACACTCATTGAATAATGTTATAATACTATTATAATCTTTAAAAAATAGTAATAAGAAATAAAAGTAAATATTTATTTACCATCACGTCAATTTTTACTGCATTACAGCAAAAAAATATATATATTAGAATTTAGCTTGCAAACTTTGAATTCGTATAGAAAATAAGCATATTGATATAAGGAATAACAAACTTGTTTGCATGAAGTTTCAAAATCAAACTCCCGATGAGCCATATTTTCCCGTTTCGTGATATTTACCCATATTCCTATTATTATTAACTATTTTTGATTTCCAGACATGCTTTGGTTTCAACTTCGCAAATGTATTTTCGAGATGTGTTGAGTTCCTAATCATTGACCACAAAATCATGCACAAAGTGGATAGAATAAACTTAAGACATAGTTGGGACAAAGTGTTAAGGAAAATTATTCATGATTGAGAGTGAAAGAATTATTTTTTAATATTAATAGTGGCTTATTAATTTTGAGATTACTCACTAACTTTCTGTGGCAATTTTCCGTATTTCTGGTTGAAACTTACAGGTAAATTTGGGATGGGTTTAATCTAGTTTGGATTAACATTTGATTTAAGAGTTAGCAGAAGTTTGTAATAAATATAATTTCGAATGTTAATGTCGATCTAGGATGGATATACAGGTGAAAAGCGTCTTTGTGTAAGATTGTCACTACATTGCAGCATAAAAATTGAAAAGGAGAAAACAACATGCACATTTTCTAACTTTATATAGTACTAGCTAAATACCCGTGCTTCGCTACGAAATTTTAACATGTGCAATATTTTAGCTAGCTGTGAGGCCTCGCATTGCGGAAATCTGTCATTCGTGTATAGAACCCAGTTTTTGGCGCTTCGCTCGTAGGAAGGTTCATCGCTACGCAAAATCGAGCTCTTTTCGTTCACTGAAAAGTTCATGGACACATAAACACAGGCTTATTTCACTCGTTAAAAGGTTCATTGCTATGCAGGCATAGGCTCGCTTCGCTCGCTGAAGGGTTCATTGCTGCGTAAGCATAGACTCGCTTCACTCACTAAAATCTAATTGCTAAGTAAAGACTTAATATAGGAAGCCTCTTCCTTGTCAAGAAAAATAAGATAATATATATTTATAAATAGAAGAGAATAAGAGATTCGTAATATAAATATGTTCGATGATAAATCCCTTGAAAGTAATGTATATATAGAGACAGCATTCAAATATCTCTTTAAATTTCTTTTGAGAGAAATATAAGTGAAATTATAAAAAACAGCGATTCGCATTCATTGTTCTTTAAAGACCTTGAATGAATTGTTTGCAAGAGAGTGCCTTATTTTCTTTCAATAGGGGATAATTATAACATAGTGATCAAATAATGTTTGTATTTAAATATTACATTTAGTGAATGAACACATCCATTCTTTCACTACTTGTTAATTCTATTGGATTCACTATAGTAATATGGAAATTAGAACTTCCATTTAAATAAAGGACAATTTGAGCAATGGTAAATGTGAAGGATAATTATGAACATTCAATACAAATTTTATTTTGAAGAAATCAAACATGGTCGTTTGAACTTTATAAACAATTACATGAAAAATTTGAAATAAAGTCTACTACCGATACTTCTTCTAAAGCACTTGTCATGGTCATCGTTCTTTTAAAACATATCAATATTGCATGCAACTTAAACATTGATAATATAGACGCTTTAAAATTATTTTTATAACTAAGTGCAAAAAGTTTAACTTTTCTTACCTATAAATCGTTTGGAAAATAACACTTTTTCGCGAAGAGTGCGAGAAAGTAACTTTCCCTCACTAGTGTAAAAAAAGTATTTTCTCGCACGCCACGTGATCAAATATTATGTAGTCTTATTATTGAAATGACATATTTTCAGAAGAAATTCATTGACTAGAGTTGCCAATATTAATAAATGTCTGAACTAATAGTTATTTATGCAACTTGTGGGGAAAGTCATACTTTTTCAAACGAGGTAAAACGCTTATTTGACGAGTGCTATTGCACTCGTCCAATAATTTACCGAGTTTGAAAAAGTATTTTTCAACGTGTACATAGTTTATAATCACGTGCAAAAAATATCTTTAATACATATATTTATTAATGTTGGCAATTTGAGTCATTGAATTTCTTCTGAAAATATGTCATTTCAATGCCAACACTATATGATATTTGAGTACAAAGCGTGCGAGAAAATACTTTTCACACTAATGCGAAAAAATTACTTTCTCGCACCCTTCGCGAAACAGTGTTACTTTCGCCACTATTTTTGATTCAAAATGATTAAAAAAAAGTTGAATTGTTTGCAAGTTGTTAAAAAAATTATACATATTTTGCACTTGATTGTAAAAAATATTGTATGAAACACGTGGTACAATACATTTTCAAACTCATTAAATTATTTGACTCGTGCTAACGCACTCACTAAATAAGTATTTTACCTCGTTTAAAAAAGTATTCCTTTCCCAACTGGTTGCATAAATAACTATTAAATCCATAAAAGCATTCTTATCATGTTGAAAATTATTATCTATGGAATCGATTACTTTAAAAGCTCTGAACGAGTAATGTATTGCATTCATAAGAATAAATTAGGTTACTACCGCCTCATTGCCGAAACCAACTGATTGCAGCAACTTATTTGGTTTCTTTCATCTAGATATAATGGCCTTCACGCAACTATTCCAACAATATAAACGGACACGTACGTTTAAGTTTAAAATAATTATATATTGAACACAATCATTTGGTCTCAGAATTGCGTGCTACGTTTTTCCTAGCAATCTATAGATGAACTCATCTGCCTTGTAATCACTCTTCTCTATTTACTTGAACGTTTCAATTATTTAGGTGACAAAGAGAACGATCTATTCGATCATTTAAAAAAGAAGCACTTTAGCTAATTTATTTTGGATAAAAACGTAGTACATATTTGGACGTTAAGTCAAAATATCGTTTATATATATGTTTTGCTTAAACTGCTATTTCGGTACAAAATTTTAAGCTTGTCAAAAAGTTGGGCCTGTTTTATTCACGTTCATCCAGTAAGTTCTGAGCTGTTTAAGTGTTAAGTACCTAGAGAACTAAGAAAACTGACTATGAGAACCACACTTGAGGAACTTTCTCTTGAAATAAAAGACATGTTCACACCCATTTCATATCTATTTCTACTTAGTGGTATAGATGTGAACAAATCTGCTGGGAAATGGCGCGTCATAACGTTTTCAGTTTTCTTCCATGCCATGTTCCTGACTGTGGTGATCTTCCAATTCGTCTGTCTGCTGGAAAATTTTCGCTGGACTTGGATCGCAACTATCTCGTTGAAAATGACAGCATTAATTCTGTGGTGGCTTGTGTGGATAAGAAAGGAGAGCATACATCTAATGTTAAAAACACTTGAGGTCTTAAAATCAGAGCTCGAATACCACGAATGCAAGAAATTGCAAACGGAATCGAGAATAGCTGCACTCTGCTTGGCTTTTGTGATATGCGCAGAAACATCATTCCTGGCCATGCTATCAGTAGCGGCTCGTGGGTATTAAAAGTGAGGGGGCCCAAATTAACAATTGCATGTCATGGGGGAAGGAAACATACAAATATCAAGACACATGAATTTCATGTAATTTTGTAAATGTTACTTAAATATATATGGGAAAAGACAACAATATTAAACAGTTAAATTATCTAAGCATACTGATATCTGATAAAATAAATATTTCAATAAAAGGAATTATTATTACAAAAACGACGCGACGTTTCGTTTGAGAATGGACGACGTCAGGAAGGGTAAAATGAATGTACTTGCACCTTTTGCTTTTGAAAATTAAAAATGAAGCGAAGAATTCCTAGGCAAAAAAGTAAAGTACAGGCCTTAAATTATTCAATTGAACGTAAAATTACGCCATATCTATTTATAAATTGTTCCGTAAGAAATCCGATACCCATTCAAGGTTGAAAATTCCTGGTTTGAAGCTTTAGCCTCTTTGCACCCTTTTGTATGCGATCTGCACCCCCTTGCCACTGTTTATGCGTTTGAGGGTTTAAATTTTTTATTTATGGAGATTATTTTAAGGATCTTCTGGTCTTCCGGGAAGCCTACCAAGAGCTGGACGCTATCTCAATGACCAGTGGTCAGTGATTAGGAACAGCCATAAGTACAATATTATCGGGACTCACTGTAAGATTAAAAAAAAAAAAAGAGTGTTAAAGTTTACCTTTTTGCTTCCCCCCCCCCCTCCCCCCGTTAAATATAAATAGTTACTCCTAATCATATAATGAAAAGCATGTTATAATTAATAATTTTATTAAATTAAGAATAGAGAACACATTAAAATGAACTCATATCGATTGGGCGAAGTGTAAAAGCTAAACAGCTTTGAAGATAAAACTTTTTTAATATAAGAAAAGTTACCAATATTTTCAACAGTATAAAACATTTTATGTACAATACAGGTGGCTGGATTAGATACCAAGAGTGTAGGAAGCAAAAGCTTTTTTATTTTGTTTGACATAATAATAAATTAAAATACTAATCACAAAAAAATAAGTTAAAGTATGAAAACCGATGTCACTCAATTTCTATTCTGTATTTAAGAAAAAGAAAACAAAGAGTTAGGGAAGAGTTATAAAAAAAAAAAAAAAAGTCAAAACCGTGGTTAAAAATTCTGTAGAAATCACAGGGGAAAATTTTTCATCAAATATTACATGAATCATAGAAAAAAGAAACAAGGGGGGAAAAAAAAAAAAAATGCCTACCAGCAACAATTTCAATTTTCGTAACTTTAGAGTAAATACTTAAATAATTTTATAATGTTTTAAAATAATTTAAATAAATCCTTTTAAAGACATCGGTATTGCTCCTAATATTCAAGTCAATGATATTTTATGAATCAATTCATGCAAAATAATTTTGGCTTAACATTAGAACTAATGAAAAATGCCATTAACTTAGAATGGGCAATATTTATAAATTTGCAACCAAAGTCAAAGGTATTGTTATATTGACCAGTTCAACAGTTTTAATTTAAATTCATGAAAAAATGAATAATTACTTGATTTGAGGATGAATAATTACTTGAAAAATGCATTGCATATGCATCTCAAATTTGAGATGTCTACTTACATTGAAACCAACCTGCAAAACATCCGATGGGGCTCGATTCGACTACATTTCACATGCGAATTGAATATATTGCCTCTGGTCAATGAGTTTTGACATAGCGATAGTTGAAAATAGGTATTTTACTATGATTCTTGATATTTTGAAAAGAAGTTGAGCAAACATGGAACTCGCTTCAAATTTTAATATTTTATTTAATTCAGAATTTATTTTGAGAATTGGATCCTACCTGAGTTAAGAATAAACATCGTTTCTTCAATTTTAAGAATGCCCAAATTTTATTTGACAATTTCAAATTGCTTGTATGATTTTGCTTTTTAAAGGGTGTAGGTTCATGACTCAGATTCTTTACTAAATGCTCATGAAATTTTTTTCTGGTAACAGTAATCAGGTTTGCTTTATCTACATTTTCCATATTATTTGGGAGAGGGGGAAGGGAGTTTTGAAAATTCTGTAACTGTGACGTTTATCTTTTAACTTTAACATAGCATTATACGATGGCTTAGTTCTAGTGGAGCCACTTATTTAGAGAAGAACATTTTTTATTCTCTGTATAGAAATTCTTCCGTTGATGGCATCGGATTGTAAGTTACGTAGTTTAATAGGATATCAAATATTAATGTGAGACAAATCACTTCTTCCTATCATATGGACGACATTTAAATACTCAAACATTTTTCGGGAAAAAATTAAATTTCTAAATAAAAACAATTTGCAGAGAAAATCTTACTCTTACATTTTGAAAAACAAAGTGCGAAAATGAATGCAATGGATATTTATTGTAGCCACTTTTTGCGCATCGTCATACAAGAGGACCAAAGTGCAATCACCGTCTCTACAAAAAATGGCCATTCCTTTACAGAGATGTCCACCCCAGAGCAGAGTTATCAGGGATGTTTTAGAAATTTTGTATTTATGCTTTGGCAAAACAGGATGTCACGTGAAATTTGCAATCTTATATGCCCTATCGGTTTCAAATTCAAGGTCGTCCGAAGAAGGGGTCATTTTGTCCCCAGGAAAACTAACATCTTTTAGTCTTTAAGAGAAGGGTCGCTTTTTTGCAGTAATGATTGTGATTGATTAACATTTTTTCGGGTTTATTGCAAGAGCTCCCTGCTCCCTTCACAATAGTTAATGTCTAATGACAGAATAAATAAGTTTAAAGCTTTTCTTTTTAAATATTAAAAAAAATCCCACAACAAAACAATATTAACAAGCATATATGTAAGTGGGGCCAGGGTCCAAAAAAGTGAGGGGGCCCAGGCCCCCCCCCCCCCCCTGGCCCCTTGCACCAGCCGCTACTGCATGCTATACATAATCCCTCATAAGGCTGAGGTTGTCACCTGTTATATTTTTCTCTTCTTAAAAAACAGTAGCACATCGGTCTATGTGATATGTGTGATGTTAATCGAATTTGCCACCGTATAGGTCAACGTCTGCGTGACATACACTGTAGCCATTTTCTACGCTTTATACTGCCGCAGTCTGTCACTCTGTCTCAAACAGAGATTTCGTTCCAGAGATAAGGCATATGTTCTCTTTCAACAGGTCCTCTGCATATTTAAAGCTGTGGAAGAGAGCGTGTCTGCCATCATCTTCGTCGTGTTTGCTTTTTTACTGATTAGTATTTTCAAAGATATGATTGTGCTCATTAACGCGCTGAAGATGGAAAAGTTCCCCATGAGCTATTCCTACGTCTTTGATTTCATATTGTATGCGACGTTGGCAACTGTAGTCGTGCTTGCTACCGATGAGGTTCAACTTAGGGCGAATGGTGTTCGCGAAACTCTCTATGTGTTTCCAAATGAGACAACTGGTGCTTTAGAGTCTATTGGGAAATTCATGAAGATATCCGACGACGTCAGTCGTTTACAACTGACGGGATGGGGAACTTTTACTATTAGAAAACCTCTACTGCTTACTCTTCTCACATATATTGTTACTTATGGCGGTATACTGATTCAGCTTGATCCTTCATAAAAATTTTAACTCATCATGCATGAACTGGAGGAAGTGTCATTACGTTTTTACTTACTAAGACTAAATTCAGCTCTACTTCCACTACACATAAAACTATGTAGTATTTAGTCTCATAAATGTATTTATTTTGATAGAGATAAAGTGATTTTTCCAAATTTATGGTTTCCAAGTAGTTTGGTTGGTTTGTACACTCAACGATATATTTTTATACACAATGACAGCTAATCAGGACAGAACCTATAGCTTAACGTGGATTACGAACTCCAATGAACATCCATGCCTAATAATTCGAACCTGGAACATTTGGTATGCGAAACCAAAGCGCTAAACACACAGCTACCAGGTGGGCGGTTTCGAAGTAGGAAAAGGTAAGCGAGGAGGTTCAAAAGAGTCGAAATTTTACGTGACGTAATCTATGAACGTAATCATGTATTGCAATTTGTTTATCGAACAAAACGAGTATCTCAGCCCAAACTAGAAATTTACAATTATTTTTGTAGACAAAATTATCAGTAAGCTCGCCAACTTGGTGAGAAATGTGAAAATAATTCCCATTAAAAATATCTTTCTAAATATGCGATTTTTTTAAATTCAATTCAAATCTCACTGCAACAAAAACAAAGTAGGATTTTGGAACTGAGAAAATTATAATAATACGAAACCAAAAGTTTAGAAACATTATTTGTTGAAAGGCATTAGCTGAGAGGCAATGAATGTTTCTCATTATGGGCGCTGCCAGAGAGGTTTGCACCCCACTGGAGTTTGAAAATTAAAAATAAAGCAAAGAAAAATCGTAAAATTCACATTAAAAAAAACGAATATAATATTATTTAAAAATTACTATCTGCGTAGCCCCGCGCTGCTGAGGACCCTCAAGGGAACAGTGTATTATAGGAAATTCAGCGATTTTTTTATTTCTTTCATTTGACTATCAGAAAACGCACCAAATCAATAATACGGTTACTAAAATAAAATTAAGAAGTAAAAGTTAATAATAATTAAGTTAAAAAATAAATAATAATAAAAGAAATTAAATTAAAATATAAAACCCGTCATCAGAAACCTCTTTATTCGGAAGAAAACACCAAATAAAATCGCGCCAAGTTAAGTTCTATATACTACATCAGTTACGAAAAAGTTTTGTATTCTTCAAAAAAACTTTAGTACACAGAGGAAAAAAAGTAACCTGATATCCCCTTAACAACTTTATAATCACACGACCAAAATACGCACCGAGGGAATAAAATCGTATATGAAATGCTATACTTCTGGTGTAAATTGTAAAACATGTGTAATACATATATGTAATCAAACGTCGATTGTATAATATGGAACTTGATACATAGGGGGAAAAAAAACAATCAAAAGGAGAAATTCGATATTCTGGGTTAAAAACTAAAGGAAATTAATAAATATTTACAGGGGAATATAAAAAATATTAACAAATGGTCGAAATGATTTGAAAGTTTATTGTGAATTTTAATGTACAATTGTCTCTTATTGTTTCTTTTAATTGCTAACAACTTGTTGTTAACTATCTAACTAAGAGTTTTTAAAACACGAAAGCAGTGTTGGCATGATTTAAACCAAGAGGTTTTTTTCTAAAAAAATTGGTTTTTTAAAAAGAATAATTTAAAAGTATTTTTATTTATTAATAATTGGACTTTTCTAATTATTTGATGTTCTAAATAACTTTTACCTCTAACCAAAAGTTTTCTATTCCATAACTATCTTTTTCAAAAGGAATTTATTGAAAATGTAACAGTTATAGAATGATGGCAAATACTAGAAAATGATAAAAAAAAAAAAAAAAGCTTAATGTTGATGTATTGAAATAAGTTAGAGTAATTAGAGTAATAAAACAAAATGTTGAGAGAATTGTTTCGTAACAGACTGAGGTTAGAAAAGCTGTGAAACATGTTTTTTTTGTTAAAAAAAGTTAAATCCTAATTTTTTTTTTTTTTTTTTTTTTTTTTTTTTTAATGGGAATAAAGAAATAAGAATCCAGTTTTCATTTTATTATTTTTTAAGAAAACAATTCACTAAATGAAATATCTACATTCTTGGTATAACATGACTGAGTGATGTTATTATATAGGAAAATTTATACGAATACTATAAATAGAATAACTTATAATCTATTTTTAAATAAATCTTGTAATTAAAGACTATTGAGCATTAAGATTTTATATGAATCTAATAGATATATTAATGTTTTATAATTATTCAAAATTATTAATTAAACTTAAATTACAGGCTGTATTTTCTAAAATAGAGGTTTTGTGTTTTAGCAATTTTTTTTTTAAACCTTAAAAACATAATTTTGAACAATTTATCACCATTACTGATAAATCTAAGAACAACATTCCATGTATTATGTAGTAAACAATTACCATTGTGTCATACTGTATACATTGAATTTAAAAAACTGTAGATCTAAATAAAATATTGAAATTTAATACGATTTGAATGACCACATACTAGCAACAATTGTTTATTTACTTAGTTTAAATTATTTTCAGAAAGAATATTAATTATTCTAGTTAATGTCAAATTTTATTTATAAATATATTTTATTTATAATTAGAAAAGGATTTTTTATAAAACCAAAAAAGTTTAAACCAAAGAAATCTGGTTTAAAAAAAAAAAAAAAAAAAAAAAAAAATAAAAAAAAAAAAAAAAAAAAAAAAAAAATAAAAAAAAAAAAAAAAAAACACCATCCAGTTTTTTTTTTTTTTTTTTTTTTTTTTTTTTAAATCCTACATGATAGCTCACATATGATAATACTGTGTACAAAAAGAACTCTGATGTAGCAGGAAGATATTGCCAATCATATTCAAAGAGTAATCATACATATTCATATAAATTATGTAATGCAGGTCCTTATAAAAAAAATATACTTGCAGGATGTCCACTAAAATCATTTGACACCCTCTTAACTTTTATATGTCACACATTGGCGGATCCAGCGAGGAGGCGATCGCCCCTCCTTTATTCATATACCGCTCACGTTTCTAATTGCTCTGCTCTCAGGCTATGAATGAAATCGGATCAAGATTTGACGAATCCGCACTAGACATTTTTAATATAAATGTCCTCATCCCAAAAAAATGGAGATGAAAAAGTCGAGAACGAAGCTAAACAACAAAACAAATTATAGTTTGAAAATGTTCAATGCGTATTTGTATCCGTTGTTAGATTGTTCTGTTTATCATATTTAACAATAATATATCCTGAATCAAATAGTTGTAGACAACTATCTAATTTATTGTCGTAAATTACCACGTAGCCAACCATTGTGTCGCCTTTATGCTATTGAGTCTTTTTCTCTCTTTGTAACATATTCTGTATAATCAAAATTAAGTTATCACATGGTATGGTATAGTAATATAACTTATGACCAACAAAATTTACCTAGGCTATTCAACAGCCACCCAACAGCCTCCGTAATAAAACTCTGGATCAGGCCCTGTGTCGACCAGCTATTGTCACAAAAATTATATTTAGATATAGTGAAGTGGCTATGAACTATACGAGACTGTTTACTATGTCACCTGATACTAAAATAAGGATTTACTGTGTCTATCTCAACTCTATACAAGATTCATGAAAATTTTCTCATCCGACTCTCTCATCTGCACATGCTACTTTGATAAGCCCGTAAGTAAAAAAAAAAAATTAAAAAAAAAAAAAACTGTTTGACAGACAAATAGCTCGTAAATATCGTGCAAGCATAGGTAAAGCAGAAACATGAAAGTTCCGTATTCCTTGTCTAGTAAGTAGTTTTTGACCTCTACACTGTAAATGCTGGTGTCTTAAATTTAGACACAAAATGTCTGAAAAATTCATTTCAGACACATTAGGTGACTTATTTTGCACAAAGGTGGTTTACTTCTTCGAATTTCAGACATTACACCGGTCTTAAATTGCTTTCAGTCACAACAAGTGACTTAAAATAAGACACTTCGGACCAAATTAAGACATTTCAGAATTCAGACGCTTCTCGCTTTCAGACAGTACGACCATGGGCCGTAGCAATTATATCATTCAAGTTCATTTACCAAGTAAAAGGAATACCTTTAAATTTTGAAGGATCCCAAAAAAAGTGTTGTTTTTCACAGAAATCCAAATTGTTTTATGTAAACGAGCATAGTTTTTAAAATTTAACTATTAAAAGTAGAACTACTTTCCCAGACCTGTTTTCACGCCAATAAGAAAGTTTGCAAAACCAAAATATAAAATCAATAATTTAGAGTTATAAAAATGTTTTATTTTTTATTTTATTTATCAGTATAAAATGCCAAAACCAAGCAAAAACAGTCACTAGAATATTATATATAAAAAATAAAACAAAAAAATAAATGTTTCTTGTATCCTTCCGCCGTAACGTTGTTTGTTTACCTTTGAAACTCGTTATGATCGTTTGAAATCGCGCCAAGCGGTCAGGAATAAGGAAACTCTCCATAACTTTTATTATTTTCACTGTGTCGAAAGATATGGTGGCAAAAAAAAAAAAAAAAATGATGTTGTATTGCGATGTTGTTACACAAAAGTAGCTGTGTAATTTCAAACCTCATGAAGCTGAGCTGCAGTCTGAAAAATTGTTTTGATGCGCTGCTCTGTTTCACGCCGTTCTCCAATAGCTCTAGAGTACCAATTGAGAATACCAATAACTTCAACCCTCAGCAAGTTTTTTTTAAAAGCATTGTACTTTTCTGAGAATTTAAAGAACCCACATAGCATTGTGTGTCTTGGATTAGCAATATGTGAACTCAAGTGTATCTTGGTTACATCAGTAAGAATAACACGCTAAACCGTATTATCAGAAAATACAATTTTCTTTCACACAAATTTGTGTTGTTTCTTATTGCATGAAGCCTTTAAGAAGCATGTGGTGGTGTAGATGCAACACCTAGGCACTAGTGGTCACTTTCCCTAGTGGTTAGCATGCCTGTCTACTGACCTAGGAGTGACATTTTGAATCCAGTTAGCTCACATTCGCCCCAAAGTAGTGGCTACCGAACAACTGAATCATGCTGTCATCTATCGGCGCCTTCAGAAAAATTAACTGCACGACCTCCACACTACCAACTCAGCAAGCAACTTTTTCTCTCACACAACCACTCAACTCTCATGTAACAAACTCAACTCGCACACAAGCAACTCAATCGTTCGACCCCTTCGCGACTCACTGCGAAGGGTCTATGTGGTGGTCTCGTGTACAAATGGCAGATACAACATCTAGGCACTAGTGGTTCTTTTTGCATAGCGGTAAGCATGCCTATCTACTGACCTAGGAGTCCTGGGTTCGAATCCCGTTGGCGCACATTCGCTCCAGAATAGACAGCAATACGACATTCATTTTCATATGTAATTGCGTTTTTTTTTTTTGTATTTAAAGTGTATTCTCAGCAAAAATTCTATCTATTAAAGCAAACTTTGTCCAAATTGGTTCTGTAGATCATGAGTTATAGGCGAATATTAACCTATTCCTGATCAATGATTACAACATCATTTGAATTCTTCCATTTGACGGGTACCAGATAAAAATAGCCAATTTGCAGCGATAACATATTCAAACTAATAACTTCCAATCTATGATAAGGTTTGGTTTGGCAGTCTCCCAAACTAATGAATAAAAATAAAAGTTCACTAGATCAAAATATTATTTTCACGTAAACATTTCAGCTTGGCGATAACTACGCCAACTTTCCGACTTAACGGTTTTTGGTACCCGTCTAACGGAAAAGTATCAAATATTGTTGCCAGAGTTTTCTCACGTACCCAAATGTGTCTTGAGTGTTTTTTTGTTTTGTTTTTTTAATATTCAATTGGGGGTTATAGGAAAAATATTCCTCATTAATCTGATGCAATAAAAGTGTGATCAGAAGTGTTGGTATCGCTTGCCTCTTCTAGAACTGCTGCCACTGCTGAATCATGGACGAACGGTATACACTATGTTCTAATTGCCCTTTAATACTATTACTTCATACTCAATAGCACTTAGCAACATATCCAAACCAAGGCCTATTCTAAGCAAAATTTACGACTGCCCATTACGAAATTCCATCCTCTTCCCCCCCCCCCCCCATCTCCCCTCTTCCTTAAAAATAAATAGTCTAATAAAGTCACCAGTGATATAAATAGGTTATGTTTTGAATTTAGTAATAGCTAACCATTGAAGTATTCACCAAGTGACTAAACCCCTGTCTTGTCAGAAAAGGTTTCTCTCGTGTTAAGAATGTAATAATCCGTCGAAAGTGTAAAAGATTTTTTCTTATCCGGCAATTGACAAAACACTTGTTTAAAAAATATCATAAATGTATATTAAATGGTTTACAATTAACGAATAAGTACATTGAGTCATCCTCTCTAAAACATTTTATCGGTTAGAAAATAGAAGGGCTATTGGTTGAAGGAAAAAAGGCATTTACGGTTTTTTTTTCCTTCTTTTTTTTTTCTTCTTCTTTCTAATTTTTTACATACCTCCTTAATCAGTCAAAATACCAGTCGGTAAGTATTTTATAGAGCCAGAGTAAGTGTCTGTGAAATTAACTAAATGCATACTACATTCAGGTATTGTGAATCAAATCACCTTCATTAATCTAGACTTTGATTTTTTGAAGTCCAATTGGATTGCTTAGGATTAGAGGTCCCTATGTGTGATTTATTAAAAATTGACCAAAAAGTTTATTCTTGACGCATTTTCTTACTTATAAGCTTTTCCCAATACTTGATTCCCAAGTTTAAAGAGTTATATTCCACAATTAATTAATGTTAAAGATTTACTCATCAAGATGTCAAGTATATGCTTTATATTTCAAAAAAGCTATTACAAATTTAAAACTATTTTTTTAAGTAATGCAAAAAATTTAAAACTATTTTTTTAAGTAAATGCAATTATTTTTCTTAAAAAGAACTCAAAATATCCATGTTGTGGACTTGTATCTCCACTAAAATGGATGTGTTAAAATGCTAAAAATTACGCTTCATTTCTATTAATAAATCTCTAGTTTCACAGTTGGTTAATTTGTACGCTCAATGAACTATTTTTTGCACAATAACGGCTAATCCTGATGTGACCTAGTTTCCGATCCACAACGTTCATCCATTCATAATCCAGGATTCGAACCCGGTACCTTTGGCATGCGATATCAGAGTACTAACCTCACAGCCATTAGGTGGGTCTAGTTCGTAGAATTAGATTTGTTAATTCAGCTGTGGCTTAAATAACAAACTTTCAGCTTAATAACTAAATACCATATCTACTGATAATTTATCTTTGAATATAACAATAAATTGATTTTTAATACGTTAATCTCGTATCCTGCTATATTTTTCATATTTATTTTAAAATGTTACACACCTTTTCATTGTGACGTTTCAAGAGTCAATCGTACGCAGTTGTGTAATTAGATTATTTTATTATGAAAAGAAAAAAAAAACATTATAAAAGATTACCAGTCGCCATTGCTGCTGAAAGCACAGAATTAAACTGTTTCGTTCCTTAGAATAAACTGTTGTCAAATCACTGGGCCTCTAAAAATATAGCGTAAAGATAAGAAAAAAAAAGTCCCCTTCAAACCACATTCCTGGGGGTGGAGTGTTGACCGGAAATATGGGGAGCAGGATCGTTGGACACTAGATTTATTGGGGAAGTTGGAAGATAATGTTCTGTAAAAGACCTCCACCTTGTCCTTGTCCTGTAGTAATGCAAACAATTTTGTCACACTCTTTTCTTGTCGCAAGATTTTCTTAAAATTAATTCTTTTTGTGTGGCAAAACTATCTTATCTTGAAGTTTGTGTGTTAAATTGGTCTGAACTATGAATCTTTGAACTCTTTACTATACACATATGCATGCTATGATGGCCTTACTAAGCTACAAGGCTAAAAAAGATCCCAATGAAATAAAACGTCGTTAAATGAACAAACAAAGGAAATATAAAATCGAATGAAAAAGTCCTCATGCATATTAGCAAGAAAAGAATATTATTTTAAAATAATAACAAAAAGCATTTGTCATCAAATTGGAAAAAGAATTACTTGCAGATTAATAATAATTTTCTGAATTAAAATAAAATGCGCACACGCAAAAGGAATTTTTCTTCACTTTTTAAGAAAAAGAACTTAAAGAAAACACATTCAGAGTAAAAGTTTGAAAAAAATATTTGAATGTTGGGCTTAATAATGTAATGTCACCAAATCTATATTTATAAGTAAGAGTGTATTTGCCTAATTTAATGTATCCTTTGAGTTCGAAGAATAGGAATGAAAGTTGGTAGGACCATAATTTGAGATATTTTGAACCAATTTCAACTGTGTCATATTTTTAATGCGTTTCTTGAGTAACTCCCATTGTTGGAAAAACAATTTCATCCCAATGTTTTTCTTCTGATAATAAGGAATTAAGGAGATAATGCTCATAGATCGCAATCGGCTGTACATTTTGAACTGGCATCTCTAAAGCTTTAATAAGTTGATAAAAGAAAACAAAGAATACGGAAAATTTAGGGAGGGGAAGAAAGGAAAAAATTATTGGCTTGCAGTGTTTTTTCCTTTACTTTTTACTACTGCCCAATTTTAGATTTACGACTGCCCATTTTCAATTTATGACTGCCCAAATGAGCCACGACTGCCCGTTAGAATAGGCCCTGATCCAAACTGAGCATCGTTGCCAAGCTGTTGGAGCAGTACTCTTTGATTGCATGATATGAGAGTAAGTACTATGTCACAAAAAACAAAAATAGAACTCCGAGGGATATTAATGAATTCTAACTTGAAATAATTATGTGCTTGAAGTAGCCAAATGTTTTGATCAGCATTAAAAAGTATTTGTTCACAATAATATATACATGTACAAGTAGAATAGTATTTAAGTGACTTGACAATCAATTGCTCAAACTCAGAAATGATTATTTTGATATGCACAACGGTCCCCACAACGGCTTCATTCCTAGTGAAAAAGTTGGTTTATGTAATATTATTTATCTTATTTTCAGTGTTTTTATTACAGTAAATTTTAATTGATCGATTTCTAAATGACCCTCACAGAACTCTAAATTTTCTGTTTTTAACATTCAATTACATTTTTGTTGGTTTTGTTACATATTACAAGTACTAATGATTTTGAAAATATATTTAGCATGATTTGATGTAATTTGGATAAAATTTATTGTGTCCTTGAATTTTATTTCATGAATGATCTTATATGTTCCATATTATTACATCTGAGGATATTTATGATATGACCTGCATATTATGAGGACTGGGTACTCGATGACAGAATTAAAATCAGAAAAATCAACGCATTTGAAATAAATTGAATATTGGTCAAAATGAAGAAATTTTTTTTACATATGTTGTTCAAACCTTTTTAAAATTATATTTTAGAAAAAAGTTTATAATAATAGGCTAATAATTTATTAATAATCACTTATTTAAAACTCGATTAAAAAAAAATTTGCAATGAGTTGAATTTGGTTACGTTCGTAGAGGAATCTTCTTAAAACTAATAAAAAGTTTTTTTGCTTTTTATTTCTTAGAAATTTCTATATACTACATTAAATATCAGCTTTCTCAAAATAATAATAAAAAGTTTTTTTATGTGGTAATTTGTTGAGCGTATGAAAATTTGCAATTTTTTAAGTAATAATAATTAAAAACTAAATTGTATAAATTTGAATAATATTTTTGTTTAATATGTACTTCAGATGTTATATAATTGCCATAAAAAATTTCAATTCTATATCTTGCATAGTCTTTTATATGAGCATACCAAAAGTTGGAAAATCAACGTTTTGAGAAAACGTGAAAGAACTATAAAAGTTTTAATAACTTGCATGTTTTCCAAGTTTAATGTGCTTCAACTCTGTATTTTGAAGCAGCCATCTTTACAGATATTTCAAATTCCTTTTTTAATTCCCCCCTCCCCCTTTTCTTACATTTTTTTAGGTTTTTTAAATGCCCTCTCTTCTTTAGCTTCTCAACGATTAACGAAAAGTCGCAGCGATAGGGAAAATTGTTGTAAAAAGGTTCCATCCCCAAATTACTGGAATTTTAATATTATTTTAGTTTTAGTATGCACTTAATATGTTATTTAATCATAATAAAAAATTTTAACTGTATATCTGGCATATTTTTTTTACAAGCATACAAAAATTTGGGAAACTGACGTTTTCAGAAACGCAAAAATTTTTGCGCAACTTGCATACTTTTCAAATTTAATATACTCTACCTCCATATTCTGAAGCGTCTCCTTACAGATACTTCTAATGCCTTCTGTTTTAATTGTTTATCTTTTATGCATCTTTTAATGTTTTTTTTTTTAAAGTCCTATATCTGCTTCAACTATTCGACAATAATTGAAGCATTGTAGTGTTTATTATGTAGTGTTATTATAGGGAAATGTTATAAACAAGTTAAATTCCCAGATGGAGAATAATTAGATTATTACTGCTTGATTCATCATTCAAATAAGTTTATGTTGCCACATAATGTATCTTAGACTTGCCAATGCAACTACTATATAAGTGTTTACATCACGCTTGTTATTTGATGTTAAAATTGACTTGTAAAAAGCAACTTAAAACTGTGATACAATCTTGGAAGTCAAACCTTTTCTATTTAAGATTCAGCCACAATACAATGTCCATTTTATCCCAATACATATATTTACATTAAGTCCCAAATCCATTGCTTGGATATATTAATAGTTGTGTGCCTATTATTAACAGTTGTGTTGCAGTTTTGCAATCCCATGCTTAAATTTACCAGGAAAGTGAAACATAGTCAACAAAAAGTTATGTGCAACATGGTAATAAAACAGTAATTTTGACTTACAAGCTCATTTATTGCATTTTAATTTAAATAAATGTATTTTTAGCTTCCCAACATCTGAAAGGTAACATAAACAACCCTTTCAGACACATCAACTGTCTGAAAATATCCCCAATTCAGACAGTCTAAACGCCTGAAAATACCCCATTTTAAGACACTTCAAGTGTCTTAAAGATTAAGACACCATTTTAAATCTTAAAACAGTGCCACTTGTTTAAGACAATTTTGTGTCTTATTTTAAGACATTTCCATTTGCTGTGTAGATATGTTTCGATCAGTATCGTTCTACGTTACTAATTTGCTAGACGTGTTGCGTTCCTAATCATCAATGACCTTAGAATCATCTACAATGTGCACTGCATTAGACGCCATAAAATGCTAATATTTAATAGTGAAAAAGCTATTTTTCACTATTTATTGAGGTTTATTCTTGCAGGATTGACTTTCTGTGGCACTTTCCTATATTTCTGATTGTAACTTTTAGTTATAAATTTTGTAAAGGGTCATCTAGCTAGACAAAAGATTCGAATTAAGAAATAGCAAAAATCGGTAATAAATATAATTTCAAGTGTTCATGTTTGCAAACACTAGGTAATAAAAAAATAAAGTTTAATTTAATGACTTTAATAACATGTCATATTTCATCGAACACTCAAAATCCTTCAAGATTACAGCTGCCAGTTAAAGACTAGAAATCATTAGAGAAAAAATTTTAGGTAGGCACTCATTTTGGTCATTTGTGATAATAGGTGATCATTGGGTTTCATATCGTAGAACAAAGAGAGAGCTCCTTTTCTTTTAATGTTGGAAAAGAGGCAGTCCACCATTTTTAAATTAAAAAAAGGTAAGTAATCAACGAAAAAATCAATTTTACCATAAATCAAATCTACCAGCGCTCTTCTAAAAATAGATATTTTTTATTTCTTTTTCAGAATTCTTTGAAATTTATAAGTTTAAACTTAAAAACGGGAAAAATAACCACAAGTTGATCATACACTTGAATAATACTTTATTAATATGTTTGTCCGCTGTCGGGGCGAACTTCAGGTTCGAAAGTACTAAAATATAATTTAAATTAGTCCAAGCAGCTTCACGCCGCTGTAGTTTAAATTTAGAAACATTAGCCAAAATGATCAGAAATAGTGGAGTCCTTTAATGTGTAATGTCGGATGAGACATTCAATAATCATACAAAAGTTACTAAATAAATTATTTATTAAAATCGAGATGAGATGATAATTTAAAGGTTCAATAATGCTTTCACACAATTTAGCCAATTATTCTTACCATGAATCTCAAATACAGATTGATTAATTGTTAACTTCTAATTGTAAACATAGAAATAATTATTAAATTTTATAAGTACATTTTAACTGCCCTGACCTACTTCGCTTATTAAGGAAGAATTTTATTAACTGCTATTGTGATCTAAACTCGAGATTGAGGATATGGGAAAAATCAAAATGCCACAATACCTCCGTTTTTTACAATTAGGAGTTAACACTTAATCAATCTGTAATTGAGATTCATGGTAAGAATATTTGGCTAAATTGTGTGAAAGCATTATTGTACCTTTGAATTGTCATCTTATCTCGATTTTAATAAATAATTTATTTAGTAACTTTGGTATGATTATTGAATGTCTCTTCCGATATTACGTCTCTCGCTGGATTCCAAAGTCCGCGATGTCAACGCCTGGGGCTGTTTCGGCCGTTACCAACACCACCCAACGTTGCCGCTACTCCTTCGGGGCACTAATCAAAACCAAAACTCGTCCTCAGAATGCCTCGAGACATCCCGTCCCACAGTTTTACGCTGGGTCCTGAAGGCGGGGCTAAAGCCCCCTCAACCAGTCTTGGGTCTGCTCCTGTGCCCCTTACCTAAGTCCATATTTTTGCCTGTATCCAATGACCAGCATCCAGCTCCAAGACCTCACGTCCCTAATCAAAAAGTGTCCCCGATTGGAAACCAACTTCGATGACTTCAGGAGCCGTTTCGCCACGAAAATGGCAGTGGGACACCTTACAAAAACTCTACAATTTTAACTACCCACACTTGTCTGCCAACTGTCAAGCCTGGGCGCCGACTTTTGTGTACTAAACTTGGGTTGAATTGAACTTCCTAAGTTATGTGTCTGGGATCCTGTATAGACCCCGCAGATTTGAAAAGAGCTGGAAATCCTTAAAATTCCAAACTGCAACTGCATCTTGTTAGCCCCGAAATTAAAATGCAACCCCCTTTACCTGAGCTAGTACTGAGCAACCCCCTTTACCTGAGCTAGTGCTGCACTTTTGGCCCTCGTTTACAAACTTCCATGGCTTTTTCCAATGTCTCGAAGATGTTGGATTGGTAGACCAACAAATAAACTACTAATTGTTTAATTATCCTTTGAATTTGTGAAAATACAACACCTATGTAGAACAGCATTGTCTCTACTTATCGTTTTGCAAAAAAAAAAAAAAAAAAAAAAAAAAAAAAAAAAAAAATATCAAATAACTGAAATTTTATTTTTTAAAAAAATTAAACACCCAAGGATCCATAAAAAATATTTTTGAAATACTTCATTGATTTCAGGTAAACAATGAAGCTGTTAAGTCATTATAAATAAGATTACATGTTCAGGATTATTTTAATGTTCAAAAATTTTTCTACTGAGAAAATATTTTGTCACTTTGCTTATTTGTCCCATGACAATGCATTAATCGGAATTCATTTTCTTTTCTGTTAAGTGATTTTAAGTTGAGCCACAAAAAGTCACTTTTAATCGAGCAAGAACAATTTCAAATAAAATTTTAATGGCTTGTCACGGTAATAAGTTAAATTTGAAAAGAAATACAAATCAAATGGCTTATTCCCCAAGATCAATTATATATGACGTCAATAATTGCATTCAGTTTATGCCAATAATTTAACATAGATTTAAATTAAATATCCGATGCTGTTTAAAACATTTCGAATAATGTTGTCCAATAGTGTCCAATTAACTTCGGGTAAAGTAATTCATTTGAAAATCAATCTTTTATGGTTCTATCTCTCTCTGTCTGTCTGTCTTGAAAAGAAATTGCAATGATTTTTCAAAACGCTTAACGTCAGAATTTTTTTTTTTTTTCGCACAAGGGACTTTGACCATTTCATAAATAATAAGCAGTTTGATAGATAAGTAGCTCGTAAATATCACGCAAGCACAACTATACACGCACATCCTTTTTCATACATGCATGCCTTAGTAACGAACAGATATGAAAGTCACATATGGGTCAAAATCATGAAACGGGCCACAACGTGTCCCAAGAGTTTGTAATACGCTTTTATTAGTTTCACCTGTATGTTTGCTTGTAACCGACTCTTTTGGGCTCGATTTTGCCCTACTTAGAGCGATCAGATTTGATTCAAACTTTGCCCTTTTGTCAAAGACAGGTGACAATGCAATAATTCAATAAGTTTGTCGCTTTATCGCAAGGATTAACTTGTGTTGCCCTTGCGCCGTTAAATTCCAACCAACCTTTTCTGGAATCGAACCCTGGTGTGCCGTTACCCGTTACAATCCCAGTAATCACAGAAACTTTCATCGACAATTGATAAGGCAGACATTTGAAAGATTTGTCGTGGGCACGACAGTTAAACAAAGCGTGTTTTTTTAGTCGCATTATCCTTACCAGGATCTTCAGGATTAGTGATTTTTCATATTCAGAGACACGGTAGTGTTTTGTGCCAAGTAATACGGCGTGTACTAAGGCATACACATGACTTCAATTTGAGACAAGCATGTGACTATTGGCAGGAACAACTGGAGAGTTTTGTACACTTAACTAAAAAATTAACTAAAAAAAAATTATAGTTTACAGAAAAAATAATCAATAGTTTAAAAAACTAAAAAACAAGCTTTAATAGAAAGCCAAACTACAAAGAAAAAAATTAATAGTTTAAAAAACTAAAAAACATGCTTTAATAGAAAAGTGAATAAAAAGTAGAAAATAATTTTAAATAAGTTTGAAATAAGAATAAAGTGATTAACAAGAAATATTTATTTTATCGTAAAAAAGCGTGGGATGCTTGATGTCAATTGTTGTAAATATTTAATGACAGATATTGGTAAAAGTAGAGCCATTATGAAAATATCTTAAAAAGCACCCCACGCTTTTTTACGATAAAATAAGTATTTCTTGTTAATCACTCTATTCTTATTTCAAACTTATTTAAAATTATTTTCTACTTTTTAGTTCACTTTTCTATTAAAGCGTGTTTTTTAGTTTTTTAAACTATTAATTATTACATATGAAATTTAAAGAAAATATTCATGTAAAATAAAAAAAAATACAAATTTAATGATTTTTTGTAGCAAGGTGCAAATAATTCGATAAAAAATAATTTTGAACTTCGAAAATGTCATTTCGGTGGCTGTCCCCATCGAATATTAAGCGCAATCATTTGTACTGTATGCGACAATGGACAATTCCCGCATTTTTGAAAAAGATCGAACTTATTTTATATTTATGAAGAATTTCTTTCTAATACCAAATATTTAAACAAAAATTCCTTAAAAAAATTAGTTATTTAAATATTAAGATAAGAAATTGCCTCAAAATCGAGCCAAAACCAGTCCGATCAAAACACTCAGAAAATTAATTACGTCAAGGGTTTCTACAGTTTGTATGGTTATTGTAAGGTTTCTGCCAAATAGTTGACGTTGAAATAGTTGACGTTGGTAGATCATTGCCACATTCCGTACAGGTTGGCGTGATTTACGAGAAACTTGCAAATCTGGTTTCCGCTGCCGCATTTCAAGCCAAGATTGTTTGCGAAGTCGTGACGTCGTTGCGAAGCCGTAACGTAAATCATTTTCTAGCCAAAATGTCTATCAAGGTAATTCTGATCGCAAATTTAAAAAAAGAAAAAGCGCAGTTAGCAAAAAATTTTGTGTTTATGGCCCTTTCGAAACATTTAGAATTGAATAAAAAAATGGGGGGGAAAAAATGCGGGAATTGTCCATTGTTTTCATTTCTTTTTCGAATTTTAACTAATTACTAACTCTGAATATTCTATAATAGTAAGAAACCAACTTTTTTTGCAAAAAAATAGTCTTATTTTTATTTATTCGGTCTCTTTACTGTGACCCCGTCTTTTGCTCCATTTCGAAGACGTCATATTTTTTCACGTCGAAACCGTAACCATCCAACGTAAACAGTTGAACTTATCTCAATTTTAGTGAAAAGCTAGTAATTTACACGTGAGCACGTTTATGAAAGTGGACATAATTTTATTTTTTACATTGAAATCGATTGATACTTAGTATTAACTTCTTGCGTACATGTATTATATGCGTCATTTTGGTGACCCATTTTTAATGTTTTAATATGCTGAACATTAAACTGCTAGCATTAATGATTACCATTGACAAGTGGCTTTATTTATGACCGCACATGGTCCTCGTGTTCAGTTATGTCTAATTACTACACGATGTAGAAAGAAAGTTCGTCATTCCGGACACGATCATTTTGGCGATGTCTTCGGAAGGAGCATCGTCGTCGAAATGACGTTAAGAGAACGAAATGCAACTTAACTATTAACTTCTTATACTACATCGAGTTTTTGATGATTTTTAGAAGAAAAAGAAACGAAAAGAGAGAAAAGGCTCGAGAATTTTGAACAAAATCCATTAATTTTAAAATTCGTCAGCCTTTTATTACGTGTTCGAAATCGTGGTAATAAAAATCCAAAAGACAAAAGAAATATTGTCTTACTCATGAAATAATGAAAATATGGGGAATAATGGAAATAGTGAAAAAAAAAAAAGGCTTCTATTATTCAGGCTTTACGTAGCAATTACTTTTTAGTGTGTGAAGCGACCTTATGCTTAAGCAGCCATGAACCTTTCATCGTGCAAAGCGAGCTCATGTTTGCATAGCAATGAACCTTTCAGTGAGTTAAGTACGCCTGTGATTATGTGTCAGTGACTTTTTCAGCGAGCGAAGCGAGCTCTATTTTGCGTTGCGATGAACCTTCCTGCAAGCGAAGCACCAAAAATTGGGGCTTATACACCAATGACGGATTTCCGCAATGTGGGGCCTCACAGCTGGCTAAAATATTGCACATGGTAAAATTTCGTAGCGAACCACGGGTATTTAGCAAGTAATTAATATTTCAATATTAATAGTGGTTTACTAATTTTGAAATTACCCACTCACTTTCTGTGGCAATATCCCGTACTTCTGGTTGAAACGTATAGGAAAATTTTGGAATTGTTATAATCTAGCTAGGCTTAACACCTGATTTAAGAGTTAGCAGAAGTTTGTAATAAATATAATTTCAGATGTTAATCTTGGCCTACGATGGCGAAAAGCGTCTTTGTGTAAGAATGTCACTACATTGCAGCATAAAAGCTGAAAAAGAGAAAACAAAATGCACATTTATAGTTCGATTTTGTTTTTCATTTTTGCAACAAAATATGACAACAAAATTTTTAAATAGAAGTGAATAAGAGATTCATAATATCAGACGAAACGGTCGTTTCGCCGTCAACCTTAAAAAGGCAGAAACCGACAATAAGTATTTATTCTCTGCACAACTTCCAGCGAAAAAGCCGAAATTTACTATTTTCTAGCGCGCTTACGAAACTTCACATAATTATACAAAAAATACCATAGATTCGTCTCAGTGATATCTTTCAAAGAAAAAAAAAATGAGTACCTAGGATAAAAGACAACGAAGAAAAAAAATATTGAAATTTCCAAAACGAAATAAAAAAAAACGAGTTCTAGCCCGATTTTGATGTAAAAATTTAGACAAACGTCCAGCCCTAACTAAGGTATAGATCTTCAAACGGATTGAATTATAGGATGGGGAATGTTTCAACTTAAAATCCTACGCTGGTTTGAACTTCATTAAATAATTATTTCTATTTTTAATTAATTTAAAACCACAGATAAAGGCGATCAGCTTGTAATTGAGGTTCAGATATATATGCCAAAAGTTGCCAAATAGGTTTGCTATCATTTCGAAGTTAGTTTTTCCGACATGTTAGGCTTAAGTGAGAATGAACGTAAGTTAAAGTATAGGCAGAACGAATTGGACTATAACTATATGGCTTATAACATCTTTAAAATTGAAATAATTTAATTTTTGAAGAGACAGAATTAAAGAGAAATATTTGTTCTTCAAGTTGCATGTGTTATTTGAACTGTATGACAATTTAGAGAGAGTTTACTTTCAAAAACATTTTAATTTCGGGAAATCTCCATTGAAAAATGAAAACAATCACATTTTGTTGCAAGATACTATGGGCTGAATACAAAGTATAAATGTGGAGGTTATGCGAGCTGACGTCACAGTCAATTCATTTCAGAAGACTAAATGAACCACGCATTGCGATTGGCTAATGGAATTTGCAAAAATGTCATTTGTTTTTTAAAAATGTGTTGATTTTGTTTACTTTCCATTGTAAAATGAAATCGTAGAATCAAATATCATCAAAACTCTAATTTCATAGTGAATTTAAAAATTGTTGTTAAGGAAATATTTAAAATTTTGTCAAATATCAATGGGTTATTATGTGAACAAAACTAATGATTGGTATAGTAAAAATAATTTATACCGCAATATTTAGGCTGCAAAAAACTTGTAATATTTATTTGTAACAATATATTAGAATACATTTTCAGTGGGATGTATGTTAAAGGTGCCGGATTTGATTCCTGGGTTAGGTGTGGATGTTCGTTGTGATTCGGAATCCAAGTTAAGTTGTGGGTCCCGGACTGATTAGTCGTTATTTATGCACTAAAATAGGTCGTTGTGCGTACAAACTAACCAATCGAGCTGAAACTTAGCAAACAGGCTCTTTGTCGATGGCAACGTATTTCCTTAAGTTTTGGGAGTTGCGTTGCCTTAACACAAGTTTCTATTACTCGTCCGTGGTCGATTTTGATGGTTACTGCCGTCCGCATTCAAACAATTTGTCAATTTTCAAGTAGATTTTGTCATGTAAGATATCATTGAACTCAACTTGAAAAATTATGAATATTCATGGTACCAGGTGTACCGTAGGTGGTACTACTTCTGGTTTATCAGTTTTGAAGATAAATGTGGCATGTTGGGTGTCGTTGGGCTTGTCTTGAAAAATTACGAATGTTTAAGGTACCTGGTATAGCATAGGTAGTACCACTTTTGGTTTATCTATTTCCAAGATAAATATGGCATGTTGGACTTTTGTTTTGATGAATTATGAATGTTTAAAGTACCAGGTATGCTATTGGTATCACTTCCGGTTTATCAATTTTAAAGATAATTATTGCATGTAAGGTATCGTCGAACTCAGTTTGAAGAATTATGAATATCCCTGGTACCAGGTGTAACCATAGGTGATAAGTAGAAAAACGATGAAACGGACAAATTCAAAAAAGAGAAGTAGCCAGTGTTTAAAAAAAAGTTATGATATCACCCAAATAAACACTTTTGAAAAGTAGAAGAACCACCAACCTCAAAAACACTAAACTTTCTTACAATAAAAAAATCATAAACATGGTGAAAATTTTCAGCCACAAACACAGTGATATAAAAAATGGTTAACGTCTGATTACAACTCTCGGTTGTGACTCGCTTAAGAATGTATGCTTACTTAGTTTATTTTTAAAATTTAAGTTCCGCTCCCATAAAAATTTACACTGCTTGAGGTTGTCGCCCGTCTTAATTACTAACCTTTAAAACCCCCACACAATAAAAACTTTCCAAAATGTATGTATCAACCAAACAAAAGCTTACCACAAGCATTTCAGCTTCCTACTTAAAAAATTCTTAATAACGATTCAAATGCAAGCGTTTGAGCACAGTTTCTCTATACTATTTTGAAAATTACATAAACATGAAGATTTACATCACTTTGTATTTCCTACCCATCCAAATGAAATCGTAAACTCGTTTGAGCACAGTTTCTCTATACTATTTTGAAAATTACATAAACATGAAGATTTTCATCATTTGTATTTCCTACCCATCCAAATGAAATCGTAAACTCGAATATTCGTGCAAACAGCCATAAATTAGTTTAAACGCAAGCATTGTTAATATTCCTATGACGGGCGCCAACCTCAAGCAGAGTAAATTTTTATGGGAACGGAACTTAAATTTTAAAAATAAACTAAGTAAGCATACATTCTTAAGCGAGTCACAACCGAGAGTTGTAATCAGAGGTTGGCCATTTTTTATATCACTGTGTTTGTGGCTGAAAATTTTTCACCATGTTTATGATTTTTTTATTATAAGAAAGTTTATCGTGTTTTTGAGGTTGGTGGTTCTTCTACTTTTCAAAAGTGTTTTTTTTTTGGGGGGATAAATATTTTCGATAATAAATTCATTGAAAGTCATGTGCAGCATTTAAAGAGACATCATTTAAATATATCTTTAAATTTCTTTTGCGTGAAATATATAAAAAAAATATTTAAAAAAAAAAAGGGGGGGGGGATCTTTAAAAGACCTTTAATGAATTGTTTGAAAGAGAGTGCCGTATTTTCTTTCTATAGATGATAATAGTTATCAAATAATGTTTGTATTCAAATATTACATTTAGCGAATGAACACATCCACTTCTTTCACTATTTCTCTAGTATTATGGAAATTAAAACTTTCATTTAGAAAGGACCATTTGGATTTTTTGATAATTATCCTGACCATTTGGTAAATGTGCAGGATAATTATGAATAGGCTGTGACGACCGGGCTTAACTGACCGCTCCATTGTGCAACCATACTGACGTCACAGTTCCCTGACTTATTCTTGCCTTCACTTCACTGCAGCAGAGCGGACTGTATGAAGCTGTGTGGACCGCAGAGAAAAACATTCCTTTCTAGGAACTCGAGTGAGTACAACCAGGAGAATCGCCTCTCTCATTTTCAGTGATGTGTCTCTAATTTATTGTAATCCTCGTCTCTATGTTGGATTGAACCAACTTTATCTCTCATCTCAGTTGTTATGCAAAGATAATTTTCTGTTAAGTGTCGTGTGGGTTAAGACTCTAAAAATCAATACAAATTTTATTTTGAAGAAATCAAGCATGGTCGTCTTAACTTTATAAGCAATTACATGAAAAACTTGGTATAAAGTCAACTGCCGATACTTCTTCTAAAACACTTGTCATGGTCATTAGGGTGATTCATTAATTTTTTCGAACTTTCTATTTTTTACCGGGGCACCCCTTCAGAAGTTGCTATGTAATAAAATATTATGGCATGCAAAATTTTATTAATATTTAGAGGTGGCGCATAGAAGTCAAATATTGCAAATTTCGCAAATATCTATACTGAAATACATATTACGTTATTAAATCATAAAAAAAAATTTTTGTAAAATCATTAATTTACAAGCTACAACGTCTTTTGCATATTACAGCAACATATAAACAAAACAATTCGGTGTTTGGATGTCGTAAAACGACACGTCGACGCGTTAGAGACATTGAGATTTGTAGTCGCTAAGCGCACACGTATAGGAAGTGAATCACCTATCGAACTATTGCACAGTAGTGGTCAGTTGCTCTACGTCATTTCAAAGATCACATTTTAAAAAAAAAAAAATTTATGTTTAATGTAAATTTGATCGGATTGTGAGGACAAATGTTAAGATACGAAAATATTCTGGTGTTGTTAGTTGGACAGTTAGCCGAGACAATTCCTGTATGTAAACTTTTCTCGAAATGCGTAGTGGCTGCAAATTTCTTTTATCATCTGATTCGAAATATAATTGTTCATGAACTACAACAGAAGTTACTGAATTTGTTTTGCTAATCTGAGCTAGCTAAATTTAACATAAGTTTTAGCTCTATAGGCTGGGCTGGAAGCAATCAGCGTAAAAATTAAGCTTTACGCATCACCCAACTATTTTCTTCAACAGTGTCACTGGGACGGCAAGCCTTTACAAGATACACTATCTGGCCAAAAGTATCCGGACACCCAGTGGTATAGACTTGAGATTCCTGAGGCACATATTAATATGATGTTGGTCCCCCTTTTGCATCGATGACAGCCTGCACACGTTTGGGAAGACTTTCCACCAATTTTTGATAGGTGACCATAGGAATTGCCTTCCAGGCGTCCATCACAGCTGAAGTGAGTGCTTGCAGTGAAGATGGTCGATTTGGCTGGCTACGTAATCTGCGCTCTAATTCGTCCCAAAAGTGTTCTATATCACTTAAATCTTGGCTCTGAGAAGGCCAGTCCAGTTTTTGAACACCCATTTCGTCAAACCACGTCTGTGCAAACCTCGATGTGTGAATGGAGCAGTTATCCTGCTGGAAGAGAAATGGGCCTTCCCCAAAATATTACCATAGAGTTGGAAGTGCAGCATTGTCCAGAATGCCCACATACATCTCAGAGTTCATGTTTCCAACCACAGGAACTAACGGACCCAGGCCAAACCACGAGAAACACCCCCACACCATTATGCTTCCACCACCTAACTTAACAGTCGGCACAATGCAGTCACTATAGAAACGTTCGCCGGGCATCCGCCAAACCCAGACGCGTCCATCCGACTGCCAGACTGTAAAGCGAGATTCATCACTCCAAAGAACAGTTTTCCACATGTCCACAGTCCAATGACGGTGAGCTCTACACCATTGCAATCGATGCTTCGCATTCTGTGGAGTGATGTTCAGCTTGTGAGCGGCTGCACGACCATGGAATCCCAAGTCTTTTAACTCTCGACGGACAGTCCTGCTGCTAACACTAACGCCTGATGAACTTTGGAACTCCTGAGAAATTTCCACCAACGAGGACTTGCGATTTTGTTTCACTACCCTTTTCAGAGTTCTGCGGCTGCGTTCACCAAGTGTTTTCGGCCTACCGGTTCGTTTTTCTGCCGTTTCACTGCCTCGACGTTTCCACTTCACAATTACATCACTCACAGTAGATTTAGGCTTCTGTAGAATGTCCGCAATCTCACTAACTGATTTCCCACAAAGGTGGCATCCCACTATTCTGCCACGATCAAACTCACTAAGCTCCTTTAACTTACTCATTGCCTCACAAACGCATAAATACAACCTGACAAACCACTACCAACACTTTTATAGCTTTCAATTACGTATCAAATTGCGTCACTCGCCAGAACCACTTTTTTAAGGGGTGTCCGGATACTTTTGGCCAGATAGTGTATAACCAGATAAGACACAGTTGACAGAATATTAGTTACGGTCATGCGAAAAGACCTAGAGCAGTTGCTTCCAAAGTTGAATAAATCAGGTTCCAAAGATTTCTTCTGATCATGCAACAACTACAGTCTATGATACTTCGGAGAATTGAAATTAATCCAAAAATTTGAAAGCTACGTGTTTTGAAAGGAAGGTAAGCATTCTGATTGAGCAAAAACTTGGTTGAGAGGTTTTTGTAGCTAGCATGCAGGCTGCATATCTGTGAAATTGTGTTAGATGCAGTGTTCACAACAATACGTTTCTTCTGACCCCGATACTTTTCTTTTCAAGCGCTTTAAATAGATTTGGAAATCCATTGGAAAGAACAAATACAATGCATTCATCACAAATGCATTCAATGTTCAATCTGTAGCAGTCAGAAAAGATGACATCCTGCGTTTGCTAGAGAAATATTCCTCTCTCTCTCTCAGCGATTACTTTGAGCTCTTGGAATTGGTGTTAATGTTCTTAGGTAGTTTTTCTCCTGACGTACCGGTGCATTTTATAGATCCAGGTGAACTTCACTGGGAAAGATGGATGGCAAAAGCCATACAGACCATCAAGATATGGATATTCAAGGAGCAATTCAAACTTACTAAGAGAGAAGAAAAAGTACTATGAACCATTGCTATATTTGTTTCCTGCATCTACTTGGAGTTGTTTTATCTTGTCACTTTTCCAATTACTGCTCCAAATAACAACTTGGTTATCTTGAAGAAGCTTTATGACTACGAGAACATCATTGGAGGTATTTCTAGTGTTTCAATCAAGCTTCCTTCTCAACTTTGGAATCTCGGGGAGGAACTTGTTTTTCTCACTTTCTTAAAGGAATGCCAGTACCAAAACCACATCCAAAATTAATACAGCAGTTTATAATGAAAGTTCGAATTTAGAGAATATTACAAAGAAGTTAACTCTCACTGCAAATGCTATCCCCGAGCAGAGATCGGAATAATTTTCCCCTACAAACTCACTGAGGTTCTGTGATGTAATGGGCATTAACGTTTTTCTTCTTCTCCCGACCCAGAGAAATGGCAAGAAAACGATAAGTACCTAACTGAAGAAAACATTCGTAGGGGTATATGGTGGTGCACGATTTGGAAATAAAGTTTCCAGACCTCAGAAAAAGTGCTTTATTAGGAAAGTGGTGTGACCGATTACTGATAAACTTCCACTGTAAACAGGTATACTAACAATACCATCAATCTTTAGCCTCAAAATTTGCCATCAAATATTGCATTTCTACACTATCAAAGATTGTTGTCCAAGCAAAATATAAAAACGTTTATGTCGAATAGTGTATGTTATGTTACGTTGAGCGCTTTAAGGCTATTACATGAAATTCTTAAAATTCAAGTTGATTGGGCCACCAGTAAATATTGTCCAATTTTCCTCAAATTCAAAATTACCTATTTTTTTTTTTTTTTTTGGTGAGAGAACACCTCTTATTTCACCTCTATATTTGAATCACCCTAATGGTCATCTGTCTTAAATCATATCAAATATTGTAGGCAACTTGAACATTGATAATATAGACGCTTTAAAATTATTTTTCCCAATCACAATTTAAAGCCACTAACTTCAACAAATTAATTGATTTTTTTCATTCAGTTCTAACGGTTTTCACATAACTTTTCCAATAATTTAAATGAACACGTACGTTTAAGTTTAAAAACAATTATATATTGTACACAGAATTGCGTGCTCCATTTCCTGTGCATTCCATAAATGCACGCATCTGCCCTGTAATCACTCTCTATTTACTTAAATGTTTCAAAATTATAAAAAGTATATATTACTTAAGTGACAAAGGGGACGTTCTTTCCGATAATTTCAAAGAGGAGCACTTAACTATGTTATTTTGAGTAAAAACGTAGTACAGATTGGAACGTTTAGTCAAAATACCGATTATATTATTTTGTTGTTTTGCTTAAACTGTTATTCTTGTTCAAAATTTTCAGCTTGCCAAAAAGTTCGGCCTGTTTTATTCATGTTCATCCAGTAAGTCCTAAACTGTTTCAGTGCTAGAGAACTAAGAAAACTGACTATGAGAACCACACTGGAGGAACTTTCTCTTCAAATAACAGACGTATTCAAACCCATTTCATTTCTATTTCTACTTAGTGGCATAGATGTAAACAAATCTGCTGGGAAATGGCGCGTCATAACGTTTTCAGTTTTTTTCCATGCCATGTTCCTGTTGGTGGCGATCTTTCAATTTGTCTGTCTGCTGGAAAGTTTTCGTTGGACTTTGATCGCAAATATCTTGCTAAAGATAACAGCATTAATTCTCTGGTGGCTCGTGTGGTTAAGAAGGGAGTGCATACATCTACTGTTAAAAAATCTTGAGGTTTTAAAAGCAGAACTCGAATACCACGAATGCAAGAAATTGCAAACGGAATCGAAAATAACTGCTCTATGCTTGGCTTTAGTGATTTGCGCAGAAACATTACTCGCGGCCATACGATACATAATCCCTCACCAGACTGACGCTGGCACCTGTTATATTCTTCTCTTCTTAAAAAACAGCAGTACATCGGTGTTTGTGATATGCGTGATGTTAATCCGATTTGCCACCGTGTACGTCAACCTCTGCATGACGTACACCGTAGCCATTTTCTACGCTTTATACTGCCGCAGTCTGTCGCTCTGTCTCAAACAGAGATTTCGTTCCATAGAGAAGGCCAATGTTCTCTTTCAACAGGTCCTCTGTATATTTAAAGATCTGGAAGAGAGCATGTCTGCCACCATCTTTATCGTATTTGCTTTTTTACTGACTACTCTTTTCAAAGATATGATTCTGCTCATTAACGTGCTGAAGGCGGAAAAGTTCTCCATGAACTATTCCTACGTCTGTGATTTCCTCTTGTATGCGACACTGGCAACTGCAGTCGTGCTTGCTGCCGATGAAGTTCAACTTAAGGCGAATGGTGTTCGCGAAACTCTCTACATATTTCCAAACGAGTCAACTGGTGCTTTAGAGTGTATTGGGAGATTCATGAAGATATCCGACGACGTCAATCGTGTACAATTGACGGGATGGGGAACTTTTACCATTAGAAAATCTCTACTGCTTAGTATTCTCACGTATCTTGTTACCTACGGCGTTATACTGCTTCAGTTTGAACCTTCATAGAGATTTAAACTCATCATGCACCAACTGAAGGGGGAGATAGTATCAATAAGTTAAAACATATTAGTACTAACTCCAGCTCTTCTTCCTCTACACATGAAACTATATAGTTTTCAGTCTCATAAATGTATTTATTTTGATGGAGATGAAGCAATTTTTCTGAATTTATGGTTTCTTAGTAAGGAAAGGGAAAAGAGGAGGTTCGAAAAAAGTCAAACTTTTACGTAACAAACACAATTTATGTTCTTCTCCTATGTATTACAATTAGTTTGTAGAACAAAACCAGTATCTCAGCCAAGCTAGAAATTGACAATTATTTTTGTAGTCAAAATTGTCACCAAGCTCTACAACTTGGCGATAATTGTGAAATTAACTACCATTAAAAATATCTTGCTAAATATGCGATTTTTTTTTTTTAATTCAATTCTAATCCCACTTCAACAGAAACAAAATAGGATTTCGGATTGTACATTTCCAACTATCTTTTATTTGCTACATTTCGAACACTGTAACAACATAATTAGTCTACTAAGTAGAAGAGAAAATACAAATATTGTTGATGATAAACCCTTTGAAAGTTATAGATGTATGCAAACCAATAAGGACTACGTTAGAATACAAATTTAAAGTTCTCCTTCATGAAATATAAAAAAAACACCTCGCATGCATTATTATTTATAAAGATCTTTAATGAATAGTTTGGCAGAGAATGTCTTATTTTCTCTCTGTAAGTGAAATGAGTAATGTTAGTATTCAATTACAGTCAAACGCCATTAACGCGAAATCGCTTAACATAAAATCCCATTTAACGCGAAGTAAAAGCAGTTCCCCGTACTTTAACCTAAACGTTTATTTATTCGTTTATTATTCGTTTAACGTGAATTTCGGTTAACACGAACAATTTCGACACCCCATCGATTTCGCTTCAACGAGGTTTGACTGTAATACATTAAATGTAATGAGCGATTTTACTTTTATTCTTTGTACATTAAATTCTATAGTATTATGGAAATTACAACTTCCACTCTGTAGAAAATGACCATGTGAACAATGTAAAACATGAAGAATAATCATGAAAAATCGATAAAAATTTTATTTTGAAAAATTCAACCACGGTCATTTTAAGTGTAAAATGAAATGTTTTAAATAAAATCAACTTTGGTCTCCTAAAAAAACGAACCTTGGTCACCTTTTTCAAAGCACAAAAATAATTTTTGCAACTTTTGGCATAAATTGGCATAATTTCATTGCACAATGCATACGCCAACATTGGCATAAATTTCTAATTGATGCTTTATAATTATTTGTTATTCATAAAAATACTCTATCACGTTGAAATTTATGATCAACGGAATCAACTGATTCAAAAGCTATGTATTGTATTTTTGAGATTAAATTAGGTTAGATACGACTCATTGTCAATAACAATTTAAAGCAATAAATCGCAAACAAATAATTTATTTCATTCGAAACAAATGTCATTCCAACAATTTTTCCGGTTATTTAAGCGTACCCGTCTGTAAAGTTTTTAAAATGATTGGAAATGAGATCCATCCGAGAGTTTACGCATAAAGTTGAGGGTGAACCACAGTCCGGAATTTTTCACTGAAGTACAAGGCGGATGATGCATAAGATGTTTTTAAGTAATTTATTCTCTATATAATTATTATATCGTATGTTTTTAAGTAATTATTTTAAACTCGATGCTTCGAAATAAATAATTCTCGTTTATATGTTAAGATAACGTTCTATTCGAAATTTTAAGTAGATGCACTTTGGTTGTATTTTTTGAGTAAAAACAAATTTGGAATTGGAACGTTTTTTCCAAATCAGAATTCCAATACTTTGATTTTTGGAAGAACATTGTTATTCATATTGAAAATTATCAACTCATCAAAAACTTTAACATGATTTTTGCAGTATTTAGGTATTATTATACTAGGCATTATTTTCGTAAAGTAGGTACTGAAATGCAAAACAGTCTAAGTGGCAAGAGGACAAAGAAAAACTGATTATGAGAACCATAAAGGAGATACTTTCTTTTTGAAAGAAAAGGCATATTCAAATCCATATCATTACTGTTTATACTCAATAGTATAGTTTTCAATAAATAGGAAAATGGCGGACCAAATTGTTTTCAGCTTCCTTTCGTCGCATGTGAGTAGTAATCTTTCAAATCGTCTATTTGCTGCTAAGTTTTCGTTGAAGTTTGATAGCGATTATCTCGTTGAAGATGACAGCATTGATTCTCTATAGCTCGTGGGGATAAGAAGGGAAAGCATACATTTACTGCTAGAAAAGGAGGAGAGTTTAAAAGCAGAATTCGAATATCACGACTATAGGAAATTTCAAACGGAATCGAGAATAGATGCTGTTTATGATTTGCTAGAGCCATCAGTACTAGCCCTGCGTTACATCATTCCTCACCAGGCTTACATAACCACCTGCTCTATTCTTCTATCCTTAGAAAGAATCAGTACGACCCTCTTTGTGTTATGCGAGATGTTTAATCAGTTTGCCTCCGTTCACCTTTGCCATTTCCTACGCCTTGTATTGCACGCTGTCTGTCGCTCTGTCTCAGCAAGAGATATCGTTCCAGAGGGAAGGCACACGCCATCTTCCAACAGGTCTTCTGCATTTTTTAAGGTCTGGAAGACGAAGGTGTCTGTCCCCATTTTCGTTGCGTTTGCATATTTTCTGTCTACTCTTTTCAAAGGACATGGTTGTGATTATTAACGCGCTGAAGGTAGGGGGAAAAAAAAGAATCGTCACGGGCTATTCCTGCGTCTTCTACTTCATCAGGAATGCGAATTTGACAACTGAAATCGTGCTCGCTAAAGAAGACATTCAACTTAGAGCAAAAGGTATTCATTATACCCTCTATATGTTTCCAAGTGAGACAATTGATACCGATTGGGAGATTCATGAAGATATCCGACGATGTCGGACGTTTACTGTTGAAGGGATGGGGATCTTTAACTGTTACAGGGAACCTTTGCTTTCTAACTCTTCTTGGGGGGGGGGGGGGCTGTTACTTACGGCATTATACTGCTTTAGCTTAACCCTTCAAAGTGATTTAAACTCAAGATCATGCAACAACTGGAGGGAGTTTTAGATTTTATTAATAAGTAAAAATATATAAATCTAACTGCAACAGAAACAATTTCAAAACAGGAGAAATATTAGGAAGAACATTTTAGAAGTCTAGGAGTGCTATCTGAATAGTAAAAAGCCGCAAGTTTAGCGAAGAAAGCAACAAATAGTTTTTACAGTACTTTCACTTTTCTCATCATACTCAAAGAATGTATCAAATAGTAACGACGAACGACCAAAAAGTTGTATATTTTCTTTTAATTGTTTTTAAAATATTTAGTCGCAACTTATTAACTTTCAAACTATGGATTTTTAAAAAATCATAACTCATGAGTAATAATCCCAAGTACAAAAGGATCTTTGTAGTACTTATAGTTTGAAAGACGAGGGACTGCAAGTTTAGATACCTCATCGAACATCATTCTGAATTTTGAATGATAATGAATACGTTTGTCTTCCTTAGAAAATTGGCTGAAACTATTCAAAAAGCAATTATGAATGAATCGAACTAAATCTGATTGCCAAATATGTCATAACTTCCCAAATAATGAGCATTCTTTTTTTCAATGAGGAAGAGTGCAGACGATATTTATTCTCTGTCAAAAAATACTTCTATCGTTTAAAAGTGAGCCAAATAAAGGATAAACATTGCATCACTGTTGACGTAATATTTACTACCAAATTTGACTGACTTTTAAAAATTGGCACCAGGAAAGACAAATCATCTGTTCAATCATAGTTCAACTCGTTTAAAGTTGATTTTTGAATAGTTTCGGCCATTTTTGCCCCGGACCAGTTATATGCTAACATTTTTCCCGGCAGACCAGTGATATACTAACATTTCTCTACATTCTATAAATAAAAAAAATCAGAATGATGTTCGATGAGGTATCTAAACTTGCTGTCGGCATTCAGTCTATTAGGGAAATATCTTTTCATGTCGATAGTTAGACTCAGAGTAATAAATTAATTACGCAGATATATATAAATTGTATAATATAGATACTTTTACAATATATATGCTGGGGTTGTCCACTAAAGTCCTTTGTCACGCTCTTTAATATTTATACACCGACAGCTATTGCCATATAAATTGTATCTTGGTAGAGTTAAATGACCACGAGCCATTCGATGGAATTGCTTATAACGCAAACTAAGCTGCAGATAACTGTTCCTGAGGTTACTTTATTCCTGTGTTATCGTCTTAAATTTTTGATATTTCAAACAACTATATCATGGAATGCGACTTTGATTGTGAACTTATAATTCTTGAAATTGAAAAATATCCCTATCTTTAAGATACAAGATTTCAAAAACCGTGAATTGAAAAGAGATATATCGATTGAAAATAGATTCATGTTGCTCTGGAGATCACAAACAAACGACTGACTCGTGTTAAAAACATTCATGTGCGGACGGCTTTGTAGATTTTCAAGCTGCGTGAAAAAGAAGCTGCGTTTACACAGCATGAAAAAACGCTCGCGTGGCCTTAGGAATGTTTTGGTAGGAAAACCCACCTTATGTAAAATGCTTTGAATAGAATGCTCACAAAATGCGTTTGTTCATTCGTGTCTACCTCCGCCATAAACTTAAAACGCCCAAGCTGTTGGTGACGAACTATTGACGGTTAATTTCTTATTTCTAACACAATAAATACGCCAGGATTTCCTGTACTATGTTCTCTGGCCGACCACTTTGCGAAGTGTTTTTCCTCAAACTGACTCATTGTATATATTTTGAATTGTATCCTAAATGATCTGATGGCCAATTTCATCGAATGGTTAATATTCTAGCTTTGGAACAAAACACAATGTACACATACTTACTGGAAGAACTCGTCCGCCGGGTGAGACAGATTGACAGTCTGAGAGAACCTAGTCGAGTTCTCGAAGTAGACGCCAGAAGCCCGAGTCGTGTTTTGTAAGGAAGCGTCATCGAGCACATCGGACTTTTGCGTAAGTTTGTGCGAGAAGTCCCTGCATCCTTCTGTGTTCCAAGTGTTGGTGCATCGGGTCCATCGAGGAGGGGAGTAGAACGAATTGAACACGTAGAACATGGTCCAACCTGTTAGCACACTGTAATAGGCGGTCAGCCAGAAAGACAGCATCATGCTTGCCACGCCGATCCCTGAAAAGATAGGGTTCAGTAAGTAGTGTATAAACATGACATATGTGTAAATAAATAGAAAAGGGACCATCTTAACAATAAATAAATTTGTAGAAAAGTGACCACTTCATATATAAATTTAACCTTACTCGTTTAAAATAGTACTAAAAAAAACAAGAACTTCATATCGTTTGCTTCTAATGCCATGTGCTTCTCACTATCGACAATAAGTTGCGACACAGTATTGTCGCCAACCAAGCATTTGAGAGTTCACTACGGCAACAGAAAGGAGACAAAAAGTCGTGCGCCAATTGAATCGGTTTTTGTTGAAAGGGCGTAAGTCACAAATTACAAATATTTCAATAAATAAAAAAAAAACTTCATATTAAAAAACAATTAAAAAAAAAAAAATTCAGAAAATTAACTTGAAAGTAAAAGTTACTGTTTTATAACATGGTTAAAGTTTTGAACAATACTTTGTAAGTAATTAAATGCAAAAATATCTAAAAAATCGCCCTTTTATCAAAAATTTAAAAATTAATAAAGTAAACCATTTGAATGAAAATAATAAATCAAGTTTTTAAGGTTCATAGTAGTTTTATTCATGAGTGCAACACATATTGAACATATCTAGTAAATATTTCAAGGCAAAAAATAGCAAACGAAACATAAAAAATAATTATAATAGCTAATCATCATCACTCAACTCTGGATCCATGTCGCTATCAGCAATTTCGGCTTCGGTTGTTGGCCAACTCCTAATAGTGTTGTAGTACTCTTGATGCTGAACTGGGATGTAGTTCATCTTCTCAATGTCCATTATTTTTGCTTTTTTTATCGGTACTTTCTCTGCAAAATAGGCTGTAGCTGTGGGTGGTTGAACAGTCTGCGAAAAAGGTGGAGGGGTGTTTATGGTAGACTGTTTATGGTAGAATATCCTCCAACACATCCTTTGTTTTGTTTTCTATGTACAAATTGAAATAATCTACTTATTTGGAAATAGATCTTGTCTTTTTTTCCAACCTTTTTACCTTTGGTCATTTGGGAAATGTAAGACTTTTTGTAGTAGGCTTTCATCCATATTTTGTAGTCTAAAATGTCTGAGGAAGAGATTTCACAAACTGTAAACTTGTCAAATCTTGTTGTGTTTGATTTAATGTAGTCCGAGACTTCATTCACAGTGTATATGCGGTCATATCTTCCAAAACATTTCGATATGAGACCTAAGTCTCGATCGCAAGGGAGAAAACTATGCCCTCGCACAGGGAAGTACTGAAACCAAGAATTGACTTACACCCCTTTAGCAGAAACTACGATATTTGCCAGTTTATAGTGTCGTTATGGATACAGTTAGAAACACACTTTTTACACAAATCATTGTGTCTATCTTCAAATAATATAAAACCATATCAAAATCATTTTGATAAAAAATTTAACTTCTGCCCATTTAACAAAAAGCGATTCAATTGGACGCAAAACTGTTGCCCAGTAGAGGTGAAGTGCTATTTTTGAACTGTTTGTATTAATTGATTAATTGTTTCAGTAGATAATTTAACCAAATATATAACATTTATTTCTCAAAATATCCTCATGAAAAGAATCCGAAAAATATGATTTTTTTTACATAATTTGTAATGAGGCCAGGTTGTATTTTCAACGGACAATTTATCAGGTTGGGAATAAATGTTGTATTTGTTAGGTTTATGGAATAAAATCTGCCTTCTGGATCCGTGACTGAATCTTGCTCTCTTCTACATGTGAATGTAAAACTAAATAATATATATATATATATATATATATATATATATATATATATATATATATATATATATATATATATATATATATGTATGTATGTATGTATGTATGTATGTATGTATGTATGTATGTATGTATGTATGTATGTATGTATGTATGTATGTATGTATGTATGTATGTATGTATGTATGTATGTATGTATGTATGTATGTATGTATGTATGTATGTATGTATGTATGTATGTATGCATGCATGCATGCATGCATATATATATATATATATATATATATATATATATATATATATATATATATATATATATATATATATATATATATTGTTGCACAAATTGTCTGCATATAATGTAAATAGTGACGTACTATTTTAAAACTCTATTGTAATTTATTTTAACTTATTTTATTTATCAGCAGCGATTATACAGGTTAGAAAAAGGTGGCAACACCTAAAGCAATCGAGAAATTTCGCGATGTTTCTTGTTCAACGAATTGGCTGGAAATTTCGGGAATGTTCTCATTCGCCTGGTATATAAAGACTGGAGATCGGGAAAGTTTTCAGACTGACTTTGGACTTCGATGTGAGCTGATCGCTTTGTTTACCTACTAGAGTGAACTTATATAATTGCTGTATTAGAAGTTGTTCTTACTGAAGCTTGTGTTGAAGTTTGATCGTGATTCAACTGTTGTCTGTGAATAAATTGTGTGCCTTTGAAGAGTGAATAAATAGTAGTTTTTATCTTAAAAACTGTGCCATCATTGCCTCAGCGGTTATGGAATAAAATCTGCCTTCTGGATCCGCCACTGAATCTTGCTCTCTACATGTGAATGTAAAACTAAAAAAAAAAGTATATATATATATATATATATTCCTTACCAAAGTAATAAAATATTACAAATACTAGATGTTAGTGGTCAGTTATAGAATCAACTAATAGTCCAGGTAGCACAACGATATTAGCCAATTTCGGAATAGAGATTCTGGAAGATGGGTCAATCCATGTAAAAAATCGAACATCGTTTCAAACTACACGATTTTTTATAAAAATAAACAAGTCAAAAAACATTACAAAACATATTTTTTACGCCTTTGTTCTTTCTTATAAAAATATATTTCAATTTTAAGACTACATCAACATTTCAAAAAAAGTTGCTGAAATGTTGTAGCATTCCACAATTCTCGACAACAAGTCGTCGGCAGTTCTGTCGCTGCCTCTCCAATGAAAGTGTTGCCGTAGACTCACATTCACTACATCTCGGAGACAAAACTGTGTCGCAACTTTTTGTCGATTTTGAACATATGGCCAAGAAGCATATGATTTTTAATATTATTTTCTGGTTTTGGGGTTAGAAACGCTTAAAATCTTTTAAGACTTTTATGGAAAAGAGTGTCATAATTTTAGTTTCAACTTGAAACGCAAAACAATGGTGAATTTTAGACCCAAGCAATGCAAATTTGCAAACCTAATCACATTTGCTGCCGCTTGGGGATTTTCAAATTATGACAGTATTCCGCCATCCTCCAAACGAATATGTAATGTAAAAATCCAAGTTGCATGTTCTAGCTGTTCTTCGTTAGTCCTAAACATGATTAGTTTGAGAGCTGTTGTCTATTATTGCAGCGGTTTCCAACCCATGGGCCGGTGCCCACAAGTGGTCGCGAGTAACGTGGTACTGGGCCGTTTATACTGGTTGATAATCTAAGCCAAGATAAATATAACAGAAGTTTCAGGGGTAGAGATGGAAATAATTTAGTCACTTGATTATTAGCAACAATCTTCGATGGTATAACGAGTGAATAATGTGTGAGTTCCCCAGCATGGCTAAAACTATCCAGTTTTAATCTAGATATTGACTCTCATGAGGAACGAATAATATCAAAAATCTCTTGGACTTTTTTTAAACTTTGGCCACTTGTTTTTCATGTTTTCTTATAGTAGTGACAGCTAAGTGAATACAATAAAGTTACTTTTGTTGCAAAAAATTATCGTTTAATCCTTCTTGTGCAATATGTATTACTAATTACTACAGCACGCATGCACAAATTCTATGAGTTAGTAGGCATCAAAGATTTTTTTTTTAAATTTTTTTTTACAAACCACGTGGTCCACATAACTAAAAAGTTTGGGAACCGCTGTATTATTGGATGGGTATTTTGAGGTGTACTCTTATTTGGAATACCAAGAAAAAATTGAAGACCTGGCAATTGGTAGATTTTTCTAGAACCGGATCGATCTAGAAGATAGAATTAAAAAGTTCTAAATATGTAACGCAAATCAAGGATTTACATAACTCTGTCTGTATAAATTTGGATTAACAAAATCGTTCCTGGTCAATGGATGTGGTTCGTAAAGCAGGAAAAGTTTATAATATAGTAAAGTTCCAAATATATGAAACGTAAACTAAGTATTTACAAAACTCGTCAAACTTTGATCAGACAGGAACTCAATACAATATTTCATTGAAAGTCTCCCACGTTAATTTCTAAAAATATTTTTTGTTTCTTGGCGGTTAATCATCTGAACGTTCATTCATACAACTATCATAAGCTTACATAATCGATGACGTATTTAAATCCATCAGATTAACATTTTAGCAAGAAATATAGTGTTTCAAATATCAATATGACAGACTGACTCTGGTAGAAATTTAACACGCAGGGTTAAAGTCTTTTCAAAATTTGAAGTTATAAAAAAATGTATCTTTCAGTTTGTATTTCAACATTTACCATTATCCGTACATTCAGGGTAATTTTGCGCCACCTCCTAATTTTCAGTGTATTTGATTTTACAGGGCTGCTTATGGTCCACAGCTGAACACTGCTGGCAAAATTGCGAAAATTTTGCTTAGTAGTTTAGAAAATGAATTGGGAAAATAGTAAATAATTTATTTTGCCATTCAGTTGCTTTTCAATAACTAGCCATTAAAGTTCATGGGAAGATATAAAAGAGGAAAAGGCATTGCCTTCTCATGTTTAGTTTATTAAATATTTGGTTAAAAACAGTTGGAGGTTTGAAACAATAGTGAGATGTTATCGTTAATCCTATTTTCACGGTATCAACCACCAACCTATTTGCACAGCTAACATGCAAAAAATAAATTTTCGTTTGAAATGCATCCCTGAATTCTCCGATAGGATTCCGCTAGTTAAATTGTGTTTGCTGAATTTCTTAGAGTAAGGTGAGGAATTTGGTTAGGTCAAATCATTTATTGTTAGATACTTGGAAGTGTAAAAAAATCTGATACAAAGCGAACTTCTTGCTTTAATACTCAATTACCGAGGGAGGGAAAAAACGTTTCCAATCAAGGTGATCCAAGGTGATCTTCCTTCGAACGCTAGTCATGTGTTCCTGAAACGCGTCTCGGCTGTGACGTTGCCATGGTAACCAAAGGAATCCAATAGAGCCTTCCCTCCACGTAATGTGTAGCGAGGTAGCTAGATCAGCGATTTTCCGATTTCGGCTGCCCTTGAGAATTTCTGCTTTAAAATAATCTCAAGATGAAATTTTTGAGGGATAATGGTATCATCTGAAGGCTGGAGAGTTATTTTATTAGTTTCAGGTACTATTTTGTTCTGAAAGTAAGTTTGAATATTTTAAACTCATATTATTTAAAAAAAATCGTGTTTTTGGCACGTGAAACTTCATTTAAACAGTGATAAATGGAGTTTGAGATAATCTTTTTGAAAAATGATTTGAGATTTAAAAATCTGCATTAACTATTAGATGTTTTAAACCTCAGTCAAATTGATTGGAAAAGAAAATACATTTTTCTAAATTTTTAAAAGAAAAAAATTTGTAGAAATTTTTTGATTTTTTCTGCTTTCAATGTTAAAAAAAGTCTATTAAAATAACTATATATTCTAGAAACTAGATGGTGGCTCATAACATTAAGAACGATATTACGAACAATTTTGAACCATAACTTCTTTTCTTAGCCCCATAAAACTCGAGTAATCACTGTTCAAAAATATGCTAATTATAACGAGTTCAATGTTAATTAGTTAAATATTTTTTTGAATAAAACTGACCTTTAGTAAACATCATTACTATGTACTTTTAAGTACAAAAAAATCCGATTTTTAAACTAATAGTTTGAAAAAAGAAAAGTTTAAGTGTGATTATACATGATTGTGGAAAGTGTGTGTGTGGTTGTTGGGAAGTCGCATATTTCACTAACATTTTCGATCACGGGCCGCCACTGCTTGGAAGGGTCGAGGGGATCTTGATACCTATAAGCTTAGGGTACATAAATAGAAGGGCAAATAATTATTAACTAGGAGGCAAACTCCTAGTTAATAATTATTTGCTTTATCTAATATGAATAGAAATTAGGAATTTTGAGCAATACCTGTACTGTGTTACTTCAATATTGGCGACTCAATGTTATGGCTCCAGCAAAACCCTAGAACCAAAGCGGCCGCGACACTCAAGAACATTTATTGGTTAAGTTAACTACTCTTTTACCCCATCAGTTTAAACTGATCTGAAAACTTCATGGCGAAGTGGTAACATTTCGGAGCTGGACTTGAACACTGCTGAACAATTGTGAAAAAAGTAATTAAATGGATACAATTCGCACTTAGCGTGTGTATCTATGGATACAGGTGAGGTATTGATTCGCCACTACAAATGAAATAGAGTAAAACAGGCTACAATCTAATGATTGAAATAACGCAAACAAAGACTGTTGTTGTTGTTGTTGTGTAGTATATATTTGCTTGCCTATTCGGATATTCAACTTCTATGAAATATAAACTCGTATAGTTTTCAGAAATAAGAAATGAACGCTTATGAGTGCAGAGCCCGATTTAGTAAACTGATTACTAAAGGCACAACATAGCAGATGGAGCCTCCCACTGACGATAGTTGCTGTTATTTAAATATTAATGACAAGGAACAATTCCCGCATTTTTTAAAAACGAATGAAGTTGATTTATATTTATAAAGAATTTTTTTCCGGTTCTAAATATTCCAATAAAAGTTCTTTAAAAAAATTAGTTATTTAAATATTAAGAAAATGCGCAAAAAACCCTCAAATTGCGATCGGCTCAAAACGGGCCGATTTTGTGTATGACGTCAAGTGTCTCGAAATGTTCGGTGACGTAATCCCTTAGCTCCGTTTGTTATGGTGAGGTTTCTGCCACAAAATGTCAGCTATATACTCTGTAGTTTCTACTTAGTTGCCGTTTCTCAAATATTTTTGATCGCCTATTTTGTAGGTATTTGTTTTTTACTTAATTGCAAAAATGGAACCTGGTTTTGTAAGAGGCCAACTGGACAATTTGCCAAAATTTGAGTCGACAATGAGGGGAGGGCTGTCTATTTCAGCAAGAATATGGATTTTGCAACAGCGGAAACCTGTGGCGTAAAAGCCAATAGGCAAGACTCCCTGCTTTAATTAACTTGAATGGTTTTGTTGTGCTTGGAATAAAAAGTTTGGTGAGAAAATATCGGTATTTTTTCGTTAAAGGGGGCAGTTGTCAACATCCAAGTCCGGTACGGATTCTGCGCCAAGGTAATTTTTGCCAAGAAATGGCTGCCCCGCCATTTTTTTTTTAATGACAAGTGAACATAATTTGGCGTGGTTTTATGTAAACAATTCTTGGCGCAGAATCAGTACCGGACTTTCAATTTTAACCCATTACTTTGCACTTGATGTTTACAAAAATTTAGGACCAAACGGTATAGAGGTTAGCGTGCTAGCTTCTAAACCACGAGGTTGCGGGTTCGAGTCCCGTGTTAGGCATGGGTGTTTTGTAAATGTATGTTGGCTTGTCTAATGACGAATGTTTCGGCGCGTTATAGCCCTTGTGTTGCTGACGGCGCCAGATAATCTGAATACAACCAACCAACAAAAATTTAGAATAGCTTTCCTAACAAATAGCTTGTTTTAAACTTAAAAGGCAAACATTCTTTAATTTTCCTAATATAAAAATTATTATAAATGTAACTTATTTCAAAATGATCTTCACAAACATAACGTACAGTCTTTGTCGACAGTGGTATATACTTTTCAATGTCCCTCTTTATCGTTTGGCACCACTTTTTTCGAGTATTTTTATTCCGTGGTACGTAAATGAAAATTTTGTCAGGAGTTGTTATGGTTGTGCTTTTGCACATTAGCACGATACAATATTTGTAGAAAATGTTAGACATTTTAAGAAAAAATCAATCAAATAATATGAAAACAAAAGGACGAGAAGACAAGTATTTGAAATTTCCAAGATAACAACGTTTTAACAGCCGCAACCGCCACGTGACCTATGGAGATATTTAGGAAACGATGACGTCACAATAGAGTCGCAAAAAAAAAGGTCAGTTTCCCTGCAAAAATCTGACAGGCAAACTTAAAATGCAAATTTTTTGAAGAAAAAAAAAAAGCTTGGAAAATAGAAATTTTTGTGTTAATGGTCATTTTGAGACATATATATTCGAATAAAAGAATTAAAAAAAAAATGCAGGAATTGTCTATTCTGATGACCATATTTATTAAATTAAAGTCAAGTTATTCATACTTTTAATAACTAAGGAGTTTACAAAAATGTATTACCATATTTTAAGGCATTGAATAGAATATTAATAGTTGCACAATAGTTCGGAGGCCCTAGGCATGGGCCTTGCAGGCCTTATGGGAAATAAGGCCCTATATGCGCAACGTCGGTGTCATTGTTGGATAATTTAACATTTTAAATATTAGAAATGTTCTTTCGCAGGTTGGGTTTTTTTTTCTTCAGGTGAAGGTAGTTTAATAATTTATATGAATATGATAAGAAAAAGCAAAATTGGCTTTTCCCAACAGGGTAATCTGAAAGTAACAGAAGATTTTAAAAATCGATAATTTCCACAGAGAATGAGACGAAGTGGTTTTCACAGAGCGGTACAGTTAATGTAATCCAAAAAGAAAAGAAAGGCCAATGTAGGAATTGTTTTGGTAAATTGGTTACTCTTTACAATAAAATTGATTGACACCATCCACAAAAATTCGCCGAGTCAGCGTATCTATACTTACAGCACCATGCATTGACAAATGAACATAATTCGCGAACTATTTCTATGAAAACATAAATAACGCACGTTTCTGTTTATATTTCTGTTTAAACAGCATCGGTGTAATATATATATTCAGTGGGTAAAAAAATCTCCGTACGGAAGTTACAAATAAATTAGCATCATTTCTAATATTTTGCTTCGTATCTTCAATAACTACTGAAATATGTTTAATTTGATTCTTTAAAATAAGTTTATAATAAATGTTTGTTTTTACAAAACGCAAGAAGTATTTAAAAGGAAATATTTAGGAGATGTTGCTAAGTGCCATGCAAAAAAAAGTTTCCTTACGTCATATGAAAATTAATTCTGGCGTTTTCCACAACAGACTTGCAGTAAATTTTCAAAACTGAAGTGTACGCAAGTGTCATGAAGACATGATAGTAGCAATTGTTTAATTTTAGCTTGTAGCTGATTGTCTTAAAATGGAGTTCCTAAACCTTTTCTTGTGTTGGGGATTTAGTTATGAAATGTTGGATTATTTATGAAAAAAATTAGCGAAATCTTTAATAAATTGAAGTCTATAGTACAATAAATTGAAAGACAGCGTGAGCTTCAAACTTTTGAGGGTTTGATTCGGAAGATCTTCAAAGCTAAAACGCTTGCATAAAAGAAATATCCTTAAGGTTCAATATAATCCGCGAATAAGTGCACCTTAAGTAGCACATGGCTTAAGAATTGATAAAAATCTTGAAAACAATTCCCAAGTGACAATTTCTGTGCACTGGTTAAGACATTTTGCGTTGGAATTTCAAGATACACGTACCTATGTTTATTTTCTTTTACATAACGTAAATTGCCGACATCCAGCAGCTCTCATACACCCCCACACCATAACGTCTCCTCCACAGTGTTTGACAGTTCCACATAAATTATAATTTAACATTTGTTGATTTCGCTTTCTCCTGACCATGACTCGATTATCTGACCTTTGGATCTTTGATTTTAATTCATCATTACAAAAGGATTTTTAAAAATCGATGCGCTTTTTTCTGTTACATGCTTCTTATTTAAGGCTTCTTACGGCTTGCAAGTCCATTCAGACCCGCTTTTTTAATAATATTTCTAACCGTTTGAGATGTCACTTCAATGTTTTTATCAATTTTTAAGTCATGTGTGACTTAGGGTGCACTTATTCGCGGATTATCTTGAACCTAACTATAAGATATTTCTTTTATGCAAGCGTTTTAGCTTTGAAAGTTTTTCGGATCGATCTCAATCCTTAAAAATTTGAAGCTCACGGTGTCTTTCAATAATATATTGTACAATAGACTTCAATATATAAAAAAATTTGCCAATTTTTTTCATAGATAATCCATCATTTCATTACAGAATCACCAACTCACGAATAGATTTAGGAACTCCATTTTAAGACAATCATTTACAAGCTAAAATTAAACAATTGTTGCTATCATGTCTTCAGAACACTTGCGTACACTTCAGTTTTGAAAAATTACTGCAAGTCTGTTGTGGAAGAAGTCAGAATTAATTTTCATACTGCATATGGAAACTTTTTTTTACACGACACTTAGCAACATCTCCTAAATATTTCAATTTATATACTTGCTGCGTTTTGTATAAACAGACTTTTATTATAAACTTATTTTAAAGAGTCAAATGAAACATATTTCAGTAGTTACTGAAGATATGAAGCAAAAGATTAGAAATTATGCTAATTTATTTGTAACTTTGGCTTCCGTACGGAGACTTTTTTTTACCCACTGTATATGCGGAACAATCGACGCTTCATATTTTTTGTTACTTATGGATTTTTTCGCACATTCAGATACTCTGCAATGTTTAGATTCATTTCTTCACTCGTGGAAAGTCTTACCTTTCATAAGCGGACAGAGCTGTCCGAATGCGGATATAGGTCCAGACTGCGTCGCCTGACCGACGGCCAGCTCCATGCAGAGGAAGGGCATCCCACACACACCCAGGAACACGAGGTAAGGGAGCACGAACGAACCTGAAAGAACAGCCACACACTTCACTAGTATATGAATGCTTAACAATATAATCCATACAAATAAAGTTTTTATTACAAATCCTTTATATTCATTAACATAGAGCCGTTTCTGTTATCAGCGTGTGCTTGGTGTTTGCATTTAATATGAACATGAAAAGTTTAAATTATTCCGTAACATTAAACTTCTAATGGCTTACCACTACAAATCTCCATGTAAATAGCGACAAAATATGGATGAACGTGCCTTAAACAATACAAAATATCCCTGATTTTCATGAAATTTTAAAAAGTTCCCTGACATTTCCCTGATATCCAGGTTTTCCCGGTTCTGTGGCCACTCTGTTCAGGATTAACGATTTTTCATATTCAGAGACACGACAGTGTTTTGTGCCAAGTAATACGGCTTGTACTAAGGCATACGCATGACTTAAATTTGAGACAAGCATGTGACTACTGGCAGGAACAACTGGAGAGTTTTATTCACTTAACTAAAAAATTAACTAAAAAAAAAAATTATAATTTACAACAAAAATAATTAATAGTTTAAAAAACTAAAAAACACTCTTTAATAGAAAACCAAACTAAAAAGTAGAAAATAAATAATAGTTTAAAAAACTAAAAAACACGCTTTAATAGAAAAGTGAACTAAAAAGTAGAAAATAATTTTAAATAAGTTTGAAATAAGAACAGAGTGATTAATAATAAATATTTATTTTATCGTAAAAAAGCGTGGGGTGTTTTTTAAGATATTTTCATAATGGTTCTACTTTTACCTGTCATTAAATATATTTACAACAATTGACATCAAGCAACCCACGCTTTTTTGCGATAAAATTAATATTTCTTGTTAATCACTATTCTTATTTCAAACTTATTTAAAATTATTTTCTACTTTTTAGTTCACTTTTTAGTTTACTTTTCTATTAAAAAAGTTTTTTTAGTTTTTTAAACTATTATTTGTTTTCTACTTTTTATATCAGTTTTCTATTAAAGCATGTTTTTTAGTTTTTTAAACTATTATTTATTTTTATAGCATATGCCACCTTGAAAGTATATCGACTGATTACAAAACAGAATTTCTACTATAATGTTATGATATAAAAACAACTTAGTAATAATAAAATTGACTTAATAACAATATAAAATAATTTATATAAGAACGGTGTAAAATAAAAATGAGTCAAATGTTAATAAGTACAGTAGTACCTTTCAAAGATGATTTGATGTAACTTTGGAAACCAACTGAACACCTTTTTCTAAGCATTCATGTCTAATGTATTTAGTGGAGTAATTTCAACAAATTCAGTTTAAAATTAAAAACATCACTGCTATCAACCCGCTGGAATCATTTGATTCCTGAGGTCGTAGTACGATATTTTGACTTATGCATCATTACTATGTCTCCAACCATATTACTATGATATTTAAATATGATTACTCAGTAGGGTGGGCCGAAAAACCCTTTTTTCGAAATCGGTTTTGGAATAGCACGGAAAAGTTGCCTAATGGGTCAATTAGAACACACACAAAGTTTCGTCAACTTTGATCAATATCTAGCCGCGCCCCTCTGGCATTGAAAATGTAAAAAGAAAAAGCCCCCCCCCCCCCAAAAAAAAATGCAGTTTTAAGTCATTTTTAGGAAAATTTTAAACATTATTTTAAAAAACCGGTATAGCATGGAAATAGTTGCCTAATGTATTAGTTAGAACACACAAAATATTTCGTCCAATTTGCACAATATTTACCCTCGCCCCTCTTGCTTTGAACAAAAAGATGCCTGAATGTCGCAAAATCGTAACAAATTGGATGTTAGGATGACCCCAAAAAATATTTTTTCGAAATTGGTCTTGAAATAGGGTGGAAAAGTTGCCTATGGGTCAGTTAAAACACACACAAAATTTCGTCAATTTTGTTCAGTTTCTAGCCGCGCCCCTCTGGCATTGAAAATATCCAAAACATACAAAAAAATGCATTTCTAAGTCAGTTTTTAGAAATTTCTGAAAATTATTTTTAAAAACCAGCATTGGTATAGCATGGAATTGTGACCTACTGTGTCAGTTAGAAAACACAAAAAATTTAGTCCATTTTGCTTAACATTTAGTCGCGCCCCTCTTGCTATGAACAAAAATGTGCCTAAATGTCACAAATTCGTAATATTGGAAGTTAGGGTGAATCAATTTTTTTTTTTTTTTTTTTTTTTTTTAAATCTTTTTCGAAATTGGTCTTGGAATAGAATGGAAAAGTTGCCTAATGAGTCAGTTAAAACAAATAAAAAATTTCATCAATTTTGTTGAATATTTAGCTGCGCCCTTTAGCCATTGAAAATGTTCAAAACATACCAAAAAATGCAATTTTAAGCCAATTTTGGAGCGATAACTTAAATTTTTTTAAAAACTAGTATTTTCATAGCACGGAATGGTTGCATAATGAGTCAGTTTTACATATGGGACACAAAAAGTTTCATCCATATTGATCAGTATCTAATCTAGTGGTGCCCCTTTGAGTAAAATAGTAAAAATAAAGACGAAAAGCAGTGTATTTTGAATGGGCCAGTTAGAAATCACATAAAAATGTCGTCAATGTTGCTCAATATCTAGCTACTCCTCCTGGCATTTCAAAAATCACAAAAATAAAAAATATGCACATTAAAAATCAAAAATATATTTACTAGTATAATCTTTATTTATATTCAGAAATCGAGAAATTAAATTTTATAAAGTAAATAAGAGTAAGGAATGTTTATAAAGTTTAGTCTTCAGAATAGTAGTGTCCCTTATTATCATAGCTGGAAGTTCTCTGCTTGAATCTTAGCCCGTTTATAACCATCTCTTGCAGCATCACTACAAACTCTCGTTGAAACTTCAAGTTTAACACATCATCTTATGAGTTTAACACACACCTCTCGACTGCTTGTGTGTGACATAGAAACTTCTCAAATGGTATTATAGGAACCTGTTCTTTCCACATATCTTCCAATTCTTCATCTTTTATAACATTGTAAGTGGTGGTTCTATTATGGTGTATTTTGACCAGTCTAAGAGATCAGTGTAATCAACGGATTAAAGTTGAGTTCAGGCGGTTTGATGAAGTGTATGCCTTCGGATTTCTTATTTCTGATGTTTAGGATTCACTTCACTGCTAATTTCCGGATATGGTATCAAGAATCCATTAGCATGGCAACTAGCAAATTTTCCGGATGGGCAAAATATGCATTGTTTGAAATCCTTTTTGTCTATAATTTTTCTGACATTGTCAGGCAATTGCCTTGAGAGAGCAATCATCTTTCAGATTTACTGTATACCCTATGTCAAATTGTAGAGTCCTGCTGCAATTAGTTTCTTTTTTTTATTAAATTTTTCATACAATGACTTTAAAATTCAATGATTTTCACATTTAGAGAATTTTAATTCAAAAAGTTATTATAGAAAAATGTTGCCAATTAATTACCATAATTTTAGAAAGGTTTTTGTTATATTTCGGTTTTATATAAAGTAGATTCTTGAGGCGAAGTTTTTAAACGGGTACGAAATTTTATCTGTGACAAAATTTGGTCAATTTTTTGTTTTGTTATTTTTTTATTATTTTAATTCAAAAAGTTACAGAAGGAATATGATGTCTTCTGGCAAATTATTACATACATAGTGAAATCTTAAGTAGAAATTATAAAACGGCAATGAAATTGGATCTGGGTCAAAATTTGTAATAATGGAAATTTAAAAATTTTTAATTTTCAAAAGCGTTTTATTGCACTTAAAATATTCATTGACACTGCCTTTCATAATTTAGGCCACCATTCGGTGTTAAAAGTAATTTTTAATACCTAATATTCAGAAAATCCAAATAGTGCCTTTTGCGTACTATAATACTACACCACTATAATACTACACCACTATAATACTACACCACTATAATACTATACCACTGATGTCAATTTGTGTCATTTACCATTTTTATCATCCATTTAGAAAAAATTGCCAGTTTGGTGGTATTTTTTGCAAAAATCTTGTGTGGGTCTTTAAGGAAGAAAAGAAAAAGAGAAAAAAACTTTGCTAAAATGGGGTTTTGCGATAACCTTTCTTAAAAGTGAAACTGAGGAGATAAAACGATCGTTGATTAGCTATGTTCAAGCAAAGAGAACTCTGTGTTGAATGCATTCGTTTTTCAACTTTTAACGCCGTTAAAGCATTTTTACTGGAATTTCGGAGGTGGGGATGTTTAGAACACCTTACAAGGCACACGAGGCCACAGCGATTTTGATCGAAATCGTTAGAACCGTTTTTTAGCAATCATTCAAAAACATAATTTTTTCAATGGGAGCTACCTTATGCGCATGAGCGATTTTGACGAAAACCTTAATGGTAGGTGCCTGTGCCATCACCAACCCACACACCAAATTTGAACATCTCAGATCAATTTGTTCAGGAGTTATGCTGACTTTTTTTTGTGGACCGAATACTATACTTTCATTACCCTATCTATACGCATGGGTAATTGAAAGCAAAACACTAATTGAAGTAGGACTCTATAATTCGAAACGGCGCATATATGAGTACATGATTTTTCTCACAAATTCTGAAGACTTCTATAATTTGTTCGTTATAATTCTCTAGGCTTTGCAAGTTAATGTAATTCCAGTTTATAAAATATTGTTTATTTAACGCCAATTAGGCACTATTTTGAACGTCACAATTTTATACTTATTCTTTGAAATCAACGAGGTACTACTTTATATGACTTTAGCGGAACATAAAATCAAAGAATAAGTAATGTTAAAAGGGGCAGGGAAGTTGAAAGAGTTTTCATTAAAATTTTCCAACAGTAAAATAAATCAGAAAAATTTATTTTTTTGTAATTATTCCAGTTTAGTTCTTGGGAACTTTTGTCTTTTTAACATTTTAACATAGACTCTCTTAATAATATGCATATTTTAAGTCTATGTACTGATATTTATATGTTTAAAACATTGCTTCACTTTTTCAACAATCAATTACTTGTAATATTGAAAAGTTTCACCCACACTAACACACTGATGTACTCAACAATCCTTCAAGATCTTAACAGTAAACTTCAAGAATGTACATAAGTTTCTTTGTTGTAAACAATGAAGTTTACTTTCTCTGTAGAAAAAGAAATTATCTTGTTGCATAAAGTGCAGTGATATTTGTACAAGCGAGTTTTTGATTGCGTAAATTTGATTTGATTCGATTTGATTTGATTGATTATTTGCTTACACATTAAAAGTGAGCTATGAGTTGCGAGGAGGAGATGGAGTGGTTGGACGATACTCCCTTTTGGGAGGTTGAGGTGGTCCTCTATCCAGAGGAGCCCATGGATTTGGATTTGGAGGAGACAAGCTCAATTTCAGAGGAGAATGAAGAGGAAGCCCAAGCTGATGACGACCAAAAAGTCGACCACAGCTTGGACTTCTTCTGCATTCTCCATAAATATTTTATGAAGTTGATCGGTCCCCCAGAACCTGAGCTCCTCCGACGAGGTCCCTCAATGTGAGGTAAAAAAATAACATCAAAAACATCAAGTGGGCAGGTGGGTGTCATAAAAAACTTTCAAATTCGGTTTCGCAAATCTGTATAAACGTGTTGCATTCCAACATCGTCGTATGATTAGTACCAAACACTCCGGACTTTTCTCTCAAAACATAACTATTAAAAAAAAATTATATAAAAACAAATAAACAAAATAAACGTACAAATTAATATCAAAATAAATAAAAGTACAAATTAAAATCAAAATAAACGAAAAAATTAATATCAAACGAAATAAACGCACAAATTAATATCAAAACAAATAAACGTACAAATTAATATCAAAATCCTTGTTGGCGGGCCGGTGGCATACAAAAACCCTCTCAAATTCTGTCTCACAAGTCTGTATAAATGTATTGCATTCCAACATCGTTACGATGGTAAAAAATTCAATTGGCAAAAAAAATCATCAAACTAACAAAAATGACGATAGTTGTTACATTATTCATTTGGGGTAAAATGAAACAGAAAAGAAAGAGTCACTGATGCCTCTATTATTTGGAGGCCTCTATTTTAAGAGGAAGACCTAGTAAGGATCATTCCCTATACTCGCTATGGTACAATCTTCTAGTCCAGTGCATTTAGAAACTACTTTTTATAAAACCTTGATATTTGGTGAGTGTAGGTACGAAAATGATCACTTAATGAAATAACATAAATTAAAAACTCGTAAATAGTGCTTAATATATTTCATTTTATATTTGAAATTCTTGCATCATTGCATATACAGTGGCTCCACCTGGTTTTGTCATTTTTTTTTTTTTATATATATAATTGAAAGACATTAAATGAAAACAATTTATATCATTTCATGAAGTGATCTTCTTCATACCTATTCACCAAGTTTCAAGGTTTTATGTAAAGTAGTTTCTAAATGCACTGGGCTAGAAGATTGTATCATACTGAGTACAGCCAATGACCCTTACTAAGACTTCCTAAGATTCATTTTTCAACTTCGTACGCCTTTATCGAAGTTTTAAGAAAACTTTGGAGGTAGGAAAATTTAAAACACTGTGGTAGTTTTGTGTACAAAAAAGACAAATACAACACCTAAGCACTAGTGATTACTTTTGCCTAGTTGTTGGAACGCCTTCCTACGGATCTAGGAGTCCCTGGTTCGACTCCCGTTAGCTCACATTCGCTCCAAAACACCTTAAAAGGCATTATCACTGTGATTTTAATTAAAATCGTTAGAGTCGTTTTATGCCGCAATTGCTGGAAAACACAAATTTTTCAATGGCAGCTACTTTATGAACATAGCAAATTTTGATGAAAACCTCAATGACAGGTGTCCCATGGTCATCACTGATTCGTATACAAAAGTGAACAGTGTTGATCAAGCGTCTCGGGAATTATGATCACAGATATTTTTCTAGATCACTTTTCACTTTCAATTACCCATATGTGTACATAGGGTAATGAAAGTATAGCATTCGGTCAAAATAAAAATTTCTGGTTTTTTTTTCTTCTTTGGATATTTCCACGTTTTGGAACATTCCGATTTCAAAAAAGTGATATAGAAAAAATGTCTGTCTGTGTGTTCGTAGTCATCATAACTCCCGAACAAAATTCACCTACGATGTTCAAATTTGGTGTGCGAGTTGTGGTAGCTATGGGACCTACCATTAAGGTTTTCCTCAAAATCTCGCCTGCGCATAAGGTTCAAATAAAAAAAAAAAAACATGTTTTTCAGCAATTACTAAAAATCAACTCTTAACGATTTTGATTAAAAGATCTGTGCTAATGCCTCTTAAGATATTTTAATCGCCCCTTTCTTCGAAATTCCAGTGCAAATGCGGTAAAAGCGTAAAAAGTTGAAAAATGAATGCTTTTAACATACAGCTCTTTGTCCTTGGACATCGCCCATCAATGAATGATTTTTTTTCTGTTTCATGCACAAGAAAGAAAATTGTAATGTATATCGAATAACTTTGCCAAATTTTTGGTCCATGTAAAAATTATTGCCAAAAATATCACCAAACTGGCATTTTATTTAAATGAGTGAAATATGGAAACAGTAAATAACACCATAAATTTTAATGCAAAGATCAATATTATAGTGTACTTAAAAGTCGTGCGATGTTCCTCACCCCTAGTTTCTAAACGAATGGTGGAAATAAAAAAACTGTAAATGACACAAATCAACATCAGTAATATAGAGTAACTGAAAGTTGTGCGATGTTGCACACCCCTAGTTAACTTTCAATAACTTATATGTATACATAGGGTATTGAAAGTATAGCATTCGGTATAAAAAAAAATTTCGATATATATATATATTTTTTTTTTTTTTTTCTTTTTTAGAACATCCTGATCTCAAAAAAGTGTGTGTATTAGGGTGGATCGAAAAAAAAAAAATTTCAGAATTTCAAATCCGACCTATGGGGAAAAGATGTTCTATGGTAAATAATTAAAAAAATTAAATTTTAAGTTCAGTACTGCCACAAGGAGGATGAAGTTTAGGTATTTGAGCTTTTTTACAGCAAAAAGACAAATTCAATTGAATTTTTTTTCTGAAGAATTTCAAAACCTACCTGTACGGAAAAGATGTTCTGAGGTACATTAATTAAGGGGAAAATAATAAATTTTATGTTAAGCTCTTTGCAAGGGGGATGAAGTTTTGGTATTTAAGCTTTTTAATGGTAAAATGTCAAAGTGATTTTTGTTTAAGTGAAACAGGCCTTTAGTACTTTTATATGTTTATTGGAATGAGAGGACATATACTAAATGGTTACAGAAAAAAAAAGCTTTAGGGATATATTGCAACTTTTTAAGAATTAAATCAAGAAAAATAAAAAAATCTTCGGAATTACAGTGAACGGTAATCACTTTTGGTGTTGAAAACTGACTTGAGGTTTCGTGATTCCAGGCTATTTCTTTTTAACCCATCTCTTCTGTGTGATCCGCTTACAGCAGAAACTGCTTCTGTGACTATTCGTTCTGTAGCTTGAGTACAACAGGGATACCCTTTGATAGTAGGTAATACTATAGTATTGCCGTAGAAATGATTGCTGGGTTTACTATTGCTCCTGAAATCATGTCATCACTAAATCGTTCTGTCACATTCTCTCACGTAATAAAGTTCACATAATCTGTCACACAAGGGTCAAAAGTTTTTATGTTTAAGATACGGATATTAATCGCTAAAAGGGTTTGGGTTGCAGCAGACCGTTTGACTTTGCGCAAATTCAAAATTCTTTGAAGGACCGATTCCTTTGTGTTATTTTTGTCGTCAGCTAGCATTGATATCAGGATATTTTCAGGAAAGTCCAAACCCCCGTTTCAAAAATTTCTTCAAATCAAGTGAGAAATAACGCGATAGAAAGATTGATTAATGCAAATGCTCTGCACCATAGATTACCGATTGTTTAGTTTTGATCTTGAATCACATAGGTGCCTAGATTTTTACGATGAACGTATTTAATGTCAATAAAGCTTAGGTTGGACTTCTAAGCCAAATAGAACATGAGAATTCTGTTGGGGGTTGTAAACCACATTGAGTGACGAATCTTTCCAGAGTTTCTCTTCAACACCCCTTCGCTGCTTTGTCCGCAGTGATGGCTTCACAAATTTCCATTAAGCACAGTTGATCAGTACTTAAGTCTTTCTTGTTAGTCAGTTCGCATAGGTTGGGTTTACGTGAATGAAACTACAGGTAGTATCTCGCATACGGTCACTCTTTGACTTGTAACTGGCACACAAACCATTGTAGTGAACGCTTCAGAATCAGTTCCATATTTCGTATAACACCTTCTTTGATACCTGTTTTGACAGACTACCTATTATCGCAACCAACATTGTTGTATCTATGTCATTGTCGACGCATGACCTAGCCGACCAAACTGTATAGTGGTTAGTGTGCTAGCTTCTAAACCGCGAAGTTGCGGGTACGAGTCCCGTGTAAGGCATGGGTATTTGTAAAGAGGCCTGGGCGATGTTAACATTTCTGCATCGTGATATATAGGGAAGCAAACATCACGATGTCACGATACATCGCGATATTAACTATGTGTATATTTTTTTTTACCTCCAAACTACAAAACAACGTTTTCATAACACGCTATATAGCCGAAAGTTATGCTTACTTAGCTTTGTAAAATTTTATTAAATTCATTTTAGTTTCTTATAGTTTTAGGAAGTTTATTTTAAATAACATGAGCAGCAACCGAATTATTTTCGGGGGGATACACAAAGCACCCAAGGGGATATAAGCCGGTTATTATTGTTATTATTATTAATTTTTGGTTTAATCCAGATTTTTCAATTTCTCTATCTTAATGAAATTTTACTTTGTTATTTTCCAGGGAAGGAAGGGGGGGGGGGGGACAAGTGCACTTCCTGGTGGTGCACATGTTACTTTAGTTATTGGATATTCTTAATTATTAAATCAAAAACATACTATATAATGAATATTTTATTACTTACAATATACAATATAACTATTAAACAATAGAAATAAAATTAATGCATAGCATTTAAAATTCTAAGGATCTTTATTTTGAGCCAAAAAAATCTGCATTTCCGCATTTTTAAGAAGCAATGTTGGATTGAGTAATTAATCTTATGAAAATAAACTCAAATTGTACAGAATGAAAAAAAATTATAAAACATATATTTACTTACGAGATCAAAGAGAAAAATCCTTCAACGTAAATGGGAAAAAAATCGTTTATAAGTATTTAAGCAATCAAATAGAAAAACAACTGTGATTAGTCCATGCACTAGTTCACATTGATTTTGGCAGATATAACAAACACTTTATGGTAATAAATAACCTGATTATCTTAACTGGGTAAGAACTAGGCAGAAATTACAGCCCCAGAATACCGCAATCCCCTTGCATTAATAAATAAAGCAAAATAAAATAATAGCAAGATAAAAAAAAATCTTGAAGTTAATATAAATGATTTCAAAATACAAAAGTGTAATATTTTATTTCTTTCAAGTTAGAGAAATAACGAAAAAAAAAAATTCAAAAATGAAACACAAAAAGTGTCGGAAATGCTCAATAGAATTCCAAATATAGATATCAAAGTCTTATATCTAATGACTATTAAATAAAAATCAAAAGGTTTTCCAAGAGTTGAGAGAACAACATAAATAATGTTCAAACAATAAAAGGAATAATTCTTTTATGGAATCTTCAATATTACTAGACTATTGGCGCCACCTCGCAATTTCAACACTCATTGCACATACGGAAGGTGGATACGATTACTACGATACGGTTTCTTCTGATGAAATATCGGGCATGAGCAAAAACAAATGGAAATCGTCTCAAACGGCCCGATGTCGACGGTTTCACTATGTTTCTATACAATATTGGGAACATCGCGCATATGCAGGGCAGGGTGGATATGATTATCACGATGTGAGCTTGCTGATGAAGTACCGCGCAAAAGAAAATGGAACTCGTTTCAAACGGCGCGGTGTCGACGGTTTCAATACGTTTCTATAGTATGTTAGAAACACCGCGCATGAATCGTGGCACGGTTCTTCGTCCTTGAAGTGCTAGGCAAGTATCGTAAAAAAAGATCATGATGTATCGGTTTTGAGAAAATAATGACACCGGTTTGACGATGTTGATTTCACACCGGTTTTTGCCGATGTATCGATGCATCGCCCAAGCCTATTTGTAAATGTATGTTAGCTTGTCAAATAACGAATGTTTCGGCGCATTATAGCCCACGTGTTGCTGACGGAGCCAGATAATCTGAAAACAACCAAGTCGACGCATGAACAAAACTTACGATGTGCTTTCCTTGAGGTAGCTTTCCGTTAATTTTCTTGTTTTGAAAGCGCGATATTTGTCGTAGTATGAACTTATTTTTCTCAAAATGCTATAGTGGTCATTTATTGGTATTAAAGCTCGTTTCCAGGGTCTCTCCTAACTTACTTGCAACTTATAAACACGCGGAGAAAAGTGTATTTAAATACACTGTACTTTGCTTCTTTTTGAATGCCCAATATACGCACCTTATTACGTTTTTCGTACGTAGGAAGCATAATCGTGGGCATATTACAGCCTAACCCAAATATCGGATTAAATCATGTCTTTTCTTAACAACGCCACAGTACAGTATTAGTCCAAGTACACAAACAAACGTCACATAATAAAATTGTAATTTAATTTACTTTACAAGAACAGCTCTCACCGCTTATGCGTCGAATTCCGTAAGCCGCTGATAGTCCAGGGAATAGAGACATTTTGCCTTGCAAAAGGTTATGTAGTTCTGATTTTTTAATATGTTATAAAGGTTGGTCTCGTGGTTTATAAACCAAGTTTTCGACCTCCTAACCCTTGTGCGTTCTCCGTGGTGCACCAAAAACTGAACCGTTTTTCAGTTTATACGTCATAACTCCTTGCCAATGTATCTTAGAAACAAACATTATATTCAAAAGTTGTAGAATATTAAATTTTCGACAACTTTTTATACAAAGTGTTTTTGTAGACCTTTTATGTAACTAGTTATGTCGCATCAAAGTCAAAACTTTTTCGTAAAAATGCTACTTTTTTAAGATTTGTGTCAAGTTTTTTGATTATATCTCCATAATGGTACGTCTTAGAGAAAAAGTTTGTGAATAAAAGTTGTAGAACAGTCAATTTCCTACAAGTTTTATACATTAAGTTATTTTCTTGGACTAATAACAAAGAAGTTACTCTGCTTTGTGTATTTTCCCGTGATGCACCAAAAAAAATACGTTTTTCAGTTTATAGATCATAACTCTTTTGCAATGTATTTTAAAAACAAGTATTAAATTTAAAAGTTGTAGAATATTAAATTTTCTACAAATTTTGTGCACAATACGTAACATCAAAGTAAAAACTGTTTCGTAAAAATGCTGCTTTTTTAAGTTTTTTGCCAAATTTTTCAATTATATCTTCATAAAAATAAGTCGTAGGGAAAAATATATTATACAAAAGTTATAGATCTATAAATTTGCTAAAAGTTTTACACCAAAAGTTACTATCTGGGACTAATAACTAAGGAGCTACTCTTCTTTGAATGTTTACGAGATGATAACCTATAATATTTTATGTATAGGTAGAGGCTATAGGGTAAAAATAGTAGTAGGTAGGGTAAAAATAGCTTCTTACTGCATAGAAAATAAAACAATATACACTCAAGAGCCAAAACATTATGACCACCTGTCAATAACTAGTTGGTCCACCTTTGGCACGCAACACAGCTTCAACCCGCCTTGGCATGGATGCCACAAGTCCTTGGTAGATGGCCTGAGGCAGATTGTACCAAATGTTTAAGCAACGGTCACGCAAATCCGAGATATTGCGAATTGATGGTCTTTGAACTCTGAGCTGCCGTCCCATGACATCCCAAATGTGTTCTATCGGATTGAGATCCTGTGAGTTAGGTGGCCAGGACATTAACTGGAATTCAGCATCATGTTCCTGGAACCACTCCAACGCAATTTTAGCCTTGTGACACGGGGCGTTGTCCTGTTGGAACATTCCATTTCCAGCTGGAAAAACAGAGGCCAGGTAAGGGTGCAACTGGTCCGCAATGATGTTCAGATACCCAGTAGCATTCATGGTCTGCTCTACCACAACCACGGGTCCCAGAGACGCCCAAGAGAACGTCCCCCAAAGCATAATACCGCCACCACCGGCCTGTGTATGACCTACTGTACATTGAGGGAGCAACTGTTCACATGGAAGACGGCGTATCCTGACACGGACATCGCAGTGATGAATGACAAACTGTGATTCATCTGACCAGGCAACTCTCTCCCACTGATCCATGGACCAGTCTCGGTCCCAACGCGATGTTCTCGGTCCCAGCGCGGGCGCAGTTAACGATGACGCTTGGTCAGCAAAGGCACACGAGTGGGACGTTTGCTGCGTAGCCCCAAATCCAACAGTGTCCACTGAACAGTGTGCTCCGATACTATTCTACTTGGCCCTGCATTGTATTGGGCTGTCAGCTGAGCCACTGTCTGGCTCCGGTTTTGCTTCACCATACGAGACAGTCTCCGACGACCTTTTTCTTTGATAGCGTGTGGACGCCCAACACCATGTCGTCTACTGCTGCTTTCACCGTCATTCATCCACTTTGCATAAATACTAACAACTGTAGATCGCGAACAACCCACGAGTCGTGCAGTTTCGGAAATACTTGTTCCGAGCCTTCGAGTCATTACTATTTGCCCTCTATCAAAGTCGCTTAGATCCGCAGCCTTTCCCGTCACACACAGAAGTAAGTGAAAGAATGATTCTTCAGACTCTCCAGCAGCAGTTAAATACCCCTTCCACCTGATCACGTGCCTTCCCACGTCATCCGGGCGAGTTCATTGCAAAATGTAGGGGTGGTCATAATGTTTTGGCTCTTGAGTGTGTATATATATATTACTGATGATAATGTAAAATAAAAAGTGGAAATATATTAAATAATGTATATATCTATATACAATAACGGCAATATCAATTTACCATTTTCGCCATGGTGCACCAAAAACCTTCTGAATTCTGAAATTTTGGACTTTTTTCAATATACCGATCATATCCTTTTCCCACTGCATTTTATAGGGGAAAAAATTATATTTTAGTTTGTAGAGTATTAAATTTTCTACAACTTATGTATGTGCAAAGTTTGTTTTGTAGAACTATTGTATAAAAAACAAATTGTATGAAAAGCATCAAAGCAAAAACTCTTTCTTAAAAATACCATTTTAAGATTCCTGTCGAGTTTTTAGATGATATCCATAAAAGTATATCATAAAAATTGTCGAACCTTAAATTTGCTACGTTTTATATACAAAGTTATTTTATAGGACTAATAACAAAAGAGCTACTTGATAAGATCTAATATTGAAAACAGTTTCTTACTGCAAAGCCTGACAAGTTTGATAAAAAATAAAATAATATAGGTTTTAAAATAATAGTGTTATAAAACAAAAAATATGAATATTATAAAAATGTATACATCTCCATCTAACAATAGTAATATCAATAAAACTTACAATTTAGAAAACTTATAAATTTTCTAAATTTAGTTTCGTTTAGCCATGAAGGCTCGGCTAGTTCCTCCGTTACTCCTTCAGGTTCTGTTCGGTAGTCTTCATCAATTATGATGTCCGCTATATTGTCACAGCTTGGTCCATAACAGTTTTTACATATTATGAAGCACTTGAGACCGGCCTTTCTACAACCGAAGGCATTAGTGCATCCTATATTGCACTGGCAGAAAATGTAGGTGAGAATTGATTGGGGAGCTGAATCCCTGGTGGTTGTAATAGGAAGAAGTCCTTTACGGTCCTTCCTCCACCCCCAGATCATAGGATTTTTCATTTGGCCCATCCATGTCTTAACTTGATGGTATGTGCGAAAGACATGGTGCGTAGCAGCTTCTTGGTTCGGTTGTAGCTTTGACACATTTAACTTGCTGCCAGTTGTTGATTTGGAAAATTGCTTATAACGCAAAGCATTTAAAGTTGTTGCCTTGTCACCACCATAGAGAGCAACAAGAATGCTTGATACTGCTTCAGTGATGCTTGAAACACTGGCATTAGTATCTAGAAAGATCTTTGCAAATTCCTGTAATATTGGATACGACGAAGCAGCCATCATTACAACACATGTAATCCAATACTAAGTAACTACACTGAGTGGGTTGATATTCTGTAGAGATGGTTAGTGATGAGGAGGGGTCAGAAAGAAAGCACTAGAAACTTTTTTTCGGTTCTTTAATCTTCTTCCTTGAATTCGGCTGTGGCAAATCTCAATCAACAGTATATGGTGTTTTCGCGGAAACTGAGATTTTAAAAGAATTCCTTTTTATGTCACTTATGCCACCCGCTTGAGATTTTTCTATTCTATCTCAAAAGATCCCACGTAGTTTAGAATTAGCCACTTGAATGCAATCTATTTCTCATTTTTATTTCCGAATGCAGAAATTTTTGGTGCATGGTAAATTTAAATTACTATTATCTATAGATATATATAATATTTAATATATTTCCATTTTTTATTTTACATTATCATCAGTATTATATATATATATATATATATATATATATATATATATATATATATATATATATATATATATATATATTGTTTATTTTTTTATTAAAATTGCCAGGCTATGCTGTAAGAAGCTATTTTTACCCTACCTACTACTATTTTTACCCTATAGCCCCTACCTATACATAAAATATTATAGGTTATCATCTCGTAAACATTCAAAGAAGAGTAGCTCCTTAGTTATTAGTCCTAGATAGTAACTTTTTGTATAAAAATTTTAGAAAATTTATAGATCTACAACTTTTGTATAATATATTTTTCCCTACGACTTATTTTTATGAAGATATAATTGAAAAATTCGTCAAAAAACTTAAAAAAGCAGCATTTTTACGAAACAGTTTTTACTTTGATGCTACGTAACTCTTTACATAATAGCTTTACAAAAGCAAATTGTGCACAAAATTTGTAGAAAATTTAATATTCTACAACTTTTAAATTTAATATTTGTTTTTAAAATACAATGCAAAAGAGTTATGATCTATAAACTGAAAAACATATTTTTTTTTTGGTGCACCACGGGAAAATACACAAAGCAGAGTAACTTCTTTGTTATTAGTCCTAGAAAATAAGTTAATATATAAAACTTCTAGGAAATTGATTGCTCTACAACTTTTATTCACAAACTTTTTCTCTAAGACTTATCATTATGGAGTTACAATAAAAAAACTTGACACAAATCTTAAAAAAGTAGCATTTTTACGAAAAAGTTTTGACTTTGATGCGACATAACTAGTTACATAATTGGACTACAGAAAAACTTTGTATACAAAAGTTGTAGAAAATTAAATTTTCTACAACTTTTGAACATAATGTTTGTTTCTAAGATGCATTGACAAAAAGTTATAACATATAAACTGACAAACGGCTCAGTTTTTGGTGCACCACGGAGAACGCACAAGGGTTAGGAGGTCGAAAACTTGGTTTATAAACCACGAGACCAACCTTTATAACATATTAAAAAATCAGAACTACATAACCTTTTGCAAGGTAAGACCACTTTTTCAGTCTCTATTCCCCGGACTATGACAACTGCACTATAGTGTTGTAGGGCTGATTCAACGGTGATATAGGGGGGGGGGGGGGAGTTGAGTTTAAAAAGGTTGAAATGTACATTGTACTACTAATTATTCAGTAATCATCACTTTTTTAGGATTTATATTGTAAAAAACAATTATTTTTAGTGTAAATTCATTTAACGAAAATTAGGACTTTTTTGCATTTTTTTCGAAAATTCAACCCCTTTGGGGCAGTTCAAGTATTACGTAAGCACCTAGGGGGGGGGTAGCGATTTGCTTATTTTTGCTGACAAGGGGGGGGAGGGGGTATGAGTGATGCTTACGTAAGCATTTAATAATCCCTTTATTTCTAAAAAAAACCTGTGATATGAACTGGTATTCGAAGCACGTGCAAGAGAGTCAATACTTTCTACAAATTGTAAAATGCGAAGAAAAGCAGTGTTGCTCTCCTGCTCGTAGTGGATTATTTCGCATTTTAAAAGAACGCTTTATACCTCCACCTATCAGAATGGCCCAAACACCACACGATTTAATAACAAGTGAGGAAGGGGAATTCCCGGAATTAAGTCTCCGTCTAAGCTTGAACCTGCATGTCCCCCTGGGGAGATTTTTAAAAATGCCATATGACTATTTTTGTCCGTCCATCAAATCACAATTGTCTGCAAGGACTTGTGGGAAATGTGGTTTGTACCACGCTTCACTAAAATCGACAATTCGTCATAAGAAAATTGTTCATGGCGAAAATAGCCAGAGAGCCTGCCTAGTTCGGCCTATGAGAATTGCTGCTCGTCGAGCAAATGAACTGATGTGCGTCATCAATTATGTAGAAGGCATGGAAGATACCGAGTGGATAAACGAAGAGGAAGTTTGCCCAGATTCCTTGTGCGAAACAAGTGATGAAGTAATAACATCAGATGTCAGAAACCCTATAATTTCAGACATTAAAAACTGGCTAGAGCATCCCTGGATAACATCTAACTAGATAAACTTAATTGATTATGAAAATTACATTTATGTGCCATTAAAATTGTGATAAACTTAAGATTTAAAAAAAATTAAAAATATTTTTTTTTTTCCCTTTTAAGGCGAGTTAAAGTTCATTATTTGCATTGAATCCTAACTTTTTTTTAGATTATTAACGTTATGAAAAAAAAAATCAGGAGCAGGGGGGGGGGGGGTTACCGTATGCTTACGTAATTATAGAGGGGGGGGGGGTATGCGATTTGCTTATTTTTGCTGACAAGGGGGGGGGAAGGGGGTCAAAAATTACCAAAAACATGCTTACGTAATATTTGAACGACCCCTTTGTGCAGTGCAAAAATTTTAAATAAATTTATTATTTTTTCCCTAATCTCTATATCATAGAACATCTTTTCCCCTTAGGTAGGTTTTGATTAATAATAATTTTTTTTTCTCCATAGAAGAACGATCCACCCTAGCTGTGTATGTGTGTACGTGGTCAGCAATAGCTCCCAAACAAATTGACTAATGTTCAAATTCGATGTGAGGGTTAGTGATAGCCCAAGGATCTACCATTAAGATTTTAGTCAAAATCGTGCATGCGCATAGGGTAGCTGCCATTGAAAAAAAAATTATGTTTTTCAGTAATTGCTAAAAAACGGCTTTAACGATTTTGTTCAAAATCGCTGGCTTCCTCTTAATGTGTTCTAAACATCCCCACCTCCGAAATTCCCATAAAAATGCTTTAATGTCGTAAAAAGTTGAAAAACGAATGCCTTTAACACAGAGCTCTCTTTCCTTGAGCATATCTCATAAACGATCGTTTTTTCTTCTCCACCCAGTTTCACTTACAATACAGGGTAATGTAAGAATTATCGATAAGTATATACTAAATGAATGATGAAAATATAAATACGTTAGATGACACAAATTCACGTCAGCATTATAGTGCAATTGAAAGTTGTGCGATGTTCCACACCCCTAGTTATATATTGATTACTACTATGCTAAATGTTCTCGTTTTATAATTAAAAGTATTAGTTTTCTTCTCTTACCCTGGAATTTTGTTTTCATTTTCCACGGATGACATTTCACCTCAGTTCCATTAGCTCTGCGTTTATGCTCAAGCTAGGCGCAGAAGAACTTCTGGGTTATTTAAATTCAAGTTGCCATTTGTTACTCTATCAGTTTATGCCTTTATGAGTACGCCTATCAGTATGCCTTTATCAGTTACTCTACCTTCACGGTTTGACCATAAGAATTATTTAGTTTTAAAATGGTATTCTTTTGCAAGAGAATCACCTCACTAGGACTAGACAATGTAAGTGCCTAGCAGTCTATGTTTAATAACAACTCTGGGAGAAACATCGTGGGATCAAAACATTTTCCCTCGTGCTTACATCGGATTTGTGGCTTGCATTTCAGTGTGTGGGGATGATACATCTCAGGGTTATGCAGAGCCTCTCGAGTGGCGAACTCGCACCACCGCTTCAGTCACTCAGACAAGCCACTCTAAGCGAAACATGCAATCCTATGGAGCTTATTATACTAGGCCACAGAAGTGGTCAGCTCGGGCGTCTTTACTGTGCCACGAGTTCGCGACAGGAGTAGTTCTGTATAATAAGGACTAATATTGTCTCTGATCAAAGTTACTTTTGTTTATATCTATTATTAACACTTTGGTAACGGCCCTTGAGAGATATCGTCTGTACGACAGGAAATGAGAAAAACCGACCGGATTAAGTGGTTTGCTAGAAATATAATTGTATCAGGGCCTATTCTAACTGATAGTCGTGGCTTATTTGGGCAGTCGTAAATTCAAAATTAGGCAGTCGTAAAAAACACAAAAACAAATAAAATAAAAGAAAAATAATCGCTCATTCTTATTTTGTAACAACAGTGCATATGGTACTTTCAAATATTTCACAATATGAAATCATATTTTTGGAATACAAATAACAAGGCATACGTCTAAAATCAAAGCTGAGAGATATCGAAATATCCGCTCCAAGCCAGGACGAGCCGGTTCTATCCAAGCTTAAAACTTTATTGGGCAGAAAGATTTGGAGAAAGCACCGGATGTCTTTTCTCCCTGACCTTGCAATAGGGGGTGGATGCGGAATGTTATGCGAGTCAAGTGTCAGCTGATCAGCTACCCCTACAAGCCGAAACCTTGGAATATATCGTGTCTCAACCAATTCAACAGTTACGCACGAAACCCCCCCCCCCCCTTTCCCCATTGTCAATAAATCTTCACTTCGGCTGTCTGCAGTCAACACTCCCACTGTGTGTCAAGTTCTTCTCTGGAATTTTCTTGGAAATGACCACTGCATTTTTAGGGAGTGGTTGACAACGGTTGTAAAATAAAAACAGCAATGAATAGTTGACAAGAGGGTAGCTGAATTTAGACACAATATCTTCTCTTTACGAAGAAGGTGGATGCCAGCTATTGAATGTTTGCCTTGTAAGTGTAAATAATCTTTTAATGTTCGGTATCAAAAACAATGAATTTGTAATCACGATTGTTTAGTTGTCTTTTGCGACTTCACAATGAAAGATATTTCAAATTCTTTCATAAGAAAAATATTGTAGAAATGTATAGATATATTAACCAATTAACCTTATGAAGTAGGGTAACAGAAACCTGGTACTAAAATTTGAGTGTTGCTGTAATATTTAAAGATAAATTATCGGATTTTATTATTTCAAATTAATTTTCTGCATTGGTTAAAAGGGGAGGGGGGGGGGGGTAGAGAAAGAGATTGGACTTTTGGGCAGTCGTAAATTTTTCTTAGAATAGGCCTTGCCCTGGAATAAAGTTTCAAAATGTAAGGTAAACTTATACTAATACTGATATTTGAAAACTAGAAATTCCTTGAAAATGGGAAACAAATTTTAAACTATAGCTAACATAATGATGTGGGCAAATGAAAGACACCGATTGAGCATTATAGTAGTATTTAGAAGTATTTTAGAATATTCTCATTCAGTTAAAACGAACTAACGGAAGACGAACCCCAGATCCCATATAATCTTATTATTCCAAAATACCCGAAGCAATACAGAATTACTGTTTATACTGTAAACATTTTTACTACTTTCTTTTTTACTTTACTACTTGTATACTTTTTTAAATACTTTCAAACTGTGACAACCAATTACCTACCTTCAAGCAAGAGTAACCAATGATAACCCTTGGTTAGTCAGGCGGTTGACAAATGTTCCCCACAATCTCAATTTCTCAATAGATGGTAGCACATCATCAAAGCCTTCTTACAGTTTTTTCACGGTTTTTTTATTTATTTTTTATTTATTTTTTTAATAATAATTTGTATTTAATTCTGCTCAATAATGTTGTGTTTTTAATTAAAATTCCCACTTTCTTTGATATTTGGTCACGTCACGAGTTTAATGATATACATGAAAATTTGAATTTGGGGGACATTTGACCCCCACGCAACTAACCGCCAGACAAAAGGTCGCGCTACTAACCAAGAGTTAAAAAAATTCACAAAATATGTTATGTTTATGGTTGAGTAGTAGCTTTTCTAAGCTTTTAACTCCAGACCAACCTAAATTAAAGATAGATAATTCACTGATTTACTTAACTTATGTAGTACTTGATAAATTATAATATCTTATGCTAGTTTCCAAATAGTATATTCAAAGCTTGTCGTATAGAGATCGGTTGTAATTATTTCTAGCAAAATAATTTCACAATTTCTAGCTAAGATTTCATGAATGAAGAAGAAACTCCCACCACTACGTAATGGATTTGACGGAAGCTTCACTCGCCTATTTTCCTATTTCCTTAATCTGTCATCTTTAACACCAATAGCTTCAACTTAATTTCTATCCAAGTCACTTCGCTACTTGGAATACAATTACAAGGATATTTTTGTACGCGTTCGCCTTTTTTTTTTAAAGAATATCACTAAAAAAAATAAGAAAAGTGATTTCAAAAATCTGATTGAAAAGATGTACGAAAATCCACATTCACCACAATATTACAAAATTAAATTCTTATATAAATCAAAAACTTCATTTCTTTTTTAGTAATTTTTACTGCCAACATCTTTCTACTGAAAAAAAGTAAACGAACTTATTGTTTGAATCAATCAAAATAATAGATTTAAATTAAAATGGGAATGAGCAAGACACAGCATCTCCGACAAAAAAGTATGAATGAATTTTCTAACATCAGTTAGAAGTTGAATGATTAGTTCAATTGAAGCCATCCACTGCAAACTTTGATTGTTTGCTTTGTTTCTCAGAGTCAATATAGTAATGAATTTTCTCAGAAGAATCGATGACGTAGTATTTACAAAATAAAAATTATACTTTATTCTTCGACTGGAGCCTCACAAAACTTTTTTAAACTATAGTAGACTCGCTATCATGCTTTAGCCAAGCCTCAAATGCACACAACTTCGGATATAGAAATAATTCAGGCACCACTAAGGTTAACAAGTAATGAGATCCTTTCACAGCAGTGCCGGTATAGTGGTTAGCGTGCTAGCTTCTAGACCGCGAGGTTGCGGGTTCGAGTCCCGTGTTGGTATGGGTGTTTGTAAATGTATGTTGGCTTGTCTAATGACGAATGTTTCGGCGCATTATAGCCCTCGTGTTGCTGACGGCGCCAGATAATCTGAACACAACCAACCAACCTTTCACAGCAGTTCTCGAAATTCAGTTGACCCCCGATTTCACGCCGTCGTTATATTTATAGTAGCGCGTGCGAACTTTATATAAAAAAAAATACAGAGCAATCGATCTAACGATCAGCACAGAAAATATGTTTAAAATCAACTGTCTCGATAACAATAAAGCATATTTCCATCGATAATAATAAAACAAGCTGTATGTCTGTCTGTGGATCTATAGCAACCTACTTAAAATTGGAGTAGAGCTCTGAAATGTTCATAAGTAGTTTTAGTCCTCTAATTGTATACATGTCAAACAGAATGTTAAAATTTTAATTAGTTCTTTTTTAATTAATTTTGTTTTTACAAAGCGACTTCAAACAGAGATACAGCTCCGAAATTTTCTACATAAGTAGTTTTAGCCTTCTAATTGTAGTTTTAAAAAACAGAATTTTAAAATTTTGATTATTTTTTTTTAATTAATTTTCTTAATTAATTTTTGTATTTAGTTTTTTTTTTTTTTTTTTTAATTATAATTAATAAATATGTTACAAAATGATATTTAATAGAGCTACAGCTCTGAAATTTTCAACATAAGTAGTTTTGACCTTTTAATTGGACTTTTGAAAAACAGAATTTTAAATTTTTATTTAGTTTCTTTTTAATTAATTTTTTTAATTAATTAATATTCTACAAAACGATTTCTAATAAGGCTACATTTCTAAAATTTTCAACATAAGTAGTTTTGGACTTCTAATTCCACTTCAGAAAAACAGAATTTTAAATTTTTGTTTAGTTCGTTATTAATTAATTTTTTTAATTAATATATATTTTACAAAACGATTTCAAATAGAGCTACAGCTTTGAAAACACAAGTAGTTGTGGCCTTCCAATTGGATTTTTGAAAAACAAAATTTTAAATTTTTATTTAGTTCTTTTTTAATTAATTAACAAATATTTTACAAAACGATTTTTACTTGGGCTACAGTTCTGAAATTTTCAACACAAGTAGTTTTGGCATTCTATTTGGACTATTGACAAAAAGAATGTTAAAATTTTAATTTGTTTTTTGATTAATTTTTTTAATTAATATTTTTACAAAAAGCGACTTCTAATAGCTCTAGTGCTCTGAAAGTTTCAACATAAGTAGTTTTGGCCTTCTAATTTTGCTTTCCACAAACACGGGTTAAAATAATCTTAAACGGGTGTTGGATTATTGTATTAACTTTGATTTTTTTTTTTTTTTTTTTTTTTTTTTTTTTGTATCTTGATAGGGGAGAGGCTTCTAATATTAAGGCTTTACGTAGCAATTAGATTTTAGTGAGTGAAGCGAGCTTATTCTTACGCAACAATTAACCTTTCAGTGAGAGCTCACAGCTAGCTAAAATATTACCCATGTTAAAATTTCGTAGCGAAGCTAATTTAAAGTATAGCATCCCTATAAAAGTGACAGGAAACTTTCGCAACAAGCATAGTAAATGGTCTAATATTACAGAAAAACTACCGTTTTCTAATAAGAAGAATATGCGAGTCCCTTTTCAATTAGTAATAATAGTATGCAAGTTTTTTTTTTTTTTTTTTTTTTTTTATTATTATTATTATTATTATTTTTTTTTTTTTTTTAAGAATCTTATTACTGAACTTTTTTTAAAAAATCAGAAAAGTAAGCTTTAAATTTTCACGAATAAATTAGAAAATAAAAAAAATTGAGATAACTGTATTAAAAACGTTTGTTTTTCAACTTTTTACATCTTTATCGAATTTTTACACTAATTTCGGAGATGGGGATATTTAAAACATCCTAAAAGGCATTAACCCAGAGGTTGTTGTTTTTTATCAGTATCTTTAGAACAGTTCTTTAGTACTTGCTGAAAAAAATATTTTTTTTAATGGCAGCTATCTTATGCGCATGCGCTATTTTGACGAAAACCATAATGACAGGTCCCATGGCCACCAGTGATCTGTATACAAAAGTTGAACATTTTAGGCCAATCCATTTGAAGTATGCTGACGACAGACAGATGGACGGAGAGACACTCACACGCGGACACACACATTTTTATATAACTTTTTTTAACTTGTAAGGTTCCATAACGTGCAGAAATGCTCCCCAAAAATTAAAAAAAATTTTAACCAAATTCAGTACTTTTTCATTACATATAGAATAATAGGAAGTAAGGAAAAGACAAAAGCGGTTCTAATTTTGCACATGAGTAGATATTTTCCACTTTACGTAATTTTTTTTATGGTTCAAAACATATAGCTGGTCACATACAAAAAAAAAATATTAGCTGATTTATTTTGAAAAGTTATTTTCATTCTACTTTATTTAAATAGTGGCTTGTTTTTAATTTTTTTTATCGCATTTGACAGATTACTTGATGCACAGCCAAAAGCTGCCGAATTTACCTTAATTTGACGTATAAGAGGTTTAAAAATACTTCAAAGTTAGGAACAGAAGACGATTTCTGAGTAGTTTTGGAAGCTGATTCTGTAAAGGAAAATAGTATGTTTAAAAAAGATTTCGAATTATCTAAATAATTTGTGGTACATAAGTATATGTATGCTGACCTTAGACATTTTGTCTAGGTCATTTTTTTTAAATCGGGATGTTCCAAAACATGGAGAAAAGCAAAAAAAAATTTTAAAGAATACTATACTTTCATTACTCTATGTATACATATGGGTATTTGAAAGTAATAAACATCCCAAAAACATCACAAAACATATTTTTGCCCTCTCCTTTCTTATAAATACAATATTTCAATTTTAAAACTATGCATCAAATATTTCAATATTATCAGTACATTTTATCCAACATTGGCGAGATTGCCCAATATCGGTATCGAACGGCAGATTAACAACATTCCACATCAAGAAAGGCTGAAGTTAAGGCTGATGTCAGCCGATATTGGTCAAAGCTGATATGCTACTAGAGAGCAGTCGTTATCTCGTAGGTGCTTACGCATACTTTAGTGTCAGTCGCTTTTTATGTCGTTATAATATAATACAACTAAAAATAAGCTCACAACATATTATTAACTACTTTAATGGTAGTATAACTTATTTTAACCAACAATATAATCACAAAAGGTATGAAGAAAGAATATGAATGAAGATCTAGGATATCTGTAATTTCTGTCGATCATCTTCGATAGATCGAGTAGAAAATTGATGATACCAGCCATATAATTAATCTTATAAGCCTGAGTGAATTTACATAAAAAAAGCAGCGGGTAACATTGGGTCTATAGGGAAAGAAAAAGTGCGTCGTGGACCACTCAGTAAAAGTATAAAATATTTATTTCGTCAACATACACAGACCATTTCTAAATAAAAACTAATAAAATAATCGGAATATTAAATACCAAACAGCATACAAAATACAAAGTTATACATGAATTTAATAATTACTAAATTTATTTCAATGGACAATTTCAGCATTATTTATTTATTTTTTCATTCAATTCTAAATGTTTTGAAAAGGCCATAAACACAAAATTTTAAGTTCGCTGCGCTTTTTTTAAAAAATTTTTGCAACATAAGTTCGCTTGTTAGACTTTGACGGGGGAAAAGACACATTCGGCTCGAAGCGAATGTGACGTCACTTCGTCTGAAACAACTTGGATTGAAATGCAGCAGCGGAAACCGCAAGTTTCTCACATATCGCGTCAACCGGTACGGAAGATAGCAATTACCTACCAAACACACACCAACTATTTGACAGAAACCTCACGATAACCATAGAGAACGAAAGGATGTCGTGGCGTCACAGCTATAGCGGATCGTTTTGATAGGACTGCGATTAGACAGGGTTTAGGGCCATTTTCTTTTCTTAATATTTAAATAACTAATTTTTTTAAAGAACTTTTGTTTGAATATTTGGAATCAGAAGGAAATTCTTCATAAATATAAACTAATTTCACTCGTTTAAAAAAATCCATTATAGTTTCTTTGAATTATCAAAGCAGCATAAATGACAATTGTTCCGAAATTCTACCTCAAAATCCCGACAGTGCACAAAAGCAGATTGTAAACATTATAAATCTAATCTAGATTGACAAACATTGCGAAATCTTAAATGTCGCGATGCGATGGCATGACATGGGTCGTTTTACCGATATGAGTAGATTTAATGCAGACTTGTTCCTCTCTGAAAGAAAATCAACAATCATCTACATTTAACGTAGCCAGACACGTGTATGGAAATTCATTAAGCGTAGTTTGACTTTTTTTAAATAGCTATACAGTGTTGTTATTGATTACAGACATTTTAATTTCATAAATATATTACTTTGTGGAAGAATGGTAAAGTACAAAAATATGAAAAGAAATAAGATTTAGACGCTTTAAAGTTAAGACTTTTGAATTTATCATCTGTATAATTGATAATGTAAAGCAAAAATAAAAAATTTGCATTTAAATATTCTATTTTTGAAATTATTGATAGAAAAGATGCACTTATATTATAATTTCTACTCACACTTAAGATTAGTCATATCAAAAGGGATTCAGTTATAAATACGATAAGGGTACAAGTTAGTGCTATGTAAAATTTGATTTGAAACTGAATAGATTACATGCAACCTATTGGAAAATATTATCAGTGACAGTTAAAAGATTTTTGGGATGGCCTCTAAAAATATTCTATTTAATATTGGCGATTCGATATTCATTGTTTGATATAAAATTTCTACTACTTTAGTTTCACCCAAGCAAGTAGGTTAATATATAAAATGTGATAAACGGTCTAAAGAATAAGGACGGTTGTTGTACCAATGTGCAATTCTTTATTATAATGCGATGCTTCTCCACTGGTCAATCACTTAGTGGTTTTTAACGTAATGTTTAGGTGCTGTAAAAATTTAGAAATATGAGTTACGTTTCGCCGATAATCCAAGATGATAACTTTTTATTTCTAATGTTAATAAAATCCAGCTAAAAGGTTCTCTGATTTTTGGAATAAATTGCCTTAATATAATAGTTCTGCTACTAGACGTTTTCAGAATTAAAACATTTTCTTTTTGAAATCTCTGTCTTCCAAAGAATGAAAACAGTTTTCAGGGTACCCACTAGGATCCATTAAATGCTTGGTTCAAACCAGTGTTTTGACGCAAAACAGGCGTACATGCATCCGCATTGCTATTTTCATTGCGAACATCATAAAAAAATTAATAATTAAAATGTTAAAAAAAAAAATTAAAAAATGCAACCTTTAAATGGGAAAAAAATGCCTAGATTCATGTTCCGGCAATATTGTCTGTTATATTAGCAACAGTTTCATTTTCGTATCAAATATCAACAACCGAGTCAAATAACAGAGTTAAAAATACTGAAAACTTTAATTATTTTTAATGAATTTTTTTTTTTTTTATTGTTAATAACTCGAATTTAATGCAGTAAACACCGTTCTGAAAGATTACTTAACTTATTGGTGCACTGCCTTTCGAAATATTTCGGAAGATGTGTATTCTCAATTCTATGCATAACAATATAAGCAGTTTTTCAATTTTGAAATATTTTGGCATGGTAAACATGCAGTGAGAAAAACCAAGTTAGAAAGTAAAAATTAAGTCGCTTCCGTAAATTGGGAATTCCTGAATTTCGTTCCACTACCGTTTAATTTCGCACTTCCTCATTGATGGTAACAAACTCATAATAGAATAATGACTTCTGTCTTGAGTCGAAGAAGAAACTGGTTTGTAAAATATAGTTCTTCCAGATAAATCATTTAAAATTATAGCGTACGAAAATTATGCTAAAAGTTATCAAGAAACCTATTACTTCATTTTGCATACTTCTCATAATTGTGTGTCCAGAACTTTATTATTAACATGCCTAAACATTTTCGAGCAACATTCCAAGAAAAACTTTCGAAACATTCGACCTCCAAAACTTTTATGTGGGGAGTACCTAACAAATTTTCCAGTGCACTTAAAAATGAATGGTTAGTGGGAGTTCTTTTTATTTATTTTATTAATATTTTTGCTTGGATGTCACAATTCGCATTTCGAAAGATGAGTTGTGCTTTTCTAAAAAATAAATTCGATTTCCCTTCCTTATCATCGGAATATGTACTTGCTACGATATACATATTTAGTAGCATTACCGAAGAATAACGGTTAGCGTAACAAAGTTTGTTAAAATATTAAATTAGAACTAACAATGATTTTTAATTTCAATTTGAAAGCGCAGCATAGTTACCTCTATTTCATAATGGTTCACAAGCGCAAGAACCTTAGTAAGCAACTTCGACAGTTGTTAAAAGTTTCATTTGTTGTCGATCGGCCGTAGGTTCAAGTTTAACTGATGACTGGAAAATAGACCTTGGGTTAACCGCAATCGACAAATGCAGTCGTAATAGTAATGTGTAGTATTTTTTTACGATTGATCTCGACTGCAATGGTTTTAACTGTTATTACATATGACTAACCGCCAAATATCGTAATGTAGTTTTTAGACTCTCGTTGAAAAATTCCATAATAATGAACATTCCATCACAAGCATAGAATTAACTTTCCGTCGAGTGAATTTAATTTGTTGGGCACACACGTGATTATGTTGCCCCCCCCCCCCCCCCTTGCCTACCAGTTGTATTTTGAATAAATGGTGGGGGGTGGGTGGTTGCAGGAACTTTTATATTATTTTTCTTTTGGCACTCTTAATAAGGATGTTTATAACTTGGCTGTTGTATAAGTGAAGTTAATTATATGTTTGTGTTTTTTAATGTGGCCAATCAAACACTTTACATCCGAACTCAGCAGTCAACATACTGCACCTGACGGAAGGTTGAGAGCAACTTTTTCTCACGAAAAGGCGTTTACGTGTTTCTAGATGATTAAAAAAAAATGGGAAAATGAACACTCAATTTACACTAACATTTTCCAAAACTTTTTATTTATTTATTTATTTATTTATTTATTTATTTATTTATTTATTTATTTATTTATTTATTTATTTATTTATTTATTTATTTATTTATTTATTTATTTATTTATTTATTTATTTATTTATTTATTTATTTATTTATTTATTTATTTATTTATTTATTTATTTATTTTATATTTATTTATTTTTTCTTTATTTGTATTTCACATTATAAAAGAGATAAAGTGGGAATACTTGATAGATAAAAAATAATATCGTTGAGAACTTATCAATCAAAATCGTTATTATACTTTTATTGAAGAATTTGGGTAGGCATTGCGATATTCTATCAATTATGTATTTGGCATTAATTTGAGACAATATGCACACAACGAAAAGATATCAATCTCTTACCTCCTCCATTACTGTAACAATAGTAGGGGAACCTCCATATATTGGCAAGTCCCAGCGCCTGGCACGCACTGCACCACAAGAAGTCCAGTTTCCTATGCCACGGCTTGTGTACAGGTGCACGCGCGTACACAATATCCTCCCCTCCCGCTCCCGAAAATCCCTCCTCCTCCGAATCCTCTTCCTCCTCCAAATCCGGCAGGACGGACACGAACTGCAAGTCGCGTAATTCCGGCAGGGATCGCGACATCCTGCGACTTCGACCAAAAGGCACGAACTTGGGCAGTTCGGCGACATCACTGCTGATAATGGGATATCGACAAGTGCTGTTATTGCTCGGATTAGATATGAAGGATGAGGTGCGGAGCAATTCTTCCGCCTCGGAGCCCGCCTCGGATATCGCCTTTTCCGTGTCGAACTTCGTACGGACTTCAAACAGTGGGGAGCGGGAGGGGAACTTCTTTTGGGGAGAGAAGGATGCTGGAAGTTTGTCACCTGCCAGAAGCGAGAACGGAACTTTCTCTTCGAATATCTTGCGCGGAACCTTGTCGCCCTGTATTGAGGCACTGAATGGGGCTTTGTTGCCCGCTGGAGAACTAAATAGCACTTTGTCACTTGGAATCGAAGCACTGAACGGCGCTTTGTCTCCAGCTGTAGAAACGGATGACACTGAGATGTTGGGCATTTGTCGATGATTAACAGAGGGTGCAATCTTATCGCCTGGATTAGAGGCACTCAAAGACACGCCAGAAGAAATGGGAGGGTCAAATAACACTTTGTCGTCGGACAATTGTCGGGGAACAACAGATACCGTATTACCTAGAGTATGGGTACTGAAAGGTACTTGATCATCAAGCAGCTTACGAGCAGCCGATGCACCGACGTGCGCTGGTTCGCTGAGGTCTTCCAAAGATTGACACTTATGCAATACAGCATCGCTGGGCAATGAACTCTGAAGGTTCCATCTGTCACCGTCAGGTGTTGATGCCATGACGAGAGGACAATTAGAAGACCAAATAAAAATCAGCTGCGAAACTCCTTCCAACCTGTTCCGAAACACTCCCTCACTTGGGCAAGTGGCTCGCCATGAGGTTGGTTTTGATTTGATTCAGAGCAGCGGCGGCGTCGCGCATTCCGTTTGAGTGGTGGTTTCCTACTCGAATGCCTCGCCAAGGCCGAATTCATAAGCGAAATGTAATAAAGAACGAACGCTTGGGGATGGAATGAGAGAGGAGAAAAACAGAAGCAATAAAACGAAAAAAAAAAGGGAGACGGCCTCTCGTCACTCGTAAATTGAGTGCTGTAATTGCATCCTGTGACATCTAACGAAATAGATAAGCGCTAGTGGGTGTTTTATTTAAGCGGGCTAAACAAACGTTTTGTTTTGACGGGGCTTTTATGGGCAAGCACGGATCACAGGATTTGTCGGAAAAGGAATTATTGGAACGTAAATTGGGAAAATGTGGAAACTTTAAAAATGTACTTTTAGCAGTGATTTTTTCCTTGTATTTCTTTTCTTTGGATTTTATACAGATCGTCCTTAATTTTCTCAAAATATTAGAAAAAAAGATTAAAGTAAAAAATCTGTTGTGAATTTTTTTTCAAAAATGTAACTCGTTCCTTAAACAGAAACAGGGTTGCTGATGAAAGTAACAAAAATAAATCTAAAGAAACTGCGCAAAATATCACGAACTAGAATGAAATTGTTTTTTTAGAAAAGTTTATCGATTTGTATAGGATGTTTTGCGTTTTGATATCATACTTTTTTTTTCTGAAATTTGGAATTTTGACAGCAGATTTTCACTCTACACTATACATCCTTCATTACTAAACAGATAAATAACCAACGCATTTCAATTGGCCGAAAAAGTGACCATTCAAACCTTTAACAAAAACTACAAAATAATAACAGTAAAAAGTTATATCTCTAGGAAAATTCTATGAAATGAAATATTTTGCATTGATAATATTTTTTAATTAATTTTATGTGAGGTCTAAGAACAATTTTATGTAAGTAAATACGAAAAAAATACTATTTACTGTAATAAAATCCTTTTAGGAAACAATATAATAAAATATTTTTTTAAGAGACGGAACACAAAAAACGTAAACCAATTACTAAATAATATAACACATAAAAACAAAGTTATTAAAATAAATACTTTATATGCATTGCCAATTTTTATATTTATTAACATAGCGCCGATTTTGTTATCAGCAAGTGCTTGATGTTTGTATCTAATTTTAAATATTAAGAACATTTTAGTAGAAAAATATGTAGTAAACTAGATTTAAAAATTTATTTATTAAAAATGAATGTGAATTTATGCAATCACATCCAAATATCTTTTATTTATTCTCATTAAAACAGTTTGTTTGTTTGTTTATTTGTTTACTTCAACAGTTTTGTCAACAGGAAAGAGTTTTTTCAATGACCAGTTAAATGATATTTCAGGGCGATTGGATGAAGGCAAGTTGGTTCATTAGTATTCCGTAACGTAAAAGCGACATTTTAGTGACAGTGACAGCCACCAAAATTTGATAAAATGCATGGTCATCGACTTTGAATCAATCAGCCAAGTTTCATTCCGATTAGATAACGGCAATGTGTTTAATTAAGTCTCCGCAGATTTTGTGTCTGTGATTGACACCCAACCACTCACACAAAACCGAAGTTAACATAAAGAATTTAAAAAGACTATTATTAGATACAATTTTACTAAAATATTTCTAATAAGTCATGTGGTAAGTAAGGGTGTGCTTGTTTTAGACTTCAGTTAATGATGACAATAAAATACATGTCAATTCGAGCTATTTTCAGAGGCAAGGAGTTCAACAATTATAGATTATTTAGATATCGATATTAGATTTTAATTTTACTATTGTCGAAAATCCAACTTCCAAGTGTCTTCCAAGCTCCAGTAGAAAGAATTGTAAAAGTTTGTTGGGCAAATAACTAGAATGGACAATTCCCGCATTTTTTTTTTTTTTTTTTTTTTTTTTTTATTCAATTCTAAATGTTTCGAAAAGGCCATAAACATAAAAATTTATGCTCAATGCGCTTTTTCTTTTTTGTAATTTGCTATCAAAATTACCTTGTTAGAGGTTGGCGAGAAAACGACACATTTTGTTGGCATTGAACGTGACGTAAAGAGATCTCAAACATCTTGGCTTGAAATGCAGCAGCGGAAACCAGATTTGCAAGTTTCTCGCAAATCACGCCAACCTGTACGGAATGTGGCAATGGTCTACTAACGCCAACTTTTTTTAACGATAACTATTTGGCAGAAACCTCAAGATAACCATTGAAATGCAGGTATCTCTTTACATCACGAATTTTGTTGACTATTTTGATTGAACTGGTTTTGGGGGCATTTTCTTTTCTAAATATTTAAATAACTAATTTTTTTAAAGAACTTTTGTTTGAATATTTAGAATCAGAAAGAAATTCTTCATAAATATGTACTCATTTTACTCGTTTTTAAAAAATGCGGGAATTGTCCATGGGTTAGTTTCCAACAATTAAAATTCAATTTTATAGTATTATATTTTCAAATTTGCTCTTTATCAGCCACTATTAGTAGTCTTTTACTGGATAGGATGCGCGGGGCAATCAAGGTGGTTTTTTTTTTTTTTTTTTTTTTTTTTTTTTTTTTTTTTTAGTAATATATAGTAGCTAAAAAAAAAAAAATTCAAAACATAATTTTTTTTTTTGGAAATCTCGATAATTATGCTATCAGAAATATTCACATTTATTTGATTATAAACATTTTATAAATCTCAACACTCGTCTCAAGTCTCTTGAGTGTCCGCAAGATAGTCTTCAAGCTACTATAATAATAAATTAACTTAGTATTCAAAATACTACATTCGACTACACTTTATTTTTTCTTTTAAATAAATATGACAAAATAAAAAGGTAAAATTAAAAAACACCGTTTCAGCTAAATTAAATTAGTCACATTCGATCCCATTGTTCAGTCCTAAAAGTGTGGGTAGACGCGAGGTGACGCATTCCCCCCTCCCCCCCTCCCCTTTTCAAGAAAATACCCATGTGCCTCCCCCCCCCCCCTCTCCCCCTCTTCTAAAACCGTTGAAATCCATCCCCTCACTTTTAAAAACACTCAATCCGTCTAAATACTACAAATGAAAAATATCATGAACCTTTTTAGCACTTCCAGTTGTTCTCATTTAACCGAACCGTTACTTATAGTCCACTATTCAGCAGTTCTAGTGCGACGTCAGCCAACCAACCAACCTTCTCTTTAGACACGCCGAGTATTTCTATTATTTCAACAATGACTATTTACTTTCAGTTCAGACTTTCACAAGAAAGCTGTGTATTTCTCCTGAGTAGTTCTCCAACTGAACCCTTACTTTTGATCCTAAACGGCATTTGTATTTGTAGTCGTCCATCTTGTAGAAAACAAGATGAGTTTGACAAATTGGCTTCAAAACTGTAACAAAAATAGCTCCGATACACTGCAGAACGTTGAGGAAGGAGTTGTAGAAAATGTGAAACAAGTTAAAAAGCGACAACGTGAAGAGAATCTAACAAGTGGTGAGCAAAAACGGCACTGCAGTGTCGAGTATTCATGGCTTACTTGTAAACAACAAAAACTTAGATGCAATACACGCAAGGTTGTCGCAGGGCCTATTCTAACGGGCAGTCGTGGCTCTTTTGGGCAGTCATAAATTGAAAATGGGCAGTCGTAAATCTAAAATTGGGCAGTAGTAAAAATTAAGGAAAAAACACTGCAAGCCAATAATTTTTTCCTTTCTTCCCCTCCCTAAATTTTCCGTATTCTTTGTTTTCTTTTATCAACTTATTAAAGCTTTAGAGATGCCAGTTCAAAATGTACAGCCGATTGCGATCTATGAGCATTATCTCCTTAATTCCTTATTATCAGAAGAAAAACATTGGGATGAAATTGTTTTTCCAATAATGGGAGTTACTCAAGAAACGCATTAAAAATATGACACAGTTGAAATTGGTTCAAAATATCTCAAATTATGGTCCTACCAACTTTCAATCCTATTCTTCGAACTCAAAGGATACATTAAATTAGGCAAATACACTCTTACTTATAAATATAGATTTGGTGACATTACATTATTAAGCCCAACATTCAAATATTTTTTTCAAACTTTTACTCTGAATGTGTTTTCTTTAAGTTCTTTTTCTTAAAAAGTGAAGAAAAATTCCTTTTGCGTGTGCGCATTTTATTTTAATTCAGAAAATTATTATTAATCTGCAAGTAATTCTTTTTCCAATTTGATGACAAATGCTTTTTATTATTATTTTAAAATAATATTCTTTTCTTGCTAATATGCATGAGGACTTTTTCATTCGATTTTATATTTCCTTTGTTTGTTCATTTAACGACGTTTTATTTCATTGGGATCTTTTTTAGCCTTGTAGCTTAGTAAGGCCATCATAGCATGCATATGTGTATAGTAAAGAGTTCAAAGATTCATAGTTCAGACCAATTTAACACACAAACTTCAAGATAAGATAGTTTTGGCACACAAAAAGAATTAATTTTAAGAAAATCTTGCGACAAGAAAAGAGTGTGACAAAATTGTTTGCATTACTACAGGACAAGGACAAGGTGGAGGTCTTTTACAGAACATTATCTTCCAACTTCCCCAATAAATCTAGTGCCCTCGATCCTGCTCCCCATATTTCCAGTCAACACTCCACCCCCAGGAATGTGGTTTGAAGGGGACTTTTTTTTTCTTATCTTTACGCTATATTTTTAGAGGGCCAGTGATTTGACAACAGTTTATTCTAAGGAACGAAACAGTTTAATTGTGTGCTTTCAGCAGCAATGGCGACTGGTAATCTTTTATAATGTTCTTTTTTCTTTTCATAATAAAATAATCTAATTACACAACTGCGTACGATTGACTCTTGAAACGTCACAATGAAAAGGTGTGTAACATTTTAAAATAAATATGAAAAATATAGCAGGATACGAGATTAACGTATTAAAAATCAATTTATTGTTCTAATACCTATATACCATATACCTATATACTAAATACCATATCTACTGATCAAATTATCAGTAGATATGGTATTTAGTTATTAAGCTGAAAGTTTGTTATTTAAGCCACAGCTGAATTAACAAATCTAATTCTACGAACTAGACCCACCTAATGGCTGTGAGGTTAGTACTCTGATATCGCATGCCAAAGGTACCGGGTTCGAATCCTGGATTATGAATGGATGAACGTTGTGGATCGGAAACTAGGTCACATCAGGATTAGCCGTTATTGTGCAAAAAATAGTTCATTGAGCGTACAAATTAACCAACTGTGAAACTAGAGATTTATTAATAGAAATGAAGCGTAATTTTTAGCATTTTAACACATCCATTTTAGTGGAGATACAAGTCCACAACATGGATATTTTGAGTTCTTTTTAAGAAAAATAATTGCATTTACTTAAAAAAATAGTTTTAAATTTTTTGCATTACTTAAAAAAATAGTTTTAAATTTGTAATAGCTTTTTTGAAATATAAAGCATATACTTGACATCTTGATGAGTAAATCTTTAACATTAATTAATTGTGGAATATAACTCTTTAAACTTGGGAATCAAGTATTGGGAAAAGCTTATAAGTAAGAAAATGCGTCAAGAATAAACTTTTTGGTCAATTTTTAATAAATCACACATAGGAACCTCTAATCCTAAGCAATCCAATTGGACTTCAAAAAATCAAAGTCTAGATTAATGAAGGTGATTTGATTCACAATATCTGAAGGTAGTATGCATTTAGTTAATTTCACAGACACTTACTCTGGCTCTATAAAATACTTACCGACTGGTATTTTGACTGATTAAGGAGGTATGTTAAAAATTAGAAAGAAGAAGAAAAAAAAAAAGAAGGAAAAAAAAAACGTAAATGCCTTTTTTCCTTCAACCAATAGCCCTTCTATTTTCTAACCGATAAAATGTTTTAGAGAGGATGACTCAATGTACTTATTCGTTAATTGTAAACCATTTAATATACATTTATGATATTTTTTAAACAAGTGTTTTGTCAATTGCCGGATAAGAAAAAATCTTTTACACTTTCGACGGATTATTACATTCTTAACACGAGAGAAACCTTTTCTGACAAGACAGGGGTTTAGTCACTTGGTGAATACTTCAATGGTTAGCTATTACTAAATTCAAAACATAACCTATTTATATCACTGGTGACTTTATTAGACTATTTTTAAGGAAGAGGGGAGATGGGGGGGGGGGGGAAGAGGATGGAATTTCGTAATGGGCAGTCGTAAATTTTGCTTAGAATAGGCCTTGGGTTGTCGAAAGCTTGGGACCAGAGAAAAACAAGGTTTGAAACTTTTTATCAAATGAATAGGGTGTAACATTTTGGCACATGGAAACAAAAAAATCTGATCAACGAGAATCCCTAAGAAAGAAGATTTTTAACACAAAATCATTGATGCTCATAAATGGACTGAAAAAGTTATCCATGAAGCCAAACAAGAAAAGTTAAAAAGTGCAAACACTCATTTTGAAATTGAAATCGATGCAAGTTCTCAGGGTGTTTTTAGAACTGTGTACATATATACTAAAAAAATTAGGACATTTACTGATTTACCATTGGATATCGATCTCCAGACTCTGAACTGAAGTAAAATGGGTGGAATTCTTCACAGTTATCATTCCAGTGCCAGTGATTATGTGCTTCGCACATAGCAAATGAAATCAGAAAGACTTTAATGAAAGAAATAGTAGATAATGTGTGTAAGATATCTGTTTTGATTGATGAATCAACCACAATCTCCCACAAAAAGTATTTTTAGTAGTTTGTATTAGAGCTATTTTAGCAGTCTCTCTCGCAGGAGCTGCAATAAAAAAAATTCTGGATTTGATTGAACTACAGAATTCAACATCTACAGAAATAGTCAGAGATGTATTGTTATGCCTTCATAAACATGGATTCAGGGATAAATAATTATCAAAAAACTTTGCTTCGCAATTGATGGAACTTCAAATATGATTGAGAAACTCAAATTATATGCTGGAGATAGCAGTGAGGGATGTTGCAAAGGAAGTATCAGGAAGTAATAATCTCCAAATATTTTTTGATAAACTCTACAATTTATACAGTGCTTCACTCAAAAACAAAAAGAGCTCAAGAAACGTGCTCTAAAAATGGAATTGCAAATGCTTTCTATTGGAAGAATATTAAGTACTTGATGGGCTGTCTCAAGTCTACGAGCTGTGATAGCAGTTTGGAAAACTTATACTGCGCTACACAAACACTTTTTCAGTGCTTCAGAAGACATGTGCCGAAATTCAAACGAGCGAGAAAAAATTTCAAAATTGAAACTAAGGATTACAGAAACTGGTTTCGTACATAATTTGGAAGTTTTTCTTGACACCCTTACTGAACTAGTAGATTTATCTACTGATCTTCAAAGATGTAACTTGACTCTGTCTCAAGCACACATATTAATAACTCATCAAATACGTGTGATGGAGTCAATGGCAGAAGAAGGATGACATGGAGATTACTTTAATAGAGTTTTTTTTTTTTTTTTTTTTTTTTTTTTTTAAGAATATAACTGTTAATTTAGAATGATCAATTCTAACTTGTCTTTACTTGTCGTTATCACCAACTTTTGGGCATCCCCCCAATTATTTTCCCCACTTCTACCACTGCCGTCGCTATTGTTGAGTGAGGTTGTTGAGTAAGGATTAGCTCCATACTCTTCCGTAACATAGTAACAAAAATGAAATAGTTTAATTAACTCAATTTCAATAAGTCAGATTAACTTATTTTGGCCTTCGTAATAGTGGAACCCAGAACCTGATTAATTAACAACAACACAAGAAGTATAACACTGATCGTTAACTAACATATTAATTTATTAAATTCCTCACAATATTCTACAACATACAGTAGTCCATAAAACTCCATACCAATTAACTAACTAAGATTAACAATTATACTGGATTAAATAATGTCGATAGTCATAATTCTCAATTCTAACAACTTAACAATTATCTGAGAGTACAGAGGGTGATCGGAAAATCATGAAACATCACTTACTGTTTTTTGATGTATCGGCTGGAAAACTTTCCGTTCGCCTGGTCATTGCTCGCCATCACTCTGCTCACTCGAATAATCCAACTTAATTCCGCTCTCCTCTCGAATAATCTCCATCTCTCCCTCTAATCCCCATTTTTCGTCTAAGTCCCAATATTTACCGTTTTTACAAGACCTGGGGGCGGCCCCAAATGTAACCAATCTCTCAGGAAGCCAAGCTAATTCCCTATCGCCCGTTTGCCGGACCAATAGAGTTCCGAACTCCGCCTAAATTTAAATTTTAAACCCACCTATTTCTTACCATTGGTTGCAAGCCCCCCTGGCTATTAAATCTCTCAAAACTCTCCCCCACATCCTGACACCTGGGCCAGCGCTACTTCCGAAATGGTACCTATTGTAATCCCATGTCAGTTTTTAAGATTCCAACTTATTTTATGGGGCGCCAGGAGTTTAAGAACTGTCATGCTTTTTTCAAGTTCTAAGAGTTGGCTCGAATTTATGTGTCTGGCCCATCGTGGGTATACAATACGTCTTTTTATCTAAAATCACCTTTTCTGTGGGAACGGACCCTCTTTCCTTCACGGTCATCAGCCACCTGTGTCCAAGGTATTCGTAGCGTTGTGTATGTTGAACTCAAGCTATAAGGCTTGGTCAACACTATTTTAACAATCTGCGTACTGATTTATTTTTATCGGATTCTGATAATCTGGTTATATGTCGTGGTATAATTTATTAAACGAAATAACTCTATTTAATAACACCAAAACTACATCGAACTTTCTAAAACAGGGTGGAAAGAGTGTTTTATAAGACATATACACCTTGATGACTGCCAAATATTATATTCCTAACAGTGGAAATCTTGCTAGAGTAAGAACTCTCCGTGTTTTGGCTCCAATCTCGTTTAATGGTCACTGCCTGACGAAATTGCTATATTAACAAATATACCTTTTCCAGTTTTGATTATTATTATTTATCTTATATTTCCTTACTATAATTTCTACAGTTTTTAGTTTTCCCATGAGAGGAAAACCCATGCAAAAAAATCTTTCACTTTCACATATAATAACAACAACTCAAAACCGATCGATAAATTTGTTTTATCAACAGATTTCCCAAAATTTTCTCTACAAATGTACAAATGTCATACTTTTAGAACCAATTATTTTTTCACTGTGGTGCTCTCCGCGGATAAATTCGGAAACAGCGAACCCTCTACGAAACCCTCCTTATTTGCAGATCCATACCCTAGTTTAATGCTTTTTTGAACTACTTTAGTTATTTATTTATTTCAATTACCCACATGTATACATTGGGTAATGAAAGTATAGTATTCAAACCAAAAAGAATTTCAATTTTTTTTTTTTTTTGCTTTTTCTCCAAATTTTGGAACAACCTGATCTCAAAAAAGTGATCTTGAAAAAATGCCTGTCTGAGTGTATGTGGTCAGCATAGCTCCCAAACAAAGTGCCCTATACGATTTTCAAATTTGGTGTGAGGGTTGATGATGGCACAAGGACCTACCATTAATATTTTCGTTAAAATCGCGCATGAGTATAGGGAGGCTGCCATTGAAAAAATCATGTTTTTCAGTAATTGCTAAAATGCAGCTCTAACGATTTTGATTAAAATCGTTGTGATAATGCCTCTTAAGGTGTTCTAAACATTCCCACCTCCGAAATTTCCGTAAAAATGCTTTAATGGCGTAAAATATAAAAATAATGGCGATATAAAATAAATAAAAAAATAATAAAATAAATATAAAAATTATAAAATAAATATAAAAACTAGGGGGCTTCGCCCCCTGCTCGCTAACGCTCGCCAACCCCCAAACGCCTCGCTGCGCTCGGATTGAGCCTCGAATTTGTGGTTAAAACATCTTTCTGCGCTCGAATAGGTTTGCCAGCCATAAAAAATGTAACCAAATTCTTATAAATTTAATGTAAGGCCTAATAGAGAAAACACCCAAATTGCAAGTTTCATAATAGAAAGTTAAATATACTATCGAAAACATTCTGACTTAAAACTTCATTAGCTATGCCCTTACATTGAAGTCCCAATATCTTTTATTTATTCTGATAAGTCGCCCCGTTAGAGAACGACGTCCAAAGCGAAGCATTTTCTGGATAGAAATACTTCAAAATAATAATTACTCTAATACAAAAATGCTTCAGAAAAACAGAAAAAATCAACTTTGAAACGAAGAGTTTAAAAAGAGCTTTAAAATTAGCAATGGGTTTGTTGTTTACATATAAGGATAGTTTTAAAATTAGCAACGGTTGGTTGGTTGGTTGAACCCCCGAGCAGCCGGTTTGTTGTTTACATACGTAAGGATGTTGCCAATCATATATTCAAAATCATTGAGGCTTTGTAGTAGCTTAATGATGAAAAATATTGAAATTTAACTAATTAATAAAGTGTTAATAAATTATTTTGGCACGTTTTGGCAAATCTACAGCTTATTTCCTTTAAAATGACACCTTGATCATTGAAATTGGTTGAGCAGTTTAGGCGGACGGACTAACCCCAAAAAACGTATTGCCTATTAAATATATAGATAATAAAATAAATATAAAAATCATAAAATAAATATAAAAAATAATGGCAAAAAATAATGGCGTAAAATATAAAAATAATGGCGATATAAAATAAATAAAAAAATAATAAAATAAATATAAAAATTATAAAATAAATATAAAAATAATAAAATAAATATAAAAATCATAAAATAAATATAAAAAATAATGGCATTGAATGCCTTCAACACTTAGTTTTCTTAGCTCATAGACGATTGTTTTTTCCCCTCTTATCAGTTTCACTTATAAGAAAGGATAATATAAGAATTATCAAAAAGTATATCGCCAAATGCACCCTTTTGACAAAGTTTTTTTTTTTTTTTTTTTTTTTTTTTTTAAAGACCCATTTAAGAATTATCACAAAAAATATCGCCAAACTGGCAATTTTTTTATAAATGATTGATGGAAATGTAAAAACGATAAATGACACGAATCCACATCAGTAATATAGTGTAATTGAAAGTTGTGCGAAGTTCCACACCGCTAGTTTTTATTGATTTCATTGCCAATGTTATTCTATTTTAAACGTAAATATCGATTATTTCTTGGGGAAAACGCATGTTTTCATATTTGAGTGTAGAGGGGGGGGGGGTATAAAAATTTACTTTATAAACTATTAGAATTAAGGAAGGCATTTGGATGATTTTTTTTATGTTATTTGAACGGCCAAATACGTATTCTATCCGTTTTGTTACTCCTTGATAAAATTCTATGGTCATATGTATTTTTATTTTTGTACAAATATTTTAAATTAGCTAATAACGAAAGCACACACTTCCTTGTTTTATCATGAAATCGATAAATTACTGTTTATAAAGTTCTTTAACAGACATACACTCCTTTTAATTTTCTATTGAATTAACATTGGAGATTGTGCCTTACTCGCGTGAAGCTTTTGTCTTGTTATTCGTTTCTTGTTTTAATGAATATTCGGGCAATTTATATGCTTAAAATTATGCAATTTCATATAAAAAACATCTTCTATAAAAAGTACCGCAGCAGAAAATATTAGAATTTCCTTAACTACTTTCTGTTTCTTCAATCTACATCAACAGCTTTCAAGTGAGTCGTAAGAATCATTCTCTACTATTATAACTCTTTAGTATTTTTAAATCTATTTATTAGACCAAAAATTGTTTTGTTCTTAAATTTATTAGCTATACAAACAATTGTAATGGATTTATCTTTCTTAAAATGTAAAGTAATAAAAAAGTGTGTTCTTTTACCGTGCCTCTTTTTCATAATCCAAGCCAAACGTCTGAAAACATTTTGAATTAAAAATGAATATTTAGAAATTAAAGAATGAATTTATGAGCAGAGTTACTAGGAATTAGGCTGCATTGAGTGATAACAATCGTGACTCCCTTGTGCCCAATCATAACACATCTTTAAATAAGAATTCGAATTTTAGAATTCTATTCGTCAATCACAAGGCGAGTTTCATTCATTCCCGTGCAAAGGAATTGACTATGACGTCGTCATGCATAAACTCGATTTTTAAAACAAACAATGAAAGAATACAGACGAAATTTAAGTAATTGATACATCAGTTAAAAATAATAAAGGGCTCTTATTTCCTAGATAAATCGTGATAATTTCAGTATGTCCCATTACTTTTAGGTGATTTCAAGTACCCTTATCACTTTTTTGATATTTTTTCAAAGGGAGAAAACAATATTATTAAAACCAAATCGCATATTGTATTATTGATTAAAGAGGTTTTTCATCTAATATTAGAGCATTTATTAAGGCTGATTTACTTGATTACAGTGGATGACATTCTAGCTGGTAAGTTGATAGGAATGCCAGATTTCCTGTTTACACAGTGCCACAAATAGAACAACCTAGGTATTGATTAAGCATTACGCTTCCAGCCAGTGGGCAAGAGATAGTTGACGTTCTAGTAACTAGAAAATGTATAATTTACTGAAGCTGCCAGCTACCAGCGCGAAAGTTCCAAACTGCCTTTCCCATTGACTGGCATGCACGAGTCGCGGGCATGTACGTCTAGCCACTGATGCCAACTGGAGCCTCGACTGGTATGATATAAATTTGGCTTTACGATTGTAGAGTAAGTGTCCCATTACTTATGAGATTTACTGTAATTTTTGCACTCAGTATCCTAAAAGTAACTCTATTTTTTAAAATGAACATTTCGAAAATAGTTACTTGTAAGGAATGGAAACAACTTGTACGTTTTTGTATAGTCAATAATATTTAGAAAATCAATTTGAATTGTAAGGACTATTAAATAAACATATAAGTAGTTCATTTCCTTGTGAGTAAATGTTTTAGAGATGGTCATTTTGAAAAATAGGAGTCACTTTCAGACACCATCCCTCACCGATATGTCAATTAGTGTTTGAATTTCTTAAAAAATACGTAATTATACATTCGAAGATTATTTTAATTTTTAAACGATCTTGTGTCAATTTTTTCAAATACTCAGAGGTCCCAAGGATCTACAAGTTTTTACAGCAACTAGTTGATTTTCAGGAAATCCCTCGCAAATTTTACTTAATATACTCAACTAACAAATTAAACGTCGATTTGACTTTCAAATTGGAGAATTGGAATTCAAACACCATAAATTAATTTGAATCATTGGCTGTGAAATTTTCACTGTTTTTCGAAAAAGTAAACCAGAAACTTGTAGTGAGTCATCTGTCATTTTATATATCTTCGGAATCGATTAGGATAATCGTGGCATTATTGGAACACAAACATCATTATCGCCTGATACCAGCTGAAGATCCGAACCTCCACAATAAACTGTTGAACACCCCTCCCGAGATTAAGAGAATCAGAGATTCGGTCTGCTTTTGAGCAGGTACCGTTAGATAAAAAGACATTTTCCTCTTGTGTCAGTTTGTTTTCTTTTTCAGCTATCTGTGAAGGAAAAGAGATAAGGAAACTTGAAGCCGGCAACAATTGGAACAGGAGCCAACATTCGGTCTTTATTTATAGAGGCACGTCACCAAAAGGAAAGATAGAAAGATTTTCTTCATTCCTATAAATCATTGTAAACAAGCCTATTTTACAAAAATACATTCAAAAACTTGTCACAAGATGAAGGTTAAAATGATATCCATCTTGCAATCGTAAAGGTTGATAGTGTTTAAATATCAATAACCCTACAGCCCTCCACTGCTCTCTCATAGCATTAGCCGATCCATTATTAAATTTTCAAAGGCAGTTGAAACCTATTAATTTTAGGGGATACTCTTAAAGTTTTCCTCAAAATAATAATTGGGTTATAATAAAGGTATGTTGCAGATTGGAATAAAAATATTGAGAAAATATGTTGGGAAAATGTAGTCTATCTGATTTTGCATATTTAAAAAATAGTATGATTTTTAAAGGTATGATATATAAAAGAAACAATATCAATTTATTAAGTACTGTTAGTGAACTAGAGTAGACGAAGTTTTCTATGGACTCCTTTTTGATAGGTAGCCAAGGGGCAAGGACCACGTGAATGCCAAACTTCAACGAAGCATTTTAAGAACAGTAACTAAGTCAATCTTCAAAAGGAGAGGGTGGGAGGAATGAGTAATAAATGGAGTTCCCCTTGCTATATACATTTTGTCTCATGCTTAGGCTCTAAAAATTCGACTTATATATACCTACTTTTCGACTGAGGGAGATACTCAGTTGAAATCTTTGCTTCACTTATCTAAACATTTTTTATTAGTCTTATTGGACCTGGGAGAGACCTTCCATATACCAATTGAAAGGGTGAGATCCCTGTCGTACTATGGGGTACTTCTCTGTAGTCAAATAGAAAGAAAGGAAGGAGGATATCTCTTACTAAGGATCTTACTAAGGTTCTTACTAAGAATATCTTTCAGAATCTTGTCCCTGCATTCCACGGCTCTCATGCTCTCTGGATGCTCTCGAGTAAAAAACCTGGGCGACACTCTCAAGTCCATGAAGGTCTTCGTGGTTAGATGTACCGTGAAATTGATTCCTTCGTCAGTACAGATAGTTTTAGGAAATCCCGTCTGAGTAAATATCTTCATTAGAAAATCCCAAGTTTTCCTCACACAAATGTTTTTTACCGGAATAGCCTCGGTCCATCCCATACACAAATCCACATTGCAGATGATAAACTTGTGCCCTTTTCAAGATGGTGGTTATAGAGGGCCAATGCAATTAACTTTCTAAACTTCAAGGGAATTTCCAGACATTACTATCGGTTGTACATAGGAACTCTGTCATAGTAAGTGGTACTTCTACGAAGCTGGAAAACTTGACAACTTTCAGAAAACCACTTCATATCCATCTTCATACTTGGCCAATAAAAGGAATGATCCGCTGCTCAATTTTCTGTTCTACCAAATGGCCAGATAATGGCACTTCATGAGTCATTTTAGTACATAACCGTCTTTTACTCTTTGGCGAAACCACATGTGGAATCTTCTTTAAAAACTTCTTAGTGTACCAATTAGAGGTCGGCGATACATCGATAAGACGATATTTTTATCGATATTTTTTTTAAAATATCGATAATAAAAATATCGATACAAGTCACCGATATATCGATATTTTGAAACATTTATAGTTTTTTGATGATCGTTTTGTAGTTTCATGTGTTTTTTCGATTTTTTTTACTTCCTTTTCAAAAACTTCAAAACTAAAGTTTGGACTTGGCTGAGAGACGGTTAAAATGGCACCCTAACCAAAAAGAAAACAATGTAATGGAAAGATAAGATCATTTATTAGTAGGCATTAACACAGCGAAGTTTCTGTTACCAACTTGTGCCTGGAATTTGCATCTAATTTTAAATATTAAAAGCATCTCTATCAGCAAAATATGCGGTAAACTACTTTTCAAAATTTCTTTTTTAAAAATAAATGTGAATTTATGCATTGACGTCCAAATGCATTTTAGTTATTCTGATGGATAATATAATTTATTTATATAAACAATTTTTATAATTTATTTATAAAAGCAATTTTTATACTATATTTATTAAAACAATTTTCATAATATATTTATTAAAACAATTTTCATGAAATTCATGAACAGAATTCATGAAAAGTAGAAATTTGCTCCGGAAAACTTCGTTTCTCTCAAAATTGAAAATCAAATATAAAAAAAAAAATCATGTATGGATATTTTATCGATATTTTTTTCTATGCAACGATATAGTATCGATATTTATTTTGATCGATATTTCCGATCTCTAGTACCAATAATCCATCTTGTATTTGGGAAGGCCCTTTTTCTCTTCCTTGCCAAATACCAAATCTGCTTTTAACTATCATCTTTTAATTGTAGTTGGATGAATTCATTTTCACTGACATTAGGATGATATTCTGAATCGTTACTTGCCGAAATAGTCTCGCTGGTGGGAAAAGACATGAAAGCACTTTTCTCCAAATTAAGGTACTTTTTTTGATAAACAACATTTCCATACAGTTCTATATTTGTATTTAAAGCGTCATAAATTGAAACACTAGTTAGCATGTCACTAACTAATTTCTTCGATACTGCACAGGTCAGCGGAATTTCTCCGTGTCTCACGTCATTGATTTTTAATTGAATTATCTTGAAAGAGGCCATTTCCATCTTACCAAATGAGGACACAATTTTAATTTAGCCTTTTACTTCATAAGAAAAATCGGCAACTAAATCAGCTCTGATGACCGAAATATGTGCTCTACAGTCTAAAACACCATTCAAGACATTCTTGACACATTTTAAACTATCTTTAGCTCATCAATGTTCTCCTTGGCTTCTACGGGAGCTAATCGAAATGGTCACTATAGCCATTAAAACATATGGTTGTTCGGCAGTGTCCTCTCTTGCCTGCAATGCAATTTCGTCCAGGGATGAATAGTGGGCACCGATTTATTAATTGCTGGGGTTAGCCTTCTTGCTACTTTAGGACATGAGTTCCCAAGATGCTCGAAAAATCCTCAAAAGAAGCACTGAAGATTTTTTTCCATCCTGCTTCATTCTTGTGGCTCGTATTACTTAGCGGACGAATGCCCGCAAAATTAGCTTGCTATTCCTAGTGACTCGTCCGCAAGCCAATCATTAAAATAGGAATATCAAACACAAAACAGAAAATAATTATGTAAACGTGGTATGTAAAAACTAGAGGATGCAGATTGGTTCACGGACGAGTGAGGAAAGGGATCGTGAAATCAAGCGGGTGGGAAAAAATTTGGTCTATGATCGTTTTTGCTGGGAGGGGCGTGGACCCTGATCGTTCTTGCTCGGAGCGCCCTACCTAAAATCCTCAAAATCTCACGTTCCGTGATATTTATTTTTCAGGGGACTCCTCCTGGTTAAACCATCTGCTATAACCTTGCAGAAGTACGTCGATTTAAAAAAAAGTGGACTCTGACCGTTCTTTGCTGCGGCCCTTCAATTGTCTTTCTTCCATTTCAGCAATACTTTTTCCTTATTTTGGAAGCAATACGCTTTTATTTTGTTTCTTTTATTCTTTTACGATACTGTCCAACATATTTTCTGTAAATTCTTGCTCATATTCTTTTCTTTGGTTCTTTTAAAAAAATATTTTGTGTTAAAACAACCTCTGGCTCATCTACCCATCGATATAGATAAACAACTGGATAGACTGCTTAACGCTGGGAAAATGAAGCCGTTGCCAGATGCAATTGGTGGGATAAAAAATACGGATTGCCGAGGATTGAAAATAAAATTTTGGGTTGCACACAACAGAAGTGTGAATAGTAGACCTTAATTAGTAATAATGTGCAAAAATATATATACTCTAACACCTTACAAGGTTTTTCGCATTCCCATCCAACTATAAAAGTGAACTGTGATTGGTTAATCATCCCACCAGCTTCCCAAGCCCCGGAGCATTTTTCTCTTTGCATTGACAATGGAGCAGTCTATCCAGTTGTTTATCTACATCGATGCATCTACCAAAATCTTAAGATATCTGCTTTCGCGAGATAGAACATCCTGAACAAATTTAACCTATTAATTCAATTTATGTGACAATATAAAAGATATTTTGAAAATTCATATTAAACTTCGTTACTAATTAGATAAAATTACTAATTCTGTTTTACACTTTTGTAATCAATGACTATACTACTTTATACAACTGTTATAAAAAACATTCACCTTGCTTACGATGTAACATGCACATTGGCATTGAGCATAAAATAAGTCAAATTTTATACTAAAACGAAATCTTATATGGCTTCGAAACAATACTTACGAAGTCTCAACTAATCTGTAATTAACCATCTAACATCCAGTTCTAACTAAGACTATACTGCAATAATTGCAATATCAAAACTTCTACAACTCAGAAAAATTATTGACCCACCAATAAGAACTGAGATTAAATTAAATACAAAAATCTGCAAAAATAGTTAAATAATATTTAAAGCAATTTTACGGGAATTTCGGAGGTGGAGATGTAGAACACATTAAGAAGCATTACCACAGCGATTTTAATCAAAATCGTAACGCCATTTTTTATCAATCAATGAAAAACATGATTTTTCCAATGGCAGCTACCTTATGCACATGCGCGATTTTGACGAAAACTTTAATGGTAGGTCTAAAGGTCACCACTAACCCGTAAATCAAATTTGAACATCGTAGGTCAATTTGTTCGGGAGTTGTGCCGACCATGTACATACAGACAGACATTTTTTCTGTATCACTTTTTTGAAATCAGGGAGTTCCAAAATGTGGTTAAATGAAAAAAAAAAAAAAAAAAAAATTGAAATTTTTGTCTGACCCAAAGTTTAATGAATACATATGAGTGATTAAAAGTAAAAATATTTGAATTTAAAGTCTCTTATTTAATACCAACTGAGCAGTGCTGCTTATTCAATACCATTGAAACTAGAGGTCGACGATATATCGATACGACGATATTTTTATCGATATATTTAAAAAAAAATATTGATAAATAAAATATCGGTACTAGTCACCGATATATCGAGATTTTCAAACATTTTTAGTTTTTTAATGATATTTTTATAGTTCCATGTGTTTTTTCGATTTTCATTTTTCCCTTTTCAAAAACTTAAAAACTTAAGTTTAGACTTAGCTGAGACACAGTTAAAATGGCATCCTAACCAAAAAGAAAACATAATGTAATGGAAAGATAAGATCACTTATTAGCAGTCATTAACACAGCGCCGTTTCTGTTGCCAACGTGTGCCTGAAATTTGCATCTAATTTTAAACATTAAAAGCATCTCTATCAGCACAATATGCGGTAAACAACTTTTCAAAATTTCTTCTTTAAAAATAAATGTGAATTTAAGCATTGACATCCAAATGTATTTTATTTATTCTGATTGATAATATAATCTATTTATTAAAACATTTTTATAATTTATTTATTAAAACAATTTTGTCATGAATTCATGAAAAGTAGAAATTTGCTCCGAAAAACTTCGTAACTGGCAAAATGGAAAATCAAATAAAAAAATTAAAAAAATCATGTATCGATATATCGATATTTTATCCTATGCAACTATATATTATCGATATTTATTTTGATCGATTCTCTAATTGAAACTAATGCACATTAAATTAAGAGCTTGTAAGGATCATTCCCTATACTCGGTATGTTACAATCTAGCCCAGTGCATTTAGAAACTACTCTCTATAAAACTTTGAAATTTGGTGAGTAGGTACAAAAATGATCACTTAATGAAATGAAAATATTAAAAACTCGAAAATATTGTCAAATATACTTTATTTTATATTTCAAATCCTTACGTCAATGCGTATGCAGTGGCTTCACCTGGTTTTGTCTTTTTGTATTTCAATTTTCATTTAAAATAGATAGACATTAAACAAAAGCAATTTATGTCATCTCATTAAGTGATCATTTTCGTACCAACTCGCCAAATTTCAAGGTTTATAAAACAAAGTAGTTTCTAAATGCACTGGGCTCGAAGATTGTAACATAGCGAGTATAGGGAATGATCCTTACTATTACTTCCTCTTAAAAAAGATGAGTCAACAATGGGCAATTTCCGCATTTTTTAATAATTTTTTTTATTCAATTCTAAATGTTTCGAGAAGGCCATAAATACAAAAATTTCTGCTCAATGCGTTTTTTTTTTTTTTTTTTTTTTTTTTACATTTGCAATCAAAGTTCCCCTGTTAGACTTTGGCGAGAAAATGATTCATTCGGTTCGAATTAAATGTGACGTCACTACATCTCAAACAACTTGGCTTGAAACGCAGCAGCGGAAACCAATTTTGCAAGTCTCTCGCAAATCGCACCAACCGGTATGGGATAATTCAATTGTCTACTAACCACCGATTCCAAACACACACCAACTATTTGGTAGAAACCTCACGATAACCATATAGAAACGGAAGGAAGTTTTGACGTCACAGCTATAGTTGAGTGTTTTGATCAGACTGGTTTTGGCTCGGTTTTGGGGTATTTTCTTTTCTTAATATTTAAATAACTAAATTTTTTAAAGAACTTTTGTTTGAATATTTGGAATCAAAAAGAAATTCTTCATATGTATAAACTAATTTCACTCGTTTTTAAAAAATGCGGGAATTGTCCATGGCAATCATTTACAAGTTTTATCTTATCCATGTACTTAATGGAAGTATCAATTTATAAGAGTAATAAAATCCAGATAAAATATTTACCAAGAAAATCTTATCCAATTTATACGAAACAAATAAATATTCATCCGTAAGAACCCACAACTGATAATCAAATGAATATTTTATGATAAAAAACAATTAATATTTACAGTTTTAACTTAAATTAATAGAAATACAACAATCATTTGTATGCTAATACCTAAAAGGATTTCATTTCCTACTTGTACGATCGTACGTTTGACTTATAATTTCTACAACACATTACAGCATTATTTTTATTTATACATCTTGACTTGGCGATAACAGAAAATACGTCATTTTGCTTTGTTGCCAACTTTTCAAAATCACGCCAACCTTGTCGCGTTAACTAGAAATTCACTGTTCCTATGAACTTTATTTTTAACCACAAATTAACACTTTGCGTTAATTGTATAACAGCCTCATTATGCGACGAATTTTCCTTTAAAATTTTAAAAAACAATTACGATTAAAGCCACACTTCCTTAATGTTCTTACTTCTGCAAAAATGCATGGGAGCACATAAATAAATAAACTCGGAGTTTTCGCCACTAATCTGTGTCCAGTTGTATTCAGATTATCTGGCGCCGTCAGCAACACGAGGGCTATAATGCGCCGAAACATTTCGTCATTAGACAAGCCAACATACATTTACAAACACCCATGCCAACACGGGACTCGAACCCGCAACCTCGCGGTCTAGAAGCCAGCACGCTAACCACTATACCGTTTGGTCGGCTAATCTGTGTCCAGAAATAATCGATCATCGGTGTAGCCTCGTCAGTCCAACGGGATTACTTCATCAGAAATTGTGGGGATTTTAATTTGAAATCGATCCTTTCCGGCTGCGCAAGTAAATAATATAACCCATACAAAAAAGTTTTTAACATAAATCCTTTATAAGTAGGCTTGCCAGATTTCTGAAATGTTCAACCGGGATATCGGTCCAGGTGCAGGGACGACGCGAATGGGGGGCGTCTCGCCCCCCCCCCCCCAAAGTTTTAGAAAGTTGAACAGTCGGCAAATTTTAGAAATTTTATTGAACCCTTTTTTTAAAGTCGATCCACAATAAAATCGAATTAAATGAAAAATATTTGGAAGAAGAAAAAAAAAAATGTCGAACAAAAAATATTAAAAATACCGATCCGAGTTTCACGAATCGGCATTTTTACACTAGAAGTCTAATTATAAGGGAGTCGGTGTCTTTTCCCCCCGCCTACATTGATGGACTGCGCACACAAATATAATAGATATCTTGCAAACACAAATCTATCATATATATCTTCATTATCTCACCCCGCAAAATTTTTTAGAAAAGAAAGACGGCACTCGCCAAATTTCCAAAATTTCATCAATTCCTTTAAAAGTGCCAAGTGATGGATGTTTTAAAATATATTGAATAGAAAAAAATATAAATAATTAAAATCGTCAATAGTATTAAAAAATCCTAATCACAATTCAACCCAAGTTGGCGGTCGACAATTTTAAATTGGAGTAAGTATATCCTTATTTTGCAGGAACATTTAAGTTGATATCGTCACTGACAGCTTCTAAATGAAATTAAATATGAGCATATCTCCCGTACCCCGTACTGTTGTACAAGTATCAATTTCCACAAGTTCTCTACAGAATAAATAATTTTCCTTCAATTTCAAATCATCAGTCACCTGATAAGTACACACTATATTCTCAGGAAGAAACTGATATAATAATTCCAATTAATAGATAACTCTGAGGTGTTGCAGTAGGTGATATATTTTTAGTACGTCAGGTAACGCCTCAAAAATCATGATATGCCCATTAAACGTCATTTACATAAAGTATGGAATGTACGTCATGTGAATTGAGTTACAGAAAATTTCAAAACATCTAAATTTTAACGTCCGAAAAATGAGTCCTCTTTTATCAAATACATACCTTACGTACACCACTGGTCTGGCGAGAAGTTTCAATTTCGAATAAAACTTGTTTATTTTTTGATAAAGATAAAATTAAAAAATACATTTTATAAGGTTATTCAAAGAGGTTTATTTTTACTTATTACGAAAGTGAAGTTGAGTGAAATGGAAGTAGCGTACAATTCTGCTGAAAAATATTTCTATTACATTTCGCTAAATTATGGCAATTAATGCAAATAGAGCTCTATAAATGATGTTATATAGTACTTCATAAATTAAAAATGTGTAACGGTGTGTGGTAACGGAGAGTCGAACGCGGGACTCCTAGATCAGAAGACAGGCGCGCTAACCACTAGGCAAAAGTGATCACTAATGCCTAGATGTTATATCAGTCATTTGTACATGAGACCACCACATAGTCCTTTCCTAGTGAGTCGCGAAGGGGTGAACGATTCAGTTGCTTGCGTGTGAGTTGAGTGTGTTGCGTGTGGCAGTGAGTCGCCTGAGATGCTGAGGTGTTAGTGTGGAGGTCGTGCAGTAGATGGTGCCACTGATGTGTTCGAATATTCGGGTCACCAATGTTGCGGTGTGCGCTAACGGGGAGTCGAACTCGAAATTCCTAGATCAGAAGACAGGCGAGTTAACCACTAGGCAAAAGGGACCACTAGTACCTAGGTGTTGTATCTGTCATTTGTACACGAGACCACCACAAATGTATTACTGAAATAATGCATGCCATGTCAATTGGAAGGCAATGTCGTATTTATTGCAACAAAATAATCATTAGAAAAGTATTGAAAGATTTGTTATAATACTATCTAAATGTTTTGACGTTTCCTGTAGTCAAATAGCTGCGGCCTGACGTTGTCCGACGTGCAACCACGTTTCAGTCTATTAGAAGTAGTGAGTACCCTTTCACGCCAATCCTCGATTTAACCACTTTATACACGAAACATCGGAAATACATCTTGTTTCAGAAAAAATAGATTAGTCAAAATACCTTTAAAAATATTTCAAATTGGATCAGTAGATCTCACATTAGGATCATAACCTTTAAAGGTGGGAAAGGGAAATGGGAGAGGTTTTTTAGAAATCTCATGTTTACTGTGACGTTTCTCTACTTTAGAAGATCATAAGCGCAACTTCTCCTTCCACAAGATAATAACATTGACGATTTGAATACCACCCCCCCCCCCAAAAAATAATTTCTCTTTTAGTTTGGATTTTTGAGCCAAAAATTATGGTTAGCTTTTTTATAGATCTGAATACTTTGTTGCTAAATTCGAAGTTCATAAGGGTAGTGAGTTAGATGGGAATAATTTACTTTGTAAAACTTGATTTCTGCTTCATTAGGATAGAGGTTCATATGTATAAATTTTTGTAAATTTTTTTTTTACATATAAATAATATTATAGTTTGGTTTAATGCTAAAGTAATCCATTTCATTTTTAGTCCAGCTTAGAGAAAATTAGCATTATACTTTCCTTCTGGAACAAATGATTATTACTAATATAACGAGTAATATTTGCAGAAATTATTGCTGAAAAACCTAAAAAAAACTTCTTTTCTTTTTTGGTTAGGAAAATGAGTTAAAATGTATTTAAAAATTAATTAACAAAACTTTTTTAATAATTATTGTATTTTGAAATGCAATTATATTGCCCATGAGCGCCGGCAGGATTATTTGCAAGGAGGTGCAGATCGCTAACAGGGAGGTATAAACTTTACAAAATTTTCTGCTCGAATTGATAATTTAATACCTATATATTTTGTTCTTATGAATTACTTCTTCTTCATTACTTTATTTTTCTTAAGACAGGAGGGAGTGTAAGTGCACGTTTAGTATATGTCCCCGACATTGTCTCCATTACAAAAATCGCAGTGCTTCGCGTAGTAATTTTGTGTGATAGCAATTATCTGCCAGGATTTTACAAAGAAGAATTTTTCCAGAATTTTTTTGATTAGCTTTTTTTACAATTCTAAATTAGAATCACCTATTTGATCAATACTTTTAATTTATTTTATTCCGTGTTGTAGTGCGTTTTATATCCACTTTTAATTAATTTCATCGAAACTGCAATTTGAAAAAAAAAAAAAAATTGTAATGAAATGGAGCTTTTGTACTACTCATGTTATTGAATTGGTTCAAGATTGTGAGAATGCATTCTATCTGCAAGTGATAAAGGCCTCCCCCTCCAAAAAAAATTAAAGCACTTCGAAAAATTATCCCCTTTGTTCGGCAAAGAGGGTTTTTTTTACTAAACAAAAATGAAAAATTAAATGAAATTGATGGAACTTTAACTATAATGTGATGGGAATTTACTTAAACTATGACAATAATTAAGTATTAATAAAATGCCATAAAATATTAAAAACACTAATTAATTACACCTTAAACAAAATAACTCACATATAAATAATAAAAAATTAACCATTAGTTATAAACTCATTAAAAATTAATTACGCATTAATTAATAAATAATGATACATCAATTAAAAAAAATATGGCATTAATTTTACATTAATAAAAATTAATTAATAAAAGATTAACACCGTAATGGATATTTTCTACATTTACACCGTACTTGCCTTGATTTTAGTCGGCAAAAGTATGTCTAACGCCCCCCCACCCCCCCAATAATAATTCTTAACAACGGCCCTGCCCAGGTGTAACCCTTGCGCCAGTAAAACCCAAACAACCAACCATTATTTAATAGCAGACCATCACTCTTCTATAGTTTTCACTTTTCATACAGTACACAAATAAAAGACAAAGTAATTATCCGAAATAATCGTTCACATTATTATTATTTTTAAATTTTTTTGGTCATCTATAAAATGAGATTTAATATTTACCGGGTCGTGAAGTAAACCAGCCGGGACACCAATCGGGACGTCTGGTAAGTATATTTATATGCATTGCCAATTTTTATATTCATTAACATAGAGATGTTTCTGTTGCCAGCGTGTGTTTTGTGTTGGCATCTAATTTTAATTATTAAAAACATCTCTATCAGTAAAATATCCGGTAAACTACTTTTCAAAATGTATTCATTAAAATTATTGCGAGTTTATGCCCTCATATCCGAATATCTTTTATTTATTCTGATTAAAATGACTTATTTATCGACCAAACGGTATAGTGGTTAGCGTACTAGCTTCTAGACCGCGAGGTTGCGGGTTCGAGTCTCGTGTTAGGCATGGGTGTTTGTAAATGTATGTCGCCTTGTCTAATGACGAATGTTTCGGCACAATATAGCCCTCGTGTTGCTGACGGTGCCAGATAATCTGAAAAACAACCAAAACGATTTATTTTATTATTTATTTATATAAATTATTTTGGCAACAGGAAAAGTTTCCTCAATGATCTGTTGTTCTTAAATGCTATTTCAGCGCGATAGGATGATGGTAAGATGGTTTATTAGTGTTCCGTAAAAGCGACCTTTTAGTGGCAGTGACAGCAGTCAAAAATTTTTAGAATGCATTGTCATCGACATCGAATCTATCTGCCAAGTTTCAGACCGATTGGATGACGGCAAGGGGATTAATTAGGCTTCCGCAGATTTGCCCACTATCGACAAACATCCAAAATCGAAGTTAATATAAAGGATTTAATAATAAAAATGGTGTTGCCATCTCATTATGTATTCAGTCTTATGCATAGGTACTGTAAGCACGACTTGATTTCATTCAAATAAGACAGGGCTTTACTTAATTGATTTTAAAAAGTATATATATATATATATATATATATATATATATATATATATATATATATATATATATATATATATATATATATATATATATATATATATATATATATATATATATATATATATATATATATATATATATATATATATATATATATATAAATTATAAAAAAAATTAAGTTTAAAATTACATTATTTTTTGCACAACAGAACAGATCGCGACATTTTCATAACCAATTATCCATTTTAGTTCATACGTGAATTGAAAGCCCTTATTTCTTTAAATAACCGTCACTTCCGCTCTTCTCCTGGCTGGTTCAATTGGCGGTTCCTCGCTTAGTTTTCGAGCGAATCTTACTGGTTGCATTACGTTAAGAAATCAATAGAAATTGTTCCACATTAGCGTCTTAACTGGGAGAAAACCAGGAACATTTCTACCATACAGCTCTAATAGCTAAACAAGACAATATCTTCAAGAATGTTGTGCCTTTTGATAATTCAAAGCAGTGAGCGTGGAATGCGTGTGATACGAATCCTATGTGGATGGTTCTTCAATAAATCATAGTTCCTTTAAGCAATAAGTCGGGAATAAAAGTATTAATTTAATTATAAACGAATCGCAAACTATAGTCTAATTCATTAGTCACAATGCATAGAATGCATCTCAGTAGAAGTGGGTGCACTGTATCAGAGTTGAAGAAAAAGCAGTTTTTTTTATTATTATTATCGTACACTTGTTTATTAAGATAAAGTAAATATCACGATTCCTTTTCATAGGAAAATGAACCGCATTCCTAGGATACTTGATACACAATCCCATACGACACTAAATTGTTGATAAAGTCCGTAAAGTTGGAATCTAGGTTTTAAATTGGGCTATCTAAGGAACAAAAAGTAAGAGAGTAGATGATATATAACCATCTGAGTCGACATTTAAGTAATGAAAATTAATCGACCTTTCCAATCTCATTCAATTCCCAGTTATAAAGAAAGAAAAAAATTTCATTTCAAAGAACTCTTACGAAAGATCCTGAAATTAAGCAGTTATAACAAGATATTAAAGAAGAAAAGGAAATGTCAGCTTTTTCTTTTGTAACATATTTTTTCTTTGCGGCGGCAGCTTTTTTGACTTCGTTGTTTATTATTTTTTTTTTATATTATATATATATTTTTTTATATTATATATATATTTTTTTATATTATATATTTTTTTTATATTATATAAAAGACGTAAGCATATACAAGAATTGAAAATTTTTTATGAAATAATATAATAATAGTATTTTAAGAAGAACATACTGGAGCTACTGAAGAATGTTACGATTCACAGCGTTCATTAGAGCGGGAATTTGTACTGCGAGTAACAGAAAAGTAGAAAAAGAGTAAGGCCTCTTTCATACGAGACAACTAGTTGATTCAACTAGTTTATCTGGCGGGTGATTGGGAGTGTAGCCATTTAGGAAATGATAGGGAATCGCCTGAACCCTTTCACATGCAGTCAACTCATTCACCAAGGCGATTTGTTTGCAGGCACAAGTGCCACTAACGTTTTCATCCTAACTAGTTGACTAAACATCGTACTGACCTACTGGAAGAAAAGTTGATTCCACAAGTTGCCTCGTGTGAAAGTGCCAAGTCAATTTGTTGAGAGTATACCAAGCAACTTAGTTGAATCAACTAAACCGCCTCGTGTGAAAGAGGCCTTATAGTTTATTTCTGCACTATCGACTTAATGAAACTTTTCCCAATGCACAAAGATGTATTTATAAAAAATTATTCTGATGTATAAACAGGAGTATATCGAATGGACAATTACCGCATTGTTAAAAACGATTGATATTAGTTTATATTTATGAAGAATTCTTTCTGATTCCAAATATTCAAACAAAAGTTCTTTAAAAAATTTAGTTATTTAAATATTAAGAAAAGAAAATGCCCGAAAACCTCGTCCGATTAAAGCGCTACATTTTAGCAGTGACGTCAAAACTTCCTTTCGTTTCTTACGTCCTTTACTTGAGGTTTCTGCCAAATAGTTGGTGTGTGTTTTTTAGTCTATTGCCTGTCGGCACGATTTGCAAGAAACTTGCAAAACTGGTTTCCGCTGCTGCGTTTCAAGCCAAGTTCGAAACAAGTGACGTCACATTAGCTTTGAGCCGAATGAGTCGTTTTTCCCGCTAGATTAAATCAGCGAACTTAGGCTGCAAATTAAAAAAAAAAAAAAAAAAAGAAGGGGAGGGGGGGGGGGGAAAAAGGAAAAAAAAGAGAAAGAGAGAGAGAGAGAGAGAGAAAAAAGCGCAGTGAGCAGAAATTTTTGTGTTTATGGTCTTTTCGAAATATTTAGAATTGAATAAAAAAATTTAAAAAATGCGGGAATTGTCTATTGTAACACCATTTTGAATTTGGAAACGAAATTGAATTAAAATCCACGCGCCAGTATTATGGCAGTGCATTGGTTCCCTGGTGTCCAATACCTGAAACAGAGAGAAAAATAGCACTAACTTAATTATGCCTTCCAACTTCACCATTCGCGCCTTTAAAAATACAATACTATTAATAATAATTGGAGCTGTCTCGTTTTTGCCCCAGCCTGGGGTGGCATTAAAAAAGTTCAGTGGTTTAAAATAAAAGCCTCAATATTTCAAAAATATAGAGCAGTCCCCTTTTTTCACCCATGTCTTAAAGTGATGTATTGGTATTTGTACTAAAAAAATACGAAACTAAGTGATAAGAAAATTAATATTACAATCGCTCTATATTTCTGCTCCTCAAAATGTGTTTCCCAAACCAAAGTTCGAAACATCAAAAAAAATTTACTATGAATATCGATCTACAATTCTACTTAACAATCATGAAATAAAATATAACTCATAAAAACAGTTTTTAAAAAATCTTTTATATGTATTGTATATTTTTATATGCATTAACACAGCGCCGATATCAAAAACATTTCTATCAACAAAATGTGAGACAAACTACGTTCCAAAATTTATTTATTAAAAATGTACGTGAATTGATGCTCTCTCATCCAAATATCATTTATTTATTCTGATTAAAGTAATTTTATTATTTATTTATCAAAAAAAAATTGCAACAAGAAAGAGTTTCAACAATGGTCGGTTAAATGCTATTTTAACGCGATTCGATGACGGCAAGTTGGTTTATTAGTATTCCGTCAAAGCTACCATTTAGTGATAGTAACAGCCACAAAAGTTAATAGAATGCATAGTCATCGATATCGAACCAATATGCCAAATCTCAGCCCGACTGGATGACTGCAAGGGGGTTAAACAGGCCTTCGCAGATTCCGTCCCCATCGAGAAACATATATACACACAAAATCGAAGTTAATATAAAGGATATAAAAAGCAGTATTATAAGTTTTAAATTATTCACTTGAACAAAAAACTAAATATAAATGTTAATTAACATTTCAGTAGGAAATCCACTTTTTCAATCGTTGAAATTTGTATAAAATTTTTAGCCGCTTTGCACACCCCTGTATGCAATTTGTACCTCCTTGAAAATAATCCTGCCGGTGTTCATGATACAGGCTGACAGGTAGAAAAAAAAGTACAGTCAGAGAGTTATGGGCAGCGCATCTGCTCATGAAGCGGACATATTGCATTTACCCAGCCATAACAGTGAATTGGAGCGTGATAAACCTGTAGTTTGGTCTCCACGGACCTTAATCCAATAAATGTCTTCTTTTAGGATGACCCTCGTCAGTTGTCTCCCTGGAAGATATAGTTGCACGAATCATTTTTGCTTCAGACACCACCTCATTCAAGAGTATTTGACAATTCCTCTCGAGTCAACTGTGCAACAACGTCCAGGAAATTAATCACCAGCTGTTAAGTTTTTATTGTATATTAAACTGTTGAGTTGCGTATGTTACTTTTAGAATTTTCCAACTGATTAAACTCTCGAATTATAACACTCGACCTTTAAAGTTAATCGAACTGTAATGATTTTAAAATGAAGTTGGCCGTATCTTTATTTAGAATAGCAAATTTACTTGCTGCTGATAGCAATGTTACGAAATTCGACCTGATAAACACTATTTCAAAAATGTAATCAAAGCTTTCTGTTAAATGAAAGGCTTTATTTCAAAACATGCATTTTTAGATGCAAATAATTAATAATCTTTAAATGTGAAGCTAAATCAATCAATTTGATGAGCATCCCCAATTTTCCTCATTACGAAGATCTTCTGACGAGTAATTCACGTACTTGGATGTGTTGAATTTAAGTTAAATTTAAAGGTATAGAAGGGCTTCGATTTGGAGGGAGGAGGGAAAATTGTGTATTCCTTTCTTCATTAAAAATTAAAGGGTGGCAGATTTGACAGTTTTGACACTCGGTTTTTAATTGCATTCTCCGCCATTCACCCAACTGATTAGTAAATGACAATTTCAATATGGGTTCCACTAAGATCAAATGACTGACCACTTGTTCCATCCAATCCGGATCTATTAAATTTCTTTTTAATTTATTTAATTTGACCTCAAGAACAGTTTTCTAAATAAAACTTTTTCCTACAAGCCCACTTTTTTTTTTCTTCTATAATTCTTTACTTTATGTTGAGCATTTTTGCAATTTACAATGATGCCATATCTATAATAGCAAAAATGACGGGTTTGATTCTTCCAACAGCCCTTTGCGCTACTAAATTCAAATACATTTATTTTTTAATAAAAAAAAGATTCTCTGTTAGCACCTTTTTGAGATGACCTTTTGCATTGTAATAACAGAGTGAATATTGAAATTTTCAAATCCCTTAATCAATTCCATCTGACAAATACTTAAAGAATCGACTTCCCTCACGTAAAGAACTTCAAAATAATTGTTCCCGGGTGAAGCATTGTTTGTCGATCGTAATTTAGGGCCACGTTGAGAACAAGAGAGACGATTTTGTGTCCATTGTGCTATACTTTGTCTATACATTGTTACATAAAAAAATAAATTCCATCTGCGAGGAATGGGAGCCGTTCGTCATTTATCGTCTGACGCTTCAATCGCTTGGAACAATGGCAGGTACACTTACAGTTCGACGGACATGCGATATCTATGTCATGGAAAGATTGTTTATTTAGACAATTGAAAGCAGGTTTGAAATTCTCAATTATTATGTCTAGAATGTAATGAAATTATATAATTTATCTTAACTATAAAGCACAATGTTTGTATGCCCTATCAAAACTCTTGATTGCCAAGACATGGTGTCATGGAATTTTCACAGTTTATTCTTTGTAAAATTTCAGGTTTGAGCAAACATGTTTAACTGCATTTGATAATCCACCATAAAATTGAGTTAATTTATGCTTTAACCTACCTGAATTTCAACTTGCAAACCATAACCAATTGTATAAAACGCAAGCTTACGGAAACATTGTCAAATCGCATCTTAAAAAAAACTTTTAAGATTTCAAACACACATAATAAAAATTTTTAAAACTTGTTGAAATTTAAACATGATGTTACACAATTGATAAGCTCATTTTTGTTAAGATATGGTACACTCCTACGGTCAAATCCTTGGTAAGAAGTCCAGTTCCCCAAAATAACTGAGAAAGAAACACGCTTTGTATATAGTTTAAAACTTAAAATTATGCTTTCTTCTAATATTTATTCATTGGCGTGTACCAAGTAATGCAAATAGTTCAAAAACCATTTAGCATATTTTCATGCTTTTATTGTCTATCCCCAATGACAAATATAGCTAAATAGCTATATAATCCTTTAATTATTAAAACTCTTAAAATAAAAAGAAAATAATCAGTTCTGCTTCTTTTCACTTTTTAGCTAAAAATAACTTTGATATTCTCGGCCCAAGCTCTGGAAACATGAAATCTCTTGTGGTATTAAAAAATAAATGCGTGAATAATACAATATCTATAGGTATACAATATAAAAAAAAAATTGAATCGCCAATATAGAAATTTGTATCGTTTCCTCCAGATCCACCACAGCCAATGTTGTATATTGAATGTGAAACCTCGCCCTCACTTGTTAACTGCTGTTAAATAGCTTTCTATCCACTCTTCATAGCAATCAAACAACACATGGAACACCTTATGCAAACTCATCTTCCTTCCCATCTTCTTCTCGACGTTTATCTCCATGTGAACATAACGCTGGTACACATCCAACAGTTCTGTCATGCTGTAAAGCGAGGCACACTTTCTTTGATTGGCATTCAGTGGATCGGAAAACCGGACTCGCTTGTCAGCAGCAGATAGATCTTCATCTACTTTTGTCTTAAGAGCGGGCTTAATTTTCGTGGATTTGCCTCTCACTCTTCTTTTTCTTGCACCTGCGTCCATTATTGGGATGGTAGATTTCGTTGAAGGCATTTTCTGTTGCTCAAGTGCACAATTTTGAATAAAAAAAGACCGAAAGTGAGTTTTTGTTTAGTATGTACTGCGGTGGTCTTACTGGTTTTTAGCAGAGCTGTTGCCAGAAGGATACTTGCAGTGGTTTCATGACATCCAGTTTATGTAAGTGACCTCACAACATTTAAGATTGGTCAGGTGGTTTTGTTAGCATATGCTATTTCTGTTTGTTTTGACCGTTGTGATATTGGGAAAACTACAACAAAGTTTTTGAATTATTGATATTTTCCAGTGTTTCTAGATACGGCGACCAATTTCGTAAAATTTTTTTGCAAAAAACATGCGTCAAAGCTGCAAATTCTATTTTGGAAAACAGGTAGTCAACACAGAGATTATCGCACCTGGTTTTAAGATTGTAGGGCTGCAGTTTTTCTGGATTTTCTTCTATTCGAGTCGTAAATGTGAAGCAGTTACTTTTTAAAATACCTCAAGGCGTCTACCTTGATTTTTGGACTGCTCTTTGGTATAGAGATGCTCCTCAGATGTTTCATGTCATTATAACGCCCGTCTACCTTTTGCACTATGAAAGTTATATACAACATTTCAACCAAACTTATTAAAGCTTTATTACAGTTTTTTACTTTGCTCTTCTAGTAATTAAGCACCTTCTAAATTAAAACATCATGTACGTTCTTTGAAAGCTGAGTAGAACAACAACAATAATAATAATAATCTCTCTCTCTCTCTCTGTATATATATATATATATGTATATATATATATATATATATATATATATATATATATATATATATATATATATATATATATATATATATATATATATATATATATATATATATATATATATATATATATATATATATATATATATATATATATATATATATATATATATATATATATATATAGATGTCTGTGTGTGTCCTTTAAACATTTTTACTACACCATTCATCCGATCGCCATGAAACTTTGAGTTTAAAAAACACCCGCAAAGGTTTCTGGCATAAAAATGCGGGGAGAAAGAGGGATCAAACTTTCCAAATTAGGGATATTCGAATGTCCCAGTTACAATGTAGTCATAGATCTTATATTCGGTAAAAATGTCAACAAGAGCAAGAATAGAATAAGTAAGCTATTCCAATATCGTTTCACTAATTTTAAAGGGTCGAAAACGTTCCAAAAAGGAATATTCCTATGTTTTACTTCCAGTGCAGTGTGTAGTCGCTCATAACTCTAAAAATTGATGCAAAAGTCTACAAGGGCAAGCATAAAAAATTAAATTCTTCCGATGTCGATTAACCAGTTTTAAGGGTTCGAAACGGGGTCAAACGTTCAAAAAGTGGAATATTCGAATGTCCCACTTGCAATACAGCTACAACACTGATATCGAGTAAAAATGTCAACAAGAGCAAGCATAGAAAAAGTAAGCTTTCCAATATCGATTCACTAATTTTAACGGATCGAAAATGGGTCAAAATGTTCCAAAAAGGAATATTCCAATTTTCTACTTCCAACTCTGATAATATGAACAAACGTTCCAAACGTGGAATATTCAAATGTCCCACTTGAATATATAGCCACAACTCTGATATTATGAACAAAAGTCAATAAGGACAAGAATAGAAAAATTTAACTTTTGCGATCAAAATTAACTAATATTAAAGGGTTGAAAAGGGGTCAAAACAATCCAAATAAGTAATATCTCTATGTTCCAGTTTCAATATAGTCATAATTCTGAAATTTAATACCAAGGGCAAGCATAGATAAAGTAAACAATTCCGATCTTGATTAACTCATTTGAAAGGGTCGAAAAGAGATCGAAACTTTCGATATGAGGAATAGCTCAATGTCCCATTTTCAAAGAAGTCACAATTCTGCAATTTGATAAAACTGCCAATAAACTAAGCTATTCCAATATCGTATAACTCATTTCAAAGAGTCGAAAGGGATCTAAACGTTCCAAACAAGTTCTACTTCCAATGTAGTCACATTTTTGCAATTTAGTAAAAATACCAGCAAAGCGAAGCATAGAAAGGGTCGAAAGGGGTTTTCCGGTCACGATTAATTAATTTTAAAGGGTCGAAATAGGATCAAAATGTTTTATATGTTAAGAATATCCCTATACATTACTTCCAATATAGCCAGAATTATAAAATTTGTAACAAAAGTTCAATTTTCAGAGGTCGAAACGTGATTGAACACCCGAGATATGGAATGCATGAATGCTTTTTGATTGTTAAAATGTACATGGTAAAATTTCGTATCGAAGTACGGATATTCAGCTAGTAAAACAATAAAAATTGGTGCTCTTTAAAATATCCTTCGTATATTTGATTTTATGTTAGACTCATTTAAACTAACATAAAATTTGTGTATATTTGATATCTCATGCATATTTGAAAATTTCCCCGCATGTGGGCCAAGTTTGGTCTTATTCCAAACTATACGCCTTATTTATTTTTCCTTGCGAAATCTGCTTTCTTCTTCCCTCCTCGAGAGGTCATCCCAAGGTCATGTACTAATTAGACATGAATAATCGTTATTAAGGAGATGAAGCAAATTAGACGATTGGAGAAAGACGACACAGGTGTATATCTGTAGTGGGTGGTCTCATGTGTTTTAAGAGTTGCGTGCTGAAGACATTTCATAGTAGTTTTATTGATAACTTACCTTACCCGACAACATTCAACAATTATTTTAAAAGTTGAAATTCCTTTTCCCTTAGAGAATTAAACGTATTAATTCAAGATTTTTCCTATTTAAAAAAAAAAAAAAAAAAAAAAAAAACTTTTTTTTAACGTTGAATGCCTGAGTCAAATTTATTGCTATTTTCTAAATTTTAATTATTCGACCATTAAATGACTAAGAACCCTGAATTTTCAAATTCATAACTGCTTTGTTATAATAAAACAATGCGTCGGTAATTTAGAAATTGTGAACGATGGCGAAATTCATATCGATCATAACTGGGATTCATAGATAGATCATACCTGAAATTCATAGCGAATGGATTCTGATTCGTATCTCCTCAACTTGTGATGTAAAAGTTTAAAATACAATACTTAAATGAAATATAGACTTACTGAAATTAATTGATATTTGAATAGTCAGTAAATGAATTTATTAAATAGATTCAATGGTGAATCTAATTTCTTAACATAAGTTATTTTCTGATACGGCCTTTTTGATGCACACTGGTACAAAAACTAAATGTAGAGCTCGTTTGGAAACACAAGATGGTATATGCTTTCCAGGGGGCCGAGAGTTTTTTGAATAATATAGGTAGGTAGGAACTTTAGGGAAAATTAAAAAAAATTCAGGAATATTTTAGAGATAATTCCCAAAAATTTTATGGATAATTCTTAAAATTTTATGGATAATTCTCAAAGTTTTAGGGATAATTAGAAAAATATAGATATTTCTTTGGAAATTGGTATATGCTCCTAACACAGACATTCTTTCCAAAGTTTGTTTCAATGCGGGTAAAAATCTACCAATTTCTTAAAAATTTAACTTCAAAATTTTTTTTAGCAAAATAACGGTTATAAAATTAAACAATTATACTATTTTGACAAACATGAGAATTTAATTAAATCCACTTTTATCATCTTGAAAAATATCAGGGTTTTTTCATGGGTTCTGGTGGGAAATCGGGGAAGCAGTGTCGGCCTGTGGTCAAACATGAACCAAAAGTGCAAAATTAAGGATTTCTTGCTTAGCTTTCCAAATTGGTGCATAATTTTGTCATTGATTATAAAAGACATAGCTTCAAAAAAGGTTAATGGTTAACATGGACATTAGCAGAATTATTTTCAGGGGGTACAAAGGGCATGGGAGCTTCCAGAAGGGTGTAAGGAGGTGACACTAGCTCTTAAAAAAAAAAAAAAAAAGAGGGAAAAGGTATATCCAAGATAAAAAAAAAAGCACATATGGCGTTTATGTTTTTATGTTACAATGACCATTTATTTATTTTTCTATTATTTTAGTCCTTTATTTTCTTTTCCATGTCGTTTTTTATAGCTACTTGCGTGACAATTTTCAGGCGCCTGTTGTCTAGAATTATTGGAGGCTGAGTACTAACTATTCATTCCTTTAAGTGTATAATCATTTCCTGCGTAGTTCTCAAAATTCCAGGAAAATATTTTGCTTTTTAAATCATCACATATACTATCTTGAAATTTACTTTTAGAATTCAATTGAACATATACAATACTGTCTATGTCTCATTTTGAATTTTTTTTTTTATTATTTCCAAAACTTGGAAGAAATAAAGTGTTGGTCTACTGTATTTGTGCATCTTCGTGTTCCTCTGTTCTAAACACTGTCTTTTGAATGCAGAGCTTGAATGCCGTGAGCTCTAGTTGGGTGATAAAAAAAATCTTTAAAAATAGATTATTAAATATTTTTTTTCTCTCTTTAACAGGGTTGTGCTTTCAAAAATATTTACCACGAATTTTTAACTATTCTCAGAGTACAATTGATAATGCATAATCATTAATTAATATTTTAAATTTTGATTTTGATAAAAATCTAGTCTTGCACCTCCCTGCAAATATCACTGGCGACGCCCATGGGAGGGAGGGTAATTAGTTATTATAAGCTTGATTCTTCAATTGGCTATCTTTATGAAATTTTAATTAGAGGAATGAGAGTGATCAGAGAGCAAAAAGGAGGAAATCCAAAAATTTGTTAAAAAAGCTTGCGGAAGGAATACACACAAATTCTACAAAAAAAAAAGTATCAGGAAGGATGATTCAATAATTTTAAAGATAAAATGAATTTTCTCATACTGTATAATAATTACATTTCAAATTTTAGGAGTTAGTGAAGTAATCTGTGAGGAAAGGAGAGCTAAGAGGGAAAATCTTTTGTTTAGACATGAGGAAAAGTATACTTTTTGCAGGAAAAACTGGTTCAGATTAGAAAAATGTGGATCCTCGAAACAAGGACAAAGAGATGGAAAATGTTATATAAAAAACCAAAAAGAAGAAAAACTGTAATCCCCAAATTTAAAATTATGCATTAAATTTATTTTCCATTGAATATTTTAAAACCAATATCACATATATTACTAATGAATCATACTACTAATCTCCACATTATTTTTCAGATTCAAAATCCGAGGGGCTGCAAATGACCCTTCCTGGCAGTGTCCATGATGGTTAAACTTTCTTATAATATATCATTTATACCTATTTTTTATTCAAAAAAATTCATCATCCATCCAATAAATTCTCTTGTTGAAGATCCCTGTCAACGTCCATCATCTGGCTGCTCAACGTCTTCCACATTCACTAATCCTTTTATCTTGCTTAGCATGCATTAAAATTTTTAAGTTTAAATACAAATTGTCTGCAAAATGTTCCAAAAGGTTTGTGGAATGACTGAATTTAAAAACATATCTAATACTGTAAAGGTACTAGGGAAAAAGTATTCCTCTTTTGAAAAGTTTTTAATTTATACTATTTTTCTTACGTTACATTTGGCCAGATTTTTTTTCATTAAAAATCTGTTAGTTTCATTTTGGACTGCAATGGGCTGCAAGTTATAAATTTAAATCAAAACGGTAGTCCACTCATATCCAATTACTAAGGAAGCTGAACATCGTACAACACACACTTTCAATTACACTTTAATACTACTCACTGAATTTAAATTTTATATGTATTAGAGTAATTTATCTTTTTTGTTTTCATATATTTAAAAAAATGGCTAGTTCGAAGATATTTTTTTGTTTGGATTTTTTCTAGATTGGAGATATTATACTAGCAAAAAAAAATTGTTTGCATATTATACAGTAAAACGATTTTTACAGGGAACCAGGTGTGTTGTGTATTCGCATTTTAGGAAATAGCAGTAGAATTACATGATCATACATATTTAATCACTTTCTATAAAGGAGATTATCAATTCAACTTGTAGGTATATAAAAATATATATGTGTTCAGAGATTTCTCGAGAACTATTGAATTCCGAGTTTAACAAAACATTTTGCTAATTGTTAAACAATTTTCAAGGTTACTAAATTTTATTTTTGGGAAATAGTTATTTCAAAACAACCTAACAATTTGAATTAAAAAAATATGTTTGAAACCCATGTAAGTCGTAAATATTTTAAATTTCCAACAAGGCATTTCCCTAGAAATATTTTTAAATTTATCATTCACTAATGTTTTAATATTTTTACTTAAGTTAACCTTCTATACTAATAAAATATCATATCAATCTGTGACTGACAGTGTCTTTAAAAAGTCACAGTGTTCAAAGAATTTCCTCTAATTTCCAATCAGACAGCCAGAATGTTACCATCTTGGTTATTGTTTTTAGTCTTATCTTGGCAGTGTTTTTTTTAATCCTTATTAGATATTAAGTTCGTTTTTGTGAGGTTATTTGTTTTTTATTCTTATCTTTGTTGTTTGATTCCATTTTTATTCCAATTTTTTTTAGTTTTGAGATGCAATTAATATTTACGGGATTTCCTTTTCTGTGAAGAGGTATTTTTGAAAAGAGGGTTTTTTGGTGTTTTTTTTTGCTTTTATCATGGGAGGGCGATTTATATTAAGGAAGAAAAGGTTTAACAAATTGTTTATAGGAGAAGAGGGGAGGGGGGGGGGGATAAACAGGGAAACTGCCTTAACATTTTTTTACGAAAGGGGTTGTATTTATGGAGGCTTGAACCAAGCCTGTACTTGCATATCAATAAATTTTCAAGCAAGAGAGAAGAACCTGGGAATACTAAGATCTATATACATTGCTGGGTTATAACATTATTTATCTATAATAAGACTTTATACTAAGTTACGCCTATTTTAGTAACGATAAAATGTAAAATAAAGAAAGGTTTGTTTTTCTCAAAAATACAAGTAAAAGTATATACTACATTACATCTGTGGGACATAGAAGTCCCACTGAACACATTTGGGACAAATATGCCCCCGCTTCATGTCTATGTATTTTACTATGAAAAAATAAGATCTAAATACAATTAAAAAAAAAAAAGATTTATTACTTATGACTCAAAAACTTATTTTTAGGGGGAAAAATGGTTTCCTGAAGTGTTAAAAATTTAAATTTTAAAAGAAACTGACTAAACAAAACAACTTTAAACAATGGTAAAATTTTATGTGAAATCACAGAAAATAGCTTTGATCACAGGGAAAATATACAAGTTTCATCCACATCAGGTATAATACAATAATAGTAGACAACTCTACTAACAGATTAGAATAACAGGCAATTTACTCTTAAGACAAGTTACAATGACAGTTAATTAAATCGCAATATATACAAAGTTTTGGCAAAACATTCCAGCAAGTGAATTTAAGTTCATGAAATGCTGATGAAGAACAAATATGCTCACGAAAATGAAAAAGTTAAAAAAAAAAAAATTCAATTTAGTGCCTCAAAATATGAGCATACTCTTAAACATATAAAAAAATATATGGTTGAAACAAAATTCACGAGAAAGTAAAAGATTCTAGATAGCTAGTATAAAAAATTTTTGGTAGGTAACAGGATCAACTAAGCTTACTAATGCATTGCTAATGAAAGTGCTATCATCACCCTAATGCTACAATTGGATAATTACAAAATCATAAATCTGAGAAAGACTACTTTGAAATCATTGTACTAGAGCCTAATCACTTTATTATAGAATGGGACCTTGTTACAGTTAAGCCCTTGTGGCAAACAATAAAGGCTTGTTGTGTACATATCTAAAAATGACAATTTTGGAGTTATCTAGTTATAGCATTGATGTGATGATAGATATAACAGAAACATGAGAACTAAACTAAATTATACAAATAATAACCCTTTTAAAATAATCATTAAATAATTTTGCAAATCGCAAGCCCTTGTTAGAAAGTTTAATTTATGTACAGTAAATTTTACTTATTAATTATCTGAAATCTTGACTAAGTCTGCACACATTTATGAATACATTAACATTGCTAAATTAACTCAATGATTAAAAGCAGCTAACTCAAGAAAAACCTTCAGGTTAAAAACTATTACAATAGAAGGAATTGCTGAATTCCTTATAATTTCATTAAATGAGTAATTACATTAATGCCAACAATACATATTAGGCATGTATAGCTTAATTAACAATAACTTTTGTTAGGGGTGCCCAAATTACAATAATAATTTTTATGCAACAATGCTAATATTACACAAATTTGTGCAAAATTTTTACTTTTTTAGTTATTTGGTTCCCTACAAATCAAGCAATGAAGTTCTTAGCTAAGCAAACATTTACATAGAAGACACCATTTACTTCATTAAAATAATGCAGGTTATACAATTCTCAAAATTGATATTAAGTTAATGATTAAATAACAAAAAATAGAAAAATGCCTGTGTTGAGCAATAAATAATTACTGTTAATTTTAACAAGTTTAAATAACTAAACATTCTTTAAGTTGACAGTTATGCTATTCTTATATTTATTTATTTTTTTAAATTATAGTAATTATAATAATTTTAATCTTTGAACCTAATAAACTTATCCATTAGCTTTTATATTTTTTATCTTTATTAACATTATATTCATAAAATTATGAACACCAAATTCATTTTAAAAGTGTAGGTGGAAATCTTAGAATGTATATTTCACTTTCTAAGTTTTACTCATTGGATTTTGCTTAAAATAGTAAAATATGAATAGAGTTTTGAACTGAATATGATATCCAGACCATTAAACCTGATTAAGTATTTAACTATATTTTTAAAAAACAACAAGTAAAAAACTTATGATCCACTAAAACTTAAATCCAAAATTAAATTGCACAAGCTAGGATTTTCTAAATTATAAAGGAATATCTACAATAGAAAACTTGAGCTGACTTAATTTCATTTTTGAAATAAATTAAATGACATTCAAAAAAGGATTTTTACAAACAAAAAGGTGGCAATGTCGACATCAGTGAAACATGTGTTGGGTGTTTCTACAAAAAGTGGTTGTTCTGATGTACTGGCCTCTACAAGCTTTGCAAACGATAAAATGTCATAAACAATTTCACTTCAAAGATTACTAACAGCAAAATATTAAATGTGTACCAAGTAAAACTACAAATTTTTAATAAAAATAATAAGAAAAATAGACTGTAGAGGAAAATATGAGAACCAGACATTTTTTAAATTGTTTAGAATATAACAAACAGAATTATTTCTTAAGAGTAAGAAGCTATGTGAATCTTTGAATCAGTTTTTACAACATGTATGAACATCTTGAAGGTTGGGAGTCAAAATTAGCTTGATATATTTGGAAGAATTTTGTTACCTTGAAGATGTTCACTGATCTAAGTGTAGAAAACTCAGAATAATTTCCTCGATGTAGGGTAACTATCTAAGAATGTCCGATTTTAGCAATTGAAATGTTTCCCCCATCCATTAAAGCAGCGAGTCTAGGGAAAATTCATTGAAAATTTGTTCACCTTTTCTTAATATTCGATTGGCCACTTTTTGTAGAATCACTTTGCGTCAGCTAAAAGTAAATCAACTTGTATGTGCACAAAATCATATTTACAAAAAAACAATGAACATTGGAATTAAGACCCAAATGATACTTGATATCTATCATATGACAGAAAATTAACTAAATCAAATGTATGCATAAAAATATGTCTTTTTATAAGCATGTCCCGAAGTAGTCCAATCTTAACTGATGCTTAACCTACTATCTACTAAATAGATAGATCTCAATACTTAGGAACAAAACCTGAATATACAAAATGATATAAAATATTGACACAATATTATCTGCTTTCTAAAATAAAAAAGAAATGTATCTTTAGTTACACTCAGCAGGTATTTATAGTATGAGTTCTAGGCTTCAATTATGCAATTAATGAAGCTCTGAGCATTGAGTCAAACCTAAAGATTAAGTTATAGAGGTCACTTAGTTGAACAGATAAAGCTTTGCGCCAAGCCAACCTATTGTGATGATGAACTAATGTTTCGAAATATTTTGCTTCCAATTCCTGCAAATGAAAAACAAAAATTACAAAATGAATTAATATAAAAGTGAGAAGTAAATGCAAAGATTTTTTCTAATTTATTCTAAAATAAAAGTAACTGTATAGATTAATATTTTAAATATTGCTATCTTCCAAGAATGGAAAAATCTCTTGAAACACAAGTTAAAGAAGTGAAGTAGACTATATAAATGAAACTAGCATTTTAATGTTGAAGTAAGAGGTAATACTAAGAGAAATTTGAAAGTGGATTGTAAATTTCTCATGTCATAAACTGAAATAAATTTCAACTCATACAGCAACAATTTCATAAAAAAATATCATATTACAAAAAGTACTCACATAAAAAACAGACGAATTTGTTAGGTGTATTGTCATAGTATTCTCTAAACTTTCCAAATATTGGCGAGATATTTCGAGATCAGCCTGCAGTTTATTGTACTCTTCTAACTTTGCTGTATAGACTTCTCTACATTCTTCTCTGTCCTCAATTGTTTCAATTCTGCAAAAGAAATATACAAGAAATAATCACCAAAAATATTACGACAAAAATCTACCAGTGTAAAATATGACAAGCATTGAAGAATAATGCTAAACTAAACATGCACACTAATTTTAAGCTGTACTTCATTTTAGTGAAATGTGTAATGTAAGCTAGAAACTAAATATTCAAAAACATGGTACAGGTCTCAAACAAAAAAGGCTGAACTTGAAAAAGATGGGGGAAAAAAAATCTGACGTCAAAAAACTTTAAACGTATACAGGGGGCACAGTGAGTTTAATAAAAAAATTAGGTAGGAGTTTTAGGGATAATTTCAAAAAATTTAAGAACATTTTAGGGATAATTCCTAAAAATTTTGGGGTAATTCCAAAAATTTTAGGGATACTTCTACAAAATTTAGGTATATTTCTTTCAAAGCTGACTTAATCTCTTAACATAGACATTCTTTTCAAATCATGTTTCAATACCGTCAAAAGACTGAAAATTTTTAAAAAATTGAATAATAATTAAAATCTCAGAAACAAATTTCTTCTCTGGAGAAATATGTGGGTTTTTTGGCTGGTTTTGAAGGAAAATTGGGGACATTTCAAAAGTTTTAAATTTTTTAAAGAATTATTGAAAAACTTAAGTACAATTTTAGAAATTTTATGGAGAAACAAAAATTTAAGGAATTTTAGGGCAAATACAACCCCTGCAATAATACTATATTGACATACAAGTGAATTTAATTAAACTCAGTTTTCTCATTTTTATTCTATATTCAAAGTACTGAAATTTCAGCAAAAAAAAAAAGCTGCAATCAGTATTTCTGCTAAACTGTAGCATGCCTGTATACAGAAATTTTTGAAATTTTAATAATTAACCCATTAATGCCTAGTGTCCCTAAACGCTTTGATAAATCGCTTATAATTTTTACTAAATCTATTTTTTAACTTAAAAATTGCTGAAAAATATTCCTTAGTGCTTGTTTCAACTTATTTGAGGTAGATGACATCACAGATTTTCGTTGCACACTGCCAAGAGGGTATAATTTTTAGTTGTTCTCAAAAAATCCCGTTATTCGCAATGATAAGATTGTAACATTAAGATTTTATATTATTTATCAATCCATTAATTTGAATTTTGTTAATGTGATTATTTATACTATTCTTTAGTTTACGTATTTTTGGAATTTCTAATTTTTTAATATTTTGATTTTGTTTATTGAAATATGCAAACGTCCCTTTTTAGGGACTGTAAGCATGAATGCCCCCGTTGATTCCCCCTTCGGTGAATATGGTTTTAGGTAGTAGTATTACAACGGGGATCGTATAATTGTTTGAAAAATAAACTCGTATTGTATTGATACACAAATTAAATTTTAATCATTATATATTGTTTTATCATAGTAATGTAATATTTATGTTAATTTAAATTGTCATTTTATATATTTTTTCAATTATTTTCAGAAAAGTACATTATTTCAATGTGTTAAAAACGTTACTGATGGGTCTCTTTATCAAACCTAAATTTCTTTATTACACCTTTAAATATATTAGTTTAATGCTACTTTAAAATGATAAAAGTAATGAGTAAAATGATAAAAGTAAAAAATATGCTTAGGCAAGGTAATTAAAATAGACACAGTAATTATCTTTTTTCAATATATATTTTTTTAAATATTTTTTATTGTGAGATAGTCATCATTTATTGTCGTTACTCGTAAACTTACTTCCACCAACAACTACTCGATAAATTTGAAATACATAATTTTATTGATCCAGTTGTGCAATTTAATTTTAAAAACCGACTGTTGAAGTTGTTGCATATGTTTGCCTTCTCAAGAAAATGATTTAAAAGGTGAGCATAGTCGACCAAAAGATTTTGTACAAGTTGATAGGTTGTCTGGCCAACAGTTACGTGCATCAGCTGCTGTTACTATCAAAAGAATAAAACAAGAAAAAAGTATTGATGACATTGAATTGAAGTCATCAACTGACAAGAAAACAGAACAGCCTCCTCCAAATAAGCATGTGATAAAAACACAGCCAGTTAAAAGAAAATGGATCAACACAGATATACCAACTAGCAAAAACAGAATTTATTGTTGAAAGTGCCAACGCCAGGATTTTTGAAAATGAGGTGGTTACCAATATCTGAACAATTTACTTCATAGTCTCCAAGTATATTCTGTATGCTCAACAAAAGGGCAAAACAACGTTTAGTATGACACGCAAAGAGCTAGGTCTTTTTTCATTTGCCATTGTATTAACAAGTGAAAACCCTAACGACGACGTTATTAGTATTGTTCAAAATTCTGCAATGAGCAGAAACATATTTGAACACCTAATGCAGTACTTTCATTTGGTAAACAACGCTTCTCTAAACAAGGAAGCCAAATACGCAAAAATCAGTGAGTCACATAAACTGAGTCATTTATTAGAACTTTAAAGCTATTTAAATAAGTATAGTCATTTTAAAACCCTATAATATACTTACTAATTTAATTAATGTGTTATAGATATTTGTATTAACTAGTATAATTCATGTATTTCAACACAAATCTCTTTGATTTAATTACAAGAAAGAAGGATTTTTACCCTTCAAATGCTTGATTAGGCTCTTTTTTTTTAAAAAATAAGAAATGAGTTTTCTTACTATAAAAACTTATTTTGTTTATTAAATATGTTTTCTTGCTTAAAATAAGATCTCTGGGGGGAAAAAAAATGTGTTTCCTAATAAAATGAGTTTCCAAGCAGAGTCAATTTCCTCTTACAAGAAAAACTATGTACCCATTCGTCATCGCTTTTTAGGGACGTTTGAATTTTATTCAATAAAATTTTTTAAAATTTAATTTAATTTTTTTTAAAGTATTTTTTCTGTTAATTGTATATTATTTGCAACCAGTAAACGAATTTTTTTTAAAAACAAAAATGTCAGGCATTAATGTGTTAAAGGCATAGAAAATGGTTATTTTCAATTGAAAGGAAAATAGATAGATCTTATATTTTACAATGTTAAATAGGTGATGTAATAAAGTTTCTCTATTTTTTTTTTTTTTTTTTTTTTTTGCTTTAGATAAAGAAAACTTGTAAATATCTCTAACATAATCATCAAAGTGGAATAAAATTCAAAATTCATATTTCTCTCAATATGTAAATATGTACTTCATAATAATCTTGTGTTATTTAAAGTACACTATATTCATATAGATATCCAAGAAGGATAAAGAAGAAATGGAAAAGAAAGCATTACATAGTTAGCACTTCAATAATAAAATAAAATAATAATAAATTCTCTGAAAAACAAAATATTAAATTAACTTACTCTTTAAAGTTTAAGAAATCATCCAGAATCGAAATGTCAGCTGCGCCTGACATTATATCAACAGAATCTAAAAGTATAATACATAAATAAAACTTATGTTCTGATTTTATTTCAATGTCAAAAGAAGAAATTTTAAAAAATGCAAACGAAAGTTAACACTTTAAAAAAAAAAGTAATGGAGCAGAAATTTTTCCATGCCATGCTTAATTATATACTGATTTAAAGACCTTATGCCAATAGATTTAGGATTTTTAATTGCAACTTAAAGTATTTAAAAGATTTATTTTCATTAGAAGTTTGCATGCTATTTTTATTTAAATTATTATGGAAAGATTGCAAAGAAATAAAACATTTTATATGGTCTTTTATTCAAACTACAATAAATTGCTTTTTGTTTAAGTGGATTGATTGTTAAGTGAAATATTACTAAGAACTGCAGATTTTTCAAACTGATATTGTACTCTTTCCAAAAAACTTTCCTTATTGAAATAAAGCACTTTCATCCAAGTTTTCAACAACCAAAGTTGAGTCATATTACTCTACTAGCAAATTTATTAATCTCAATCCACTATAGCACTAATAAGTAGAGAGAAACTGCAAATTTGCATAGTATCAATTACAATTTTTTTTTTTTTAACTTAAAAGTTTTGCACTAACTAAAATTTTGTTAGTGTAAGGTACTTAGTCAGTGCTTCAACTACTCATCATACAAAATTTGATGCTTCAATGATAGTTCTACAGCAAGCTGAACTTTTACATTATATATTTTATAAATGAAAAATGCTACTGTAATAAACAGTTTTTTAACTGCCCCATTTTATACTCTTTTTTTTATTAAGATTGTATAAATAGGAAAATTTAATTCTGCCATTATGCTAATTTTCAATTTTGAATAGAAATGCTTTCTATGTGTGTATAAACAGTACTCCTTTCTATCTCACTTCCAAAGGCTATCACAAACTCTTCTGTCAGTAGTTGTACAGATAATTAAAATGGCTGCAGTTTTTGTTTGATAAATTTCAATTAAAAAAAGCCATTTTTCAGAGCTGCGCTGTCATATTTTTAGTATAGGAAGTGTGCTTTGGGGTGATTTGTCAATTCAACTGTTACAAAAAAGCTTTCTACTTTTCTGCAAAATTGCGGGACATAATCCCTATTAATAAAAATTAAAGTGAAAGGTTGCTTTGAACCATAATTGAGCAGGTAACACAAATATTTTCCTTACAGTTTGAACTTCCAACATTTCAGACTGGTCTGCCATATACATTTCTGACCAAAATATATTAGACATACAAAGATATTCTAATCTATGGAAATTTATTTATTGAATTACCAGCAAATGAATCTGGAGTCCCATTAATCTTTTTTTCGGTAGTAGATGTGACTTCACATCCATCGTTAACATATGGCTGGATTCCTGGTGGAGCTATAAGTTCAGTGTCTGTTTTGGGCTGGATTCCTGGTGGATCTATAAGTTCAGTGTCCGTTTTGGGCTGGATCCCTGGTGGATCAATAAGTTTAGTTTCTGTTTTAATACTTTTGTGTGGAATAATGCCGAGAGTGATAAGAATATCGTATTTTGATGCTCCTGTAGTATCTGATGTTTTGGTAGGACTTCCTTTGGTTCTGATCCCTGTTAACAGTTCCATGAAATAATTTATTTTCAAACATAAACATTACCTGCTTGAAAGCAGATATGAATTTTAATGATTGTTCAAAATCTTACTTGTGTATAACATCTTAAAAATAAAATACAATAACTAAATATTTTTTTATTGTTATAAAAGTGCTCAATGCACAATGTAAATGCATACCTTCATTCTTTAATTGTAGGGAATCTGAATCTTGGGACAGGAAGTCATCAATTAGTGCTGAAGCAACACTTGATTTTCTGGTACGCACACTCGACTGGGGCTAAAAGGTTAAAAAGTGTTACAGAATCGCTAACCTTCAAAGATACACACGCACAAAACTAGTATAATGACATAGAAATGCAATTTACATAATTATAGCTAATTTCCAAAAATAATGAAATAGTCCTGTGATTAAAGAAAATTTCAAGTAAAATATTAGAGTTTTATTACTTGCATTCAAAACTGAAGTCTTGGTATCTGATATTTTTTTATAAATAAATAATAAAAAAAAAAAAAAAAAAAAAAAAAAAAAAAAAGGAAAAATGTCACAAAAATCAAAACTATTGCAACTCAAACTCAACTTCTGTAACTGTAAAAGAGAATTTTAGGATAAGTTCCATCTCAATTACTTGTACAATAATATAAGTAAGGGTGATACACAAAATAATGAAGAAAAATCTTTGACTATGAAAAAGATTTTTCAAAAATTTAAAAAAATATAAATGCTTTTTATTCTTTAAAATTAACATTAATTAAGGTCTATAAAATGAAGAAGGGGAAAAAAGAAAAAAATAAAGGAAAAAAAGAAAAGAAAAAAAAAAAAAGAAAAAAATGAAAGAGCAACAAAAGATAAATTATGTTTACCCAAATCAGTGTGGTTCCATAAAACAATCTTTAAAAGGGGTTGCAAGGACAATGGCAATAAACCTGTTTTCAGTTGAAATTAGAGTTTTAGCTAATATAAATTGTCCTTTTAATCAAACAATTCACTCTTTTGAAGTTCATACATTTTTAAACAGTAAAAAAATTAGGATTTTTTAATGATATTTTAAGTTTTTTAAGGACCTCTTTTAAATTTGTTGTGACAGGAATTCATTGTTTTCTTGCACATTAATTCAAAGCATTACATTATAAGTATCTAATCAAGTGATAGAAAAAATAAATACCTGAAAAAGATTTTTTGTTTCAATGGCTTGCTTCTCAATTTCAATAAGAGGTACTACACTCCTGTAGAAATATAAAAATATTTTAATTGGAATAAATTTGTCTACAGCTAATATAGGCATATAAAAGCAACAGCTCACAATGTCATAACCAAATTTAAACCCACATGTAGCCTATGGCAATGTGAACTAATTGCAATGGTCCTGAAACTATTAGTTTGATGGGAAAATAGTGAACCATTTTCTTACAGGACTTGGAATACACATACTGAATGAAGTCATATTCATTTTGAAAAACTTGGTCATTTCTACATTTTGCACTAAATATTTATAAAACTAATGTAATAAAGCTATTACATTGGGTCTAAAGCCCAAGGGTATTGTTTTCAATTTGTCAGAAGTGTAGTCCAGTGTAAACTGTACATTGGCCCTAAGCCGATTATTATATATTAAGTCAATCATTCTTAAAACTTATAAAACTAATATTTTTAATTATTTACTTCAAATGTAACGAAACTCAAAAGAATATTTTGATGCACAGAAAATTAAAAAAAGAAAATTAAAAAAAAAAACTCAATCATCAATAAGTAATAGCATTTTTGAAAACATGACTACTAATAACTATTATATAGCCTCATGGAATTTTCCTAAATTATTAGCACTAAATTTATCTGTATTTATTACATACACAAATGAGAACTAGCAAAAAGCTGACAAATGAAATTATTTATACATAATTATTAACTTTTTCTTTAAAGAAGATAAATCAATTAGAATTATAAGAAAAGAAAAAAACCAAAAAGAATTATTCTGCAATTGATAAAATAAATTAAAATACTTAAAATTTTCAGATTTGAAAGCCATTATTTTAAATCTTCTACTTCAAATGATTCAAGATAAGGATACTTACTCTTTACTAAGTTGAATTAGATTTTTATCATTATCTTTAGTAGTCATAGTTCCTGTTAGAGTATTTTCAGATTGCTGACTCTTCAGCACCGGTGGAGAAAGAGATTGAGAAGCAATAAGAGCAGCCAGTCTTTTGGCAGCTTTTCGCTTTTGCCTTTTTCGTTTCTCTATAAGTATATAAATCAATGTAAAAAAAAAAATTATACAAAAAAATGATACTCTATTTTATTTAAACTAAATTCTTATTTCAGGGGGTACAGTGAGTTTTCTAAAAAATTTAGGTAGGAATTTTAGGGGTAATACTAAAAATTTTAGGAATACTTACGGGATAATTCTAAAAATTTTAGGGATATTTCTTTAAAAGTTGTCAGAAGCTCCTAAGACAAACATATTCTTTCCAAAGCTTGTATCAATACCGTAAAAAAACTGTTAATTTTTTTAAAAAATTTAACATCAAACTTTTTAAACAAAACGTAAACTTAGTTAGTCAATAGTTAAAATTTTAATAATTAAAATTTCAGAAAATATTTTCTCTTCTGGAGGTATATCGGGATTTTTCCACGAGTTTTGGGGGGAAATCGGGAATTTTCAATGTTTTAATTTTTTTAAGGGATTAGCAAACAATTTAAATACAATTTTAGGAAGAAACAAAAATTTAAAGAATATTAGGGCGAATATTACCCCTGTTATTTATACATTTCACTAATACTATTATCGCATAATCCCTGGCGATATGTGCCCCTTACATACAAGGGGAAGACACAACTCTAATTTCATCAGTTACGTCCTTATTTCTTCATTGCTTCACTTGACTCTTTGATACAAACAGTTACATCAAATTGTAATTACATGGGCAGTGCCATCTAGTGATTATATATTCTTCAGAACTATAAGGGATTAGGATATATTTAGGATACTAAATTCATAAGAGTGTTACTAACTTTTGTTTTCCAATTTCCTCTCCTTTGCCCGTATTTTTTTAACAGACTTTGAGACAATGGTTTTAGGTTTTCTAGTAGCTGGTATGCGTACAATGGAAGTTGACAGGTCAACACTGTTGGTAGTTGATGCAGGCTCATTGAGGAAGCCCCGTGAAACCTTTTGTTTCGGCTTACAAGGATCCGAATAAATGTTATTATCTAAAATATGCTTCTGAAAAGAAATTAAATATTGTGTTAAAAGAGCTAAATAACAGTTAATGCAAGCTGTTTTAGAATTTAAAGTAGATGAAATTTAGATTTAAAGGTACACAAATTAGTATTTTTTTCTTTTTTACAAATTCCCTTATGCATAATTCAATCAATAGTTCCTGTATCTCAAAACTCAGTAAAAAAAGATACAGCATCATTATTGTACCATAATTCATAAAAAAAAAAAATTCAGTGCAAGGTAAAAACAATTTAATTCCTGCAATATAAAATTAAACCAGTCTGTTTACTTTTTTAACTCAGCAAAATATAGATTTACTTACATAAATAAAACAATTGAAGAACAAAGTGGGTGTTTAAGAAGTAAATTGAAGAGCAAAGTGTGTAACAATTTAGGGAATATTTAAGAAACTTGGCTTTTAATTTTATCAAAATGATTTTTAATTCTTCGCTCAATCAATATTTCCAGGTGTTGAGGATTTTAACAACAATGCAATAAAGTAATTTCTTATTCATAGACAAATATAAAGTGCATTTCTGATATCTATAAACATTTTGAGATATTGCAGTATTTTATATCCATCTTATGCACTGTAATACCAAAAATATGTATTTACTTACCAAGATAATTTTTAATTAAAAATTTAGTTTTTTGCTGTCCCAACAGAATGGCCCTTCAATTATGAAATAGCTTATTTAATGTTAACTGAAAGTCTAAATCAATAAATCAACTTATTTTTTATTCTAATGCTGAATATAAATCCCGAGAAATAAATCTTTAACTAAAAAAAATCATGATTTTAATTCTTTGATGAATTATATGTTTGATAAAACAATATTTTAGGCACAAAAAAAAAAATGTTTTTGTAAGTTCAATTTAATACAAACAATCTTGGAAATTCAAAACTATTAGAAAAACATTGATGGTTTTTTAAAAAATACCTTTTCCATTTCTTTGGTTTTCTGTTTTTGACTAGAATTATTCAGTAGTTGTTCAATACAGTTCGACTTCTGATTGTCTTGCTTACCTATAAATAAATAATTTTTTTAATACCAAGATCCAAAAGTTATAAAGTTAGACAATTTCAAAAATAAACACATAAGGGCGATTCCACGGGAGACGATTTTTGACATAAATTTTTAAATCACAGTATTTGTTTCTTTTTGTTATACCAATACAAAGAGAAAGATATAAATTTAATAATAAAAAAACTTTTAAGAACTTAAATTATTATTTGAATTTTTTGGCGTGCTCAGAAATGGTGGCGCCTAAAGACTTGATGCAAACCATTAATCGACACTTGATAATTTTTCCACGAAATCGCTACTACCGGTGGTTTGAGATTATATTTCACTGATAAATATTGAAGTTATAACATTTGTTTATAGCCTTATATAAAAAAACTAAATATTTATTATTATTTTTCTAACAATATTAATTAAATAAGAAACCACTGTTGGTCAGTTGCACCCGCAATATAAAAGAAATGAAAGTTTGGTTTTCTTAAAGAAATAAATTGGTAATTTTTTGAAACTCTGTAGAAGTAAGAAGAAATAAAAGGAAAACTTGATTCAGTCGCAATAGAAGGTATGTTGTCATTTTAATTAAAATTAACGTTGACTAAAATGAGTTGCACCCGCGATCAAAATATTAGAATCGCGGGTGTAACAGTTACGACTCTTACGATTACATTGTTATTTGTTATATATTTTTCATTTATTAAGTTTTTGATAATTTCATATCTTATTTTCTTATTTATAATTACTGATTCCTATTTAATAAGAGTTTATTGTTAATTTTTTACTTTTTTTGTGTAAATAGATCAAATGAAATGGCAGAACAACAGCAAAAGGAGACTGCTTCTCAAAAATATAGGCGAAAACTAAAGGAAAATCCTAAACTTCTTGCAAACCATCTCCGTCGAGAAAGGGTCGCCTTTCTCCAAAAATTTCTTTTATATTTGTATCCCAAAAACAAATTGAAAAAGGAAACACCATGTTAGATGATAGGTGGAAAGGACTAAAAAATATACCAGCCATTCAATCAAAACATTTTTTTCAATTTGAGGAGGGTAAGAGCATTTGTGTTGCATGAACATCGAAGTCTAATTTGAAAAGCAAATTAGTTTTGACAAATGCTACTAAAAAAAAACGTGGAAAAGTTACAAAAAAGTTACGCGTTTCTGATGTTTACAGCGATTCTGAAGATGAACCTTAAGGCTGATAAATCGCCGACTATTGCAAAAAAATAATTTATTTAAGTTACATAGAAAAGTGTTAATTAATGATACAGCATCTATGATCTCATATCTTTAATTTAAAGTTACATGGAAATGTTTATATTCACTACAGTGAGACGTGTTGCACCCGCGATAATTTTACGTTGCACCCGCGACTGGATAAAAAGTGAATAATTTATAATATTTATTTCATTTAATAATTTTATTTAAGTTAATAATTAGTTTGTTTTGTATTCTTTTAAAGAATGTAAAAATAATTTAATAAATATTCCATAAGTAACAGACTTTTTTCATTCTAGCATCATGACCTTTAATGGTGGGCCGATTTCGTTGTACCCGCGATAGCACTTTGAACTTCTCCTGAGTCTATTTATACATTTTATTAAATGTTTTTTATATTAATTTTTGTAAAACAGATTACAATGTAATCCTGCGACTAGTCATTTCTTTAAAAAAAGTTTTTATTTTCTTAGTAAGAAGCCTTGAGTGAGTCTAAATGTTGCACCCGCGAGTACGGAATCGCCCATAAGTATCTCTAAATTACAAATGTGACATTTTTACTGTTTCATAAATGACAATAAGAAATAGAAAACTTAGATAATCACCAAGTCTGTTTGAGACAGTAAAAGTTAAAAAAAAAAAAAAAAAAATTAGTAATTAGTAATAGGATCTAATTAAAATTTGGTACACAGGTAAAATATACAAACTCAGTTATATACAATAAGATTTAAAAAAAAAAAAAAAAAGTAATGACTAGGTTACTGCGATCAAGTATGAAACACTCGACATACGAGTAGTTACATTTAACTCTTTTTTTTTTAAATAGAAGATAGGAAAATACTAACTTTTGTTTCCTGATATGGCCTGAAGGTTATTAACAAACTTTGAGGTAGCCTTTTCTGGTTTAACATCATTAGTTATGTGTATTGCTGGAGATAAGACAGGTTCTTTTTGACTGCAATGAGAAATCCGTTGCTTCTTTACACGGGGGTCTGAATAGTTATCACTGCTACCTTCTAAGACATGTTTCTAGAAAGAAAGAAAAAAAGAAAAAAAAATACTTTATTGAATATAATTTTTTAAGCCATAAATGTTAACAAAAGCTGTTTAAATCCATAAGTTCATCGAAACTATATTTTACAAGCTCATTTTATGTAGCAACGAATGTTTTATCAATGTTAAGAGCTTAACCCACTGGCGGTCATGCACGTATATATGCTTCATCAACGTATATATTCAGGATCAACCTCAGTATTTCAAGCAATACACTACATTTTTAAATTTATAAATAAAATATTTTTTAAATATTTTAATTAGGATGATAGTTTATAACCTATCTAAAACACATGAATAAAAAATAAATTAAAAAAATTATACATTTGAATTAGAAATATAGTTTAAATATTATTGCAGGGAAAACAACTGCAGAATTTTGCCCATTCCCTTAACTGTCAGTAGGTTAAGCTATGACATTTATCCTCATTAGAGCAGGATTCATACTTGCTTATAGGAGAATCCTTTTCGATTTCTAACGTAATTGAAAAGGATTCGCATATAAGCAAAGCAAAGAGTGTTAAAAACATTAAAAAAAAAAAATTATTTGGTGGACATTGAGCTGATTGGCAAAGCATTAATGTCAATGAAGATTGTAGTTGTTTCATTTTTTAATGTTTAAAAATTTAGTTTTCTTCACTCAAATCTCATAAAAGATTATCCAAGCACTTTTAGATAATTCAAATAAATATTAAAATAGTTTTATCGTGTTTTAAAATTGTAAATAATGTTTAAAAGACTGAATTAAACCTTAAGGATATTTTGATTGGTATTTTAATGGCAAAACTAGTAGTGCAATGCCGTACACTCTTCAAGGAAAACAATAATAAATGAAACCTAATGAAAATATTTAAAATATTTTTATTTTTTTTATCGAAGCATACCTTGTGCATTTCTTTACTAAATCTAGGAAGAGGGGGCTGAGACAAAAGAACAGGTGTACGATTATCAGCTTGGTTAGTTGCTGTAACGGAATCTCCAGACTTTACAGAAGAGATGCTTCCGTTAATTTGTCTTTGAAGATTCCTGTTGAGGAATTTCTTTAAGAAAGGCACAGGTTTCCTTCCTCGAGGGACTGGTGGTTTTTCTTGAGTGTAGTAACCTTTCGATAAAGAGATATTAATCATAATTGTTTTGATTTTTGTATTAGTAATATTATTAATATGAAATTATACAAACGTTACGCATCATATAGAGGCCAAAAGCTTAATTAAATATAGGAACTAACGTTTAATTTTAGAAAAGAATCATTACATTCAACAATAAAAACAAGTGGATTTGGCAAAAAGGTCTCATTCTAAAAAAATATTTATACAGTCGAACCCTGTTAGCGCAAAGTCGATGGGGCCACTGAAATTGCTCGCATTAACCAAATTTCGTGTTAAACATATAAATAAACGTTAAGTTTTAACTACCGAAAGCTGTTTTTACTTCGGTTTAAACAGGATTTCATGTTAACAGGGCTGCCACTGACTGTAAGCTTTGAAAATAGTTGCTTTAGTAGCCTCAAATGTTAAAAATAGTAGCCAAAATAGTAGTCTCACACATTGAAAATAGTAGTCTCAGGTGATGAAAATAGTAGCCTCACTTTTCATAACTTTTAATAAGATCAGAATAAAACAGTTGATTTACATAAAACACGAAAACCCAGAAACACTCTTCTTTTGATTCAAAATAGCGTCTAAAACATTACATCTCATACGGTAAAAGGCATGTGTCTTGAGTGCGGTGCTATCATATTTATATACTGCGATGGAAGTTGGCAACTTAACCTTACTCCCAGACAGCACTTAAGCAAAAAAAAAAGCTAAACTTCACGCAAAAGCGACGGTAAAAATCGATTGGCAAAACAAGATAACTTTTTTTAAACTTCCGAAGTCAAACAACTTTTTTCCGAAAAACAAGTATCATGTTTAAACAATTGTACTATATATTGGCAATGACAATCGAATTTCATTACGGCCAGTTTTTAAATTTTTAACAGAATGGCTACAGAATTTGCAAAACAAAATTCCCTGACATTTCCCTGATTTCCAGAAAATTCCCTGATGTGCATCTCTGTCGATGTTATCATTTAAAAAATGATCAATTTAAAAATATGTACTTTTGACTATTTTCATTTACTTATCAAAGTATAATTGCAACAAAATATAAATTTAGGCTAAAAATCAAAACAAGCATTTTTAGAGCATGAAAAAGAATGGAAAACATTAAGAAAAAAATGCAAAATTCACATAAACCAATTTACAAACTACACCCATACTTGCTAACTTTAAGGAAAAGCAAAACTAGTGCAATATATTTCTTTTTAATTTAAAAAATAACAAAAAAAAAACATGTTATTTTCTTTAATATATGTCATAGGCTGTATCCTGTTCATAACATAAATTTTAAACAGTATCCTAACTATTTACTAAACTTGGGCATGCATGAGCATGAAACTTAAATAATCAGCATTTTGCTTTCATTAGTCACAAATTTCACTAGGTACATATATTTCATGAAAAATTATGTGTTTTGGATTTAGAAGTTGAGAAAAGATAAATAACACATGATGCATGAAAGAAAGTCTTGAAATCAACAGCATCTTATAAAAATTAATTACTCATAAATATACAGAAAAAAAAATTTGTTCAACAAAAATACTATCTTAAACCACAAAAGTACATATTAAATGAGGCAAAAAATCGTTTTCATAAAACATGACAAGTACAGCCTTTGGCAGGGGGGGGGGGGGGGGGGGATGCAAGGACTTTTTTTAAAAAATTCCATGACCCTTTGCCTGAATGTATGCAGTAGAGCATTCAATTTTTATTTTATTTTTTGGAGGGGGAGGAGGATGCTTCAATTCTTTGTTTGATTTATATTAAACATATAAATAAAAAACATATCACTTTCAGTTAATTACGTTAAATAAAATGTCAGAATTGAAGTAAAAAAATCAAGTATAGGATCTAACCCATTTTGCTTATGAATGCCTATAGATTTGTTGCATATCTATAACACAGTGCTGTAAAGGCTTAATAAAAACGAAAAAATATGATGGAATCAATTTGAAATATTAAGGAATTTAGGGTTTCAATATATTCTATTGACAAAAAACACAAGACAAGAAGAAAAATAATCATGTCTGTAAAGGATGCAGTTAGATTTAAGTTGGAAGATTTTTTTTAAACAATAAATCTACTGGTGTTCGCACTTCTAAATAATAGGATTACTAAAAATCTAAAAGAAATAATACATAAATAATTAGGGTTCTAATATATTCTGTTGACAGAAAACGCAAGGCAAGAAGAAAAAAAATCATGTTTGTAAAGGATGTAGACAGATTGAAGTTTGAAGATTTCTTTTAACAATAAGACGCCGGCGAACGCGAAATTATATGTGTAAATAATTGTTCCAAGCATAACAATGACGGGATAGATATCCGCACCTACAAGCTACAAGGGGTACGCGAGATGGGTAACTTGAAAATTTCAAAATTCCCTGATTAAAGAGTAATTTTTCGAAATTCCTTGACATTTCCCTGAATTCCCGATTTTGTCGCCACCCTGTTTAAGCTACATTCAAAGTAATTAAATAAATTGCTTAAAATTTAAATTATTTTATTAATCATAAATTTAGCTACAACATTGAAATTCTAATCATTCTGCATCGATTGACCTACAAGGCGAAATCGTTCGTCACTCCGGCACAAATCTCGGATATAACGTCCAATAGCCTCAATACTGTTCATACTGATGGCACTTTCATCCGACGTTCAGGGCAAATTCATTTTTGTTTAGAGTAAATAAAGCGAAATAATTTGATATTTGAGAATATAATTGTGTATGCTGTTGCCTTGCACGGCGAAAGATAAAACATTGGAACCTAACAGGTAGGCAAAAATGACCGCGGTTGCTGTCAAAAACAACAATCTTGCGTGAGGTTACTATCGTCGGACTAACAAAGTGACCAATCTACCCGCGAATATGAACAACGACTTCGGTAGTGTTCGCTCTCCCGCCCCCTTTAAAAAAAATCACCATTTTGACAAAATTGTTAGTACCTTAGTGGCGATTTTTTTTCGTCCTACTATCGGACAAAATCCAATTTCTAAAAAAATAGTCGCCTGAGCCCAAAAATAGTTGAAGGTTTTGTTTAAAATAGTCGTTTTGGGCCCTTTTTTCATTGAAATAGTTGCCATAGTCGCCTGGTCACTAAAATAGTCGCTTTAGTCGCCTATGGCAGCCCTGTGTTAAGCAATTTCGTGTTAATGGAGTTTGACTGTAGTTGTAATTAAATGTGTGTGGAGTACCCAGTTTTGAAATGTTTGAATAAAAACACTACGAACTTAATCAAATTAAAATTGGTGTGTATCAGTTAAATCTTAAATGAATTTTTACTAAAATTATTTTAATAAAAAATATAAGCTTGTTTCATCCCCTTACGAGTTCCAAATATATTAATGAAATAATGGCTCACCATTTAAATTTAAAAGAGGTGGCCTTTAAATTTCAATTGGCAAAATTGAATCCATTAAAATAAAGATAAAATGTAAAAACAAAAATTAATACAATAATGCAATTAATAATGTAAACAATGCTCAACAATACACATTTATTAAACACAAAATTTACCTTGACTAGAAGTAGCTTGAGAAGAAGTAGCTGTTTTGATTACTTTTGCTCTAAAAAGGAAACATTAATTACAACTTCACTCGGACACTTCTATTTGCCAAACATTTTGAAACTTTATTTAGCCATAAAACTTTCCAGATAATCAAACATGTTACATTTTAATATTTTCCTAATTATTCTTTGGTGGTTATATGCTTCAATAGACATGCATCTCAAGAGTTTTAATAAAGCATTTACAAAAATTAAAAACAATTTAACTAAAACTCACCCATATGTTTTTTGCTTCTTATCAACTGCCTCGATTTTACTTTTGGTATGTTCAATACTTGTATCTTTTGCATGGAGCTGCATCTTTGTCTCAATTTTGCCCAAGGATGTTAGTTCTCTAAAAATTGATAAATATTAGGTGTGCAAAACTGAACACTTTATATCGATGTCAAATTCATAAATTATCAAATTTAGTTTAAAAACAATTTAATACAGTCAAATGACTCATAAGTATATTACCGTTCTTCAGACTTTTCCATACATTGAAAACTACCTTGGGACTTATTAGCATCCATTAGTGACAGACTGAAATCATAGGCAACTTTTCCCTTTTCGCCAGGTATAGTTATAACCTGTTAAAACAATAGTAATTAGCATAATGATTAAAATAATTAATATATAGCGTTTATTGATCGAACTAAAAATATGCCTAGAATTTTTTTTAAGGAAATAATAACATAGATTTGGAGAAAAACTACTTACTCCCTTGTCACCTTGAAATTGTATAGTTGGCTTAAATCCATTCAATGCCTAAAATCGGAACACAAAACAGTGTAATTAATAAAATATAACTGATGAACAATTTAAATATATAATACAGCATTGTAAACAATTACTTTTCACCCTCCAAGAAATTTGAAATAACAATAATATACATTACAATAATTACAATTGGCATTATTTCTTAGCGCTACACTATGTTGCCAAATTTTTTCGAAGCTACATGCTCAAATTTTGTATACAATATTTAAAAAATTTCAAAACTTCTGTTCAAAATAAGCGTGCAGTATAAAATTGTGTAAGTTTTCTTTCTTTCTAATTAATAGTTTACAATTGTACTTTGAAGATCTAAATCCAGCTGGTTATCTAAATTAAAAAAGCATCAATAAGTAGGTTTATTTTCCTATAATAAGGTATAAATTACGATTTTAGTTTGGAAAACTTTCTGTGCAGCTAAACTAAAGGTACTTTGTTTAGTTCTAAGAAATTAAACTACAAGAGCAACTTAAAATTGTAAGAAAACTCTTTATGGTTACAAATTATCTACATCTCTTAAGCAGATCCAACACAAAAAACTTGAAGCACTGATAGTACAGATGTAAAACCTTTGATATTGTGCATAAGCTGCATTTAAAGAAACTGCAAGAGTGTAGAGCAACATTTCCCAAATTGTGGGTTAAGATCCATTGTTGGATCACGAGTCCATTATACAGGTCTTATAATATTATTAAATATTAATTTTACATAAAATGTTGTGTTTTTTTTTCACAAAAAATTTTTTCTTTTCTTTTTTGGCCCATAAAACCTCTTTAGGGGAAAAACATGGGGTGTTCCTTTCTGAAAAAATTCAATATCCCGAGGATGAAGTAAATCGTCATAGGGTTTCTAAAAAGTGGGTCGCAATGTTTAAAAGTTTGAGAATTCCTAGTATAGAGTAATTTGAAACAGAGATGTTATCTTGTTGTCTGAGAACAATAAAGAACCACAGAAAGGTGATTACTGCTATCTGAACCAAAGAAAGGTGATTACTGCTTTCTGTGGAAGTAAGTACTTCTATGGTAATGTTAGATAATCATGTGCCATCCAAAAAAGTGATTACTACTTTCAAAATTAAAGATATACAGGTTCAAATTTATTTTTCTTAATTATCAATGTTTAAAGTACAGGCTACCTTAATTAAGTACTATTATTAAAAAAATTTCTTCATGTGTTATAAAACCTATTTTCGGTGTAACTTTGAACCTTAGTGAATTTTCTCATGTGCATTTAATACCTTTGTGTTTAAATGCAAACAATCATACAGTGAGAAGAATGATCTGGAAAGAATACTTTTCTATTCTGTTTAATTTTACGTTTAAGATGATTTTTTTTTTTTTTTTTTTTTAAATTAAGATTTGTAAGTATTGGTGAAGTTGATCATTTAGCCAAGAGAATATTTCTCCTAAAACATTAGTGCCCTACTAAAAATTATGAAAAATTAAATACAAATAAAATGGGATGAAATATACTATTCATAATGGCAATTATAATTTGCCAATTCTAGAAAACTGACAAGATTTATTATTTTGATTAGCAATATTCCGGAGCCGTAATTGGTAATAAAATTACTGCTGCTTGTGGATTAACGCCAAAAACATAATTTTTTGCAAAAAGTACTCAATTCTATCTGGTGCCAATGATATACAGTCAAACCCTGTTAATGCAAAATCATATAACACGAAATCCCATTTAACGCAAAGTATAAGCAGTTTTCGATGCAATGAATCTTGATCATTTAACACGAAATCAAATATCCTGACATCCTGCTTAAGATGAAAACAAATTAATTCTACAAACCCTTATTTTTGGATGATCTTCATTATTTGAGATGAAATTTAAAGGTGTTACGAAAACATTTCTCAATTTGAAACCCTATGGAATAGTAAAAATTTCCAAGTGATCAAATTTCAAAGAAATAGCTCTGAAAAGTGTTGCGGTACAAATTTAGATGGCACAATAAAAAAATACCCAAGTTTTCTTTTTATAAAAGAGTTTTAGTGATATTTTTAAAAAATATTTTGAATAAACTTAAAAGATTTTATATTTTCCTTTATTAGTCAACTATTGTGATCAATGTAAAAGTTTAATGAAATTTAATCCCTTTTCAACTATTTAAAATTAAATTTTAATTTGTTCAACTTTTTTTAATTGGCATTTACAGCTTCAGTTCCTTTGCTGTTTTATGTAACTTCTTCCTGGGATGCATGTATTTAACATAAATGTAATCAAGATTGACAACAATTAATTTTGCTATAACTAGCATCGCCACCATAGCCTAACAGTTTTGGTAACTGACTTCAACCTTCCTCAATCCTGAAGCAGGTCTGATTGTAACTTTTTGCTGTTGCTTTGGGTTTGCCAGTCAATTTGAAAGAGATAATAAGCCAATTTTTTAGAAATAGTTTAGGCAGTAATGAAAAGTTTAAATTATTCTGTAACATTAAATTTCTAACGATTGCCATCACCATTCTTCAGGTAAAAGGCGCCAAAATACAGATGAACGGGAAAACGTGCCTTAAACCTTGACAGGAATGATCCCCGGTTTTTGTTAAATTTTTTAAAAAATTCCCTGATTTCAAGATTCTGTGACTCCTGTGCGCATTTTTTTTCGTTTGGCAAAATTTTTTTTAAATCCCCGAGTGCCATCATATATAACACATTTTAACCATAAAATGCTCAAACCATACACATTTTAAGCTATTTAATGCTAACCTACTTTACCATTTAGACCAATTTTATGAGGCTGCATGAATTTTATGAACACTGTTGCCTACTTATGCAAATAACACACTATTGTTGCCCCCCCCCCCCCCAAGCGACTTTGCAAAATGCGGCCAAGTTGAATTGATACTACTTCTGAATTGAACTGCAGATTTGTCAAAATGGATGTCAAGTTGTTAACATACTTGGCGCAAAATTGCCAAAAAAAAAGGGAAGCATATAACGCATTTTAACCATGTTTTGAATGTGCAATGCAAAATTTCTCAGATGTTCATTCTATTTGCCACAACTAAACACACATAAATAAGTAATCAGCAAAATATTCAAATATAAAGGTAAATTCCTAGTTCACGTTTATGGGTTGGCGCACTTTTGAAAAGTTGGCGACAAAGCCAGAATGTCGCCAATTCGGAATTCCAATATGAAAAATTGAGAAACGAACCAGCTCCATGATTTGCGGTATAGAAAGGTTGAAGCCAAAGCACGTCAATAAAAAAAATGGGGTTGCCAAATTTAGAACTGTATCGCCTACAAAACAGCGCCAAATCGGCTAGGCGATATTTTAACGTCAACTAGGAATAGACCAATATAAAGTTTAAGCTATCTTTTCCAGAAATAAATAACGGAACTGATACACTAGAGGAGCTTCTGGTGGCTTTCGTTGGTATCATTTCATATATATATTTTCCCATCGCAACCCCTTAAATCCAACTCTAACCAGGTTTCAGCAAATGTTATTAGTACTCAGTCATTTAATATTAGCTCTGAACAAGAGATGCCAAAAATCACCAGGTCTCTATAGTGTATATGTACTCTAATAAAAAAATGCATCATAAACTTACTACCTTTCTTTCATATTCTTCTAGACGTAGCAATGCATCCTCACTTAACTTAACAAACAAAACTGATTTAGAGCTATCAGGAGAGAAACTAAACAGCTCAGTCTTGTTTGAGCGATCCATTGTGTTAAATTTAAATATCAATTGTGCAGAAACATACGCAAGGAATAAAAATTATCAAACAGAAATTGCATAGAAACCGGCTATGAAATCATCTAACTTTTAAAAGAAAACACACATGCTAACTCGTGTTTTCGTTGCGTTTAGTTGTTGCCGGGTTGCTGAGAGCAAATTATTTGAAAGTAACAGTATATGTTTTTTTCACAAAAATGTTGAATTCAGAATTATGTGTGACGTCAGAGTCAACTACTATCCAACATCACGACGTTAATCCTGTTTGTTATTTCAAGCTAATTTGTTTAAAATTTGTATTTGCAAATTATAGATTCTTTTTGCATTTTCAAGGATGTTGCAATTCTGAAAATATGCTCTGATTGATGGAAAAGGTTCCTTTAAATAATTTCCAACCAAGCAACCAAGTTTGTTCATGCATTTAACAAGGAAACTATCATTTTTGAAGAACAAACACAAGCATGCTAAATTTGATTAGCTCATTTTAGAGACTCATTTATTGTTTTAATCGAAATGCATGCGAATAAATAAAATGCAACGCTCTGTTTTCAAAAATTATCTATTACATTACTGATCACAAAATATTTGTTGCGAGCTTAGTTCATTTTAAGAGGAGGTCCTATACTAATCTTCAACTTAACTAGACATCACTTAGACGATAGATCGTCACAGTGCTCATAGGTATTTAATCCATTTTGGAGGAGTGAAGACATAATTCTCGCCAAACCTTATAGCCTTTTGTTCTCTATAGGGTTGTGGTTTGGCGAACATTATGCTTTCACGCCGCCAAAATGGATTAAATACATATGAGCACTGTGACGATCTACCGTCTAAGTGATGTCTAGTTAAGTTGAAGTTTAGTATAGTAAGGATCATTCCCTAGACTCGCTATGTTACAGTCTTCTAGACCAGTGCATTTAGAAACTACTTTCTTTAAAATCTTGACATTTGGCGAGTAGGTACAAAAAATATCGCTTAATAAAATAACCTAAATTGTTTTCATTTAATGTCAATCTATTATAAATAAAAATTAAAATAGGGAAAGGCCAAACCAGGTGGAGCCACGGCATATGAATTGACGTTATGATTTCAAACATAAAATGGAATATATTAGCCGCTATTTTCGAGCTTTTAATTTATGTCATTTCATTAAGTGATCATTTTATTACCTAACACACCAAATTTTTAAGTTTTATACAAAGTATTTTCTAAATGCACTGGTCTAAAAGATTGTATCATATAGCGAGTATAGGGAATGATCCTTACTAGCACTTCCTCTTAAAAGATGGAATAATCTGTACCCTTCCTCATTGACAACTAAAGAACGATGGGTTAAGATAATAAAGAGAATTCTCATTATTTCACAAGCTATGACATTTTTGGCTATCGGATTTAATTAAACTCGCAAAGTCAATTTTTGAACAGTTTGGGTCATTTTCCTCCGAGAAGACCAGTATATATTCACGATCTCATTTTACATTCTACAAAATAAATCCGGAATGATGATCGATGAGGAACCTAAACTTTCAGTAGCTTCTCAGTCTATAACTTTTAAAAACATTTCTAATGAAATCTCAAAATTCATTCTATTTTATAAAAATGTGTATCCAGAAGATAAAACTATAATATAAGAGAAGCAATTCGTAACTAAAAACGGTAAAAGTGTACGACACAAAAGACAATGTATTTTCATAGACATTTTATACAATTACTTAAAATGAATGCCAAGGAAGCAGTTCAAAAGAGTTAGTTCCAATTCTTGTCAATGTATATACTGGTGTGAAATTTCTAGGTTACATATGTGGATTTTTTTTTTTTTTTTCACAAACTGATTTAAAATGAATTTCAGAATAGGGGTATTGATGTAATACATTAGTCCTCATGCTTAATAGGACAGCAGTAATATGAGCTAGAAAAGAACCCAAATTGCATATGTGCTGCCTTAATGCATTGGCAATTATAATAGCTTTAGAACTATAATTGTCACTTCAATGGACAATTTTGACTAACTGAAAACGAGCTGAAACAGAGTGTGTTGCAACGAGATAAAACAGATTTTGTTACATTTAAGATTAGCAATATTACTGCTAGAGAAAAATGTGTAGAGAAAGAATAATAGATCTTATACACTAAATGGAAAATATATAAGAATAGTTTGGAGAACTCTAACTAAATGGGAAAAACGAAGGGGTGAACAAAAATTTTATAAAAGGTTTGCATTACGTAATTGTTTTTGAGACACTCGATTGTCAATGGCATCAATCAAATTTCCAACATTTCATTAATTTTTCTATAAAATTTTTAAAAAACATAAATTTTGAAACTATTTTTAAAAAGTTTTAACTCTTATAATAAAAGACATTTAATGGTTCCTCTTATTAAAATAATCACTGATAAAAAAACCTGCATCCAAATAACAATAAAAGCCACAGAATTATTGCAACTTATCAACTACTTACAATATAATAACAATACCATTAAAAATAATAGCTTGACACCTTTTACATATTGATATGAAGTAGCCCTTTTTATTAAATCTCACAAAATGGAAAAATATATTGAAGGCGTAATGAACATTGAACAATTTCTAATAAAATATTTCAACAGAGATGGAGCTCATCTAAAGTCTCCAATATTCAAATGATAAGTCTTTTGAAATGAATTGTCAAGGCAGGGATATGAATTTTTTTGAAATTTTGCTGTCGCTTCAGACTTTCAATATTATTTACCCTGGGACTTAAATCCAAGATTATTGTTTTCGATTTATCAAAAGTGTGTCCCTATGTCCATCCCTACTCAAGCCGATTATTTATTTTTTATATATTTCTGTTCTTTATTTTTCATTCAATGAGTTGATGCCTATAAATTTTGCCTTTGTAGTACTTAATAGTATGAATTGAGGATCAAACAGGAAAAAAAACCAAGCCTAAAAAACGGGATACTTTGCTCTTTGTATATATACAAATTTTTACAATCGTAATAATTTACTTATGACTTAAAAAGTTGAATTATGATGATGGTCAGTAAACTTCTTATTCATTCTTCTTGTTCTCTAAGCAATCTTCTTGTAGTACATAAATAATTCTAAGCATTCTTCATATATATTAGTATATCAAATACTTATTAAGTTATTATTTATTGGTATAAAACTAGTCCAGGTTTCAGACAAATGCTCAAAAAGCAGGCAGGAATTTCTTTCGTAAATAATGTAAAAATAATAAAAAAAGGTCACAAAAAAAGATCCCCATCTTACAATTTAAACAAAAAATATTTTTTAAACAATGATGAAAAACTGCAATCATAATTCAAATATTAATGGGTGATTCGTCTCAATCACTAACATATTAAGAGTCGAGTGTCCTCGGATTACAAAGTAAGACAAAAAGTAACCAAGGAAATATTTTTAAACGATATTGGTAGAATACCAATCTAGAATTCGAAATGAAAATTGAACCCTATGTACTCTTATAGAGTCCTCATCTCTGCATGCAAGACTCCTTTTAAAGGATATTTCATGAAGGAAAAACCTACCAGGCTTTACGAGTACCAGCTGAATATAAGTCAATACAATAATTATATGATCCAGAGGTTCATGTTGAAAGATATATACCTTCAAATAACAAAAAGTCATAAGACCAGAATTTGTGTTTAATATTTGGGAGTGTCTGTTAAAGGAGGTATCCTTGTATCATGAAAACTTATTACAACATGCCGAATTTTTTTCTTTGAAGAATACTCTGATTATGACATTTTATTTTGAAACCCATTGAATGTAAGGAGAAGTAAGTTTTGTGAACTTTTCTTATTTACACATCACACTGATAGTTCTACTTCAAATATTAAAAATTGTAACTATAAAAGTTAATGAGAATATTATAATTTGACACCTGTGCAATCACATTAAAGTGATCACTTTCATATAAAATCACATTCAAGATGGAACACAAGTTATTACTATATATCAAGTGTTACAATTTTTCAATTATTTTTTTATGGTAATTAAAGGTGGTAAACACTATTATTTATAAAAATAAAAGACTGGGGAGAGGGTGATGGTTCATTGACAAATATGAAAGATTTTGATAGAATAATTTTATTCAAATTTTTAGAGGTTTCATATAATATTGCAAATTATCATTTATACATGATCAAGTAGAATGAATCTGTACTTATGCAGCATGTACATTTGCAACACTCATGCAATATGTGCAGCAATCAGAAATATCAGCTTGAAATTACAAATGGTTTGCATTCATAAATACTCAATGGAAAAGTTATCACAATACTGATAAATATTTTAAATTTCTTTTTAAAAAAAAATGTACATGCTCATATTTTGAAAAAGATAAATTTAGCAGCTCTGCCAAAAATAACAAATCAACCATTTTTATGGTTTACTGTTTTAGCTATTGACTGATTGCACCTTCAACTGCAAGATAATTTAGCACTTTTGCTACAAAAGGAAAAAATATTTTTCATTAAAATATAATACAAAGAATAGTTTTATTGATTAAATATTATAACCTAACCCATTTTTGGCCAAAGGTGTGTAAACGCACCATTTTAATAAATATTTTTTTTATTAACACTGTGACGTACATTTTTAATAATTTTATTTTTCTGCTATTTTTAAGGGTTCTGAAGATATCTATAAAATATTAGTAATGCAATTAAAATAAACCCTTTCCATTGAAGAATTTTCAAAACACACTAGTTTTTAACTTCAAACAGTTATTGACAAATTTGAAAATGTATAATTATTCCACTTGAGATTAATGATATGTTTTTAGAAAGAAAAATCATATGTTTTTATAAAGTTGCAAGTTCTGTAAATAAAATAAAAATAAAACAAATATATATATATTTTTTTAATTAAATGGCCAATTTTTTGGCTATTGGTGCGTATACATACCATTTTTTTCTTAAATAAAATAATATTTTTCATGCACACATTTTTTGTGTGTGTCTTAATGAATGTAATTTAAGCCAATTTCAATCAAAACAATATCACATTTTATAAAATTTCTATGCTTGGCCTAAAATGGATTAATAATAAAAGAATTACTCAATGGCCTTAAAATAGTTTATTTGGAAATATTATAACATCTATACAAAAAGTATACATTTTAGTAACAAAACAAATAATTAAAAAAATTCACTATAAGTCTTTAAAAGCTATGCAAGATAAAAATTACATCTTCTAAAAAATTATTTTACCACATAAAAGTACTGCAATTAATTATTCTGTAATTTCATTAGAAAGTTGAGTACTATGTATATACGACTAAATTATAAATTGCATACATGTTAATTTTCTTATATTGAAGAAAAATACTGATACAAGGATTTATTATTATTATTATTATTATTTTTTTGCTGCAGACAGAACTTCTAAGAAATAGATATTTTTTGTGAATAAGTCAAAATGGCTTTAGATCTTTGTATATGCATATTAAGAGCAAATTTTAACAACTAAACATATCAGTTAACTAAATTAACAATTTTCATTAGATTTTATATTTTCATCCATAACAATCATCTAAGTTTCTACTAACACAATTCAGGCTATTGAAAAGGATTCCTTCAGTTTTGCATACACAAATGGGTATCATGCCAAGTGCTCGAAGAGTATCACCACAAGTAATATAGAAAAAAGGTAGTAGCCACATTCAAAAAGTCAGATTCTCATATTTCTTTTATCAATGCTCTATTAACACATTTATCACAGTTCAATAAAAAGATCTTAATGAAAAGAAGACACTTCCAAAGTATTAATTTCACTAGGAACTATTGTACCCTGAAAATCTTTTCAGGAGTGCATTAATAAGTTTGCACTGATGATCTAGTTCTTTAGCCTCGTTGTGAAGTGGATTTTCAAGATGAAACTTCTGTGCTTTTATAACTTTAGCTTGCAACATCTGTAACAAATTTAAGAACAGAGTTATCCCACATGTTCCAAAACAAATTTAAATTGTATACATTTGTTATTTCTTTTCTATTCTTTCTTTCTAAAGAGAAGATGCTGTAATATTCGTGAGATAATTGTGGTGCATTAAATTCGATTTTTCTTGCAAGAGCAGGGTGACCACCAGATTCAGGAAATAAAGTTCGCTGATTGAATTCTAAAAAATTTCCTGATTTTACGGCAAACTTCTAAAAAAAAATCTTGAACTTTTCCATATGAGTAGAAACATTAATTGAATAGAACATGTAATAATATGCGACATAAAGCGATAATATGTCCATTTTATAAAAATAGTTTTGGCGGTAACAAAAAGTTAAAATTATTCCGTAGTATTCAACTTCTAACGATTATTCATCACAATTCTCCATGTAAAATTCTCACAATTCTACATGGCGCCAAAATGAAGGTGAACGAGGAAACGTACCTTCAGTACAATAAAAATGTCCCTGATTTTTGTGAAATTTTAAGAAATTGCTCGATTTCTAGGTTCTGTGGGCAATCTGAAGAGGGCTATACAGTGCCGATAGAAAATTGCAACCACAGTACAAATTTAAAGGAGGAAATGCCTTCCTGACATTTTTTCACTGGAAAACATGTCACAATCACTTTTATGTCTACTGATTGTAGAAATTAGAGATTACATACAGTGCCAAGAAGGGTAGATGATTCCAACACTTTTTAAATGTAAATTCTTAAGCCTGTAAGTCAGGAGTCCAGCCAAGATACTTCAGAAAGAAAAAGCAAATAATTTTTCAATTTATAGATTTTCACAGCTGTAAAAGAAAACATTGCTGATAATTGAAGAAAAAAATTTTTGCAAATCTTTTCCCCTTTGTTTGCAAGTGAATCATCAACACATGTTCAAATGCACAGCACATTCCTATGCTAACACGTTGGTGACAAATATCTTGCTTCTGAAGTTGACAGGGTTAAAAACCAAGTCCAATCACCCTATTAGTAATTTGAAAGGAAATTTGAAAGTTTTTTGAAAGTATAATAAAAAAGAAAGAATACCAATTTAAGTGCAGAAAAAATCTACTGAAAAAGCTACGATACTTTAATATTTTTTATTGATTGTTAATAATGAGAAATTAATTTTTTACATGCACGTTAGTAGCATTTACTAATTTTGTAGCAAAATCACATTTTGATTTGGGATTCCTAAAATAGTCTGGCCCATAAAAGGAAAAAACTGTATATGATTTCAAAGCAGGGTAGGAAAAAAACCCAAATAAACCGGGTTTTTTTGGTTTAAACCAGGTTTTTTTTTGGTTTAAACCAGGTTTTTTTTTTGGTTTAAAAAGGTGTGTGTTTTTTATAAAAAAAAAAAAATCCTCTCTAATTAGTTGTATACCTAATTATAAATAAAAATTGACATTAACTAGAATAATTAATGTTCAAAGAACTATTAATATTCCTTCTGCAAATAATTAAAACTAAATAAATAAACAACTGTTGCTACTTATGCAGACATTCAAATCATAGTTTTAATGTTTTAATGAGAGGAACTATTTTTTAAATTCAATGTATATAGTATAATACAATGGTAAGTGTTAACTACATAATATACATGGAATATTGCTCTTAGATTCATATGTACCGGTGAAACCAATATAAAATCCAGGCTATAATTTAAGTTTAATAAATAATTTTGAATAATTATAAAACATTAATATATCTATTACATTAATTTAAAAACTTATTATTCAATAGTGTATGAATGCAAGATTTATTTAAAAGTAGATTAGAACTTAATCTATCTATAGGATTCGTATAATTTTTCATTTACAAAAACATCACTCAATCATGTTATAGAACCAAGAACGTAGATATGTCATTTAGTGAATTATTTTCTTTAAAAATATGAAAAAAAACTAAGTTCTTATTTCTTTATTCCATTATAACCAATTTTGGATTTAACATTTTAAATAAAAAACAAGTTTTGGTGCTTTTTCTAAAACCTGTATTAAGCAACAATTGTAAAACTCCAAAAAGAAAGAAAATATACTTTCAAGATTCGCTGTAGTTGTTTTTGAAATAAAAATTATTTAAACTTCATTCAATACATCAGAATTAAACTGTTTTATATCATTTTCTTGCATTTGCCATCATTCCACAACTGTTACATTTTCAATAAATTCCTTTTGAAAAAAATATCTTTGGAATGGAAAACTTTTGGTTAAAAGTAGAAGTTATTTATGACATTAAGTAATTTGAAAAATCTAATTGTAAATAAATAAAAATACAATTTTAAATTATTCTTTAAGAAAACCAATTGGTTTAAAAAAAAAAAAATTGGTTTAAACCATGTACGTCAACCCTGTTTCAAAGTTAATGGATTATTTTAATGTAGTATTAATAAATTAACATTTCAGGTGTATAAAATCAGAAGTTAATAAGAATATTACAATAAATTAAAAAAATAACTTACTTTGTAGATTTCAGAACCTTCTGGAATAGATTTAACTGCAATCTCCAAAGTTTCTATATACTGGGAATACAAAGAAATTTTGGCTTCAAGATCCTTGCATGCTTTTAATGTTTTAGAATGGTATTTCTCATACTTTTCTTTCTGACAAGAAGATTTAATGCTATGTAGAAATCATCAAAATAAAATGCAATTAAATATAAAAAATTTTTGAAAGAAGGATTTCTATATCAGTCATTTTCAACATAATATTTTTAAAATCAAAAAAGAATACAATCAAATATGAAAAATACTTTAGTTGAACAAAAGAGGGATTTGTAACTTTTTAACAAAAAACTGTTATTTTAAAAGTAAAAGAAATGATGATACATAAATACAAATCCATATGTTAATTATTCCATATTTATTGCACTATAAACATCCTATTTACTGAGGTATTGTCTTTGATTTTCATTGCCTTATAGTAGCAGAGAAATGTTGCAATAATGATATAACATCACAAAAACATTTAAAATAAGGAAACTTTTATATTTTCTAGAAGGATACAACAGTTTTTTTTTTAAAAATTACCAATTATTTTCAAAATTGAATACACTGGATTTTATTTAACTTGTAAGTTTCTGCTAAGCAAATTTAATGAAAGTAGCATGCAGAACAATTTTTTAAACAATTTCTTACTTTATATACAACTCAATTAAAGGAGAATTTAAGTAAAACCAGATGCATGTTGTTGTTTTATTTTTAAATTTTGTACTTATATCAATAAAACTGTATTTGTAAGGCACAACTTAAACTTTTACATTTTAATTTTTTGACTGTTGGGATATAAAGTAGCTAAATAAGTTGTTTTTTTTATAAATATCTCTGACGTTTTTTGCTTAACTGTTTCCAAGACACATCACAACAAATGTCCATGTTTTTCATATGAATTAATTAGATGTATCACATTTGAATATTATATGATGTTAAATATAAGAAAAGAAATACAGTCATACCCTGTTAACTCAAATCGCTGAACATGAAATTCGACTTCCCGTTAACAGGGTTTGACTGTAGTTAATTGTCCGTGCCAATTTTGGAAATGAGGATTTTTTAAATACAGTTTTATATTTAACATTGATTTTTTTTACTCTAAACATGTGGGGTTTTTTAATGAGGAATGTTTTGAATTCTCTAATTTATTTTTTATTTATTTTTCGCTTGAATTATGACAGGCACTGTATTTTCTTTGCGAGAACTGCCATGTTATTGATTTAATTACCTGGAGTGATGTATTTTTTTAGTTAAATGTTTCAAATATTAAATCTGAATTCTCTGCTTAAGTTCTTTAAGCAATTCTGATTAAGTTTTAATTATTCTGAATAGAAAGTTCTGCTAATAATTGAATAAAAATTTTGGAAACATTTATTTCTCTAAAGCAGGGGTTTCCAAACTACTAAACATTGCGACCCATGTATTAGAAACTAAATCTATAGCGACCGACTTCAACCTCAGTGTATTGAATTTTATCAGACTAACATCACACATTCTTTCTGAAAGAGATTTTATGATTAAAAAAGGAACTTTTGTAGAGGAAGAACATTGTAAATATAATTTTACAAAAATATTTCTAATAAGATCTATGTGAAAGATGCACACGTTTTCAATTACTCTTGATTATGGCAAAAAGTCAAGGCTAATTCGGTCACAATTTAGCAAACACAACCAGTCTGACAATTTCAGCTTGTTTTGATGCTTGGGTTTAATTCCTACCATTGCCAAAAATACAACTTCATAGAGTTATGAAGTTGTAATATCTTCAAAGTTTTAGCAAAAAGTATTGAAAGAGTTTGTTGGACAGACAACCAGAATTGTGTTAATTTAATACAATTAAGATTCATGTTCAGTTTTAGTCATGTATTTTTAGATAGGTTGATAAGTTCATCATCTTTTGACGATATGACAGTAGTAATAGTTTCCCTGGATGTTTATCATTTCTTCTGTGAAATAATAACTAAAATTTTCTTTCTAAGCATTTATATTTTTTTAGGTAATTATGCTTTCAGAAACGTTCATATTATTTTTTTTATTATAAATGTTTGAAATATTTTAAAATTCTCATACTTGTGGTACTCTCATAGTTGTTTTTTCAATAAAACCAGTTCTTTTTTGATTGGTTGGTTGTTTTCAGATTATCTGGCGCTGTCAGCAACACGAGGGCTATAATGCGCCAAAACATTCGTCATTAGACAAGCCAACATACATTTACAAACACCCATGCCTAACACGGGACTCGAACCCGCAATCTCGCAATCTAGAAGCTAACAAGCTAACCACTATACCGTTTGGTCGGCAGTTCTTTTATGAATCCTCCAATTTTGTCATGCACTGCAAATATATCTGTACCTCACATGTCTTGTAAGTATCAATTTCATTCATTAAGTTTGGTGAATATGTCTGCTAACTATGTGAGCTTCAAAACAAATTTCAGATCACCCAACAAGTTTTCTAAATCGTTTTTACCGAACAAAAACATTGCGACTTCTTCACAGAATTTCTCAAGTCTTGCTGGCACTTTCCTTCTTGATAGTAAACATACTTCCATATGCAAAAGAAATTACTTGTGGTTGCTTCAATTTTTATTTGTCATGTTTATTACCATGTGTCTTGATGGACATTTTAAGTCTATATCAGATTTTTGCAAATTGTGGAAAGATACAAATATGTTTAAGATCTTGTCAGGATCTATCAAAAACCTACTTACAAGCAACATTTTGGGAAATATTGTGTGGTGGCGCGAGCTTGTTGGTATGACATTTTCAACTCCATCAGCGTGAGATGAGATGGTGTCTCATGCGTTGCATAGCAATAGCAAAAATAAAGTTCCTTTGCAAGCAGTTTTATTTTTATTACTTTGTTCCATGAATATTTTTTGCTTAGCATGTTGTAAAGTTGGAGTTTATTTAGTAAATGTAAGTGTAATAAATTTATATAAAACTCAAATGGAGTCAGATTATTAATCCAAGAATTACAACATTGCTAAAATTGCTTTAAAGTAAAGTTTTCAGCTTTCATCAATGGGTATAACCTCTATCTAATTAAGAGGTCTAATTCTACTATGTCACTAACCTTTTTATTCAAACAGATGACTTAACCTAGATTACCTATATCTACATCTTTTACAAATCAATACTAACATTGATATAACAAGGTGGGTGATATAGAAGGCAGATCATGAGATTTCAGTCAATTAAGTTTATTTCAAATCAGTGGTAATGTTAAAATTTCAACATAAAATTTTATGAATAACTTTGTACATAGTTGATAATTTTGAGTCCAGGAAATGAGACATTTTAATACCACTGATTTAATATCAAAACTTGAAATTAGTTTTTTGAAATGAACTAAATTAATAAACACAGGTGATCATTTATTCAATTTTACAGCAAGGCAAGCCTTTAAGCTCTATTTCGATAAGAGTTTATTGGATATAAATTATGTGTTTAATGTTTCACACACATAATAAATTTTTATTTTTTTCCATAAAACCATCTAAAACACAATAAATTTGTAAATTATTTAATTTTTTAAATTGTTAACATAAATATTGACTTCTTATACTAGATACTATTAGAGATAAAACAGGTAGTACAGAACTTGAAATTACAGTAAATATGGTGCCATAAAAAGAATGAAGTGGGAGGGGATTTATGTCTGATATCATATAAATTTTAGCTGTATCCTCCTCATTCAACATTAATAAATGCCATTTAAAAAAAAAAATCAATCAAAAATCAAATTTAGTTGACTTTATTATTTAAGTGCACCTCCCAATAAGATGTAAAATGCTTGTTGATAAAGGATTCATGTGCAATTTATAGCCAAGTATGAGAAACAATATTTTGTTTTATTAAACCTGTGTTCCCGAGTTCATATATTATTTTAATTTAAAAACCTATTAAGTCAACCTACCATTCAAGTCTTGGAATATTACAGCTACTTAAAGGTGCAGAAACATCCATTGGATCCTCATTTTCCTTATCACAAAATGCTGCAATTCTCCTGTTAAAAAGTGGAATAAATTGAACAATTTATGAAAAGAATGTAAAAAATATAAATTTAACTGTATTTAAAACAATATCATTACTGAAATTACACCTCATTTATACAATAACCGTTACTCAATATATTTGCTTCAACTTTAGAATGATGGAATTATCTGACATAATACAACAGTCACAACAATTCATCAATAAATTCCCAAATTAATCTTGTGTGTGCACTGTGAATTGAAATAAATTGAATATTCATAAAATTGAAAAAAAACTAACCTTTCCAATCCTTCAATTAGATAAAGGATTCTCGAATATTTTTGAAAAGCTTTTTTTTTAGATTTCTTTGTCTTCTGATCTGAAATATAACATGATCCCGTTAATTCAGTTTCCGTTTCAGCATAAGCATGATTATGTTCATTACCATTGCTTTTCATTTCAGATAATATGTCATTTTCACTGTCGTGGCACGTTTTCAGTTTCTTTTTAACTGGCTCTGTCAATAGTTGGTCAGTATTTTCCTGCAAAATCTCATGAAAAATTATCATAATTAGTATTTATAAGCTTAAACAGAGATATTAGAAAAAGCCTTAAAAGTTCAATATGTATAAAAAATAACTCAAGTTCTCCAAAATAAAAAAATTATCTCAGGATATTGTACATCCATTTGATATAATATTTTTTAAACTTAAAAAGAATTTTTGAACCGACAGCATACCAATAAGTTCTCAGTTTCAACTAGATAGATTGATGTCAGAATGTTTTTATGTATTAAATTTAAAAAGATGAATTAGCTTTCTCACACCTTTGGCAGTCACATTTTGTTAAGAGAGTAACAAGCTATAATTATGTATAATGAATTATGATGTTTAATCGATACAAAACTAAATTAACAATTAAGAAACCACATTAAAGTTTTCCCAAAACATGTACAGCTATTACATGTCGAGTCCCATTTCGAGATCTTTGTTTTAACTAGAACTCAATCCTAAATTTTGTAATGCAAAATATATTCAATACTACCGCATGTTAGGAAAAAGTATTAAAATCTGAAGAAATATTAGCTATACAAAGTCTTTCAAAACTAATAAACAGTTTTTTTAAGACACTTTAATTACGTATAACTACTGTAACATGACATAAAAAAGTAATTTTCTCTAACTGGTACTTCTGTTGATTGTTTGTTGTAAATGAATCTACTTACGAGGCCCAAAGATCTGTCAAGCTTATAGGTCCCCATTTTTGACGTTTCGCGAACCAGACTAACTTTGCTTGTTTGAAAGGTTAATTGCTATGCAAATCCAATGTTGCTTCACTTTGCACGCTTAAAAGTTCATTGCTGTGTAAGCACAGATTCACTTCGCTCACTGAAAGGTTAATTGGGTTTCAAGTACATTAACTTCTCTTGTTGAAAGTGTCATTTCTACACAAGCACAGTCTCACTATTACTATGTAGTCCCCCGTTAATAAACCACTGAGTCAAGATTAAAATATTTTGTTCCATTAATAATGGTAATGCAACCCTTGCCTTCACATTTTCAAGAAAAAGTTTTTTAACCCTCCTTCCAAAGAAAAAATGTTGCAAAACTTTTTTTTGGTAAACCAACACGCATCTCCTCCAAAAAAAAAAATCCCATAACAAATCTATATATATAAAACTGGGTTGTCTGTACCTTATACAAATCCACAGTTTTGCACCTAGGGGTATGAAATTTGGTCACAACTTTTAAATTCGATTTAAAGTTGCTTTCATTAAAATTTAATAACATTAAAAAAAATTCTTGGAATGGTAATGATATTTTTTTTATTACATCAGAATAAAAACAAAAATTATTTTAATGTGTCTACCTTATTTTTCTGATTATTTTTATGTGCTACAATTATCTGTCCTATAAGCGGTTTGAACATTATTATAATTTTCCATATATTTATTGTCAAACAACATTCTGCACATGCACCGTTTGAAAACGTAATTGTACGTACTATAATATTCTGAATGTAAACATAAAGGCTAAGATTATCCAAATCCACCAAAAACTTTTCTATCATTTCGACATTTGCTAATATTATTATTTATTTCCAAGTAAATATTTATTCGTTTCCTTTATCTAGAGTATCAAAAATTCTTTTGTTTTCATTTTTAGTATAGTGTTTTTATACTATGCATCCAAGTTCCATATTATTTAATATAGATTTCAATACAGTTTTTGTAATATACATGTTTTACAATTTACACCAGACTATTTTACAATTTACAAGATTTCCTTTGCGATTTTATTTCATTGTTGTTTATTTTGCTCGTGATTATGAAGTTGGTAAGGGGCTGGGTATGAGACTTTTTTCTCTGTGTACTAAAAAAAAATCGAAGAATACAAAACCTTTTTGGTGCAGTTGTAGTATAAAATATTACTTTGGCGCAATTTTATTTGGTACTTTTTAACAGATAAATGCAGTTTCTAGCAATGGTTTTTATTTTAAGTTTTTATTATTATATTTATATTTTAACTTAAGTTGGTACTAATCCGTTAGCCAGAGACCAGATAGAAATCGCCAAGTTGAAGACCTAAGTAATCCGGACTAACAACTTTCAAATAATTTCTATACTTAGGATTAGCGATACATTTACACATCATTTAAAAGGGTAAACATTTAAGCTTGGCACCAACTGGTAACCGCCTAACGCAAGATAGTAATATTGAGTCTCTTGATAAATATAAAGAGAACCCTTAATATTTATATTTTAACTTAATTCTATTATTATTTATGTTTACAATTCTATTCCTCACCCTTCTGAGAAACAATTTCTTTAAATCTCTCTAACCGTTCGCCATCATTTCAGAAGAAAAAGTAAAACCATATGCATAGAATAAAAAGAAAAAGGCAAAAAAGATTCAGGCATTAAAAATCATTGTAAGAACAGTATCGTAGATTTTTAATGAGCACTAACAGATGATTGCTATGAGGAAAATTCAGGTTATGGTATAAATACAAATAAGAGGAAGAAAACCTTCCTTTAAATCTATGTTTAATACATACTTCATTTTGAATTTTTCTTTTCATAATATTTTGTTCTTTAATATCTGGAACTGTAGGTTGCTTCCTATGAAACACACATAAGGAACAAATGAATTTAAATCTTGAAGTTAAGTATGTAAATGCATCTACAAAATAACCTTTAAGTTGAAGAACAGTTAATTTTATGAAAGATAAATAGCATTCAATATTGTCTCAAATATAATTACAATCAATTATTAAGATAAAAACTTACAATGCTTAAAATGAACAGATAATACAAAGGCAATTGGAAAATACATTTTATAACTATTATTTGTAATATAATTATAACTGTACAACATTATGAAGGATACTCAACAAAATTGTAAAGGATACTGCTTTCAACAAGATGGTAAACAGCATTCAAATACTCAAATAGTTACCATTAAATACTTGAAAGAGCAATATATATCTATACTAAAAAAATTCTCTCATAGTTCTTTAAAAAGTGTCCAAGCATTTGATGTATACTTTCATTGTTTGTATCCACTACATATTTTGCTCTTCTGTACAAAAAGATTTTAATCATATGACATACAGATTTTATATCATTTTGTAAATTTTACACATGGGGATATGGTACCTACAAAATTAAAGAAATCATTAATGCAAACTCTAAAAATTGTTTAAGCAATTTATCAGGGAAGAATTGGTTCTATAAAATGCTATTATGTTTAGCAATAAAAAATTTTAAGTTTCACATACAAAGCCAAATGTATCACTTACATATTATAACGACTTTTAAAAACTGTTTTATACATTGCAACTGAACCTTTTCACATATATAGTCAAATCTCATTAAGACGCACTCCAAGGGACCTTTAAAATTAATTTGTTTTACCCGTAGTTCGATTTATCCGGAAAAAAAATATAATAATTTTTTAAAAACTAAAAAAATTTCGTGCGATTTTCTGAAACACAATTTTAGTTCCTAATGCATATTTAAATAAAAGCGATAAATTTCAAATTTTTCAAAGAAAAGTACAATATCTATATTATCACTAATACAAAAAGTTTCAAAAGTAAAGACTTAAAAGAAAGAGAAAAGATAAATTCTTTTTAAAATATTGTATGGTAAAAGGTATACATAAGGTGATAAGATGCATACCTCATTGTTTTTTTAAAAAACTCGGTTATTACACATTGTTTCCTGCTTTTTTCGGAGCAATTGGTCCAGAAATCTTCAATCAAATTTAAACTGTTCAGGCATTCCATTGAATTGTCTTTTCCCAAGAAAAATCGGCACAATATGTTGAGGGCAACGGATGCTTCTGCTAATGATGGCGCTGTCACTTCAGTTTCTTCCCGTTCATCGTCGGTATCATCCGATTCACTTTTTGGTTCTTCGGGCATTTTTTTATTTTGAACCACTGCATCGATGATCTGACTTTCAGTTAAAGTTTCCGATGTCAAAATGTTGTCATCCATTGTAACATAGTCTTCGAAACTTACACCTTCCTGGACAAGCCCCCCGTTGTTGTGCTGCTTCAATTACATCTTTTGGAATTGCGTAATTTTCATTTGCTGTGTCTCCTTCTTCTACCATTTCATTTAAAACAAAGCCTGCATGGCGGAAACAGTTTTGAATGGCTTCGGGCATCATAATTCTCTAAGCTTTTCTAACAATTGTTAATGAATCCAAAAGATTAATATCAAATTGTTTCTTTTGATCGAAACTGTCAATCGCTCGTCGAATAATTTCTTTTCTACAATGCAGCTTTAAGCAACGAATTATGCTCTGGTCACATGGCTGTAGTTTTGAAGTGGTATTTGGTGGCAGGAAAACTAACTTAATTGCCCTTAACCCAGGTACATCGCAGTGGGCACTACAATTATCTACAATTAAGCACACCTTTCTTTTTTCTTGATGAAACCTCTTGTCCAAATCGACTAGCCACTTAGTAAATATTTCTCCAGTCATCCACGCTTTTTTATTAGCCTTGTAGGGCACAGGTAAAGTCTTGACGCTCTTAAAGCAAAGCGGCTTTGCAGATTTTCCGATGGCAAGTAAAGGTAATTTCTCGGATCCATCCATATTGTAACCGATAATTATTGTCACCCTCACTTTACAACATTTACCGCCGAAACATTTCTCCCCTCTTATACAAAGAGTGCGATCTGGGAGAGCCTTCCAAAAAAGTCCGGTTTCATCTGCGTTAAAGATGTTACTTGCATCATAATCTTGCAGGATCTTGGGTAACTTCTCGGTAAAAAAATTGTCTAAAATCTCTGAGCTCACACCGGCTTCTTCCCCTCAAACTTTCTTGCATGTGATGCCATGTCGTTCCTTGAAACGCTGAAGCCAACCAGAGGAAGCTTGAAAATCCACCACATTCAAAGCATCGGCAAAAAGTAAAGCTTTTTTCTGTAGAATCCCTCCAGTCAACGTTAAATTCTGGCTTCTAAATTCTTTAATCCATTTCATTAAAGCGATTTCCAAGTCTTCATTTTTGGCAGTTCTCATCTTCTTGCGTTTGGTTTCAAATTCATTAATTGCGCAAGCTGCTTCAATTTGTTCACAATTCTTTAAAATAGTTGATAATGTGCTTTCGGGTACTCCAAAAGTAGCAGCAATTTCTGATTTTGTCTTAACTCCATCATCAACTTCCAATTAGTAAGGCATATTTTTCTTCCAAGTTAAGTTTTTTTTACTTTTAGAACTCATTCCAAAATACGTGCTTCAAATCTTGATCTACCTTCCCAAGAACAATACAGAAAACGAATAGCAACTGGAACTGAATGTGAACCGACGAATCCAGTGAAAGAGGGTTGCCGGACACCTCATCTCCCCGAGAACTCAACCCAGGACATCTCGCCAATGGAGATCTCACCACCAAGAAGGCGCTGATCGAGGGTTTTGTGTTGGGGAAAGCGGTTTTCTTAAACGGAACGGTCGTAGCTGAATGGTCGTGGCTGAATGGTATTTAAGAAGGCACAACATTGAAGTTATCTTCTAACCCCTCCTCCCTGCCTGTGTTATTTAAATATTAACAACATTTTTTATTACAGTCTTGATTAAATTAATGTTAATTCAAGGTATTAATATTTTTAATAACATACAAGTTATTAAAAATGGAATTGTTATACTTCAGATTTTTTTTCTTTTTACAACGTAGATAAAAAGACATTTAATAGTATCGAGAATATATACAAATAAGTGAATTATAACACTTTGATTATCTGATATAGGCTAAACTAATGTATGTTCAAGATTACGTGTACACTATAACCAGGCAAGGATCTAAGGAGGTTTTTTTTTAGGAGAAATATGCGTGTTGCTCACATGTAGCATACATTATAAGTTAAGAAATGGAAATGCACTAACTTACAAGCCTATCATCGATTTTAAAGTAGATATTGCATAATGCCAATGGGATTCAATCGTGAGTGGGACTAATTACATGCTAGGCATGCTAATTGTCGGAAAAAAAAAAAAGGGAAAAAACTCTGAAATATAAAAATTCCATATATTAAAATATGGAGTTTTTATATTTCAGAGTTTTTTCCCTTTTTTTAAAAATTAATTTTAAAATTAAGTTTTTATTAAAATCCCTTAATAAGTAATGAGTTATTAAAAACTCATTACTTATTAAGGATTTTAATAAAAACTTTCCCCATATGAACGCAACACACACCCGTCTCTCCTAAAATATATCTCTAGATCAGCGCCTGACAATCATCTGACACATACATCAGTTTTACCTTTTATCATATCTAATAAACGATATTCTCGATACTATAAAATGTCTTTTCAATTACGTCAGAGGGAAAAAATTGAAAATATAAAAATTCTATAATTTAATTACTCATTGTAATAAAAAATATTCATAAAAACGGTCCCCATATGTACGCAATACGCACCCCTCCCCTTATATATATCTCTAGATCCGTGCTTGACAATCATCTTACACATACATCAACTTGCTTTGCATCATATCAGATGTATAAAGTGTTATAATAATTCACTCATGTATATATATTCTCGATACTATAAAATGTTTTTTCATTTACATCAAAAAAGAAAAAAAATCCCTGAAATATAATAATTCCTTATATATTAGACCATATTTCATCAGTTAAGAGAAGAAAGTGAAAAACGACTTGTTGTTTTACAGAATGGAAGTTTGAACGTTAGGGACTTCAGATACGAGTTTGACTAATCTGATAGATCATAATAAGCGTGTTTGTCTTAAACAAAGAAAGTAATGTTATTTGTATATACAGTAGAACGGAGATTGTAAATGTAGTTCGTTTTAAGCAAGCTCGGATTAATGAGGTTCGACTGTATTTACAATTCTCTATGCAATATGCATACTTTGGCTCTGTGCATTTTCTGGTAATAAGAATGACTAAGCTCTTGAACAGAAGAGCTACATACTTTTTGCTCTTGGAAATTTTTGTTCTAAATAAAATTATTCTAAACACTGCATTTACCTTTTAATCGAAATTTATTAAAGAGAAATGCAGATGTTTCAGTGTATATGTTATATTAGATATTGACAAATTGTGCACACTTGGGTAGGGCATTGTTATGGTTTCAGGTCCTCATGTCCAGCAATAGAAATGGGTCAGAAGCTGCTTTTTTAGTGTCAGTTATTGTCATAATTCATTTTTTTTTATTATCAAAAAGCAATTAAGAAACCACTCTTATGACTGCACCTCAAAAACAAGTGAATCTAAATCCAAACTGAACATTTTTTTATTTTATTGCAAAATGACCTGAAATTCAACTGTTTTTTAAAGTCTGACATTTAAACATAGGGAGAAATGCAAATTATTTGTCAAGTTTCAATTAGTCCAATGTATTGTATTTCCATTGTGTAAGGGCAATGCACATATTCCACCTAAATACCAAATAACTGCACCTGGACTATATTTAAGGAGGGCCCCTATGTTTCTTCCAGAAGGTATGATAAGAACTGCCACACAATTACATTGCAAATTAGAGAAAATCCTTAAAACTGATATTAGCTAACTTGATAAATAGCCAATTAAGTAGCCAATTTTAAAGCAATGAACAAATGTTACAATACATACTAATCCAAAAGACAAATTCTTCCTCTATAGTTAACTTATTATTCAAAAATATATTTTAATAACACAGATGAGATAGTGTGTATAAAATTACTACTCAGCAACATTTAAGAAATCTAACTACCCAGTAGTTTGGTCAGGAAGCTGCACAGCTTTTCGGGAAGGTGTTTCATGTGTGCTTGGTTCATTGTAGAAATCATTATCCTCGTCACAAGTCAAGGTTTGGAGAAATATCCTGGTCAGCAACTGCTTTCTCAAACAAACCTCTTTCCTTGAACAGTTGACGTAAGAAAAAAATTATGGATCAAGATATGGCTACATCAGGTTATTTCTTCCACTAAAAGTTTATAAATTGCTTCAAGACAATTCAGGCACTGATGCTTTTAATGGATTAACTATGAAAGAAAGTAATCTTTTAGAAGCCAAAATGTGAAAGCAAAAGTGTGGCCATAATTAAATGCACTGATGTCCCTATAACACAAACAAACTCTAATTTCTAAAACTAATTTTCCCTATGCATTACATTGAATAGATTCAATTGCAACTTAGAATATAAAAGAGAAAAGCATCATAAGAAATGATCAAGCACCAATACTAACATGCCAAGTGTTATGGTTCTGATCATTGTGCAAGTGAGCACTCACTCATTACTTTTTTTTTGTAACAGCAGATCTGTGCACTCAGGTTAAAGTCCCTGTATTCGGTTAATTTTTTTAGAGACCAGTGGCGACATTTAAACTTTCATTTATTTTTGCAATTTAAATATCTTAAAAGTTCACGTTTTAAAATTTTTTTGAAAATCAGTTCGAGTTTTGGTCTGATATACTACTAAGCCAGCATGGTTAAGTGAAGCATAACAAACATACTACTTTTTAAACCTCAATTTTATGATTACCTGAAATATTAAACATGTTTACATTCATTTCCTTGAGTTTTAAAGTACCAAAATAATTTTACCTAATTTTTGTCAAATTTTACTGGCTCTAGATTTTGGATGCAATTTTTAAAATTAAATAGTGATGTAAAATACTTGGGTGCTATATTTTTGTGGGTCAATAACCTGAGACCCATGTATTTACAGAAATTGGGTACTTTAGTGATTACTTATAATTTTTCTTCAGTTCTTCATTTTTCTCATTATGCAATAATCAATTAATTGTTTTAACAAACGTTTTTCATACGATGGAATTTATTTAAAAGTTTAAAAAAAAACTTTAGGGTTAAAATTTCTTTATTGTAATTTTAAGGTATGTAGGGTTACAGGAAACAAACCATTTTTTTTCTTTGGCCTAAGGTGAGGAGGAGCATTAATTTAAAAAAAATTAGTAAGAAACACATATATTTTTGAAATTATCTTATAGCATACTATTTCTAAAGAAAACAGTTTTTATATTCACAGTTAAATATTACCCATCAATGTTAAAAAGAGAAAGTCTGCTTCAAATAGCCTTGGGCTAAAAAAGGAAACTATATGCTTACATGAAAACTCCAACCTTATAGTAATAACAGGTATAACAATTTTTAAATTGCTATACAGAATAAAATAATTTTTGTTAATTGAAAGTGGATCTTCGAACAAAGTGTATATTGGGTAAATTTTCAACACAGTTCAGTCATCCGATGTGGAAATCACACATTGCAAACCCCATGATTTTAATTTCAGCTGCTTTGACTTATTTGACTGTATTTTTAAACGAAGTAATTAGTTTTAAATGAGAAATACAAAAAAAAAAAGTGTTTTTATTAAGTAAAATTTATTTGCACTAAAAAAAGGCAGAGAATGAATAATAATGAGTTAAAAGAACTGTTGCAGAATTTGGAAAGATTTTACAGTTTAAAAAGTCTTATCTAACAAAGGTCATTTTCAATGAAATTTGGTTTAACATTTTGTAATGCTGTGCAGATCAAAATATAATTTGTTAAAAATATGATTCCATTGTATTTACATAGTTTATAAAAATTAGAGAAATATTGCTTTTATAGATGTTTACACAGCTATTCATGTTTTAAACTCAAACATAGAAGAAAAAGAAATTAAAAAAAAAATTCTACTTAAAGTACACATTTAAATTAGTAAGCATACCAAATTTCAAAAGAACTATTGTTAGTTTAATAGTGTCCTTACATTTGTAAAGAATGCTGTAAAATCGAATATGGCTGCCATTATCTAGAAATGGTCAATTTTCAAAATGTTGTATCTTGGGCATTAAGGGTTAAAAACATATCACAAATTTGAATTTAAAATTTTTCTATCCCAAGAATCCATGTTAAAAAGTTTTAAAAAATATACTTCCATAAGGCAACACCAAAGTTAGCTGTCTACACATACAATGACCTAACACTAAATAATCCATAAGCCTACGAGAGAAATAAATTAACATGAAGTGTGTAAATTCAATTTTAATTCTACAATCAGAAGATAATACATATACTATAGTTTATCTATTTTTTATTGAAAGAAATTGCACAAATATAATGTGCAGTGGATGAATTGAAGATAAAATTACCTTTTATGTAATGAAACTTTATATTTTAAATTAATTTAATAAATTAATTAAAATAATCTGAAATTAAAATGAGATGCCTGAATCCGTTCAAATTCACTGCTTTAAATAAAATTAAATCAGATATTTCTTCCTTATAGCAGCAATTCAAAGGATTAGGCCTTATTAAAATGGTAGTTAGCTATTTATTGAAATTGAATATTTATAAAAAAAAAAATCACAAATTGATATTAAAGAGTAAAGTATTACTACCTAACTTTAGACATGTTCTTCTCTTAATCTAATCCAAGTTTAAAGAAAATACTTCGGAGATGTTCCACTCTTTTAACCAGACTTTTTATATTCGACTAAAACCCATGCACAATGCAGCTCAGGCGCACTACCAAACACTAGAACATGTTGCAGATGGCTTACTGTTTGGAGCTGAATAATAAATCCATGTATGATGACGTCACAGATAAAGGGATGGCCTGGTGAGACCATTTATATTAATAATGTTTTAGAAACAGGTAATTTGTTTTAACTTATGAATTCGATGATGAAAAGAAAGATTCACTTGAAATAAGGTCATGGATGAAATGATGTATATTTTAAACACAATAACTTTTCCCCTTAGCTGTCATTATACACCCATTACTGGTTTATAGTTGGGCAAAAAGAAATATTTTTCTACTATCAAACGCTTTTTATTTATTTTCTATATGTTCTCTATCCAAAGTTCAGAAAAAATTATTTTTTAAATTATATCATGTTAACTGATTATGTTGATATGTAAATTCATTTGTTGCAAAAGTTAGCCTGCCACATGTTTAGAAATATGGCAACAATGTAATTACTCTTACTGGTTTGTTCAATTTGTTGTTTGTATCCATCTAGAAAACGCTTTATATATATTTGATGTAAAGTATTGAAAATCTTCCCTGATGCTTTCTACTAATACACTTCCAATAGTTATGACTCCTACCCAGCCTGATGAAAATCTTGAAGCGAATGATGTGTCCTCAATAGAGTGTAATCAAGAGCAGTTGAATTGCACAGTGTGTTTTGAGGTGTTCCCTACTTTAATTGAACTGCAACGGCATTACATAAAGCATGTTGTTCATAAACCATTTCCATGCGAATTATGTGAAGAAAGTTTTTTTGATAAAGATGCTTTGGAAAAGCACACTAGTTTGCACACTGACAAACATTCTTGTGAAATATGTCATATCTCCTATTTAACAAAAACTAAGCTTGATACTCACATGCGTCACCATACATTTCCTGACATTGTTTGCAATTTATGCTTCGAACCTTTTCTAAAATTAGAAGAGTTGCATAAGCACGAAAGAAGTCATTCAGCAATACAAGAAGGTGGTGTAGTATCCATATGCTATCCTTGTACCCTCTGCGATTTTCAATTCATTTTCAAGCGTGATTTGGAACAACACATGAATGATCATGAAAAAATTAAAGAATATACTTGTGAAGAATGTAATGAGTTGTTCTTTTTCAGCTACGTTTTGCAGCAGCACAAAAAGATGCACGATGACAATGAAAATTGCAACGTCTGTGCAGAAACCTTTCCAAACAAGGTGTTCCTGAACAATCATGAAAGAGTCCACCTCAGACTCCAGCTGGATGACAAAAAAGGTCTCCGCTTTGCTTGCGAGTTATGTGATGCCACTTTTCCTTTCAAAATAGAACTTGAAGCTCATTATAATAACCACAAAAGCGCCCACCGGTATCCATGCTCATTATGCACAAAAACGTTTTTCTTTTCCTTTCTTTGTTTTAAACACAAGAGGACTCATACAGAGAACTCAAAACACAAATGCAGACAGTGTCTCTGTAGGTTTAATACTGTAGTAAAGCTCAATAGGCATATTAGGAATACCCACAGCACGGAAATAAATAACTGTCCTGTGTGTGGAAAACATTTCTCCACCAAAATGGCATTTCAGAAACACTGTGTCCTTCACTCTGAATATAGACTCCACGCATGTTTGTTTTGTGAAGCGAGATTTTCGAGGAGAAATAATCTCGAACGACATTACCTTGTGCACATGAATGAAAGGCAGTTAAAGTGTCGTATTTGCAAAACTTCTTTTCCACATAAAACTAAATTTAGAGACCATCTAAAGCAACACGAGAAGGAAGGAGTAAGTAACCAGTGTTACATATGTAAAAAAAACTTCATATCCAATCAGGTAATGAAGCAGCATATTGAAATGGAACATCAGGAAGAAGGCAAGGAAGGAAGGATTAGTAAAACATCAGGAAAATCTCCCTATGTTTGTGGTGTGTGTGGGAAAGTGTTACAGACTTGCACAAGTTTCTCTAGACATAAACGATTGCACACTGGCAGACAGCCCTACAAGTGTAAGATTTGTGATAAAGTGTTTAATCAGAAACAACACCTTTTTTCACATCACCGATTCAGACATCGTGGTGTTGATTTTGACATTGATTTACCGTTCAAATGTTCCTATTGTCATGAGGCCTATATAAAAAAACGTGGTCTGGTGGCACATCATAAGAAGGAACATCCTTCATTTCAATTGGAGTTATAGAATTATAACATAATGTAGTATTTTGAAAATGCTGGTATAATATTGTGTTCATTGTCCAAAGGGTGTTGATTATAGTAAACTTTAAGAAGAATCGTCGGTCTGTCTCATAACCCACAATATCTGCAGAAGTGTAGCTTTAAAATATATGGAAATTTTTAGCAGGTTTAGTTGTCAGGTGAAAATCTTCCGCGTTTACATGGGTTTCCGCTTTTATTCTGAGAGGTTCTGCCTTTTCTACTATTGTATTATTTTTAGTGGACTTTATAGGGCTTCATTAGACTAAACTTTCCTAAAACCTCTTCAGAAAAAAATTCTGTCTGCACCACTTCTTCTGTTCACACCCAAATATAATTATTCAGCTATTTTTGTAGTTAAAAATAATACTGCTTATATATTTCCTCTTTTTTACATTTTGACTGTTTTCACCCCTGAACAGTAATAAAAAAAAATTCAAAATTTGAATAAAAAATGGGTGCTTTTTTTTATACACGTTTATAAACTTTTTTTTTAAATGTATATTAAAAAAACTTTTTTTTTTTTTACATCAGCAATAAATAAAATGCGAGATGATTTACTTTAGTAATTTTTTTTATGTTTTAAATCAATACTATTGTAGATATTGTAACACGAAAAAATAAAGCATTTTGGTCTTGAAACACCTCGATTATATTTGCATTACACAAAAGATTTTTCTATTGTTAGTTCTATTGATAGATTAAATTTTCCTAGCCTAAAGCATGGTTTAATTATAAAAAATGCAAAACATGTTATGGATTAGGAATCTATGTGTTTATTCAACTAATTGAGGGTTAGAATTTTAGTAAGTGTATTTATTAACTTTTATCTTTTCATTTGCAATTAAGTGTCTCAAAAGCAAAACCAGTTAAGTGCAATGTAATCATATTTTTGTGAATGGTGTAGGCTTTAAAATTTCTGGCAATAGAAAAACTTTAATTTTTTGAAAATTCAAAAAACAATGCAGCAGTTGAAGTTGGAAATTTGTATTAACAAATTTATGTGAGATTTTTTTTTTTGTAGAATTCGAGGAAAAGTACCCCTTTTTTCACCAGATATTCAAGTATCATTCTAGTTTAGACTTGCACCAATATCTTCAAAAGAAACAAAATATACTTTTCAATAAAAATATAATTACTTATAAAGAAATGATTAGTCTATTCCTCCTACAGCTTTAGGTGTAAAGTAATGTTTGCTGATAGAAGCAAGTAAAAAAACAAAATATTTTCTGATATAGTTTCATGATATAATTGGAATAGAGAAAAGAATTGATATCTTAACTCAGTTTTGACATTTTATGCATGCAGCTGATTTTTCAAGGTTATATTTCCCAAATATTTTCATAAATACACATGTTTAAAAATTATGTATTTGCATCAATTTTTATTTTAAATATTCTCTGTGATATATTTAATAGTCCAGAAATTACTTTTTTTATTTGAAATAACATATTTATTTTAAAACTAAATAGACTAACCAACTATTGTATATTCACAAAGTTTGTTTCATATAACATAGTATAAATGAATTAATGTAGTTTGTTTTTTATTAAAAGAATAGTTTATAATAAACATATTTTGCAGTGCATACATTAGTTTACTGTTAATTCTATTGTCGGCTTATGGTAAAAATGTGACAACTCCAACTGGTCCATGTTTTTAGGAGAGTAGTAAAATATTCCAAGCTCTAACTCGACAAGATTACAGCAATTTTGTGCTTATCGTTCATTTACCACAAACTTATTTCAGTGATCAAGTTGCAGCTTTTATTAATCTATGGATTTTACAGTTGGTACAATTTTGGAGAATAAGGCATATCCCGTATCCAAATGTACCAAAGAGTGATTTGAGACCAAAAGTGGAATTGACACCTTTTGACTGTAAGCTAACGATACATAATGTATTGTAAAATATTTTGCAATGTTAAATCAATGTATTTGAAGTTTGAAATGGGGAAAAAAAGAGCATTTCTTTCTTTTAGGCAAAATAAAATGTAATCCATAAAAAAATTAGAAGTGCCTAATTTGAATTGTATAATTGTGCCACATTACGCTTACTCCTTAGTAAGGTTCTATTTAGTTCAGCTTATAATACAATTATTGTTCTGTATCAAAAAGTACCTTAACATGACCTACTGCAAACTTTTAGATTATTGATATTCTACTATTTTCTTATATATATTTTTAAGTGTGTATTTGAAAGATGCATTAATTTTTATCAACAGTATGCCTTTTATTACTTTAAAATATAAGGGTTTTTTTGTAGGCCTCCAATTTATGTACACTTTTTTTTTCTTTCCTTTTATACAACTGAAGAATACCAGAAACATATCAGTGAAAATTCTCTATATTGTAATGAACACATCAAAAATACAAACTTTATTAAAATTGAACGATATTTTGAAAGACTATTGTTGACAACAGTCTTTCATATTTTCATTTTATTTGTCAGGAAAGTAACCACACACTGATAAGTGACCTCAATGTTGCTCGTGTGTCTCCTCCGTCTGCTGCTGTGGGTAAACCACTGGCGGAATCCAGCGAAGTGGCCCAACAGCCCGCGTTGGAGACCGCCGTAATGAAACCTCCTGTTGAATCCGATGATGTGGTCGCAAGGCCCGCATCGGACGACGCAATGGAGGATTCATTGGCACTTTCGGAGAATGACGTCGGTGAAGCTCACCACAGAAGCTATGGAGGTCGTTCCGGATCCAGTGGAAACGACCCCATCAGTAAGTATCAGAGTGGAGGTTCAAGAAATCCTGTCTCCCTCTAGTTTAATTTGTGACTCTTCTGTATCACTATATAAAGTTTTTGGTGATCTCGACTTTTCAGATTCGGGATCCGATATTACAGTTGTGTCTGTCTCCTCCACTAAGGAGCCTCCACTAAGGAGGACACAGCACTAATAGAGAAGGAATCTTCTGATTAGGGGTGTACAGCTGTATTATTCTTAATTTATGTCTGAAACCCATAAGAAGACGAGCAAAACCATTACGGTTGCTCAAATTAATCTTCATCATAGCCAGTCAGCAACAGCTTTAATCAATAAAAGACTGGTAGAAGGAAGGATAGACATTGCCTTGATACAGGAACGCTGGGTCAATAAGGGTAAAATCTTAGGCCTAGGCAACTGTGGGAACCTATTCTTTGATCGCTCAAGCAGTAAACCGAGAGCTAGTATAATTACAAACAAAAATCTTAATGCTCTTATAGCTGACCCACTAGATAGTGATTATGTAACTATCAAGCTAATCAGCAAAAATGGAGATATTACTTATATTATGTCAGTATATCTTCCATATGAGGATGAAATTCCACTAACAACTTCAGCCAGAAGCTTTGTTGAGCGTTGCTCACACTCTGGAATGAAGGTCATTGTGGGTTGCTATCAGGGGCGTACTGGTCATAGGGTTGTCCGGTGCAATCACCGGGCCGGTCAGTGTCTGAAAAAAATGGGCCGGTCCGGTATGGAAGTTCGTTCTTTTTTTCAATATAAGTAATCGTCTTCTTGAACCTATCTTTTTTCTAACCCATTGCATTTGAATCCCAATTGTTTCCATCGTTCGCTCCCTTTTTTGGTTAGTCGGGGAGATAAGGTGTTCTAGGAAAAGTATGGGGTATTGTGGAGAAGCGGCCGATGTCTGCTACTTAACGCCCGAGGTGAGGAAAGGACCAAGGAGATCTGAGACTACCCGCATGGTCCAGTCGTGGATGGGCTATTAACTCATTACTATAATGGCCCCCCAAGATCGTTGGCGACAGAGTATATATTGTTCGGACATCTTAAAAGCAGAAACTTTAAGTAAAGCTTCTCGGGGGGTCAATTTTTCGAGGCGGTAAAGACTCTAGCTCTAATTACATTACTAGTCGAACGGAATTGACAAATGATGGAACACAACTCACAACACAAAGAAAAGAGTGGTCGTTGTTTTGTTAGAGGCTATTTCCATTTCACAAATTGGTATGGTTCCATGCGAAGCTAAGCTGGTAGCAATTACATACTATAGTCAATACCAAACGAAAATGTTGCAACTGATTACATAAAACTTCAAATATATATTTCAAGTAAGTGTCTTTATTTTAAATTATTTATATATAATGGTTCTTAATTCTTAAAAACTTGAAATGAATTAATCTAATTCATACGTAAAATTACGTTTACTAGAGAAAAGATTGTTATTTAAATTTTATCTCTCCATATACTTATAAAACTCAACGTTTATCTATGTTTATTTACGCCTATAACTCGAGATTAACTGAACCAATTTGGATCATGTTTGTGTCGATTTATAACTTTTTAATACGAATGTAAACACATATTTAACATTGTATTGTGTTAGTGATCTGCCTGATATTGTGGGTTTAGAGTGCAATTCAAAATCTAAGCTTTTAATATGTTTTGTTTTGAAATCAGAAAAATTAAATTTTCTGTATTACACAATTTCCATTCATAGTTATTTTTTGAAGTCCGTATAATCTTTTTAAAAAAAAATTAATACTATTAATTAAGATGTTATTGAGAGTGATTTAATTGTAAATAAAATCTATTAAACCATTTTTATAAATAATAAGAGATACATCTCTTATTACAATCATAAGTATACGATTTTATGTCGATAATTTGATTCACTCTATAGACAAGGGGTAATTATTTAATTTTGTGTTGTAATGCAATTTCATTTTGTCTAAAAAATTTTAAATAGAATTGAATGACAATTGGGTATGTGCCAAACAATCTTCCATTATGAACTGTTAAAATAATTATTAAAAAAAGAAATTAAGTAGTGGTAAATTTAAAAAAGAATAAAATCTTAATAGAAATTCACGAGTTTAACCGATAACACGTTAAAATATATTTCGTATAAATCAAAGTTATCTGTTGAAGAAATTAGAAAGTTAAGATATGTTTGCTAAAAACCTAACTGAAATGTCAAAGCATTAAAACTTGATAAACCTTTTTATAAATGCCAGTTCCTCAATTTATGTATACGTTTAATTATAACAGTATCGTCACGAATTTGTGAATGTTAGGATCCATCACATATTTTTCTATATCTGAACTCTGCCCTTCTTTCCTTCCCTGTTCTCCTCAATATTTTTTAATAATTTAAGCCTAACTTTACGCCATCACGTAATTTTTCAAAGTTCCAAGTTTTCGATTAATTTTGCAACAAAATGGATTTTAAAGATTTTCCCAATTTTACACTATCACGTACTAAAAAAGAGGATTGGGTAATGGCAAAGAGTATAATTACTAGGGATGGAACGGATATCCGGCATATCCGGCTGATTTTTCAATATCCGAAACCCCGTCGGATATCCGATTTGAAATACCGGACATCCGATAATTTCATTCGGATATCCGGCCACCAGGTAAGTAGTAGAGGGGGGTACTGGGCGAATACAGTGGAGGGGGCGTGTCCACCTGTCAATCATCCTCTGGTCTTGGACGAGGGGTTGGGGAGTGACGTCATGGTCACGTGTTCTTAGACAAGGGGTTGGGTGGACGGGAGGGTTGGGGATGACGTCATGGTCACGTGTTCTTAGGCAAGGGGTTGAGGAGGTGACGTCATCCAAGATGGCGCCTTGTGGCAATACTTGTGTTTTACCTGCTCGAACTTGTTTTCCGGGGAACATGTCGGGGCTGAACGATTCCTTACCCCCTATTGGTCGATTATTCATGACGTGAAACTGGTTCGTACCCCCGATTGGTACTGACCTCATGACATCACGCTACAGGACTCTGATTGGCTAAAGATTAATAGGAGTATATGGTATCGAACTCACGTTATTGCCCTGACATTTATTGAAACCATTTTCATTTCGAGTGCTGTTAAGCAAGTTAGTGCACCAATTCAGCTTAGTGAAATTTTCAAGTTTTCCCTCCTGATTTTTGTATGCCATCTACTGAAAATGAAGAGGTCATATTCTGAAGTAAGTGTATTATATTATTTTATTCCATTTTAATTCATATTTTGTTTCTATATTTTTTGTTTCTACATATTTTATTATTGCTATGATGATTTAATTTAAGTAAATCTAATTTCTTGAAAGTAATATTTTCAGTGTTAAGACATTTTAGTTAATGCACATGCACGTGTTTATCGAGAATTCGTTTTATTGCATTTTATTTCATGTTTTCTTTCTATGTTTTTTATTCCTGCATTTAATTTAAGCTATGTGGTTTTATTCTAAAACTAATTTCTTGAAAAATAATATTTCCAGTGTTAATAAATTTGAGTTAAAAGTAACATGCACATGTTTATCGAAAATTAGTTTTATTCCATTTTAATGCATATTTTGTTTCTATATTTTTTATTTCTACATTTTTTATTATTGCTATGATGATTTAATTTAAGTAAATTTAATTTCTTGAAAGTAATATTTTCAGTGTTAAGAAATTTTAGTTAATGCACATGCACGTGTTTATCGAGAATTCGTTTTATTGCATTTTATTTCATGTTTTCTTTCTATGTTTTTTTATTCCTGCATTTAATTTAAGCTATGTGGTTTTATTCTAAAACTAATTTCTTCAAAAATAATATTTCCAGTGTTAATAAATTTGAGTTAAAAGTAACATGCACATGTTTATCGAAAATTAGTTTTATTCCATTTTAATGCATATTTTGTTTCTATATTTTTTATTTCTACATTTTTTATTATTGCTATGATGATTTAATTTAAGTAAATCTAATTTCTTGAAAGTAATATTTTCAGTGTTAATAAATTCGAGTTAAAAATAACATGTACGCGTGTTTATCGAAAATTAGTTTTATTCTATTTTTATTTATGTTTTTATTTTTTATGTTATGTATTAAGTTATTGTTATAGTAGAACTCATTTGAAAAGAGGATTCAAAAATATTTTCGTGTTGTATAGATTATTTTTAAATTTACACATTTTATTTTGTTTCGCTTAATAGATTGATGATGATATTAATGTTTACCCTGAAGAATCACCAGGTTATACTGAAACAACACCCGTATATGACGGTGCAATGGGAGGAACATTTACGCGGAATCTCTATGATGGATGGGTAAACATTAATATCATCATCAATCTATTAAGCGAAACAAAATAAAATGTGTAAATTTAAAAATAATCTATACAACACGAAAATATTTTTGAATCCTCTTTTCAAATGAGTTCTACTATAACAATAACTTAATACATAACATAAAAAATAAAAACATAAATAAAAATAGAATAAAACTAATTTTCGATAAACACGCGTACATGTTATTTTTAACTCGAATTTATTAACACTGAAAATATTACTTTCAAGAAATTAGATTTACTTAAATTAAATCATCATAGCAATAATAAAAAATGTAGAAATAAAAAATATAGAAACAAAATATGCATTAAAATGGAATAAAACTAATTTTCGATAAACATGTGCATGTTACTTTTAACTCAAATTTATTAACACTGGAAATATTATTTTTGAAGAAATTAGTTTTAGAATAAAACCACATAGCTTAAATTAAATGCAGGAATAAAAAAACATAGAAAGAAAACATGAAATAAAATGCAATAAAACGAATTCTCGATAAACACGTGCATGTGCATTAACTAAAATGTCTTAACACTGAAAATATTACTTTCAAGAAATTAGATTTACTTAAATTAAATCATCATAGCAATAATAAAATATGTAGAAACAAAAAATATAGAAACAAAATATGAATTAAAATGGAATAAAATAATATAATACACTTACTTCAGAATATGACCTCTTCATTTTCAGTAGATGGCATACAAAAATCAGGAGGGAAAACTTGAAAATTTCACTAAGCTGAATTGGTGCACTAACTTGCTTAACAGCACTCGAAATGAAAATGGTTTCAATAAATGTCAGGGCAATAACGTGAGTTCGATACCATATACTCCTATTAATCTTTAGCCAATCAGAGTCCTGTAGCGTGATGTCATGAGGTCAGTACCAATCGGGGGTACGAACCAGTTTCACGTCATGAATAATCGACCAATAGGGGGTAAGGAATCGTTCAGCCCCGACATGTTCCCCGGAAAACAAGTTCGAGCAGGTAAAACACAAGTATTGCCACAAGGCGCCATCTTGGATGACGTCACCTCCTCAACCCCTTGCCTAAGAACACGTGACCATGACGTCATCCCCAACCCTCCCGTCCACCCAACCCCTTGTCTAAGAACACGTGACCATGACGTCACTCCCCAACCCCTCGTCCAAGAGCAGAGGATGATTGACAGGTGGACACGCCCCCTCCATTGTATTCGCCCAGTACCCCCCTCTACTACTCAGGTATCCACAAGAAATAATTTTTTGCAAAAAATAGTGATCTTTTGCGGACAAAGGGGACACCGCATCCTATACTTTTTTTTTTCTTGGACATAAACTGCAGTCAAGTTAGAAAACAAAAAAGTTCCTTCTTGAGAACTATGCTTTCGCATATCCCTAACTTCAGAGATGTGCTAGGGCGCCGAGTTGATAAGCATAAACCATTCCTCTAATCTTTTCCCATACACATCCTTCATACGTGTTTTGCAATATGTTCTTTTCATTCCAAGTTTATGATCTGATTAATTCCAGATGTTATATTTGAATGCTTCTCCATAAAACACCAACCGAAATTCTAACAAATAGTACTTTTTTTTCCATAACATAAGCTACTTGTTAAGAGTTTTAGTTTTATACTCACTTTCTCCTTTTTTTCTGACATTTGCTAGCGAGTAAAAAGCAATAAATAGCTAATGCGCACTCCTCAATGCTTTTTTTTTTGTTCTATCGACGATAATACCCTACCCTTTTATGCTCTGAATGGTATGGTCTAATTTCTGATTTTTCATTGGCAGAAGTTGAAAGCTGGTATATTTTTTCTGACGTAAAATGAAGTATTGTTATTTTTAGGTCTTTAACGCAGCGCCATAATGTGGAATTATATTTAGCTCTCTAGAATGTCTTGAATCATAGTTTTCTCCAGTTACAATCCAATTTATGATTTTTAATAATGGCTCATTTAAAATCACCCATTTGGAAGTATTTTAAAATTAATGGAAATGACGAAAGCAAAGCCCTATCTGTTACTTGCTCCACAGAATCGTTTAAAAAATATATTGTGCGCGGTAAAAGCCCAAAATCCTTTTCCACAAAACCCTTATGGAACCATTTAATGAGTGTGCATAAGGAAATTCACCGAAGCTTAAAAGACTCACTAAATGAATCAAATATTGATGAACAAGAAAAAAAAATTCATCAAAAAAAGAAATGCACGCAGACAACATTGGAATCGACATTATTTGTACCAAAATTGTGGTGTTTAGATGATCCTAAAGCAAAAGCCTTAACCGCAAAAATATGTAAGTACTAATTTTGTTTGTTTATATTAAATATATATTTTAAATATGGTATAACATAATGTTAAACATAATTCTGAAATATTTTCATCACATTGCAGAATGTTTGGTACAATTTTAAGTAACACACAAAACAAAATGGTGATGAAGTTTCAAAATTGTTCAGCAAGTGTAGGTATTGGCATCACTAAAACATCGTTTCATCAACTAAAGTTTAAATAAAAAAAATTAGCTCAGTGGCGTGACAGCCCGTGTGGACCAAGGCCTGCTGGGCCTAGCTCAGCTTTCTTGACTGTGGCATTTGTGTGTCACATGGCAGAAGTTCCGGTCAGATGGTCATTCTGACGCTGAACCCCAGTGTTTAGTTCCCAAGCATGCATGGTCCTCCTCAGTTTATTTCTTTCAGATATAAACAGCTAAGTCAACCTTGCCCAGTCCACGAATCAAACCATGGACCTGTGGCATGCCTTGCGGTGCGCTAACCACTAATTATAATTTACTTGATACTTCATATCATGACCATTTTTTTCGTATGGCATATCGTATAACTATCGTTTTTAGTATATAGACCGAATATCCGGCCGGATATCCGGTGAAATCCGTTTCGGATATCCGTATCCGGTAGACATGGTACCCCGGATATCCGAAATCCGGTATCCGGCAAAACTCACATCCGTTCCATCCCTAATAATTACTCCAAATAGAATTGCATGGGCTATATAATTCGTTTAAGCCCTTCAAATCACCTGGGGCTGACGATATTATACCAGCTCTACTCCAACATGGCAAAGATATTATTATGCCACATCTATTCAGAATCTTTAGATCATGTATAGTATACATCTATATACCACATGCATGGAGAACCTGTAAAGTTATCTTTATACCCAAACCAGGAAAGGCATGCTACAATGAAGCCAAAGCCTTTAGACCTATTAGCCTGACATCTTTCCTCCTTAAGACTCTGGAGAAATTGATCGTCAGGTATATCAGAGACGAGGTTTTAAAAGCTAAACCCTTATTGAGATTTCAACATGCATATCAACCTGGTAAATCTACAGAGACCGCCCTATATGACCTTGTTACGGTACTAGATGGAGCAGTCAATGGAAAGGAAATAGCCCTGGCGACCTTTCTGGATATTGAGAGGGCTTTTGATAGAGTTCCAACGAATGTAATTAGTAATGCCCTTCTCAAAAGAAATGTTAATTCAAGCGTATGTACTTGGATAAAAAATATGATTGAAACCAGAATGGCTCAAGCCTCCCTTTTGGGAGACACACTCACTGTGGAGAAATGTAAAGGAAACCCACAGAGAGAAGTGCTGTCACCACTACTATGGAGTCTAGTGGTTGACGAGCTCATAAACAGGATAAACTTTTGGGGTCTGCATTGTCTAGGTTATGCTGATGACATAACACTGGTTGTAAGAGGTAAATTCCAGAATATTGTAACTGACCTCATGAGCACAGCTCTAAAAAAGGTAGAAAATGGTGCAAAGAGGTAGAATTGTCGGTTAACTTCAGCAAGACTAACCTAACAGTGTTCACTATTAGGAAAAGAATATATGCTATGCAAACAGTAAAATTCTTTGGGTAACCACTCGCATATTCAGATGAGGTTAAGTATTTAGGGGTTATTTTTGACAAAACCTTGACATGGAAGCCGCATCTCCAATACAGCACCAGCAAAGCCACACAAGTGTTCTGGGCCTGCAGATGTGCCATTGGAAATAATTGGGGCTTGTTACCAAAAATGGTGCTCTGGATATATACGGGAGTGATTACTCCAATGATATCTTATGGGGCCATTGCCTGGGGAAATAAAACCCATAATGAAACAGTGAAAAAAAGAACTTACTAGTTTACAAAGAATGGCAACCATTGAAATTACAAGTGCAATGAGAACTACTTCCTCACAGAGTCAAGAAATACTCCTAGATTTTCTACCACTACATAAACAAGTAGAACTAGAGGCTGTTTTGTGCTCACGACGGCTAAAACTCATGGGTTTATGGAAATCATCCTATGAATTACCTATGTTTAAAAATATTCAGTCACAGGTAAAAGAACATCCCTGTCTAACAATGAGATCTGACTGGATGTTAAAGCAATATGGCTTCAGAGCCAAATACAATATTATCTTTCCGACCAGAGAGGACTGGAGATTTCCCTCCAATCTGACCAGGAGAGGAGATGAAATTTCGACACAGATGGTTCAAAGACATCTTATGGCACTGATTCAGGTGTCTTCTGTCCTAACAGAAAAATAAAGCTATCTTTCTCTCTGGGCAAGTTGGCTACTGTATATCAGGCTGAGGTTCTTGCAATCACGGCCTGTGCCTACAACTGTCAAGATAGGGGGGTTGTTAAGAGGGTCATAAAGATTTTCTCTAACAGCCAAGCTACCCTAAAGGCCTTAAGAGTCACTGCTTTACCTCTAAAGCAGTGTGAAAATCCCACAATGAAAAACAAAATCCCACTTGAAGACCTGGCTGAGGGAAACAATGTGTCTCTTCTCTGGGTCCCTGGTCACTGTGATATTGAAGGTAATGAAATGGCAGACCAATTAGCTAAACAAGGATCTGAAATATCTTTTGTCGGACCAGAACCTGTTTTGGTCTGCCTACAATGAGGTCAGGAAAACTATCAAAAGCTTTTTAATGACTGAATCCTATCAAGCATGGCTTCAATCTAAAGATCAAAGACAAGCCAAAGAGCTCAATCAACAGTCACCCTGGACTAGATCGAGGGAGGGAGCTACTAAAATTGAGCAGAAGAGAAATAAAGGTTGCTGTAGGCCTTTTAACTGGACACTGCACCTGAAATAGACATCTTAATCTGTTAGGTGTTGTAGATGACCCACTATGCAGGGGCTGTCGCATGACAGAGGAGAGCTCTACACATGTGTTATGTAAATGTAACTACTACTCTGCCCAAAGATTTAAACATCTGGGATACCATTGTATCGACCCCTGGGAACTGTCAAATGTTCCAATCAGGTCTATACTGAAATTTATTTCGGCAACCGGTCTTCTTTAGATCAAATAGGGGGTTTCAGTACAATAGACTTCAGTCACGGTGCTGGTACTCGGTAGAGTAACCCCCATTCATAAGTCATAACCACACACTGAGTAACCGCTATTTGTTGAAAACTGTTTTTCGCATTGAATTAGGAACAACTCTTCAATTGAATACGGGATACTAATAATTGAATAAGTGATGATAATATACATTTTACCATAATAAAAATTCCCCCTTTTTCAACATAACTATAAACGTTAGAAATATATATAAAAAAGATAGATGTAAATTACTTAAGTAATGAAGTAGGTAGTAACGTAATTAGTGTTTTGAAACCATTCAATATAATTGTAAATAACTAATTGAATACCCGTGCTACGCTACAAAATTTTTACCACATGCATTTTAGCAATCAAGAGACATTCATGTATTCCACATTTCGGACGTTCGATTCCTTTTCGACCCCTGGAAATTGGTTTATCAAAATCGGAAAACCTTACTTTATCTATGTTTACCTTTGTTGACATTTGTCCACATTTTATAAGTGGTAGTATATTGGAAGTGCAAAATTGGAATATTCTTCGTTTAGAGTGTGAATCCCCCCTTTCGACCTTTTAAAATTAATCCAGATAGCAATAGCTTACTTTGCTTGTGTTTGCTCAAATTTCAAAGTTGTGACTGTATTGGAAGTGGGATATAGGGATATTCTTCGTATAGTTTAAATATTTCAAACACTTTTCATTCCTTAAAAATTCATTAATCATACTGGAATAGCTTACTTTTTATATGCTTGCCGTTGTTGATATTTATACCAAATATAAGAGTTGCGTTTATATTAAAAGTGGGACATTCGAATATCCCTCGTTAGTTAATCAAAATTGGAACACCTTACTTTTTCTATGCTTGGCCTAGTTGACATTTATACCAAATTTCAAAGTTGACCGTTTTGGAAGTGGTACATTCTTATATCCCTCGTTTGGATCATTTGCCCCCATTTCGAACCTTTAAAGCCGACCAAACGGTATAGTGGTTAGCGTGCTAGCTTCTAGACCGCGAGGTTGCGGGTTCGAGTCCCGTTTTAGGCATGGGTGTTTGTAAATGTACGTTGGCTTGTCTAATGACGAATGTTTCGGCGCATTATAGCCCTCGTGTTGCTGACGGCGCCAGATAATCTGAAAACAACCAACCAATTGAACCTTTAAAGTTGGTTAATCGAGTTCGGAATAGCTTACTTTTTTCTATGTTTCTCATTATTGACATTTGTACCAATTTTCAGAGTTGGGGCAATATGGGAAATGGAAGAATTAGTGATGAGCGAGGGCTTTGCCTTATATAGAGAGATGAGTTTCTATGTGTGTATATGTTTTTTAATACGCTTTATTAGCTTCAGATGTATGTATGTAACGGAATCTTTGAACATGATTTTGACCCCCTTCAAAACGTCGGATTAATTCGAAATTTGGCATACTTATTAAGGACCGTTGACAATTCAATAAGTTTGTCGCTTTATCACAAGGATTAACTCGTGATGCCCTTGCGCCGTTAAATTCCTACCAACCAACCTTCTCCGGAATCGAATCCTGGTGTGCCGTTTTGGAACGACAGTTATGCAAAGCGTGTTTTTTTAGTCGCATTATCCTTACCAGGATCTTCAGGATTAGTGATTTTTCATATTCAGAGACACGGTAGTGTTTTGTGCCAAGTAATACGGCGTGTACTAAGGCATACACATAACTTAAATTTGAGACAAGCATGTGACTATTGGCAGAAACAACTGGAGAGTTTTGTACACTAACTAAAAAAAATTATAGTTTACAGAAAAAATAATTAATAGTTTAAAAACTAAAAAAACACGCTTTAATAGAAAACCAAACTAAAATGTAGAAAATAATTTTAAATAAGTTTGAAATAAGAATAGAGTGATTAACAAGAAATATTTATTTTATCGTAAAAAAGCGTGGGGTGCTTGATGTCAATTGTTGAAAATAACTTAAAAAGCACCCCACGCTTTTTTACGATAAAATAAATATTTCTTGTTAATCACTCTATTCTTATTTCAAACTTATTTAAAATTATTTTCTACTTTTTAGTTCACTTTTCTATAAAAGCGTATTTTTTTAGTTTTTTAAACTATTAATTATTTAATAAGAATTTTCAACCTGAAATTTCGAAAAACCCTCCCACTTACATTTAAGAAGAGTTTTCATAACTTGATATCTACTAAACCAATTTAAAACGATTTTTAATAGGTTTCTTGTTGTTGTTTTTGTGCAGTGTTTGCGTGTGCATTTGAGTAACGATTGTATAACTACACGAAATTCATGTATTTTGAAATTCGTACTCTCCCACTCCTCCTTTAAAATAATAGGTTAAAAAACTAAAAAACACACTTTAATAGAAAAGTGAACTAAAAAGTAGAAAATAATTTTAAATAAGTTTGAAATAAGAATAGAGATCTGACAAGAAATATTTATTTTATAGTAAAAGAGCGTGGGATGCTTGATATCAATTGTTGTAAATATTTAATGACATATTGGTAAAAGTAGAGCCATTATGAAAAAATATCTTAAAAAGCACCCCACGTTTTTTTACGATGAAATAAATATTTCTTGTTAATCACTCTTTTCTTATTTAAAATTATTCTCTACTTTTTTGTTCACTTTTCTATTAAAGCGTGTTTTTTAGTTTTTTAAACTATCAATTATTTTTGTTGTAAATTATCTAGTTTTTTTAATTAAGTGTACAAAACTTTCCAGTTGTTCCTGCCAATAGTCACATGCTTGTCTCAAATTTAAGTCATGTGTATGCCTTAGTACACGCCGGTATTACTTTGCACAAAACACTACCGTGTATCTGAATTAGGGATGAGCTTAACAGTTAATTTTAAATAACTGCAGTTACATTAAAATTATTAGGAAATAACGAAATATTATAACCGTTATCCGTTATTTTTAAAGTAAAAGGTAAATAAAAATAAATACATGGAATAAATAAAACATACCTGTTTTTCTACAACATTCTCTTTAGATATCAGTTAATCGATTTTAAATTAGAACATCTTTCAATATAAATTTGTAAAAATATCAAAATAAAAGAAATCATTTATAATTTTGAGGTTATTTTATAAGAATTTTGTTTTTTTATTTTTTTATTTTTATGATTTAACAATAAATTGGAGAAAGAATTTACAATACAACATAATTCATAACTGATACATATAAAATGAAAGTGATTTTTAAATGAAAACACATTTTGAAACATTTTACGTGCACAGGCTTTAAAATTATTACTTACATATAAATTTTATGTAATATTGTGAGAAAAATGTAAATTTTCAGAGGAATCTTTGAAGTATAAAAAATATATGTTTTAAATATAGGGATATTATTATTATTTCAATAACTATATTTTTGAAATTATTGTAATTTAATTATGGCGCGTTAAAACTATTTACAGAAATTATGTATTTTATAAATAATTGTGCCGTCACGACCACATTTATGTATACATAAATTCATGAAATAAAAATTTATAAACAAAAATTATAAATTTAAGTTACGATATTAAACCCGAATAAAAATATTTTTTAATAAAAAATTTGAAGTAAAATTCAAATATTATAAAGTTAATCAAACTAAAAAAGATGAATGTCATGTTTATTTAAAAATTTCAATTCATAATTAACCAAGAAAAGCAATTTTAAAAATAATAAATTCCCTTTATTTAGTTCAAATTGAAAAATGATCATAAAAAAATTAAAAACCTCTCAGGTAATGCGTTAAATATAAAAAATATATGCATAAACAAATTTTTGTTTAACATTAAAACCTATTTAACTACGCTCCAAATTTACTACACAATCTTTTGATTATATCGATTTGAAATTAGAAGCTTGCTTTACAAGGAAAAGAACATAATTTATTTTCCATCAAAAGGAAAAACTCAAATCCTACGCTCTCTTTATTTTTTATATATAGTATCATTTTCTTATTCCAAAACAATAGCGAAAAATTTTCTTACCTCCAACCAATACGAAAGAAACACAGCGAGTCTTTAAAAGTCTCATAAGAAGACTGAAATGAAATGCGAACGCGAACGTTCAAAACCTCTCCCACCAAAGGAATTCTTGTAACATAAAAAAAAAAAGAGCCTTCTGCAAAAACACGCATGCATTTCTTCCTAAATCCTTAATCCTAATCCCCCACCTTCTTTCCCCCATCTCTGTCATTTAAACCCAAAGAATGTTGCGTCAGATACTCCCCCCCCCCCACGCACATTCCTCTTCACCCTACCACTCATAATGTGCATCAAATCATAACGAACTAACAAAAATCAACGAAAAAACGAAAAAAAAAAAAAATCGAAACGAAATTTAAAATACCATCTTGAAAAGCAGCGCTAACAAAGAATGGTCCAAAAGTTATTCCAATACAAAAACTTCTGTCAATATCTTATAACAGTTATATCTACTTTTATTGAAAATTATGTCAATATCAACTGATACCAATCGGACACGTTAATCCATTCAGACAGTTAGTTATTCCAGGAATAACGACCAGGATCCTAATATCAGAATCACGATAAAAAAATATATTTTTCCGTTCACCGTTATTAGAAAAATATATTTTTCCGAATCACCGTTATTAGAAAAATATATTTTTATTTCGTGATTCTGATATTATGATCTTCAATAACAGAAATATATGGACATACTAGCGCCATCTATTGCATTTATAATAAATGAATAACTGTTACTTAGAAAATTAGGTAACTGTTAATTCGCGTGAGTTTAAGTATCAATAACTTTTAACTGTTATTAAAATATGGCTCATCCCTAATCTGAATATGATAAATCGCTAATCCTGAAGAGCCTGGTAAGGATAATGCGATTAAAAAAACACGCTTTTTACTAAAGCGTGTTTTTTAGTTTTTTAAACTATTATTCAATTGTGAAACGTGAATGACACTCCTTATTAGTTGATCCGGCCAGTAGTCATATGCTTGTCTCAATGATTAACTCATGCATGTCTCATACTACACGTCATATTAAGGTGAAATCGCGAATAGCTCATTAATTCGGTTATGGCCCCTTAGATTGTGTCCACATTTACTTGGAAAAGTGTGGTATTTCTAGAGCTAATCCTTGCAATCCAGAGTTCCGACCAAATGAAAGTAATGCTTTAATATTAGATCAAAACCAATCGGTGGCTCGTCCATCATTATTATATGATAAATCTGAATAACTTTTTGCTGATAGTATAACCGTAGTGCCCACGACAGATCTTTTAAATGTCTACCTTATCAACTGTCGATGGTAGGTTCTGTGACTACTGGTGTTGTAACGGGATACCAGGGTTCGATTCCGGTGAAGGTTGATTGGAGTTTAACTACGCAAGGGCAACACGAGCTAATCCTTGCGATAATGCGACAAACTTATTGAATTATTGTATTGTCATCGGTCCTTGATAACTGTGCAATATTTCAAATTAATCCAACGTTTTGAAGTGGTCGAAAATCGAGCTCAAAGATTCCGTTACATCGATATATACGAAGCCAATAAAAGCGTGTTAAAAAAACAAAAAAACACGGCCCCGGTCACTTTCACTACTCACAAGCCGCCACTTTAACGAAACAAATCGTGAAAAATCCACAACGTGCTATAGGAGACTGGTAAAATGTCCATCGATGCCTTTTTTTGTGTGACGATCCCTTTATATAAAAGCTTCCCGACCGTTTCGTTGTCAGGGTCAAAGCGTAGGTTGAAAAATCATCTACCAGTCCTGCCAAACACGACAGAGATGCAGGCTTGAATTTTCTCATTAATAGTTTCCATGCTTCCTTTCTATCTGTATCGAAAATAATTGGGAACTTCCTTTCCATTCCTATGAAAAGGGTAGCATACTTTTTCCTCCAAGAGAAAACCCTTCTATTGTGTTCAGGAGCATCTGCGAGATAGGGTATAGCATTACCAATAAATAGTATGTGCAAGAATCTACTGCAGTAGGAATATAAATTAATCTGAACAGAAAAAAAAATACTATATTGAAAATAATGGCAAGCTTTTTTTTACTCTATTGGATTTTCATGTGGTCTCATTGGTATGCAAGAAACACGTAATTTAACCTATTTCGAATCATCTTTCGCTGGATATGGCCTAATCGATAACAAGTATTATTTTCATCTATTCGTATCAAATATATAGGCATTTGATGGTTTTTCCCTCAAATTATGATGATAATTCAACAGGTTAACGATGATCATCCAAGCAGACATTTGGGCTCAGTTGCGGATGAGTATAGTGAAAGAAACCGTTGGACCACCACTCATCGTGCTGTTACGAACGGTGAAAAGCCAACCATCGGCTGAGGAGTAACTGATACCAAGGAAAACATTATCGTGCTTGGTTGGTTGTATTTGATACTTTCATACACAAAAGCTTTACGAGAGTTACACTTTACCAGAATATCTTTTTTCTGAATAAAGAGGGAAATACCTTCCGAGAGATCTTTCGAAACAATGTAGTTAAAATGCGTTAGTACTTTTAAACAACAATGTATAACTTTCTTAAGTTATAAGAATACTCATTAGAATGTTTTCATCTAAGATTACTGAGCCTGGTGGAAAGGACAAGTTGAGTTTTTTTTTTTAATTTTTTATTTTATTAAGAGTGACGAAAGACAACCAAAACTAGAATTTTTTTTGAAATCCGTTCAATATTTCTCGAGTTATACCAACACCTCCTATATAAGAAAGCCTTCGCACTGACTGCGTGACGTCACATAGAGTAGTCAATCGTTCTTCGCATTGGTAGCATAGGAATTATCCTTTTCGACAGAGATTATTGAAAAATTTTAATATTTATGTTCAACTATTATTTTGAATTTTATTCCGAAATAAAACACCAAATCTAAATAAACTTTTTTTATTTTATTCACAAATCATAGTTATTATTAATTAATAAAACATTTTAACGAAAATAGTTTAGTATTGCTATTCATTAACTTCAAAATTACTTTAATATTTGAAGTTTTCTTTTTTATTTTCAACATTCTTTTGCTTCAACAATTTTTTTTCACTAACAGGTTGTCATTTTGTTGCCTACAATAACTATTTCGATATATGTTTGCAGCATCCCTTAGAATACTTTCCAAAATAAATTTAATATTATGTTCTAGACATTCATGCGGAATGTTATATATTTCTTTACCAGTAATAATATCTAAAGTTAAACTTGTTGAAAGTAATCTCTGACCTTCAAAAATTCTAAAACAATTTCTCATATATTACAGAAATGAACTTTTGAATTACAACATATAAATACAAAATAATATTCAAAACCTCACGTTTTGGATTCCATAAACCATCTTTATCCAGATTCAAAATATAACTATTCTTATCATTGCCAAGAAAATCAAAAGCATCATCGATGTTTTCAAGTGTCAAAATATTTTTAGAGCTCTAACATTTGCTGAATTTCACAATGGAATGGTCACAATAACCGGCACTGTAAATTAGTAATGGCAATAAAATCTTCTTCGGAAAGTATAATTTCTTTAAAACAAGATATGTCGACTTTTTAAATTGACCACATTCTTTTAAATCAGTGAATGGCACATTTCAATCCTTTAGAGTCCGTTGGATAGCTTGCCTGATATTTTGTTCATCCGCTATAACCATCTTTTCTGCAGGACTTTGGTCTTGATACTGTTGCTTTAAACATGTAGCTAGGATAGCTTTCAAAAATAGAAGGTAATCACTCCATCTCTCAGCTTACCCTTGAACTAGAAGTAACTACGAAAACTTATTCTCGAAACAGCAGTTATCCATCTTCTTTTAAGTTAATTATCTGTGGGAAATATAAATACTGGAACTCTTGGCCCATTTTTAAAATTTCCTTTGCAATTTACCACAGAGCATTGAAATGGCATTTAATATAATTTATAGTACTCTTAATGCAGTAGTCTTTACATTTTCGGAACAGAAAATACAGTACACAATACGTGTTTGAAACAGAAAATGCAGCAGACTTAACGTATTCGGTAAACAAAATGGCGATGTTGATTTTTGCTATCGTCCGTCGTACGCCAGAGTTATGCGCCAAAATAGATCTTGACGAATCACAAGCACGCAAGACGTCGCCAAACCATATCTTCACGAATCACAAGCACGTAAAACGTTGTCAAACCATTTATCGCCAAATCGAAAAGCTATCTTCTAATATATAGGGGGTGTTGGTTATATCCGTTTCAATTTCCCACTTTTAAATGCGCGGCAAAAAGGAGACTAGCTTAACTGTGACGTCACCTACGTCATAATCCTACTTTTGCTTCGCGCGGAATTGAAACTATCGTGAATTTATTCGCATTGCTATAGCGCGTTTTGATTTTTTTTAATCTTGGATTCTTTTAATCGATTTAAAATTATGTCCTCAAATTCAGCGTACAAACATTACCTCGTCCCGAATTGTAAGAATTCTTCAATTTCCAACGCTAATAAATTATTTATCAGTGTTGCTAAACACGCAGATATCCTCAAGAAATGGTGTAAAGCCATGAAAACGAAACAATGTTTCCGCAAAAAAATTCTCGACACGTTTGTGAAGATCATTTTGATGTGATAATAGCACACCTATTACTCTTGTTTTTATATAATGACCTAATTATTTTGAAATTCTATGATATACAGTGGTTCCCAAAAGTCTTCGTACATTTTAAAAATGTGTAGAAAAAGCAGTTCTTCAGTTTGGATTTGAATATTAATTCCTATATTTTTTTATATTCATCTGAATGAACCCTAATACTTAAAAAATAGTATTGAATCGTTTTATTTTTATAAAAATATAAATTCATAGAGCTAAAGAAAAAAAAAATACCACAATGGTGCTCGTTCGACTTAACATTTTCTGATAAACACGCAGTAATAGAATTATTCTCTGGCTCTTATGAAAATTGCAAAGGAATTTTGAAAATAATCCTTTTTTGGTATAGGGTATTTGACACCATCAACAAATAATTACCCAAATGCGGCCATATACATAGTATTTAACGTAATAATAATGCAAGCATTTTTGACTCGATATAATTGCTCAAATTTTTATAAATCGAATTCTAAAATATGTTTTTCTGAGCGCTTCGTCATGTGACCAGAAACGATCGCTTAAGCTCCTCCCAGAATGTGACGTCAGTGTTGTGGAGTGGAAGTTTGTGAACAAACAACTTCATGCGTTTATTTTTAAGCTTGGTTCGTCTTTCTTCCTACTTTATGATTAATTATGACCATTAAAGGTGAATTTTAGGAAATATTTATTTAAAGAAGCTTTATTGGAAAAATTTATAACTGTTTCGTAAAAGCAGACAGTTTAAATTTACCCAAAATAGACGCATTGATGGTGGGTTCTTTTTCAAATCAAGTGCAGAGTATTTTTTTTTCTACAGTGTTTAGAAATGTTAAAACATCTGTGTAGATAAATAAATCGCCCTGTTATTATAATTTGTAGAACAAGAACTACACACTATCACAGTTATAATAATTATAAAAACATAAGCAAAATTATTAGCGATTAAAATAATCGGCTGAACACTGAATCGGAAACCTTTTCAACTTTCAAAGTAAACGTCCGGTGTAATAATCTTGTCAACGAACTAATTTTTGACTTTGAAACTTGGATCATACCTTCTCCTATGATGATCAAACCCAAAATTGTTGAAAAAAACATTACTTCAAATTTATTTTGATTTTATTCATTGTGTACCAAATCACCTAGCAGAAAGGGGTGAATCGGAACACTCGTTATAATTTATGTCTGATCTTATTTAAACATTTACAGGGTAAAAAACAAAACAAGTATTAATGCATTGAAGTGAATAGGAACACAAGATTACCATAAAAAAATGCCATAGTAAAAATCCGCCATAACTTGGAGCGGTTTTATGCAGACAATTCTTGGCGCAAAATCCTCTACATGTCAAAAATTGGAAGTTTTACCCAAATTAGTGTTTAGCTGTTAATTGAAGTACTTGTACAGTGGGGTACAAATCAGTATCGGTAAGAAATTTCCTTGAACAAAATCAAAAGGAAAATAACCCATTAGGGCTACACAATCTCGCTTGAAACTCATTCGCGATGCTGTTTATGCAATGTTGACGTCACACTATCAGATGGATTTTTGAGCAGCGTTTTAGGGGCGGGGCTTCTGCTTGCATTTTAAAATGCGATTTTTGGCGCTTTGCAGCATTATTTTGGAAAAAGAAAAAATATGTGTCTTTTATTTTGAGCATATGCTTTATTTAAAACATATTTTGAAAATTTGTCAAATACCCTATTATTATCATCCTGAATAAAATATAAATATTGTATTAACTACGTAATGGCAGAAGCTGTATTTATATGACCAGAAACTAAAGCATTGCCTATGCTTGTGATCTTGAGTATATGTAATTTGTTAAAGACGAATGCAAAATAAAAAATACATCTACAGGTATATAGCAGGGCATGAAATAAATATGAGAAAAAATAATAATAATAAATAGAATCTTTTTAAGCCTTTCAAGTTAATAAGAGTTCGTCCTAGCGGACTGTATGTGAACATTGCTGCCCGACTGTTCTTACTAAACTAAAAAAAAAAATTTTTAAAGTAGGTCAAAGAAAATTGGATCAGCGTTATAATTGAACAGGAATATACAAACACAATTAAATTAAATGTATATACAAAATTAAGTTCTATTTGGTTTTTATTCTGCGTTGATAATTTGGTAGAATTTGTTAAAACGATCCATTTTATTTTCTTTGGTAATAAATGTCGCCAATTTTGTGAATGACAGGTGTACAAGTTGTTCAAAGAGGTAACAAGTGTTCTTGAAAATGGGAAAGTAAAATTTGCAACGGAATATAAATTAATCTGAACAGAAAAAAAAATACTATATTGAAAATAATGGCAAGCTTTTTTTTACTCTATTGGATTTTCATGGCAGTTGTTTACATAGCACGCCAAGTTACAGACAATTCACTTATTAGTAAAACAATGTGGAAATTTCTACTATTTGAATCCATCAATTTGAAATTTTGATTTAAAAAATACTAATGGATACAACTGTACTATGGAAAACTAGTGTTTTTATAACTTTCTTATCAGTGAAGAGATGTTGAAAAATAGACTTAAAGTTTTAGAAATAGCACAAAAAAAAAAAAAATGAACAAGGGAAAAAGTCATTTGGTTCTTGCACAAGAACCAAATTAACTTGTATAAAAATGACTTGTACAAGAATAAAATGAAGATTCTTGAATGTGAATTTTAATCGAATATACAGTTTCTTGGTAAATGTGTGTTTTGTTTCGTATTGTTCGTAAAGTATGTAAAATTTTGAGCTCCAAAAATATTGTAAAAAAATTGGCGACTACAATGTTCTGCAGTTTAACTGGATGGAATGATAATTGTAAATAAAAACTTCAAATAAAAATAAGTCATATTCAATCGTTAAAGACAAATGAAAAACTGTTTGTAAAAGGGGTTCATACCTTTCAAATTTTACACAACGTATATCAGCTCCTATGAAATTCGTAGGTCGTCGTAGGTAAACAAATGAAGGAGAAAATTTTCCATCGGATTAGGACGTCAAATCTAACCAGCCAATGATGGAACGTTTCGAGGTTAGGTCACGATTCCACTGCTTTTATGATTTTTCTTCTTTCGATATTTAATTAAATAAATTTTTAATCGCAATATAACTTACATATACGGAATCAGCTTTGCTTTCTTTATTAAAATTTATTGCTTTTTACCATTTTTAAAAAATATGCAACTTTTCCATTCTATTTAATAAAAACTTTTTGGTAAGAAAATTCAGTGAGATCAGATTTTGGAAAATTCCGAAATTTTTCTTCTAAAACTGCTTTTGACTGCACTTTAAAAATTGTGTAAAACATTTAACTATCAAAATAGAATACTCGTATTCTACATATTTTAAACATAAAATTTTTCATTTTCTAAGCAAGTGTAACATGTTACTCCACGAATCTCATTTTCCTCAACATAAAGTGCCAAATGCAAAGGAAAATATTCGAAAATGCTAATGCACACAGGTTAAGGAAGTAATTTAATACTCTACCCAATTTATTAAATAAAATACAGGTTTACGCATCCAGCGATTGTTTTAAACAATAACAACATATTTAAAAGTAAGACTGTACCTCTTGTACAAATCATTTCAAAATAATACAGAAGACCTATAAACTAATACCCTTTTTTAATAAAATTAGCAAATACTAAGGGTATGTGCTTTATAGAAGCAACACACAAATAACAGTTCCGGTTCATGGCATCGTCCAGCAGTGCTCTCCAGTGCGGGAACTGGACCTGAGATGAGACGCGCCCGCAGATAACCAAGCACTGGTTCGCCCTTGTGATAGCCACATTCAACCTTTTCTCGCATGACAGGAAATCGTTTGAAGGGGCGAAAGGTCTCATACATGGAATTAAAACGATATCCTTCTCTCTACCTTGCAGACATTCAAGCGTGTTCACTTCGACATTGTTGTATTCGCAAGGCAAGGAAAGGCCGCACCTATCCACGATGACACCTACGGATGCTCTGGGGGCAACCTGAACCAATATGGAGCACATGTATACAATGAGCGAGGATACTGTCTCATCGGAAATGGGTCCTGAATCCAAGATATCGATGACGTTGTAGGGCTTGAGCGGGAAACGAGCGAACCTCTCATCTGTACCATTAGCAGTCTGCAGCTCCTGGTTGTAGAAGTATCTAGATGGAAAGAGGCAGATTTCTGAATGCATCCTGTGCTGCTTCTTGAGGGAGGAGATCGGGATCTTATGGTATCTCTTCCTGTAATGGAGACAGAATCGCTCGATGGTGGACCGATCGAAACCGCATTTGATGGCGTATCGAGAGAAAATGGTAGAAGACATCTGCTGTGAATCACCGAGTAGAATAAGTTTAGCAACTTGTGGGTGGTGAAGGCACTGCAGGAGTTGAAGTTCGTTACATTTCATCGCATCATCTACGATACAGTAGGCCAAATTTTGTTCTTTAAGAAAGGTTCTCGCAGCAGGTTGCATACTAGAATCGAGTGTGGAGAGCAAGACATTGGATTCCTTCAGTACAATACATTCATAACCCTTCCTAAAACCTTCGTCCATGGGATGAAGCAGGTTCTTTTCCTTCACGGACGACATCTTTTTGATCAAAACCTGAAGAGTGGTGTCTCTGTTTATTTTTCTATATTTGCCATGGTCGTTGCATTGCTTAAACAAGAGAACGTTTATCTTCTCTTCCAGTAACTTAAGTTCGCACTCCCTTCTATGCATTTTCTTTACGCAGTCCTCTCGGTAAAGCCTTTCCACTTTGCTTTGCAAAAAATACTCCTTCAGTTTTGAGTCTATTCCTTCGATTCGTTCGTCTTCACCGAGTCTGACGAACTTCACAGAATCCATCGATGAAAAGCTGCTGTAGGTATTATTCGATTCAATTAGTCTATGAAGTATCTCGTCCAGTGCTAAGGAGGAGGGAGTGCATACCAATATTTTTGTTTTGATAGAGTTACAGCTGGTCAATTTCCTTACAAGATCAACCGCTAACTTGGTTTTGCCTGTGCCTGGAGGTGCATGTATGAAAAGAACTCTGGACTTGGATTTAGGGTTTTGGACTTCTTCGCTGACTGCTTGAATCAGATTAGACATGGAGAGCGGCTTTTTAGAAGAATCGCAAAACATAAACAATTCTTCGCGGGGATTATATATATCCTTGCATAGTGGCGAGTCTCGAAAAGAATGGAGAGCGTCTGCCAGTTGCATCTTATCCTTCATATCCGACAAACCATGAGCAAGATAAACAGATTTCAGCTGCATAGGCCGTTTGATCTTTTTGATGTACAATTCGAATTTTACTAGTTTTGCGTTCGTCAGTGCATCCGCTGGCATATTTTCCCATTCAAGCGCACCCCGTTTAAACTCTTCGATAGAGTGACGGCGAATGCAACCGAAAATGTAGTTTTTTATTCCGTGTTCTTCCCGGCCCACGATATTTATGAGAACTACTTTTCCTTCACTTGGATGATAGCACAAAACATCACTCACCACAGATTCGCATTTTAATTCTGTAAATCTACGCCTGTTCTTCCACGACTTTATAGTGAAACAGAAATTGTTCCAGTTCTGTAATTGCTCCATGCCCAAGAAAGGTTTCGACTCTCTAAAGAGGCATTCCCATACTTCCAAAATAATCATAGGAAAGTAGGAAGATGCGTAAGATTCGTAGGAAGAAAATGAGGAATTGAGGTATGATGCATACTTTGTAATAAGGGGAGGGGGGCTTTTGTTATTTTTCTGTTCTTCCAGCCATTTTGGATTCCAACCCACTATCATTTCTACCAGTGAAGTAGAACTTGCGTTTAACCATTTACTTTCATTAGTTATCGACTGACCTTTTGTTACTTCATTTATAGCTTTATGGAATGGTGAAATTACAGCTACCTTCTTAGAATTTTTAGTATTGGAATTTGTAAATTGATCACTTTTATTTGATATTGTTTTTGGTTTGCCCGAATTTGAGGTTTTATCTGACATTTTTCTACTTTCAATTAATTCTTTTCTTTGCTCACACATAGTATCGTGTTTCAATCTATAATCCATATCTAAACTAAGTACACTGTTTTGACCAAATATTTGTTCTGTTAAGGTCGATTTTTGATTTTCTTTTATAGAATGTTGTTCAGCCGTAGTTGAATAATCAGTTTTGGATTCAATTAAAGTTTGTGTAGAATTACGATTTGCAGTATATGTAGAGTCTTGGTCTATGTTATTAATCGCAGTTTTAAGAGGTGTATCCAGTTTTATTTTACTTTCTGACGGCATAGTGTCTAGTTGAGTAGATAATGAACATCGCATTCTCTTGTTATGCATTAAAGTATCATTTTTCTGTTTATCATTGTTGGTAGTCTTTTTAGACTTTAATGGCATATCGATTAAAAATCCCATGCGGGAAGAAAAACTATTCCTTCTTCTGGGTTCTGTTGGTCTTTGGCCTACATTAGTATCGATTATTAGATTTCGCTTGGAATTTTCCACTAACTTTTTTTGAGGATATGTTTCTTCTTCCGACTTTTGATGGTATTTTAATGTCACTTCTTTTTCTTTCTTCTGGTAGTCGTAATTCAAGTTTTGTTTTTTTAAATTTTTCATAACCGATTTTGCTTCCTTGAGCAATTCCATATTAATTTTGTTAGCACTTCGATCATCCTGACGAGACGTCGATGTGAGAGGTGACGTTGCGAAAGTATGTTTACTCTTCAAAACTTCTCCAGATCGTTCCTGGAACCACTCTTCTTTTCCACGAAGCGTTCTTGGTCTATATTCCATTGGTTTGGAATCAATTAATAGAGTTCTTCCCATAGATTTAGGTCTACTTTGGTGAAGAATTCCATTTGTTTTCTCATTGACTGCTTCACAAAAAAAAGGGGATTTTAATGGAGAGTATTCGTCTGAGCACCCTTCCTTAGAGCAAACAACGTGCGAGACTATTGGCATTTTATTTGACTCGATAGTTTCTTTTGGACCATTGAAAGGCGAGTTAATGACCTCAGAGTGGGAGCTTGAGCTAAAACAATTTTCCTCTGTTTCTTTAGTTTTGATGCGTTTAGAGCAATCTTTGTTCTTCATATATTTTTTTCTCTTAACAGAATTTGACAAATGTTGATTTTCTGATGCGACATCAACCAGTTCTTTCTGTGTTCCAGTTTCCTTTTCAGAAGAATTGACCCCTAAAGAGACGCCAGAACTGAACATTTTGCCTGCTTTTACGTTAAGATTTTCATTTCTACTCGAGTAAAAGGATTTGTCCATATTTGTGATAGTTTCATTCTGCTGATTTAAGTTTTGAGAGACATTATTGCCAAACTTTTCAGTTGGCCTTCTATCTATATTTGCTTTGGTAAAAGTTTCACGACAGGGAATCCTGAACATGTTTTCTTCCCCGTGTGTATTTAAATTTGACCCCGAGTCACGACTTAAATTTTTATTTATTTTGAGTTTTAGATTTTTCGAATTGTTAATATGTTGCATTTTACTGTGGGTTTCTGATACATGATTCTTTACATTCGTTGCAACTTTAATGTGTTTTTTTGCATAATTTACATCGGTAACTTCCTTGTGCGCCTTCTCTTTTTTAGGCGATAATATTTTAGACTTCTCGGAAGTATTTAACAACACTTGCAGATTAGTAGAATCGCATCTAATCAGCGGAATACTACACTCTAATACACGCTCAGTTGAACAGTTATCGTTTTTCTCTGTTTCCAAGTCATTTACTAACAACTCCCTCGACAGTGGTATGTCAAATTGATTGACGACTCGACCGCCTTCCACGTAATTACAATCTGGCTTTTGTTTCGAGTTTGGCCATTTGCTTACAGAATCCCTTTCACTTGGACTAAAAAATTCATTTGATGAATTTTCATCCAAGTTCAAAGGTTTTTCTTGTTTGATATTTTTCTTATTGGGAGGATTTAAACAGACATTATCAACAGTAATATTTCTTTCCCTAGTGTTTTCGGTAAATGATACAGTGCAAAAACTAGCAGGGAGACTGGAACGTGAATCAGGAATTTTCTCCAATTTCATCAGGTTGTTTGGCACACGGAGATTACAGAATTGATTGATAGGATTTGGAGTACAATCATTTGAAAAAGTTTTTGGGTCAACAAATTGACTAGGTTTGTTAAAATATTGAAAATCGTTAGCAGTTTCCTTTGAAGCAGCTTTAAAACATGTAGCCTCTGCAGTTTTTAGTTCATTACCTTTGCTAACATTGAAAGTGAGATCAGAGTGAATTTCTGGTTTCACAATAACAGCATTGGATTCAGTTTCAAGGTTAATAACCTGAACAGAATTGAATGGTCTATCAGTATCGACATCTTTATATTTTTCGGAGGATTCATTTTCTATTAGGACATTACTTACTCCCTCTAGATACTCTATACCTGGATATTCACTCATCTCGGGACATTGTGTAGCAATCAAGTGTGAAGTCGCATGATTATGATCAATATTGTACCCAAGAGTCTCGCAGTTTGTTTCTCCACCATTCAAATCAGAGATAGTAGCTTCAGTGATAGATTTCATTTTATTAATATTGTAATCAGTGGCTGTTACGACAGGATTTAAATGAACGAGTTTCTGAACTTCAGCTGATGAGGACAAATCAGAAGGTTTGCGATTGACACCCATTATCGTCACACTAGATGGATTATCAGCCCTAGATTTCGCTTGAAAATTCTGCAATTTAGGACAGTTATCAATATTTTGAAGTTGATTAGCGATTGGTTCTACTTTACCAACCTCGGGCATGTAAGTGATTGGATCTGCAGACAACACTGACCCTTTTACTTCAGGTTTGTGTTTTAATGCATCGATTTCAGAATGAATGCAAAACTTAGCAGTACCCTCAATAGTAGTTGAAACACTAGTACTAGACACGGTGTTCACAGCTGGTACATGAACAGGAATTTCTATACAATCATCGTCCAATGGTTCTTGCTTCACTGTGACCTTTTTTCGAGCTGTCAGCACACAAACGAAGCCACCATCTTGTGAAACATTTGGTGACCCAAATCCAATGATGTCTCCAATATTCAGCTGGACTGAGTCCTTAACTTGCTTAAAATTCACATATAGACAGTTGAGACTACCCAGGTCTGTCACGAACCAACAGTCGTTTTGTTTGGTTAAAGAGGCATGATAGCGGGATACCCTGTTATATCGGGATAGGGAGACAATTGTAGACCTGCCGATTTTCATCACGTCCTCGTGTAGGCTGATGAGGAGAGGGTGTGGGTTACCTGGTTCCACTTGCTTCAAGAAATAGTCCATTTTGCTTCAGTACATGCGTTGGAAGTTCAGTGAAAGAAAGCTAGAAAAAAAGTACACAAATCACAGGCATGAAATTCGATACGCATTTCATTTTATAAAAATGACACTTGTTTGCAAGCTTTTATAGATAATGTTTCTAAAAAAAAATGGCAAGTGTTTTACGTTGTTAAGCAATGATGGACATTGCTACCTATTAACATGTATTAAACATTAAGAAGTAGATTTCACATTCATCATAAATGACTAATTTATTTCAATTTTAAAAAAATAAAAAGTACACGCGGATGAGCCAAAAAGCAAAACTACATTAGGGTGGTAAAAAAAAAAGTTTCTGCCAAGTTGTCAGTCTAAAAAGTAGTGAAATCAGAAATAGGCATCGCCGAATTGCACCTTATTTGTATTCAATTAGAAAGGTGGGCTATGTTTGAACCAATATGCACTTTCGGCGTATATACGGTTTTAAAATGATGAATGGTATTTGTAAGCTAAAAAATTTATATAATTTGGCAGGACCCATTTACGATTTCCCTCCAGTTAGGGCTGAGAACCTTGGCGAGGACTTTCTATACCGCTCTAGTGGACCCTTCCCCCCTCCCTCTATTAAATTACAATCTCTCTCCTTTCAGAATAATTACTTGAATTTTATGGGTCCAAGAAAAGAAATTATGGTTGGAAATTGTTCGTAATATATCATTATTAATTTTATGAACCTCCATTTGAAAGTTTCCAGAATATATAGTTTTTTTAATTGAATCTTTTTAACATTGAAAGCAGAAAAAATCGTAATTTTTCTAAAAACTTATGCATTTAAAAATCTAGCAAAATTCATTTTCTTTTCCAATCAATTTGACTGAGGTTCAAAACATTTCAAAGTTAATGCAGATTTGAATTCTCAAATCATTTTTCAAAAAGATTATAATTATATCAAACTTCAGTTATCACTGTTTAAATGAAGTTTCATGTGCCAAAAAACGATTTTTTAGATAATGAGTTTAAAATAATCAAATTTATTTTCAGAACAAAATAGTTCTTGAAACTAATAAAATAACTCTCTAACCTTCAGAGGATACCATTATAACCTGCAAAAATTCCATCTAGAGATTATTTTAAAGCAGAAAAACTATAAACACATTTGACCTATTTTTGCGATATTTCAAGTGTGTACATCACAAAAAATGAACACAAATTCTTTAATACTTAAATCAAAGTTACGTTTCAATTTGTACAAAATATTAATATTTATAACATAACAAATCATTCTGTATAGTTTTGATTTAAAAAAAAAAATAGTTCATTTTGGCCTCCTCTTTAGTTAAAGAATAAACAAACAATATTGTTTACTAAAACAATACTAATTTGATGAGTAATTGCATAAAGAGTCTAATCAGAAAGCTACATTTTTGTTTAATCCACTATATCCAGCACAATCAAACATGACCAACAAAACAATGTTTGTAAATAAACACGGAAAAGTTCATACCTTGTTTTTGCTTTTATGTAAGGTTGAAACAAAAGGTGCCACGCCCATCAATGTTTCAAAATGACAGTCGATTTCTAGAAACCGTTCAATTCCCCTTCCTTGATTTTCAAGCAGAACCAATCAGCATCTCGAATTTTCAAGGCAGCCGAAGATAGAATAAATTCGTAATCGCCAGCATCGTTATACATTCCGTGGAGGAAAAGCTTCTATTGCTTTCCATTGGTTACCATTGCAACCCGTAGCAACGTGGCTGCCCGAAACACGTTTCAGGAGGACACAGCTGCTGGTACAGCCGCCACTGGTACTCTTAGTTTTAATAAGTGAAAATGGATCAATCCAAGTGGTGGGGGAGGGTTTAGCGTTTGAAAAGTGGGCCAGAATGTAACATATACCCTGTGCAAGAGTGTAACATAGTTGGTGGGCCAGAGTGTAACATTTTGAGAGGGCAAATGGTAACATAGTCACACTACTGGGCTCAAATTGGTGTGGTCTGACGTTGCCATCTAAAAATCGGTTTAAATTGATTAATCAGATCACAAGTTACGATCATATCCACTATCATTCCCCATCCTCGATTTCACCTCCTTAACTACAAAACACTGGAATGAAATTGTGCTCCCGATAATCTGGATTAGTAAAAAAAAACCTATGGCAAAAACTTGTTCAAATTAGTTCAGTAGGTATATCAAGGGGATGGAAAGGGAAAATCGGTGTGGTTTTTCAAAATTACATGCAGCCAATGATCTACTTATTGCAGGCCCGTGCTGGGCCGCCGTATCCCGGTGCGCCCTCTAGCCTGGAAATTTTGGCGCCCTCCTGTTCCGAAACTGACAAATTTTACGACGAGGCTTATCGTCGATATTGCCGAGCTGCCTGGTTGAGTGTAGGGACTGTAGGCTACTACTGAATGGACAGGTGCGTTTCGTTGGCACCATCCACAAACGCACTAATTTTTTAATATATACCAAAATTTAGTGCTCAATTAGTGCTTTCAGAATCGAGCATTAAAAAATGTGTGCATCAATATTTACCGAGAAATATATGCGTGGACGGGGCCAACGAAAAGCTAGCCATCCCCCCCCCCCCCCGACAAACGCACTAATTTTTTAATATGTACCAAATTTTAGTGCTCAATTAGTGCTTTCAGAATCCATCATCCAAAAAATTAGTGCGTCCTTACTTTTCATAAAATTCAAGGTTAATTGAGGGTAGGCAGGCAAACTGCTGGCCTCGCCCACAAAAGCAATCATCATTCATTATAAAATTAAAAGATTGGGCATAATTAGTTCTTTCAGAATCCCCAACTGCCAGAATTAGTGCGTCAATATTTTGGCCAAAATTGATCATTTTGTAATAATTATTCACTTGTCACTTCCGTTTCGTTGACCTCGTCCACGCACTAAAAGTATATAAATTTCTTCTAACCATCCCATTGACTCAAGTTTCTTGTGAACGAGCATTTTCTAAATTGAAACTTATTGAAACCAGATTGAGATCGTCTTTGACAAACGAAAATTTAGAATATTTACTGTTAATGCACTCAGAAGCTGATATTTTAAACTCCATAGATCCATACACCGTTATTGATTATCTTTGCCACTCCAGCTCCAAATTAAGAAGACTCCTTCAGGTTTAGTTTGTAAATTCAATCAAAGAACATTACATTTGTGAACACATTTGTTTTTGTTACTTTCCTTAAGAAATTAAGTAGAAAATGCTGGTAACTTTTTTTGAAATGTATGTAATGTTAAATTGTCTCGTCTTAATTTTCTATGTGTGTTTAGTTTACCAAAATTTCACTAATTATGTTTCAACTACTACTTTGTCTTTTATTTCACCCTAAGACATTGCAAATATTTGAAATGGATCAAATGAACATTAGAATTTAGAAAACAATACGTGTTCATTTTGTTTGACAAATACCGGTACGATATGTGTAAGTGTGATGTGACCGTACCGTGACCTGTCGCCAGAAAAGCATATTGAACCCAGCGTCATGTGCGATTAAAACTTTAGTTATTATATTCCATACCTCCCCGGTAGCCCTTCCCCTACATAGTGCTGGCGTCCTCTGGTCAAGGGCGTCCACCACCCTAACAAGGGGTCCTGCACGGGCCTGACTTATTGTGAAGATTAGGTCAAGAAAGTTTCATCAAGAGACGGAACAAAATTGTAGATTTCTATAAAAGACAGACTCAAGGATATTATATAGAATACAAATCAATACATGAGTAACCAAAATACTTCTAAAATTCTATAAATATCCAAAAAAAAAAAAAAAAAACTTAAAAGGGTTATCATCTGTAGCGCATTCATTCTAAAGTCCACTACCTTACATACACCTTCTTGACAATATAGGACTCGGAAATATTTCTCATGTACCAAAGAACAATAGATCCTAAGGAGTCAGTATTGTTGCGTGGACGGGTTCGAAAGTTTTGAAGCCAAAGCAGATCAAAACTTGCAGAAATTTATTCTAATATAACTCTTCAGATTCCTTTACAACTCCAGAACTTCTCGTTCTAGTAGACAGAATACAGCTCTTTTCACAGCAATAGAGCACAAAACAGCAGTTAAAAACTTGACAAAACAACTGCTCAAATCGCTGAAAAAGACAATGCAATACAGTTTGCTTTCGGAATTCTCTGAACTTTCACTGAGACTCAGTAATTCCAGTCAACTAATGGACTCGGCTAACAACTAACTCAGTGACTCAAAATCAGTCAACTAACTTCCCCGCTCTCTTGGTCAGCCTTATATAGGACAGGTGAATCTTCTAGAGGTAGATATTTGGAGAACTTTCCAGATCGTAGTCGAAAAGTCCTATACATGTACATGGGGACCAAAAATGTCGCCAAATAAATTTGGCGACAAAAATTAGTCGCCAAAACCAGAGCCAAGTTGGCGATATCTCGCCAATTTGGCGAGATTGCCATTACCATAATGTTAAATGCCCTGCTCCTTGTAACACTCGCTTCCCAGCGTTACCTCTGTAAAACCCGTTATCAAGCATCAGACCCATATTTCCGGGAAGCCAACTTAACGACGAACTATTGCACTGCCTTATGCGAAATGTACATAAATTTTACTATTTACAAAATTAACACTACGAAATATTTACAAATATACAAGAATTCGTAACAGTATTGTAGATTTCTCAAAACCCCAATACTTTTTCATTCTCAGAAACTGGAAATGGACCCTTCTACCTTTGGTCTACACCTGGGTTTACTGTGAGGACCCACTGGTGACCATTAGAAGATCATTACTCGTTGTCAAAGCGCAGTTCAGCTCGCCTCTCAAACAAATAAATGTGAAGTTGTGGACTTAACAATGTTTGGAACTCGCATCTTTATGCAAAAGATACATCTATAGCATGGACTTCTGTTGCATGAAGTAAAATCTATTGAAAAAATTATTTAATTTATATTTTTTTCTTTTATAAAATTTCTAATTCAAATGTTGTTTAATATTTGTATTACGGGAATCTAATATTCGTATTTCTAGGAACTTTCAATTTTTCTTTTTTTGCCAAAGCAATTCATAAAGAATTTAATTTCAGAATCAATTCAATTTTTAAAACCTAATATTTTGTACAATTTATTTCTCTGTCTTCCATATTAAAAATATACTTTAAAAATTCTTCGAACTTTTAAAATATTTTAAATAGTATTGCTACTATTAACATTTGGAACTACTAAATTGATTACAATTAAAGTAACGCATAACGCGTTACGTTAACGTAACGCGTAGTCAATTGTTAATGCTAGAATATTGCAATTACTAACGGTGTTTATTTATAACATAAAACTTAAGCACAATTTACTTACTGTTATCTATATCAGAATAAATAAAATTAAAATATATAAATCTAACATATCCCCAATTATAAATGTAGAAAGTTTCTACATAAATGTTATAAATTCACTTATTAATGAATATTTGTTAACTAATTAAAAAGGACTCATTTTAGAACAATTTCACATTTTTAACAGAACATACTCTTAAGGAGCATTAAACAATTTAAAACTAGGGGTGTGGAACATCGCACAACTTTCAATTGCACTCTAATACTGACGTGGATTTGTGTCATTTACCGTTTTTTTTATAATTTCATCATTCATTTAGAGGAAATGGTCAGTTTGGCGATATTTTTTGCGATAATTCTTGTATGAATCTTTCCTTTGTTATAAGCGAAACTGAGGGCCGAGGGGTGAAGAAAAAACGATCCTGGATGGAGGTATGCTCAAGGCAGGAGAGATCCGTGTTGAAAGCATTCGTTTTTCAACTTTTTACGCCACTGAAACATTTTTACGGGAACTTCGGAGGTGGGGATGCTTAGAACACCTTAATCGATCACACCTACAGCGATTTTTTATCAAAATTGTTGGAGCCGTTTTTTTTGCAATAATTGACAAACATGATTTTTTCAATGGCAATTTTTTCAATTTGTTCGGGAGTCATGATGACCAGACACACATTTTTTCTAGATCATCTTTTTTAAAATCAGGATGTTCCACAACGTAGAGAAATGCAAAAAAAAAAAAAAAAAAAAATCGATTTTTTTTTTTTTTTCTTTTTCTGTTTCTCTTTTTTTTCTCTCGACCGAATGGTAAACTGAATGGTAATGGTATACTTTCAATACCCCATGTATATGTAATTGAAAGTAAAAATAACGTCCAATAATGAAGTACTATATCCAAAATATAAAAAACTATGAACTGAAAATTTCGCCGGAGAAGTTATTCCCTACTAAAACTAGAGGTGTGGAACATCGCACAATTTTTAATTACACTATATTACTGATCTGATGGATTTGTGTCATTTACCGTTTTTATATTTCCATCATTCGTTTAGAAAAATTGCCAGTTTCGCAATATTTTTTGCGATAATTCTTGTATGGGTCTTAATCACCAAAATGGTGATTTTGGCGTTATACTGTACGATAATCCATATATTATCCTTTATGATAAGCGATACTGAGAAGAGAAGAAAAAACGATCTTTGGAAGGGAAGGGAAGAGAAGTCAGTGTTACAGGCATTCTTTTTTCAACTTTTTACACCATTAAAGCCTTTGTACGGGAATTCAGAGGTAGAGATGTTTAGAATAACTTAAGAGCCATTAAGACAGCGATTTTTATCAAAATCGTTAGAGCCGTTTCTTAGCAATCATTGAAAAATATGATTTTTTCAAAGGCATGCGCGATTTTGACGAATACCTTAATAGTAGGTCCTTGGGCCCTCACCAACCCGTACACCAAATTTGAACATTGTAGATCAATTTGTTCGGGAGTTACAGTGATCACAGACAGACATTTTTTCTAGATCACTTTTTTAAAATCAAGATGTTCCAAAACGAGAAAAAATGCAAAAAATGAAAAAAAGATTTTTTTTTTGATCGAATACAATTTTATTTTCCTATGTATGCATATGGGTAATTGAAAGTAAAAATGTTTTTAAAGGTTTGAAGCAGTGACGAATACGCACATTTCTTAAGCGGTTTAGAGCAGTAGTTCGGCAGGATGGCTCGTGAACGGTAAAGAAGAAAAGGTCTTTTTACTTTCAATTTACCCATTTGTTAACATAGGGTAATGAACGTATTGCTTTCTCGGTAAAAGAATGAAAATAATTTTTTGGCATTACTACACGTTTTTGAACGTGCTGAATTCAAACTAGGGGAGTAGAACATCGCACAACTTTCAATTACGCTTCATACTGGTCCATGGATTTACATTTGTCATGGATTGTTGTAATTTACCGTTTTGTTTTTCATATTTCATTATTTTAAAACAAAGGCCAGTATGGCTGTATTTTTGTCAAAAATTATTAGACTGGCGAGAAAAAAAAAAAAAAAAAAAAATTGAAATTGACGATATGCTTTTCGATAAATACATTAATCATTCTTGTAAATGCAACAGGTAAGAAGCCTACCAAACGGTATAGTGGTTAGCTTGATAGCTTCTAGACCACGATGTTGCGGGTCCGAGTCCCGTGTTAGGCATGGGTGTTTGTAGATGTATGTTGGTTTGTCAAATGACGAATGTTTCGGAGCATTATAGCCCTCGTGTTGCTGACGGCGCCAGACAATCTGAAAACAACCAAACAGATAGGAAATAGTAGTTTTTGAGCGACGCTCAAAGAAAGACAAATCTGTACTCATGTTTAAAATGTCAGGGTTCTATTAAAAATATTAGTTGCTCACTTTTTTTACGCCTTTATCCCATTTCTACTGATGTTTTAGAGATGGAGATGTTTTGATCAAAATTGTTAGAGCCATTTTTTTGGAAAATGCCGAAAACCAATTTTTCAATGGCAGCTAACTTACATGCATGCTCTATTTTGACGAAAACTTTTATTACAGGTTCCACGGCCACCACTAACCTATATACAAAATTTAAACATCGTAAGTCAATCCATTCAGAAGTTATGCTGACCACAGAGAGACACAAACATTTTTTCTACACCACGTTTTTTTTTACCGCAGCACATTCCAAACGCAAGGAAATGCCCCCCCCCCCCCCTTTCCCCCCAAAATAATAATTTTTTACCGATTTCAATACTTTGCACAGCACTTCGAAATTTTAAACACAAGTAGTTTTTGGCTTAATAATTTTCACAAACAAAATGTTAAAATTTTAATTATGTCTTTAGTGAGTAGAGTGAGTCTTAGTGAGTTGAGAAATTATCAGGCGTCTGAAATTTACAACCCAAGTAGTTTGGGCCTTGTAATTTTTACTTTAATTTTGTAATTTCTCTTGTAATTTTTTACTCAATTACCCATATGTATACATACGGTAATGAAAGTATAGTAATCGGTCCAAAAAAAAAAAAAAAATTGCATTTCTCCACGTTTTGGAACATCCTTATTTCAGAAAGGTGATCTAGAAATAATTAATAGTTTAAAAAACTATAAAACACGCTTTAATAGAAAAGTGAACTATAAAGTAGAAAATAATTTTATCGTAAAAAAAGCGTGGGGTGCTTTAAGATATTTTCATAATGGCTCTACTTTTACCAATATCTGTCATTAAATATTTACAACAATCGACATCAAGCACCCCACGCTTTTTTACGATAAAATAAATATTTCTTGTTAATCACTCTATTCTTACTTCAAACTTATTTAAAACTAGCTGCGTGGCCCGTCGTTGACGGATAAACTCAGTTTTTGGTACTAAATAAAAGTAATATAAAAGTTTAATAAATGGAAAGTTTACAAAGCATGCTGTAGTAATATGTATAAGTATATTAAGTCTGTTTATAATATGTTACGAAAATAGTTTTAAGTACTATTTGAGTTTAAATCTTTTACAAAATTACATTATAAATTACAGTAAATTTTTTAAACAGATATAGGATGTTCATGCAGATATTATTTATTTATTGGCGTAAAAAATTTCATTATTTATTGTTGGTAAAAAAATAAATTATTTGTGGTAAACAAAATATCATCATAAAAATAAGTTACTTTATACACAGTTATTAAGTCATTGGAGAGCCTCTTTGTAAACAATATTAGAAGTTTTTCCCAATGGTGCACGGATGTACAAAGAAGATGACCTAACTCTGGAACAGGCCACATAAAGCTGTCCATGGGAAAAGCATCCTTCACTGAGCTCAAGTCCAGCAACTGAAAGAGTTTGCCCTTGCGATTTTCAAAACAAACCAAACAAAGATTGTCATTCAGTTGCCATTCAGGAAATACTAAATTGTGTCTGCTTAAAAACACCAAAAAAAATTATTTCGGAAATTTTAAAACTCAATTAAAATTAAAAATATATCGTCTATTTTACTCCTGGTCGTTTAATTAAGCGATATACCAAATTTCATCCTAATTCGTTAGGTAGTTTTTACGTGAAACGGTCCCCAAATCCGTGTGACAGAAAGTCAGTTTTATTTATATAGATTATTTTCTACTTTTTAGTTCATTTTTCTATTAAAGCTTGTTTTTTAAACTATTAATTATTTTTTCTGTAAACTATAAATTTTTTTTAGTTAATTTTTTTAGTTCAGTGTACAAAACTCTCCAGTTGTTCCTGCCAATAGTCATATGCTTGTCCCAAATTTAAGTCATGTGTATGCCTTAGTACACGCCGTATTACTTGGCACAAAACACTACCGTATCTCTGAATATGAAAAATCACTAATCCTGAAGATCCTGGTAAGGATAATGCGACTAAAAAAACATGCTTTGTATAACCATCGTTCCCACGACAAATCTTTCAAACGGCACACTAGGGTTCGATTCCGGAGAAGGTTAGTTGGAATTTAACGCACAAGAGCAACACGAGTTAATCCTTGTGATAAAGCGACAAACTTATTGAATTATTGTATTGTCAGTCTTTGAGCCGACCAAACGGTATAGTGGTTAGCGTACTAGCTTCTAGACCTCGTGTTGCTGACGGCGCCAGATAATCTAAAACCAACCAACCACCAGTCTTTGACAAGTGTGCAAAGTTTTAATCAAATCTGATCGCTCAAAGTAGGGCAAAATCGCGCCTAAAAGAGTCGGTTACAAACATACAGGTGAAACTAATAAAAGCGTGTTAAAAATGTCTGTGTGTATGTGGTCAGCATAACTACGCACGAATAAATAGACCTACGATATTCAAATTTGGTGTGCGAGTTGGTGGTAGTCATGGGACCTACCGTTAAGGTTTTCATCAAAATCGCGCATGCGCGTTAGGTAGCCGCCATTGAAAAAATCATGTTTTTTAGTAATTGCTAAAAAACGGCTCCAACGATTTTGTTCAAAATCGCTGTGGTAATGCCTATTAAGGTGTTCTAAACATCCACACCACCGAAATTCCAGTAAAAATGCTTTTATGGCGTAAAAAGTTGAAAAACGAATGCCTTTAACACAGTTCTCTTTCCTTGAGAATACCTCACAAACGATATTTTTTTCTTTTTTATCTCTGCTCAGTTTCACTTACAAGAAAGGATAATATAAGAATTATTGAGAAGCATATCGCCAAAAGCACCATTTTGGCGATTTCTTTTTTTAAATGACACATACAAAAATTATAACAAAAAATACCGCCAAAGTGGCCATTTTTTCGAAACGAATGATGGGAATATTAAAACGGTAAATGACATAAATCCACATCAGTAATTTAGTGTAATTGATAGTTGTGCGATGTCCCACACCCCTAGTTTTGTAAAAGCAGTCTCTTTCATCATCGACGATAAATACGATTCATTATAACCAAACAACTCCGCTCAAATATAAACTGAGTTTGAAAGATGAACAACAGCGAAAAACCCGGATAAGCGAGCCATTGTTGTTTGAGCAGAACATTAATAAGTGTTACTGGTGACAGTTTGTAAAGTCCTTTGTGGATTGGGTTGGATTCAACATCTTGGTTGGATTGGGTATTTTTTGCGCAAGAGTGAGGACTATTTTGCGCGGGAACATTGTTAGAACAAGGTTCGAATTACTAAGATTATTCCAAATGTCAAGGGGAGTAACTTCGGGGAAAGTCTTTCAAATGGCGCCAGGCTGGGTTTGATCCCGAGACCTCTTGCAGTATGTGGAAAGGAATGAAGCAACTGCTTTTCAATTGGTAATTACTGGGTTTAATACGATGGAAACCTCTTTATAACGACTCTTTTTTGTTAGGCAAGTATAAGTAGGAATATTTTACACTTGCATTAAACTAATTTAAAATTTAAACTGTACAATTTAAAATTAATTCCAATTTGATCAGTTAAGGAGTCAGTTAGCTAAGACGTCAGCCTTATGACCGAAAGATCGTGGGATCAAATCAGTGCGCTGCCACAATTCTGGTTAGCGTAATTAATGGCTGTTCAATAGAGAAAAGGTACTATCAGTAGTATCATAAGAATAGCTCCCACCACAAAGTCTACCGCTGTCTGATATCGTGGAAACACGATTACCCCCATTTTTTACCGGAGAATCAAGGAGAAAGACATCCAAGACATGCCGTGTTGTTATCTTTTTGGACACCAATATCGTGCTTCGTACACACCTATTCTAAATCGACGAGTCTTGTTTCGATAACGACTACCATCTACCAGACTATAGGGCGGGAGCTATTCTCCCGACACGGTACTAAAACTCAGATGTCAGTGACATGTTATCTTACCAAGTTCAAAATTACAAGGCGTAATTGCAAATGTTCGTGTTAAAAAGTTATGAGGCAGTATGGGCGGTTTTTTTTTCCTTTTAATCCTTTCTATTAACTTAGAGTTTGGTTGGTTGTATTCAGATTATCTGGCGCCGTCAGCAACACGAGGGCTATAACGCGCCGAAACATTCGTCATTAGACAAGCCAACATACATTTACAAACACCCATGCCAACACGGGACTCGAACCCGCAACCTCGCGGTCTAGAAGCTAGCACGCTAACCACTATACCTTTTGGTCGGCAAACTTAGAGTTTGATTGAAAGGAGTAAAATTTTCGGGGGGTGCTAATTAACTCAATTATCGTCTTCCAATCGAGTTGGAACTTGACAGATTTGCTGACACTGCATTCTATCAAGTTTTGGGCTTAACAGAAATCAATAGCACGCAAAAATTGTTTTCTTCGTAATGGTCTAACATTTTGAAAAGTCAACCGACCATCAAATAAACTGAAATTGTACGTTGTATTGGTAATGAATATAAAAGGTTTTTATAATAAAAACTTAGTTTTTATGGATTTTTTTTTCTTCCCTTGTTTGTTTTAGTAAAGAGCTTTTACTTATGAATGAGAGTCCGAAGATAACAGAAACAAACTGTATTTTTAAATTAAGCGTTTTATTACTTTAACCAAGTAAAAAAATGCTTAGAGACTTTGAGAGTTATATTTTGTATTACAAAAACTGGTTGACAGTTTTCAATTGTTTGGATTCAAGGTTACGCTGCATATAATGAATGTTAACTTGATACAATTATCGCTTATACTATAAAGCTAAACGTTCGGTCATTTAGGGCAGTTCAAAGAAGAAAGATTGCATTTTACGAATAAGAAAAAATCCATTAATGATAATTATAATGATGTTTTATAAATCACACGCAGAGTTAAACTCGTCCTCAAAGTATAGAATATACTCTATGTATTCTAAGACTACATAGAATTGCGCTAAAAATTAAACAAATCATACAATAACAAATGAAAATAATAAATTCAATACATGATCCAAGGTATTAAATTACTGCTCATTCAACAAACTTCTTAAAGTATTGACATTTATATTACATAACATAGCTATGTGTATTCAAGGATTTTATGAGCGTATTAAAAGTTCAACTAGAAATAATCTGTTGTTTTTGAAATCAAATGATAAAATAAAAAATCGAACGAAACTTACTCTTGCATTCCAGTTAAGGAGAGATTTATTGCTTTAAGCTAATATAAAAGATATTCATGTCGATTATATTTTACAACAAAATTCTTTAGTTCTTATATCCTGTGTAAGAGAAATGCATATTTCAAAAATTTGTTAATGCGCATTTATGATTGTATGTTTGAATTGCAATCTATTATGTTTGGAGATTAATACTTAAAGTTACGTGACAGTCAATTCCTTTTGGCGAGAATAAAGAAAACATGCATTGTGTTTGGCTAACAGAATTTGAGAATTTGAATTCGTTTTTAAAGATGTGTTATGGCAAAGCCAACTTGGAGAATGCCCTCCGTATTCGCTGGAAAGTGGGCATTACATAGAGGGCGCAACGTGAGTGGTTTCGGCGCGAAATATTATCCAATAGGAATGGAGTTTTTCTAGAATTCTTACCTATTTTTCTATAATAACAAAAATGACATTACATGAAATCTGTCATTTATTCAAAAAGAATTTACATTAAAAAACTGTAGTTATAAAGAATATTGTAGGTAACTTTCAATCCTTTTAAAAAGTTAAGTTCAAACTTTACGTACTTTTATAATAAAATTCTTTTTATATATATTGTTGCGTGGATGGGTTCGAAAGACTTGAAGCCAAAGCAGATCAAAACTTGCAGATATTTATTCAGATGTTACTCTTCGCAGATTCTTTTACAACTCCAGAACTTCTTGTTCTAGTAGACTCAATACAGCTCTTTACACAACAGTAGAGCACAAAACAGCAGTTAAAAACTTGATACATAACTGCTAAAATCGCCGCAAAAGACAATGCAATACAGTTCGCTTTTGGAACTACTCCGAATGCTCACTGAGAGACAACCAACTCAGTAACTCAACTGACTAACGGACTCAACTAACTCTTGACCTTATATAGGAAAGCTTCCTTCGCGAATCTTCTAGAGATAGACATTTGGAGAATTTTCCAGATCGTAGTGGAAAAGCCCTATACATGTACATGGGGACCAAAAATGTCTCCAAGTTTGGCGATATTTAGTGATTTCTTGCCAAATTTGGCGCCAAAAATTAGTAGCCAAAACCGTCGTTTTCCAGCATGATCCCTGTGGAACTCGTTTTCAAGCAATAAGAGACGCATTGCAGGAAATCGAAGACAAAGAACTCTTGCACTGCCTTATGCGAAGTGTACATAAATTTTCCTATTTACATAATTAATACTACGAAATATTTACAAATATACAGAAATTCGTAACACTATATACATTTTTCGAATAGCCAAAATTCTTTCGATGTGTTCTTATATAGGTTTTAGAGTTAACACTTTGCATTCGAGCCCTTCTTCGCGCGGAGGGACCAGCAACTCGAGACATTTCGCGGCATTTTCGGTTCGGTTTGAGGTTAAGCATTCACTTCATAGAAACTAAACACAGTCATTGGCCTTGCATCACATTTCAGCATCAAACCTAGTAGTCTTCTCGGGTTGCGGCATCCAATCATGTGGTGCCTGAGAGGCGCCGCTCGAGCGCAAAGGGTTAAATATACATTGTTTATACATAATTATATTCCATGTGAGTGAACGTATTTCCGTATGAACATAATGAGCCTTTCTCAGATTCTTTAAACATAAAATCAATGAATATTAAACAAATCAACATGAAAAATCGAAGTAATTTTAAAAATTACTAGTTAACCTCTTTACTCCCTAGGTCCACATATGTGGACCTCACAATATATGTTTGTAAAATTTAATGGTGGAAAAATTTGTAATTTCAACCTCATCTTTACATTTGGGGATATCTGAGCTTCATAATGAATATCATAGAGGGCAGCAAAGGCTTAACTTTCCTAAAAAAAAATGTGTTTACAAAAGTGATTTTCTGAAAATGGCGACATCTCAGCGAAGTCGAAAACGTAAATAATTTTCAGCATTTTAAATATTATTTATAGATCCAATAAAATTATTTCTAATTAAGTTAATCTTTCAACATCTACTTAGAATAGTTTTGTTTGTAAAAATGTTTTATTGAAAAGTTGGGTCAAGAATTATAATTTGGTACACATTTGTGTACCTTCGTCCATTAGGCTGAATTTATTGTAATATGATGAAAATGTATTAATAAGTAATTATTGTTAAAATTAGTAAATAACTATTGTTTAATAGTAAATTATTATTGTTTAAATGTATGAGTATGTTAACTGTTTGTTTTTACTCAATTAATTTGTCCTAAAATTATATTAGAACATTGTACACTTAAAATTTGGAACAAAAACAAAATATTAGTAAGCTGAGGTATTATGGTGTAAGTGCAAAGAGTGTATGTAAAGTGTTTGTTTACTACTTTATTATTTAATTTAAAGTTGTTTAAAACATTCTGGAATTTACATTTTTAAATTATATAACTTTTTAACAAAAAAATAAACAGTAACTTAGTAATGTTTTAAGTGCAGAAGTAGATTTAGTGTTTGTTTTGTTTAAAATTAACATAATACAAAATCCTAATTTTGAGTATACAGCATAATAGTGACTAAGTATAATTCTAAAATATTATATTAAATTTTTTTTGTAGGCTTATGGACTCCAGATTAGATTCAGGCATTATTACAACAAAGTGATTTGTCTAAAGAGGAGGGGAAAAAAAGTTAACATTCCACAGCCTGCTGTAATTCGAAAGTATAATATTTCTATGGGGGGTACTGATGTCTGTGATAGATATTTAGCATACTATCGTTGTGCTGTAAGAACAAAGAAATGAACTGTGCATATGTTTACACATTTTGTGGATCTAGCAATATCTAATTGCTGGATTTATTATGTGCTCTTTCACAAAAGCAATGACATAAAAAAATACATGCCCCTTTTGTAGCATAGAATGATTATTGCTTCATCTTTATTGAAGTATGAAGGAAATTTATCTGGGAGTTCTCGCAGTGGAAGGCCACACAAACTGTCTAACTCCTCTAAAGAAGAATTTCCTGTGCCCTTAAAGCAACGAAAAGTTGTTCATCGTCCTCCAAAGGATGTACAATTTGATAATATAGGTCACCTACCCAGGTACATGGACGACAAAAATGCATCCAAATGTCATCTGGTGGGGCGCAAATCTAGAACGAGAGTAATGTGCACCAAGTGCAACATTTACTTATGTGTGCTGAAAAATAATTGCTTTGAAAAGTTCAATTCAAAGTAAATATAATGAAAATATTCTCAATTACTTAAAAAATAAAGTGTTTAATAATAAAGTTTAATTAAAACATGTTAATACTTCTTTTACAAGCATTTTATCAATTACAATATTCTTGTTATTTTGTGTAATAGAAAACTAGGGTCCACATATGTGTACCTAAAATTTTAGGCCCCCTAATAAACTTATAAATACAAATATTTTTTTTCATAGCCCTTGACAACAAAATAACTCCATAAAACAGTAAAATATTTTTTAAATCATTTTGTAAATCTTCAGGGGTGAAGAGGTTAACAATCTGTAAAAGGTGTTCTTCACATACTTTTTTTTTTCTACAAAATTTTTTCTAGCTTTGGTATGTTCGTGTTCCATATGCGAGAAGAGGATTAGCTGAAAAATGAGACATGCGCAGTTTGTTGCTTCTATCAGCCAATCAAACCATTGTTTATCTTTGTTTTCGCGCCCAAACCACTCAGCTAGCGACACCTCTGTGACCCAAATCCGTAGACAGGGGAGGATCCCCCCTCTGAAATTTGGAACCCCCGGCCCGAAATTGTGTGAAATCTTGTTTTACCACTTCCCCTTCTTTTTTATGTGTAACTTGTTTTATGTATTTAATCAAATATTCGATCATAACCCCCCCTCCCCCTCCGAAATAAAATCCTGGCTACGAGCTTGCCTGTGGCGGTTTGGGGACACATATTTGATGCCTCTGCTCCAATGGGAGATTCTTCAAATTTGAGGGCATTATTTACTACCGTTGTCGGCTTTGGTTATGGTTGGTTACAAGTGTTGCCATTAGATGCAACCCTTTTCTTAATAACGTTGAACATAGGTTCATTGATTTTATTTTTTATTCGCTTGATGAAAGCTGGAAGATGTCCACTTCTGGCCTGTATATGGGCTTGGACGAAATTATTTACATTTGGAAACCTTACAATCGTATACGGTACGATTACACTGTATCGTATAGTACAGGGGGTACAGAGCTGCACCGCTTACGTTTATATTTACACTGACTACGTGACTCGCGTTGCGGAGATTCGTTATTTTGCATAGGTTCCAGTTTTTGACGCTTTCATCTGGTAAAATTAATCTTCGGACATAAAACTAACGGAAATAAAATTCAGCTTATCTAAGACGTTGACTGCCAAGATCTAAAGAGCCAATTTGTTGTTGTTGTTGTTGCTTATCTCACGCCTGGTCTGACGAAGTCAGACCAGGTCCATGAATCCGTTGACAAGAAGGAAGTCTATGACCAGAAGAGGGGTAGAATAGATCTCTTCCCTAACCAGTCCCAAACAGTCTAGGATATGCTGAGGTGAGGCCTGATGTTGGAGGCATTTTGGGCAGGGAGGGAAGGTTTTCAAGCCTTCTGAATAGCTTAGACATTTCAGGTGGCCACTGGCAAGTCGCGAAAGGCAGGTGCTGGATTTTCTGTCACATGTGATGGTTAGTGACAAGCCTGGCTTGTTACCTGAATGCCAGTGGTGGGAGGGGGGTACCAGCCAGTCTTTCTTAATTTGGGATTTTTTCCTCGAGAAAAGTTTCAGGTATGTGAGGTTTGAAGAGGAAGGGGTTGGATAGTATAATCGGCCAATTTGATTTAACCTTTAATTGCTGTATGCGGTCTGATTGACCGCGAGTCATTTCTTGTGGAATGCTTCCAGCTAATATTTCAACTTTGACTTTTATATTAATTTTTCCGATACTTTGTTTCTAAAATGGAGAAATTGATGTCCACTAATTTCTTTGACGCAGTATGAACCACGTGTTGTCCTTGCGCAAAAATTATCAATCCACCCAACCACAGCACTCGTCGACGCGTTGATTGGAGAAGAGATTGAACCAGTGGTGTGAGTTGAATGTAACTCATATGGCAGTCAACGTGTTAAAATTGGTTGGTTGGTTGGTTGGTTGTATTCAGATTATCTGGCGCCGTCAGCAACACGAGGGCTATAATGCGCCGAAACATTTCGTCATTAGACAAGCCAACATACATTTACAAACACCCATGCCAACACGGGACTCGAACCCGCAACCTCGCGGTCCAGAAGCTAGCACGCTAACCACTATACCGTTTGATCGGCAACGTGTTAAAATATAATGTCCTTTTTTTAATTGATTTTTAGCCAATAGTCGTTGGATTTCCTGATTCCCTTTCCCCCTCCCTTCAATTATTACTGATCGCAAATCTGTCCGGAAGTGCTGATTGTAATTCTTATATAATTTTAAAAAGCTGTTTTTATAGTTCGTAAGTATTATTGTAGTTTTTACCTACATATATACATAATCTTAATAAATCATCAATTTTGAAATTTTTGTCCTCTTCATAAATTTCAAATTTCTGATCATTTTAAAGATTGCATTGGGAATCTGAAAACGCAATAATATGTTAAAAATTCTCCAGTTTTAACTAAATTGCACCCCTAACAATCCAATTGGCGGATAGTGCTTCCTTTGAACAGAAATTGTTGGTTGGTTGTATTCAGTTTATATGGCACCGTCAGCAACACGAGGGCTATAATGCGCCGAAACATTCGTCATTCGACAAGCCAACATACATTTACAAACACCCATGCCTAACACGGGACTCGAACCCGCAACCTCGCGGTCCAGAAGCTAGCACGCTAACCCCTATACCGTTTGGTCGGCAACAGAAATTGTTAAAATATTTCTTTTATATGGTGGACCACGAAAGCTCGTAAAACTAAGCAGAATAGCTGTTCCATCTCCCCCCCCCCCCCCAGCATTTAAATCAAGTTCCTCACTCCAATCAATCTTGCTAACTTTTCTAAATCTTACTACATTTTTTCTTGTAATTGACTTACTCTGACTTCTTCGACGAACAATTTTGTAATCGTCAAACTGCATAAACAAACTCGTGATCTTAAATAAACTAGGGGTGTGGAACATCGCACAACTTTCAATTACACTATATAATACTGGTCATTGCAGTAATATTTAACATGATGTTACTTACCATTTTCTTATTTTTACTCATTTAAATAAAAATGTCCAGTATGGAGATATATTTTGCAATAATTTTTATTTACGTGAACAAAAATAAAAAACGCCAAAATGGCAAAATTGATGGTTTTATTCCACTATTCGATAGACGTTATATCGTCCTTGTTTGCGCGTGAAACACAAAAGGGCAGAGAGCTCTGTGTTAAAGGCACTCGTTTTTCAACTTTTTGCGCTTTTATCGCATTTTAATGAGAATTTCGGTTGGTTGTTTTCAGATTATCTGGCGCCGTCAGCAACACGAGGGCTATAATGCGCCGAAAATTCGTCATTAGACAAGCCAACATTCACTTACAAACACCCATGCCTAACACGGGACTCGAACCCGCAACCTCGTGGTCTAGAAGCTAGCACGCTAACCACTATACCGTTTGGTCGGCTGAGAATTTCGGAGATGGGAATGTTTAGAACACTTTCAGAGGCATTATCACAGTAATTTGGAACAAAATCGTTAGAGTTGTTTTTTAGCAATTACTGAAAAACATGATATTTTCAATGGCATCTACCTTATGCGCTTGCGCGATTTTGACGAAAACCTTAATGGTAGGTTCTTGTGGCATCACCAACCCGTACACCAAATTTGAACATCGTTGGTCAATTTGTTCGGGAGTTATGCTGACCACGTACACACAAACAGACATTTTTTCTAGATCACTTTTTTGAAATCAGAATGTTCCAAAACGCGGAGAAATGCCAAAAAAAAAAAAAAATGTTTGACCAAATACTACAATTTCATTACCCTATGTATACATATGGGTAATTGAAAGTAAAAAGTTTCATATTTTTTACTATCATTTCCATACTGGGGCGCAATCCGAAAATTTCTGTTGGAGAGGTTTTCAATCAAGCACTAAGTATATTCCTGTATTTCTGTATATAAAACACGAAATCTATGCAAGGCCTGACTTTGCATCACTAGGAGACCAAAGCATATCTTATTTTCGATGCCCTATTCAAAAATTAAGGTGGACGGGTGCCACCAATATTTATTTGTTAGTTGGTCGGTTGATCGTGTTTTATGGCGCAAGAGTAACAGTTGGCCATACTCCCAATATTTATAGACACTAGTTATTGAAAGGATTCTTTTCGAACATTCATGCGGTCTAAAACAGAATGTGTAAGGAAAGACGTTACAGAAATTTTTTAACAAAAAGAACAAAATAATATCTATATTATTTGTATCAAATAGTCTATAAGTACTGGATACGATCATTGTTAATTCTTAAAAGCAATTAATCGAATGTGAATCCAAATTAATATGTAGAACATACTAATTTGGATTCGTATGTAGAACATACTAATTTGGATTCGTATGTAGAACATACTAATTTGGATTCGTATGTAGAACATACTAATTTGGATTCGTATGTAGAACCAACTATGTAGAACATTCGATTTTATCAATTAAAATGTCACCGAATTTAACTTTAAATTAATCATTATTGTATTTTAATATTAAACATATTTTTACTTTATATAGGTGAACGAACAATTAAGAAAAATGTATACTATTTGTCAGTGTGATTGATAACCACGAACAATAAGTTTCGTCTTAATGTTCGTGGTTAATGTTCGTTCGTTTTATTGTTCGTTTTTTGTCTGCAAGTTTATTGATAACTATAAACTATTTGTTTAACAGCTGCTCTAATAGTTTTATTTGAGTTCCAAACACAATTAAACATATTATAAGAGGACTCAGGGTTCGATGAGACCATAATAACTTGAAAATTTTGGGATCCCGCAAAATTTTCGAGCCCCAAACCTGGGCTTTGTTTGCTTGTGCGGAAATCAGGACTTGAGTCTGTGTAGAACTATCTCATCCAATTTGTCATCAATACTTTTATAGTTTCTTGTTATTTAATTTACATATTCGTATCGTCGGCTTAGAGTGAAAGATACTAAACTTTGGTCTCGTGTTGCTGACGGCGCCAGATAATCTGAAAACAACCAACCAACCAACCAACTAAACTTTGGTCTTAAATCACTTTTTAGTATATTTGGGAATATGAGACCTTTCTGATTAACTGTTGCTGTTCAATGAAAAATATTTCCGGTAAATGAGTAACATGGAAAAGCGAAAAGCTTCTCCTTGAACTAGCACGTCATAGAAATTAGAAGTGTTTCCCTCTCTCTCTCTCTCTCTTTTTTCTCTCCTAAAAACTTTGTTAAATTAGATTTGCAATTTTTCAGTCTAAGCTGACGATATTTCAAAATGTTCAAATGATTTATGCTAGTTTTCTGATTTATACAAAATACCTCAACATTTTATGTATATGGAAATCTCGATTTTTTCCTTTCTTGGATTATAAATTAATTTTTATGCAGACTTAAGGTAGTTTTTATGAAATTTAAGTAAACTTAAAATAATGTATAACGATTTTTTGATACTATGATACTTACGAATCCATTTTTTATTTTTTTATTTTAAAAGTTGTTTTTTAACCTAACGTCTACTTTAGTGCGATTCAGTAGACTTACTCTGTCTAAGTGATGGTAAATTGAAACTTATTCTTTCGAAATTATTTATAGTTACTGAGTGTAATTCCTGAGTTCTCCAATTTCTGAGGTAAGTGTAAAAAATATCCAATTGATAGCAAACTTGTTGCCTCAATATTCAATATCAACCCGAACTGGTGATTTTCCTCCGAACAGTCGCCGAGTGTTCCTGAAACGCGTTTCGGCTGCGACGTTGTCATGTGTTGCTGCCATGGTAACCGATAGAACCCAACAGATCGGTTCCCTCTACATAATGTGCAAAGATACTGCCAGTGAGCACTTTTCCAACTTCGGCTGACCTTCTGAATTCGATGAACTGATGATTGCTCGAAATTTAGAGTGAGTAGGGGAAAGTGAGAGAGAAAGTTTTTTTTTTTTTTTTTTTAATTGTTTTCGAAACTAGGAAGAAATAAAATTTTAGTCTTCTGTATTTTTGCATCTTTGTGTTCCTCTGTTCTAAACATTGCAGTTTATGTGCAGAGGGTAGGATCTCCATTCTTTAATTTTTATGTTATAATTTCAAACTTCTTAACAGTACGTCAAAATTAAAAATGATGCATTTTTAAACGCAAACTTTATTCTTCCGTTAATTTTTTAATTAGCTAATTGCAATTAAAATGACTAATTAGGATGTTATTAGAACGGACATGCGGATGTGCGAGACATGAAGAATTGTGAATCTGGCTTCAATATTTATTTAATTATAAGTTTTTAAATAAAATGTTTGAAAAAATACACAGTTTATAACAAATGTGCTTATAAGGTGTTTTATAATGTGTTGGTTATCTATAATAATAAAACAAGCTGTGTGTCTGTCTGTGGATCTATAGAAACCTACTTAAAATTGGAGTAGAGCTCTGAAATTTTCAACATAAGAAGTTTAGGCCTCCTAATTTTACTTATGTCAAACAGAATGTTAAAATTTTAATTATCTCTTTTTGAATTAATTTTTTTAATTAATTAACAAATATTTTACAAAACGAATTCTACTTGGGCTACAACTCTGAAATTTTCAAAATAAGTAGTTTGGGTCTTCTAATTAGACTATCGAAAAACAGAATTTTAAATTTTATTTAGTTCTTTTTTAACTAATTTTTTGTAATTAATTAATAAATATTTTACAAAACAATTTCTAATTGGGCTACAGCTCTGAAATTTTCAACATAAGTAATTTTGGCCTTCTAATTAGACTTTTGAAAAACAGAACTTTAAAATTTTATTTGTTTTTTAATTATTTTTTTTAACTTTAACATATATTTCACAAAACTATTTCGAAATGGGTTACAGCTCTGAAATTTTCAATACAAGTTGTTTTGGCCTTCTAATTGGACTTTTGAGAAAAAGAAGGTTAACATTTTAATTTGTTTTTTAATTAATATTTTCACAAAAAGCAACTTTTAATAGGCCTAAAGCTCTGAAAGTTTCTAAATAAGTACTTTTGGCCTTCCAATTTTGCTTTCCACAAACAAGTGTTAAAATAATCTTAAAGGAGTATTGTATTAACGGGGATTTTTTGTTTCTTTATTAAGGCTTTACGTGGCAATTAGATTTTAATGAGTGAAGCGAGCTTCTACTTAAGCAGCAATGTACCTCTAAGCGAGCGAAGCGAGCCTATGCTTGCATAGCAATGAACTTTTCAATTTGTGAAGTAAGCCTGTGCTTATGTGTTAATGAACTTTTCAGTGAACGAAGCGAGCTCGATTTTGTGCAACGATGAACCTTCTTCCTATGTGTTGCATTCAATATTTTTTATAATTACGGGCAAAAAATATTTTTAATATATATATTTATTAATGTTGCCAATTCGTGTCAAGGAATTTCTTCTGAAAATATGTCATTCCAATGGCAAGACTATATGTTATTTGCGCACGAGGAGTGCGAGAAATTTCATTTTTATACTAGTGCGAAAAAGTTACTTTCCCGCATTCCTCTCGAAAAAGTGATACTTTCGCCACTATTTTTGATTCCAAATGATTAAAAAGTTTAATTTTTTGCACGCTGTTACAAAAATTTATTTTCTTCATTTTAGCTGGCGGTGATGGACTTAAGTTGACTTCTTTTCAAAATTGCTGCCAAATAATAATAGCCTTTTTGAGTGTCGCCATAATAGCAATTTGTATAATTATAGAAGAATCGCATTTTTTTTTTTTTTTTTTTTCATTCAATAACTGAACCGCATCTCACCTTTTCGATCTGCTTGATTTTTTGTAAAACGGAATGCTTGGATGCCCATATGTGGATGAATTAATTAGACTTGTTTGAAACTTCTAAAATGACTGTACACGCGTTTAATTTTGTTTTATATCATTCTCAGTCGAAAAATTTATTATTTCCCCAACAGTTTTACATATGTGATAAAAAATTGCGTTGGATTTATCATTATTAGAACATTCTTTCAGACACAATTCAAAAAGGTCTCTGATTTTGAATCTACGCATACTTCCAAATAAGAAGCATTTATTTGGAATTCAAAGCTAAATTTAGCCTCAAAATAAGCCAGAAAGAAGAAGGTTACAACAACTTAAAAACATTCACGCAAAAACTCGTTAAGGTATAACCAATGCCTTTTTTTTTTTTTTTTTAAGTTACTATAAATACTCGTATTTTCGAAACAAAATTTCATCCGTTGGATATTCTTATTTTTTCAATGTTTCCATCAAACTTATGATATGCCTTTAATATAAATGGATATGTCCATACACCATCTTACATATCCGTTTTGTATAATATGGATATGTTCCATTTGATGAACTTAAAATTAAAAACAATGGGGATGGTAAGTATAAAAATTTCGCATTCTGATTGTATTAAAAGATGAGCATTCATGTAAAACTGAAAACGTGCAGGCCATTTTATTGGCAAATGTAAAATTTACAACAATGCAGAACACAGTGGAAATGAGGAACTCTAAATAAAGCAATCAAACTAAACATATGAAAACCAAAAACTTATCAAAATTTAAAATAAGCCACAAAAGTGCAACGGAATGAAACTTCTAATTTAAACAGAACGTTTTCATCATAAGAAATATGAATTGGCTCTCCAATTTAAAAACCTAGTATGTGACAAAAACATAAAAATACGTATTTTGGCATTGTAAGTTCTATTAATATGTACTGCATACACTCAGTAACAAATTTAGCCCTAAAAAAAAATACAGTTTTGGAGATTTGTCTCTTTAAAATAAAGAAAACCTATCGTTTACTTAGTTAAATAAAACTGTTTTTGTTCGCTCCTGTAAAATGAAGAAGTGAGCCCCTGGGAAACTAGAGTTTGTGCGCTTCTGGTACCATGTTACCTTGTAGCGGATTTCCTTCCCCTTATAAACAGGTGTTTGTGCGCTAGTGGTACCATTTTTCCCTGTTGGCTCGTGACACGTCGGCTAGTGCCACGTAACCTCTTGAATGCCGTGAGATCTAGTTGAACGATAAAAAAATAGTTAAAAATATATTTTTTAATATTTTTACTATTTTTTATTTTTTCTCTTTAACAGGGTTGCGCTTTTAAAAATATACACCATGAAATTTTACTTTTAACTATTCTCAAAAAATAGTTATAATGCATAATAATTAATTAACATTTATAAAGTATTAATGATTTTGATAAAAACCTAGTCTTGCAATGCCCCTCCCCCTGCAAAAATTCCTGGAGACGTCCATGAAGATTAAAGACTGCGTTCATGAATGATTGTGAAAAGTGTGTGGTGTGTGTGGATGGGGGGGGGGGGGGGAGAGAAATCGCATGTTTCCGGCTGAACTAGTATTTGTATTTTCGATCACGGGCCGCCACTGCCGGATGCCTATTTTGCTGTTATCGCAGCCAAATACACCGCGGAAGTTTGAACTCAGATAAGATTTCGAAGTCGAAACACTTGATCAAAAATTTTTCTCTAACCCTAATACACCAACGGGAGGCCATTATGGCCACGGAGTAATACAATGTGTATTTAATGTTTTGTAAATATATCTATATATCCATTGTGGATTAGCACATGATTTTTAAACTTTTTACATTTAATTTTGAAATATTCTCTAAACTTCGAAGGAAATCGTATCAGTCTCGTTCTTAAGTAGGGGTGTGGAACATTGCTTAGCTTTCAATTACATTATAATACTGATTAATGCATTTAAATTTGACGCGGAACAATTTTGTTTACCGTTTTCATATTCGGTTTCATTTCAATAAAAATGGCCAGTTTGAAGATATTTTTGGCAAATATTTTTACATGGGAGAGGGACGGGGGACACCAAAATGGGGAGTTTGACGATATACTTTTCGATAGTTCTTGCATTATCCTTTCTTGTAAGTGAAACATAAGAGAGGAGGAAAACGGTCGTTCAAGATTCAAGAGCGCTGTTAGAGGGAATAGGATTCTGTGTTAAAAATTAATTTTTCAACTATTTACTCATTTATAGCATTTTTGTGGGAATTTCGGAGATATCTGTGTGGAACACCTTAAGAGCAATTACCTCAAGGATTTGATCAAATTCGATTGAGCCGTTTTTTTAGTTATTACTGAAAAACATGACTTTTTCAATGGTAGCTAGCTTATGCGCATTCACAATTTTGACGAAAACCTTAATGGTAGGTCCCATGACCACCACTAACCCATGCACCAAATTTTAACGTCGTAGGTGAATTCGTTTGAGAGTTATGCTGACCACACACAGACACTAATTTTTTCTAGATCACTTTTTGCTTTGAATTTCCCATTTGTTTACATAGGGTAATGTAAGTATAGCATGCTGTAAAAAAAATCGATTTTTTTGGTATTCCTCAATGTTTTTAACATCTTGATTTCAAAAAAGTGGTATAGAAAAAATGTGTGTCTGTGTGTGTGTGTACATGATCAGCATAACTCCCGAACAAATTGACCTACGATATTTAAATTTGGTGTGCGTGTTAGTGGTGGCCATGGGACCTACCAATAACGTTTTAGTTAAAATCACGCATGCGTATAAGGTTGAAATCAGGAAAAATCTTGAAAAAATCCTGTTTTTCCGCAATTGCTAGAAAAACGACTCTAACGATTTTGATTAAAATCTCTGTGTCTTTTAAGGTGTTTTAATCCTCCTCACCGCTGAAATTCCCGTAGAAGTGCGATAAAAGCTTAAAAAGATGAAAAACGACTTCGTTTAACAAAGAGCTATCTGCCCTTGAGCATCGCCCATCAACTATTGATTTTTTTCTGCTTCACGCACAAGAAAGAGCAATGTAATATCTATCGAATAACATCGTCAATTTCGCCATCTTTGTTTTTTTACCATGTAAAAATTATTGCCAAAAATATCGCCAAACTGGCAATTTTTATTTCAATGAGTGAAAATGTGAAGCAGTAAGTAATACCATATCAAATTTGAATGCAATGACCAATATTATAGTGTAATTGAAAGTCACGAGATGTTCCACACCCCTAGTTCTAAATTATTATTGGTCATTTCAATTGAAAACAATGAAGAATTCTAAATAAGTCAAAGAATTTCAAACAAGTGAATTCGTCGCTTTTCTTACCCACGGCATATTAGGATTGTTTTTTCTCGTAAAAAATATCAAGTTAAATTTGACAACACTTTATATATTGATCATTATTTTGTACATTGTCTGCAATATCAATAAGAATATTATTTCACCACTTTCGGTTTATGAAGTAATACCAGTGGGTAAGTAACCGAAACATAGTCTGTTTTTTTTTTAATTTTGAAAATAAGCTAAGAAAGCTTGGGACTTATAAGTTCTAAATCAATTAAAGGAGTGCCTTATGACACTTTAGTTTGTCATAATTGTTATTTTTATTGTTTCCCACGAAAAATGTTTTGAAAATTAGATCCTCTCATAATTAAGTTGGTTTGATCATCAAAAAAAACTTTGATTGGAAATATCCTTTGCCTAGAAATACATTTTTCTTCTGCCTGTATTGATAGTTATGGAAATTGAATTACAGATTCATGGACAAAATAACCATAAATCACCGTACAGCAGTCAGAAAAAAACAGCCTGGTCATTCAATCAAAGGGACAAGAAAAATTTAGAAATGTTTCTTTATAAAATGAATAATTTCTGCGCTGTAAAATGTAGTGATAAAAGAAAATCTTTTAATAAAATAATGCATTATGCAAAGTATTAAATTGAGTAATCTTACCACTACCCCTTCTATTCTTGATAAATAACCATAGAAAGCCGAACATTTGTACACATATCTAACCTCCAATTTATTCACACCAAGCCATACTTCACCGCGTGAATTCAATCCACTGACCAAATTGTGACCATTTCCGCTACTTCCTCAACCACTGATGTTAAGATAATTTTGTAATCGCTCTACTTTCCACATAAGATAAAGATTGTAAACGACTAGTTTCTGTATACATTCTGCTAACACTTAAAGTATTAGATAAATTTTTTAGAAAGACTCTTTTGAATTATTATACCAAAAATAATTTGCCAAATTTATTTTAATCGGAATAATTAAAATATAATTGGACGTGGAATGTGGTCCAGTCAATTCAACGTTGCGCTACGTAGTAAATAACACTGTAAGTGAAAGAATTTTAACCGATTATTGTTGAAACTCTTTCCTGTTACCAATATTGTTTTCATCAGAATAAATAAATCCCCCAAAAAAACACTTTTGAAAAGTAGAAGAACCGCCAACCTCAAAAACACAAAAAACTTTATTACAATAAAAAAATCATAAACATGATGAAAATTTTCAGCCACAAACACAGTGATATAAAAAAAATGGCCAACCTATGATTAGAACTCTCGGTTGTGACTCGCTTACGAATGTATGCTTACTTAATTTATTTTTAACATTTAAGTTCCGCTCCCATAAAAATTTACGCTGCTTGAGGTTGGCGCCCGTCATAGGAATATTAACAATGCTTGCGTTTAAACTAATTTATGGATGTTTGCACGAATATTTGAGTTTATGATTTCATTTGGATGGGTAGGAAATACAAAGTGGTGTAAATATTCAAGCTCGTGTAATTTTCAAAATAGTATAGAGAAACTGTGCTCAAACGCTTGCATTTGAATCGTTATTAAGAATTTTTTAAGTAGGAAACTAAAGTGTTTCTGGTAAGCTTTTGTTTGGTTGATACATACATTTTGGAAAGTTTTTATGTGTGGGGGTTTTAAAGGTTAGTAATTAAGACGGGCGCCAACCTCAAGCAGCGTAAATTTTTATGGGAGCGGAACTTAAATGTTAAAAATAAATTAAGTAAGCATACATTCGTAAGCGAGTCACAACCGAGAGTTCTAATCAGAGGTTGGCCATTTTTTTATATCACTGTGTTTGTGGCTGAAAATTTTCATCATGTTTATGATTTTTTTATTGTAAGAAAGTTTTTTGTGTTTTTGAGGTTGGCGGTTCTTCTACTTTTCAAAAGTGTTTTTTTGGGGGATATCATAATTTTTTTTAAAACACTGACGACTTCTCTTTTTTGAATTTGTCCGTTTCATCGTTTTTCTATTTATCCCCTATGGTAAACCTGGTACCAGGGATATTCATAATTCTTCAAATTGAGTTCGACGATACCTTACATGCAATAATTATCTTTAAAATTGATAAACCGAAAGTGGTACCAATAGCATACCTGGTACTTTAAACATTCATAATTCATCAAAACAAAAGTCCAACATGCCATATTTATCTTGGAAATTGATAAACCGAAAGTGGTACTACCTATGCTATACCTGGTACCTTAAACATTCATAATTTTTCAAGACAAGCCTAACGACACCCAACATGCCATATTTATCTTCAAAATTGATAAACCAGAAGTAGTACCACCTATGGTACACCTGGTACCATGAATATTCATAATTCTTCAAGTTAAGTTCAATGATACCTTACATGTCAAAATCTACTTGAAAATTGACAAACCGGTTGAATGCGGACGCCAGTAACCATCAAAATCGACCACGAACGAGTAATAGAAACTTGTGTATGGCAACTCAACTCCCAAAACTTAAAGAAATCCGTTGCTATTGACAAAGATCCTGTCTGCCAAGTTTCAGCTCGATTGGTTAGTTTGTACGCACAACGACCTATTTTGGTGCATAATAACGACTAATCAGTCCGGGACCTACAGCTTAACGTGGATTCCAAATCACAACGAACATCCACACCTAACACAGGAATCAAATCCGGCACCTTTAACTTACAAGGCCAGAGCGTGCATCCCATTGAAAGTTTATACTAATAAATTGTTACAAATAAATATTACAAGTTTTTTACAGTCTAATAAATATTGCAGTATAAATTATTTTTATTATACCAAGCATTATTTTGGTTCACATAATAACCCATTGATATTTGACAAAATTTAAAATATTTTCTTAACAACAATTTTAAAATTCACTATGAAATTACAATTTTGATGATATATGATTCTACAATTTCATTTTACAACGGAAAGTAAAAATAAACACATCTTTAAAAACGAATGACATTTTTGCAAATTCCATTAGCCAATCGCAATGCGTCGTTCATTTAGTCCTCTGTAATGAGTTGACTGTGACGTCAGCTCGTATAACCTCCACATTTATACTTTGCCCATAGTATCTTGCAACAAAATGTGATTGTTTTCATTTTTCAATGGAGATTTCCCGAAATTAAAATGTTTTTGAAAGTTAACTCTCTCTAAATTGTCATACAGTTCAAATAACACATGCAACTTAATGAACAAATATTTCTCTTTAATTCTGTCTCTTCAAAAATTAAATTATTTAAATTTTAAAGATGTTATAAGCCATATAATTATAGTCCAATTCGTTCTCCTATACTTTAACATTACGTTAAAACTCACTAAAGCCTAACATGTCGGAAAAACTAACTTCCAAATGATAGCAAACCTGTTTGGCAACTTTTGGCATATATATCTGAACCTCAATTACAAGCTGATCGCCTTTATCTGTCGCCAAATTATGAAATGAAAAAAAGTGGTTTTAAATTAATTAAAAATAGAAAGAATTATTTAATGAAGTTCAAACCAGTGTAGGATTTTAAGTTGAAACATTCCGCATCCTATAATTCAATCCGTTTGAAGATCTATTGATTAGTTAGGGCTGTACGTTTGTCTAAATTTTTACATCAAAATCGGGCTAGAACTCGTTTTTTTATTTCGTTTTGGAATTTTCAATATTTTTTTTCTTCGTTGTCTTTTGTCCTAGGTACTCAATTTTTTTTTCTTTGAAAGATATCACCGAGACGAATCTATGGTATTTTTTGTATAATTATGTGAAGTTTCGTAAGCGCGCTAGAAAATAGTCAATTTCGGCTTTTTCGCTGGAAGTTGTGCAGAGAATAGATACTTACTGTCGTTTCTGCCTTTTTTTAAGGTTGGCGGCGAAACGACCGTTTCGTCTGATAAAACATACTTTGGCGTGAATTTCACGTTCGTTTTTATAAAAAAAATTTGAAACGTAGTTTGCCGCTTATTTTTCTGATAGAGATGTTTATAATATTTCAAATTAGATGTAAACATCAAGCTCACGTTGACAACAGAATCGTCACTATGTTAATGAATATAAAAATTGGCAATCCATGTAAAGAATTTAGATTAAAATTTAAAAACTGTGTTTTTATGAGTTATATTACTAAATCCTTTATATTTAACTTCGATTTTATGTGTGGGTGTACATGTTTGTGCCTGCCGAGCAAATCTGCGAAGGCCTAATTAATAGGGTGATTAAAAATATATATATTTTTGAAACGCTTATAGTGAAAACAATTGTTATATATCTTAAAAAGAAAAACTGCACAAAAAAAAAATATATATATATATATATATATATATTAAAAAAAAATATATATATATATATATATATATATATATTAAAAAAAATAAAAATAATAATAATAATAATAATATCTTTTGAGAAAATACACTAAATAACTATTTTACCTAAATTTTTAAAAAATTGTAAACGTTATATATTTGAAAGGCAATAGTTTGCAATGTGTAGTGAAAGGGTGGTATAACACAGGAAAATACTATTGTATGCATTTTTAAAACATATATTAATCATTAAAACTACTCAAAAGTAACATTTTCTTTGTTGAAAATATTAATTTTTCTGTAAAATGGGTATTAACGTTATTTCTTAATTTTTTTTTTTTTTAAAGCATGCTTTTATTCATCAGGTTAACTTTTTTCTCAAGCTTTCTATCCCAGTGATACACTTTGAAGAAAACTTTTGTAGGAAAGTATGGCATTATGGAAGAAACAGGTATTGTCCTAGCGTCTTGGACGTCAGCACCACCCACTTTTTGTAGATATAGTTCTCTAAATTTTTGTGATGTCTCTGTTGCAAGTTTGACGCAGCGTTTCACAGCCTGTGTGTGACAAAGAAACGAGTTGAAGTCTGATTTCAGTGGTCTCAAGTAGCACAGAAACTATGGTCAATTTTGTCAGTCATAGGCCAATCCCAATGTGGAACGTTGTGAATCGGTCTTTGGAAACAATATTGGCCAATCTCACCCAATTCTGTATAAAATATACAGGAGGTTTTGAAATGCTGATGCATAGTTTTAAAATTTTGATGTCGGAGTAAGAAAGTATGTGGGGGTTTTGACATGTTTTTTTTGTTAAAAAAATCCTGTTTTTTTGGAATTGTGCTCTGCCAGAATCAGTCAAACTACCAGTCTTCCCCTGTTTCCTCCAATACAGCTGCTCTCGTGTGCACCAGTCTTTATTAAATGTTCTTCATTAGATATTTTTCTTAACAAAAAAGGAGTCCTATTACAAGCAATCATGCATTCCAATTAATCATGTCCACGTAATCAGTGGCAATGAAGTTAAGTTTGGTTGTCTTGAAATGCCTGATTGTCTTTCCCTAGGAAAGTTCTCGAGATTTCAAAACCCGACGCCCCAGTTCTCTAACATCTCTCTTTTTGTCTAAAATCAAACTGTATGGGTGAGGGAGAGAAGCATTTCTTTCAATAACCGAGTTAATGACTTCCAGGAAATATTCATTGAGGTATCAAGACAATCGAATTGCCTCATATATGATCTTAGGTCTTTCAGAAAATTAACTTTTTTTAAAATTCGAAACCAATGTGACATGTAACAATTTAACATAAAGAATACCACTTGATTGAGTTTATCCGATGGTTTACATTCCCTCACATGTAGTCTAAGTAATCTGTTTTCTGTTGTTAGCTATCTAGAGTGTGAAAGGGGATTGGGTTTGCGAGCTGCCAAGTCATTAGTAAGGTCTGAAGCGTTAAGCTTTCGCTGCGGGCGACAGGGGGTTTGATCCAAGGACCATGGTGTTTGGAGCCAGATGCGTTACCTCTGTGCAAAAGAGTACTCCAGTGCACAGAAGCATTATCTGATATTTGAGGTCGACACACAGCCTCCTCCCAGCGACGAAGGAGCGATGCTGTTGTTCTGATCAACGTCTGATCGGAGTTGGAGGTTTTTGGATGCTTGTTGCATCGTTGTATCCGCTCGTTGCGGTGATGTCTTGGACGCGAGTTGCGTTTGTAATCGCATGTTGCGATGTAGTTTTCTCCTTTCAGAAGCGCCGATAGATGGCAGCATGATTCGTTTTAGTCCGGGTCATCATTGAAGCGTAGGCAAGCTTTCGTTGTGGGCGACGGCGTGATTTGAACCGAGGACCATGGTGTTTGGAGCCAGATGCGTTACCTCTGTGCAAAAGAGTACTCCAGTGCACAGAAGCATTATCTGATATTTGAGGTCGACACAGGTCTAATAGCTTTAAAAATATCAAGAAGATATAACTGGTCTGTGCTCGTGTTTACTTTCATCTCAACTTGAGGAATTGAACTTCAACACATAAAAAATTAGCTAGGGGAGCTTTTTCACATGTCTTCAATTTTTGACATAAGTTCAAATTGAAAGATGGGTTTGTAGTACTTGGGTGTTTATATAGGCTTCTGAATGGTAGTTAAACAGACGTCTGAATGGTAGTTAAATAGAAGTCTGAATGGTAGTTCATTGAAGTATAAGAGGCATATATCCTTCTGCAGTGTTCTCCAACGTGCTATTTGATCTGTCAGCCAGTATTAATGGCAGTCCCAATCACAGCCATGTACGCTATATGATCCAACGAATAAGCAAGTAAGTTTGTGACCCTCAAAGGAAGAGAAGGCGCCACGAGAAAGGCCACCCAGATTGAAACCCGTCAAAACACAGATTTTATTAATGTGAAATCGCTAGTAAAAGAAGGATGACTCAAATAAACATTGTTATCATTTATTAGGCCATGATCGATCATACTTAGGTACATATACTTAACATAAAATTGGGCAGTACATAGATAATCTTAATATTACTAGGAGGTACAATCATTCGTTACTTAACAATGGTTAGTATATGGCAAAATGGTGACTTACCCATTTTCCTATGATCTACTGAACTGGTCATACACGGTCTGGCTCACTCTATCGTCGTGTGTGTGTTTTTCCGTTGACAACCCTTCAATTTATATATTAGATGGATGCTGGACTTTCAATTGCTGATTGTGTTAAGAGGTCAGTTTCCCCCTTTTTATCAAAGTTCGTTAACCTTCAGTTTTCATGTGATGTTTAATTGCACTTTTGAGTGAAACGGATAACGATGAGAGAGTGCATGTATTAGCTGTAGGTTCACTCAGTTATTTATTCCTAGATTAGTTAAGGCCTAAACTGGAAACATGATAATTAAAGTTGATTTCCAGCAATTAAGATTTTAACTAAGAGTTAGGCACGTTCTGTAATAAATCTTAAAAAACTATAATTATTTAGCTGAATATTAGTGGAATTACTCTGATATTAGCTGCGTCACATTAATGTTTCGAATGTTATGCGAGAATGATTATTATTGAATAATTACTAATTTGATTTTTTTTCCAAAATCTATCTCCTTCATTCCACACAATCAGGGCCGAACCTATGGGGAGTTGGAGGGTGCTCCCTCCCCACTCCCTTTATTTTCTAAGTCGGTAAATTGTGAATTTTTTTTTTAAATGAGTCGTCAAATTATGTAAAATATGGCCAGTTGTAAATTAAATAATATATTTATAAAAAATTTCGTGCGAAAACACTACAAAAAAACAGCATAATATAAGAAGTCAGCAATTCTTAAACGAGGATGTACATCATTCTTCACCAAGCAGATACAAGTCGGCATAGAATCAAATCGAGTAGGTTGATCGTTAACCCCACAACTCTTCTTCCCGTCGAGATAAGGAGCCCGATTTTAGTGCATTTCTCCCCTTTCGACATTTATGAAAAGGGGGCCTGTTCCCGGACCGTTTCTGTGTGTCCCCGCTTCTCTAACATATGTATTGCATGTGTGTTTAATGTCGTGTGAGCAATACCAGGGGCATAGGGTGTCTGGTGCAATCACCGCGCCGGTCAGTATTTGTGAAAAATGGGGCGATCTGGCGTTGAAGTTCATATATTTTTTTATTATATCAATATGTGTTAAGTACTAAATGCCTTACTTAACGTTTTTTTTTTTTTTTTTCCTTCTTTTTTCTTTTTTTGTAAAGCCCAGACGCTCGGACATGTTCCTTCCTTTTTCGTTTAGTAGGGGTGATAAGAAAATCTAAGAAAAGTACAGGGAGATTGTAGGCAATTTTTTGTGGAAAAGCGGCCGACAACGCCTGAGGTGAAGAAGGGACCAAGGAGGTCTGGCGACCACCCAGACATCTATGAGCTATAACCCCATTACTATAATTGGTCGCCAAGACTTTTGGCAACAGATATAGTTCGGACATCTCAAAAGGCACAAACCAAGGGAACTTCTGACAAGGCGGAGACACACAGCGACGGCACGGTCACTATGACCTTTGGCCTCTCCCCGAACGAGACAAAAAGTTGCACAGTGAGTATCCGGTGGAAAGAGGGTGTAATTTGATATGCGGGATATTTTCCCTTTTCTCCCTCCCTCATTAGGTGCATTCTCAAATGACCAAAATTTTTCTCAGAGAGGATTTTGTGTTTATTCGAGATGGAGATGGAAAGAAAAAGAGCGGGCTTATCATATTTGTATATAAGATATCGAAGGAAAAAGAATCGAATTAATAGCACTATGTGGATTCATCCCATTGTTCAGAGCCGATCAACATTCGGTATGTTCTTCTGTCTTTACCCGCAATTAAGAGAAGACAAAGTAAAAAATTTCAACTTTTTCCGGATGTTGATTGAGAACTTCGACGAGTTGGTGGAGAAATTATGTTCCAGACTGCAAAAACCCGACATTAACTATCGGAGGAGTATATCGCCTACAGAGAAAATAGCAGTTACGCTTCGGTATTGTATTATTATTTATATCATTCTTTCATTTATGTCGATTCCTATTTAAAGAAAGAAGAATTTCTTTTTCTGTAGAAGGGTATGTAATTTTTTTTATATCAATTACTTAAATGGCTTACTTTAAAGCCGTAAAAGTTATTAACTAAGGTTGCTGAAAAAAAAACAAAAATAAACTTCCAATTTTATTAAATTTGTTTTAAGCTCATTAAAAAATTTATAATTATTTAAATATGATACAAATATTTTTACGGAAATTAGGGAGGTATTCAATGGGATAAATAATGGTGTTCTGGAACATATGTTATTAAATGAAATTACCCAGGTAGCACAGCAGTATTGGCCAATGTCGGAAACCGGAGCTCTGGAAGATTGGCCAATCCTGGGTAATGTCGGAACGGCCAGCACCGAACGGCTAACATTTTTGCAATATTGGCCAATATCGCAGTGCGGTTTTGGCCGATCTCGAGGAGCAGTTTTGGCCGATATCGATGCGTAGTTTTGGCCGATCTCGAGGAGTAGTTTTGGCCAGTATTGATGTGCAATCTTGGGCAATATCGATGAGCATTGGTTTAAACCAAATGTTTTTCTTTTCCCTCAGAAAAACGAAATATTTTTTTTTAAAGAATAATTTAAAATTGTATTTTTATTTATAATTAGATTTTTTAAATTATTTGATGTTGTAGATGACTTCTATTTTTAGCTGAAATACAATATGTTCTAATGTATTTTAAAATAAATCTTCCAATTAAAAACTATTGAAGTTTTTATAAGTATCAAATGAATCGAAGAGCAATATTCTATGTATTATGTAGTGAACAATTACTATTGTATATATTGAATTTAAAAAATAGTACCTCTAAATAAAATATTAAAATTTAATATGATTTGAATGTCCCCATAAATAGCAACAATTGTTTATTTACTTAGTTCAAATTACTTTCAAAAGGAATATTCATTGTTTATAAAACATAAATTATTCTTGTTTATGCTAAATTTTATTTATAAATATGTATACATGTAATTAGAAAAGGATAAAAAAAAAGACCTCTGTTTAAACCAAAAAAACATGTTTTTTTCCAACCCTGAAAGAGCAATTTTAGCTACTATTTTTTTATTATATCACAGAGCAGTTTAGGGTAGATTTGCCACTCAACATATCTGAACTTTCTTTTTAGTGGAAGAAGTGGTTGCAAATGATAATTCTTATATGCGTTTAGATTCAATTTTGAGCTGTTCAATGTTTAGTAACACATTGTTGCCCAAAAACCCTTAATAATTTGTTAAGTTATACTTAAACATTTGTAAAATAATGTTTTCAACTCCCCTACCAAAAAAACAACATTTAGATAACAAAATGTCTGACATTCAAGGATTTAGAAAGATACATGCAATTTTAAACTAGAAAACTAACAGTAGAATTTAAAATCCCTATTGGTCAATCAATACTCATTGAACTTTTTATGCTAAGGTTTCATAAAAATAGAAGGTTGAATTTTAAACTTGTGAAGTATATTTTTTCTGCACCGATCAACTTCATTTATGAAGTCCCTTTTCATTTTTAAAACATAATTTTTCTCTATGCATCAAGAATCAAATAGATAGTAAATAAATCTCATTTTAATGCTTTAGTTCATTCACTTCAATCATAATATTGTAAAAGCAATAAAGTGAATTAAGTTGCAGACCCCCCCCCCCCCCATTGAAAAAGTTTTCATCCAAAAATTATTTGACAAAAACATCTATTATTTTAAAAAATCCACAATAATATTTACATGAATACCTCGTATAATGAATAATTTTTCATACTTTCATTCCTACTTTAATTGCTTTTTAATGACCGATAATTGAAACCCAATATAATTTAATTGATATTTTATGGCTTAAAAACCATGCACTCTTAAATTGTCACTTTCTGCAGTGCATATTTATAATAAAAACATAAATTTAATACAAGCTGTTTATTATAATACATATTTTATTTTACATATTTTATCTTCCTTTGAAGTTTCTACCTCGGCGAAGAAAACGAACCTGAAATATAAAATTATTCATTTCTGTTTTCATTAAGATTACATTAAAATTTAAAAATCAAATTATTGCATCAAACTTTTTCTAGTCTTTAGCTCTTTTTATTTTATCCAAACTCTTTTTGTTAAGGAACTGGAATTTGTTATCAATAAAAGAAATCATGCAGTGCAGCATTTACTGCCCATTAAAAAATAAAAAAAATTGCAAAATGAAAAACACAATTTTGCACAAAAGCATAAGATTATTAACATTTTGTTAAATTGTTATATCAAAAAACATTTTCTACTAACATTTAAGAAAATAATTTTAAACTGGTATTTAAATTTCAATCGTATATACTGAGCTTGTATGAGTTTAATTTATATAAAGTTCTCTGCAAATACGTTTGCACCAACCTCAACCAAGCACACAAAAAACTATCAATCACGAAATAAATGCTAATTCTGTTGTTTTTTTTATAAACTCGTTCATTTTTCTTTAGCCGTTTAAAATTGTAATAAATAATTTATAAGAGAGAAAAATCTCTTTTGAACTGTTAAATTAACCACCAAATAAAATCAAAATAAATAGTAAAAAGTGTTGTTGAAAAGTCTGTGATAAAATACACTGTTGCACTTGAAAAGTTATAGGAACTAATTTAGAACATAGTGTTTTTGTTGTTTTTTCTACTGAACTAATTTTTCAATTATAAGCATATGACAAAGGTGATTTGTTCAAAATTGTTTAAAGAAACAGATAATTTTTTTTTTATTTGAAAGACCAGAGATTCTCCATTGCTTATTATATTTTAAAATATAAATTATTGTAACATCAAATTGAAATTGCTTGGATCGTTACCTAATTGATTATCATATATTCTTACCTGGTAGAGGAAGTTTTCACGCTTTTTGGTTCACAAACAAGTTTTTGCTCGTTTTTTTGTGGGATTCCAAAGAAGGGGGATCGTCTTTGAAACGGGCTCTGGAATATTAGTTCGGCTTTTCTTGGTTAATAAATTTTCATCTTCTGAAGAATCACTCCCAATTGAACGAGCAAGCTCAGCTTTATCTTATGCCTGTTAAAATGAATCTAAATAGGAAAATTATGGATATATGCTATCTCAAACTAGTTGCAAAACTTTATATACAATTTATTTATCCAATTAAATATCTTATTTAAAGCACTTTTAATATAACTCACTAAAAAACCAATCTTCAGTTTGAGAAAGTAAAATAGAATATTATTTAAATCTGTTAATAAATATCTGTTATTCATTTCCACCATTTCAAAAATCTACACCATCAAAACTTGAACTGATAAGTAGATCAATGACTTATGAAACATTATTTGTGATACCTTGAATTATTTGTATATACCCTATACAAAAATTGTAATTTAATTACTGTATGTACAATAGATTTTAAAATTAAATGTTTGCCATGTTATACTTGAGGGCATATATTCTTTAATCATGTTCATTCCCCCCTTCCCCATTTGTTGCAAACTACCAAAGACAACTTTTGTCTGAGATGAACCAAGATGAAGGAATTACTTCTAAGGGTTCTCCATTTCCATCAATGACCCTACAACAGTATATTTCTTTATTTTAAACTGAACAGAATAACAAATTAACTATTGAAAGGCCATACTGGCATTTTACTGCCAAGGGAAGGAAGGCTACAACTATTACACTTTTCATTCCAAGACAGAAAATAGCACTAACAATAATACTTGATTACAATATTTGATGTTTACTTTTCAAATGGAAAGTCTTTTCTTTAAATGAACAAAACATTTTTATTTTATAAAAACAACATCTTTGCATAGTGAGTTTAAATTAACACAAATGAAGTTAGGCATTAAAAATATATTTTTGTAGATATTTCAAAAATTTCCATTCATTGCTCTTTTCTGAGAAATCAATAATTGCACAAGACAGACCTTTTAAATAGGAGAATGTACATATACAGTAAAACCCTGTTAACGCTAAGTCGATCTGGCCACTGAAATTGTTCGCTTTAACCGAATTTTGTGTTAAATAAATTAACGTTAAGTTTTAAGTACGGAGAACTGCTTTTCCTTCGCATTAAATGTGATTTTATGCTAAGCAATTTTGCGTTAACAGGGTTTGCTGTATTTTTTCAAAAATAGGAAGCATAATAACATTAGTTATACATATTGTTAAAATTGACATTTTCTAGAACATTTACTTTTTATGCAAAGCGGTTGATTGAGATAATGCACCCTATTCCACACCACCTTTGAGATTGAGTAATAGACATGTTTTAATTTAATGTGGTTTCCTCAATATGCCCAATTCACAATATATTCTATTAACAGAGCTAATCATGGAGCTTGGATATTGAATTTTATAAGCAATATAAACTAACGATAACAAATATGATAAATAGGAAGACAAACTAGAATGTAACATGTAGTATAAGTATTTCAATGATGAGCATAATTTGAAAAAAGCAATGGAGGGGTAGGGGGGAATGGCTAAATGAGTATTAGCTTGCATCCGTGTATGGATGAGATAAAAGCTGAAAATCTTGTTTATATTTTAAACAGCAGCATTAAATAAATAATTGAAACCAACTCGATTCCTAATCAAGTTTAATGTGAATATCAATCACCTTTGTCAACATCGCTTTTGTAGATCAAACCAAGTCGGCAATCAAGTATCGTTGAAATTAACTAAAACCAACTTAAACCAATAATGTAATACGTAGATACCCCATGAAATCGACAAATTATTGTGACAACACTTACCAGTAATAAGTTTTCGATCCAATTTTAATGTTACTAATGACCGTCGCGCCGGCGACATAACATAAATAAACTTAGTAAACACACATCCGGGCACTTCAGTTCCTTCAGCCACTCGGTGGCGATTCTTTTTGAGAAATTCTGTGCATCGTTTTATATCGGATTCTGCCAGTTTTGGCCGTAAGTCGGAGATCGTTCCAAAATACATGATTTTTTAAAAAATGCTTAAAACCGTGGCAAAATTATCACAAAACATATTAATGCAAACCTTCCTTTCTTATACATAAAATATTTTAATTTTAAAACTGTCGATCAACCTTTCAAACTTTTGAGTATCGTCTATCCAATATTGGGCGAGATTGGGCAATATCGGCATCGAACGGCCGATTTTGCGCCATTCCACATCGGGATTGGCCAATGTAGGGCTGATATTGGCCAATACTGCTGTGCTACTTGGGTAAGAACAAATCATGTTAATTTCTTTTTTATTCAATTAAAGTTTATTTAGAAACACACTTTGATTCAGATTTTTGAAACTTTAATTAAGATTTTCTAAAAAGTATATCAGTATTATTTAAATTCGTAAAGTTCGTACATTTAAATGTTTAGTATATTTCTAATATTTACTAAAATTTATTTTACTTAAGTATTTAATAAACAGTAACCCTAAATTTTAACTTTATTTCCCAGAAAAATTGAATTCACTCAAAATTCTGTGAAAATCAATAGTATTTATAATGTTATAAATTTTTAGTATCATTTTTAAAAAATTTCTAACAACTTTGATGATACTGATGTATAAAAATATTATTTATTCTCTAAATTTAACTTAGAAAAATCAAGTTCATCACCTTAGAAAATCATGTTAAAAGTTGAGTGTCTTTCAGCATTACTACTACGGAAGATCTTTAATCACTACATTAATAATTATCACTACTACAATTAAGGCCAGCAACTACTTGATATTAATAAATAATTATTTTCATCACTCTCTTTTTACCTTCGTTTAAAATCGTGTTTCTGAAATCAGAGCTTTGACTTCCAAAGAAAACTGGAGACATGTGCACAGTTCATTTAATCCTGCCGATCTTCCAAGTAGAGGGTGTTCTGCGAAGAAATTAATGCAATCGAAATGGTAGGAGGGCCCTGAGTGGCTACATTTACCTGCTGAGCAATGACCTTCGTCCGATTTAGTCGTCAATGAAGATGAAGTTCTAAAGGAACGAAAGAAAATTCTTGTGTCCTCCCCAACTGCCTGTTTGAATGCTCTCACCACTGAAAATGTGAATGTAGAAGAGCCTGATTGGTACTATCGTTACTTTTCACAGTATGAGAACATTGTACGCATGACTGGATGGATATTGAGATTTTTGAAAAATTGAAGAAAACCAAAAAAGCTGAGAAAACGTGGTATTCTGGATGAGGAGGACTTTGCAGAAGACGGAATTGACAGGCTCGTGAGGCTTAAAACAGCCCGTAGAGAAAAGCTAAGACCAATTCAAAGACTGTTTCCGTTGGAGATCACTTGTGATATGGCTGAGGATGTCAAAGTTAAAATGCAGCGAGAGCAAGCTATTCCTTCCGAAGTGTCGCAGATACAAGCAGTAGACCCTGAAGGTCCCATTTCACAAACTGTAAAGCTTGGCGTCCACTATCGCTAAGCAGAGCAGATCAGAGCAGAGTGGATTAGAGTCAATTACAAGGCTGCCAATGCCTACTATAGCACGAGAGCGTCGAGCTACAATGAACGTTGACAGCCATGTAATTGGCTCTAAAATCCACTCCGCTCTGATCTGCTCTGCTTAGCGATAGTGGATGCCAAGCTTAAGAACTCGGTCTGGAAGAATCGTCCATGAACCACAGAGACTCGATTTGTGACTTTGAGACTAGTTGAGTTGTGAACTCTCTCAACTCAAGGTGGGAGGAAGTAAGAAACTGACTGCTTCGAGATTATATACTTTAATCGTTAAGTTACAAACTCTGAGTGGCAATGTGTTTTTTGAGTTTCGGTTCTTCTTTGAATTCTTTTATTATGCGTTTCGTAGTTCTAGATGTTCTTAAGTTTAAAATGTAAATATTTGTAGTTAAAGTAAATTAAAAAGCTTTAGTAAGTTTTCAAAGATAATTAGAGTATTGAGATTTACATTAAATGAGTATTGAGAGCTAAGAATATCGATCCATAATAGAGTTTAGAGATTGGTATCCGACATCTATACATCTACGACTTAATTTTATTTGTTAATTTCAGGCCTTTTCTTTCATACGATATAGTTTATCTTTTATCGATTTCAAAAGACATCATCTTCTCATGAAAGGTATGTGCCTAGTGAAATTTGTGACTGAATTTCAAAATGCTGATTATTTAAGTTTTAATATTCATACATGGGGGGGGGGGGGGGGCGTTTTCTTTCAGCTTTCTGGTTTGTAAGCGCTCCACCAAATTTTTTTTATAAACTTCAATCTAGAACCTCTTGAGCAACTGCTCTTGAATATTTTGCACGTTTGAGTTTGGCTGAAAATTTCAATTTATCTACTTCATACTCATTAGTCCCAATGCATCACAGAAGTGGTAATAGTTTCAACAAAATTCCATTCCAAATAACGTTATTCACAATCATAACTAGCTGGCCCACCAATTGAACTACCAGCAAAATCAAAACGGAAAAGTAGAGAAATAAGCAGCCGAAATCCCGGAATCGTTTTAAAAAAATAAACACGTGCCGATCGCCTTCAATCTCACGCGTGAGATTTGAGATTAACAAGAAGTAAAAGATCTTTACCTCAGGTAATTAAAAAAATGTATTGTATTTCATGATTCTTCAAAAGAACACCCAAAATTAAGGGTCTTCGCTACCGTTCATCTTGATTTCCCCACCTAATGTTAAATCTATGGGAAACTCTATACTTCTATTCGTAAAATAGAAAGAAGTTACGCGAATATTTTTATGCGGTTTGTTTTGTTGGATAGGCGTAGCTTTTATCCTTATTTTCGTAAAGTTGTTTTTGGTCTGAAATATTGTTAAGTTTATTAAAATTTCAATTGTTTACTTTAACATCGTATTAAAAAAAGTTTAAACGAATTATTGAAAAAATAATCCAAGGACAAAGTTTAAACTTTTTTCTATCCAGATCATATTTTAAAGTTATTTTCGTGTTTCTTAAACAGTTAAATTTAGTGAAACATTAAAGCTATATTTTGAAGAAAAAAAACCCCTCTATGCAATAAGTCCCATTTTCAAAGGAGGACATAGATATTTTCCCCCCTCAAGAGCGAGGAAGGTCACGTGATTTATTATTTTGGCTGGACCTGTTTTGCTATAAAGGGTCTTTTCTTCTTTAGCGTTCATTCCAGAAAATGGGGTTTACTGCTGTATTTGAAGTTGTATCAAGGGGGGGAGGAGGTTTCACTATCATAACCCCCTTAAAACCCCCAACATCCCGATGTTTTCTGATGAATGAATTACAAACACTAAAAGTAATCATAAATAATTTCATAAGAATACTTTTTTTAATTTACCATCATTCCGGTAGGGTTAGCTTACCATATCGCATTTACGTAGCTATTAGGTCCAAGAACTTTGAAACAAATAAAACACACGTTTTAAGGTGGGAATGACGTTAAAAAAATTAAGAGCCAGAAAACAGGTTTTTAACATATGTGTACATAAAAGAAAGATTATGGATATATACCAGTAAGCATCATAGATGAAGAAATAATTGGGCAAAAAAAATCAGTGCCACAGATATTTACTAAATGAACACACCACAAAAAACTACTTACTACACATTCTTTTAACATCTCCTTTTTTCTATGGCAAACAGATCAATGGATTTTTGTATAAATCCTTTTAGGTTTGTAGCAAAATTGTTCACCAAATTTCTGTGGCATTAAGCATACTTTTCTTTTTAGCTTCTGCCAACTGTCCATCTCAAAAATTAATATTTGAGGATAAGATTTATTTAAAAAGTAACGTATAAAATATCTCCCAAAAGTTTTCGTCCACTTAAATTTTTTCTTACATAATAGTATTTGTTGTAATATTCTAGTAAATTAGCAATTCGTAGGATATATTTTAACATTCACAACAACTTTTAAATGTCTGGGAAGCGATTTTACTATTTTTTTTGTATGCAATTTCTGCGTCAATGTTCCTCTATTCTTGGATCATTACTGTTTTTAGTTGACTTTTCGTTTTAATGTTGTGTCTCCTTATTTTTTTTTTCTTTATTGTGCAATATAAAAAATCCTTGTAAACCATTAGGTATCAAACAGGGCTTACAGTAGTAAGAAGAATGCATTTGTAACAAAATATACAAAAACAATATCCGTGTGACAATACAATGAGCGTACAAAAATCAAAATGTGTCTTCAATTATTGTCCTCTGTAAGAATCGTCTATTATTGGAAAATTAAGTAATTTGTAAAACCCAGATTTTGAGCTGACAAATTTAATTTATCATATTCAAATAGAGATCATAATTCATTACTCCATCATTAAACACCTAATTACAGAGTCCTGGTGTTGACAAGCTCCCACACAAAAGACATTTCCACCTTTATGCTATACTGTTCTAACAAAGTTGTTGAGATTAAGTTCGTAATTTTTTCTTCTCCGCACAATTATGCGCCCATCGAAACCAAACATGTTACATTTGTTTTCCTCTTCAAATAATACATGATTCCAATAAGTTTCTGGCTTATTCAGGGTTCCCACGTTCATTGAAAGTCATTAAAAGTGCTTAATATTTTTGAACTTGTTTTCAAGGCCTTGAAAGTGCTTGAAAATGCTTAGAGGTCCTTAAAAGTCCTTAATTTTTACAGATGTTGTCCAACTGCAAAATTTATAAAAATGCAACTCGGACTTGCTATCCCCGCGTGACCTCCACTTATCTGCACCGTATCAAAATTTTCCGACATATTTGTATTGCGCATCCACCAACTTTAACTTTTTTGGTAGAATATACTTTATTAAAAATTTAAATATAGATATGATGCCTGAAAACGAATTTTCATAGGTCCTTAAAAACATTAATTAGGTCCTTAAAAATCATTGAAAAGTCATTGATTTTCATTCTGTGATTTGAGTGGGAACCCTGTTATTTATCTTTGCTTTGTAAAGTATATTCAAAACTTTTTATTTTGAGCATTTACAAAAAAATTTCTTCGGGTAGAACTTTCCAAACAGATTCAGGTGAAATTGAAGTTGATTTTCTTTGTTGGTTTTGGATTCTATGTTCTTGTTTAAAATATATTAAACCGTTGAATAGAATAAGTTTAATATATTAGCAATATGGTTACTTATATTACGTAATAGCAAAATGACTTTACTACAATTATGATAAAATATGATCAGTTTTAGACTGTTGTTTATTGTTTTTTTGCGGCTAATAAATATGTTATAATGAATAGAAAGCAAATATAACAGGCAATCGATTTTTTAAACGTCACAGCAATGGATTTTTTTTTAAAATAAAAGGGTCTGAAAATAATTTTATTAATGAATTTATCAGAAAATTTTGGTGTACAAACACTTTTGTGGTATATTTTTCTCTGGTTCTACCAATTCATATTTTTATTAAAATAAAACGATTCACTTTTAAAAATATCAGGTTTCAATCAGCATTAAATATAGATTCTACAAAAAAAAAAATATTAAAGTTAATACTCGAAAACAATTCCAGACAACAGCACTTATTCTACAATTTTTTTTAACTGTACGGAGAATTTTGAGAACCACTGGACATACAGATCAAATTGACTTATTGAAATCGCAATATATTTGAAGAAACAGCTTAATTTTAAAAATTTAATTCCCTGTTTTCAGTGCCAGAAAAGAAAAAAATACATCATAGTTTTCAAAATTCAAATTTATTCGCTGTTGAGTAGATAATTGCAAACATTTCAAATGTAGAACATAAGAAAATGACTATCGACCTCACTTTTGGAAAAAACACACTATTAAGATGGTTTTTCGTCAGTTGTGTAAAATAATGGAGGTGAATCAAATTAAAGTTATTAAGAAGATATGAGTGTGAAACATGCTATTTCTTACCTTTTTTGTTAAAAAATAATAATAATAATAACATTCTATTACAATGATTAGTGTCCCCCCCCCCCCCTTTTTTTTATAGATGCGAGGTTTTTATCTATATCATATTCTTGCAGACATTCATTATTCGAAAAGCCATGACCTTCATTATTCAAAGATATGTGAAGTGTTCGTATTTAAATTATTGTGAGTACTGAGTATTATCAAAAGTATTTTGTTGTGTGAAATGCCACCTCGCTCTTGTTTGATTTAATTAGAAAATAAATGGTAAATTTTTTCAATCCATTTCCCCCACACAACATGTCTTTGCACAAGTAACTAAAAACAGCTCTCTTTTCTGGTAACAATAGTGAAGACCCAACTTTTTCCAAGCAATTATCGTGGTGACAACTCACTGTGAAGTCTAAAACAAAAGAAAACCATGACCCCCTCTGAATTTTGAACCCCTTTTTCCCCGCTGTCAAACTGTCAATCCCTCTGCTCTCCTCGAATCACATTCATTACCTCGTCGAGCAAGATACGCCCTAAGTGTTGCCAACAATATCTGGTTTTCTCGAAGAGAAAATTTCGCTGGGGTAGTGAAGGGCCTTAACTTAGAATATTCCACACCACTGAATTGCATAATATTATTCTGGAGCAATGGCGGATCCATCCAGGGGGCGCGTCCCCCCCTCCTCAGGTGGAGTCTTTTTTTTACAATTTACAGAAATAAATAATAATAATAAATATATATTTTTTTTCCAAGTTTTTTTCAATAAGTTCACGCAACAATTATATTTTAACCTTCATCTAATTTCTAAAAAAAGCAACAAAAAAAAGCTTATTTTTGTACCAAGGTTCTATTTATAGCCTTCTCTCTTCCCATTCAAACGGATGTTGGAAGACAGTACAAGTATTCAAACCTCCACCCTCTTGACCTTGAAGATATCTTGGACCCCTGATACCCGATCCCTTTTCTGTCGAGTGGGAGGAAGAGATTTTGACTCACATGGATAAGGGGGGGGGGGGGGGAATAAAAATGGAAGAAAAGGGGAAAAAAATAATGAGAGGTTGACTATTTGGGTTACCCCCGGAAATGGCCACCCCCATTCAACTGGACATGGTAATAGGCTAAACTTAAAACTTTTGAAAGAAAGGAAGAGGAAGATTATTTATTAACTGCATAAGATCTTGTCCAGCTCTAACTTCTGCTTTGGCTTGTAAAGAAGCGTCATATTTGAATTTCGATTAACAATCCTCTCTTGCACCACACTGGAAAGGTATGCCAATTGTTTGTTTTTTTACATAAAATAGACTTATAAACAATTTTGTAAGAAGAATTATCTGTGTAAAGTAGCACAATAGTAGCAGAAATAATTCTTTAAAAAAATATCGCTTTCAAACCCTGTGCGAAATTAAACGAATGAATTAACAAAATAAATGTGTATGTTTTTTACGATAATTTGAAAAGTTTTGTACAAATATTCACCTGGACATACTTCCAAATTTTTTTCTTTCGTTATTGCAGAAGTAATGCAAGAAATATTGCACTTTATAAGTAATTATAACGCTTATAAAGCTTACTTATACATACTTTTAGAGAAGGCTAAGATTACTCTAATTTTATTCTAAGCCTATTCTTCCAAAACATATTTTTTTATGAAACTTCTGATTCTTGTTCAAAAGTTTCGTGAAAGAAGTAAAATGATATTGCAACTCAAAATGAAGTTCTTAAATTTTTTTAAATACAATGATCCTCCTACAATCTCTCTCTTCCAGTTATAATTGAAGAATTGGAACAAAATATTTCAGTATGCAATGTTTTTTTTAATTTGTCACAGAATGATATAATTTACCTATTTTGTTTTCATTATTTAAAAAAATGCCCACTTTGGCGATTATTCTAAGAAAAACGCCGCTGAAACTATGAAAATTGTGATATATTTTTCAATAAACAATGCATTATCCTTTCTTTTAAGTGCAACAGAGCAGAAACAGTCGTTGATGGGCGTTCGCCATTATCTCATTTCTACGGAGGTGGGAATGATTAGAATACCTTTAAAGGCATTTTTATAGCGATTTTAATCAAAATCGTTAAAACCATTTTTTGGTAATCGCAGAAAAACGTAATTTTTTCAATATCAGCTACTTAATGCACATGTGCAATTTTGACGAAAACCGTAATGCCAGGTCCCATGGCCATCAATAACCTATGCATAAAAATTGAACATTGCAGGTCAATCCGTTTTTGGAGTTATGCTGATAACTAACAGGCACAAAAAATTTTTTGAACTCATCACGTTCCAAAACGTGTAGAAATGCAATAAAATCGATTTTTTTTTTTTACCGAAATCAATACTTTTATACCATACGTGTAATTGAAAGTAAAAAAAAATATGGATGTATAAAATTGCACCAAATATTTATATTAGTGCTGGTAAAATAGTACCCAAGACCATAAGAAAAACAAAAATATTGGTTCGTTGATCAAACTTGGCAAAAATGTTCTATATTTGTCATGAAAATGAATATTCAAATGAGTCCATAAAAATATCTAGCAAAGAAGTGTTTTTTTGGGGGAGGGGGGTCAGGGGGTTTTGTGGCTGAAAAATTAATTTTGGAGCAATCCAGGCATGTGACACATGTTTTTAGAGTATTTTTTTTTTATGCTGAATCGAATGAAAAAGAGCAAACCGATATAACTAATCTAAAAAAAGTTACAGTTCCTTTTTATAAACGAAAACACATGTAAAATCCAAGGAAAGGTAAAATACGACTTTAAAAAATAAAAAAATTGGTCCGTTCATGAAACTTTGCAAAAACGTTTTATTTGTCATGAGTATAAAGAAACAAAGGAGTTCGTAAAAATATCTAGCATAGAAGGGTGTTTTTTGAGGATTGGGAGGGGTAGTTTTTTTTGTTTTTTTTTAAATTGAAAAGTAATTTTGGTATAACTTGGGCATTTTACCTTACGCTAAGATAGCGAGTCAGAAATGTGACGAAAAAGGGGATGGGGCTGGAGTCAATCAATGGATACAGATTATCTTGAAGTATATTTCTAGAACACTGCATATTTTTTTTTTTTTTAAACTTTTTTTAAATATTCGATTTCTTCCTGGCTAAGGCACAGGTGTTGCGCCCCCCCCCCCCTCAGGAAAATCCTAGATCCGCCACTGTTCTGGAGTAACTAGTAAACTGAACTTAGTCACGTGATTCAGTGCCGAAATAAGCAAAGCATATCATTTCACCCAAACATGTATTGTTATATCAGTATTGCTTAGTTCAATGCTTCACTTTTACCAACACCTCCTATATAAGAAAGCTTTTGCACTGACTGCGTGACATCACATAGAGTAGTCAATCGTCCTTCGCATTGGTGGCATAAGAATTATCCTTTTCTTAGTTTTGCTACTTAATTTGAATAGGAGAGCATTTAGAAAACATTTCTTTTTTATTGACAGAGATAATTGAATTTTTTTTTAATATTTATGTTCAACTATTATTTTGAATTTTTTCCGAAATAAAACACCAAATCTGAATAAACTATTTTCATTTTATTCACAAATCATAGTTATTATTAATTAATAAAACATTTTAAAGCAAAATAGTTTAGTGTTGCTATTCATTAACTTCAAAATTGCTTTAATATTTAAAGTTTTCATTTTTATTTTCAACATTCTTTTGCTTCAACAATTTTTTTTCCACTAACAGGTTGTAATTTTTTTGCCTACAATAACTATTTCGATATATGTTTGCAGCATCTCTTAGAATACTTTCTACAATAAATTTAATATTATGTTCTTTACATTCATGCTGAATGTTATACATTTCTTTACCATTAATAATATCTAAAGTTAAACTTGTTGAAAGTGATCTCTGACCTTCAAAAATTCTAAAACAATTTCTCATATATTACAAAAATGAACTTTTGAATTACAACATATAAATACAAAATAACATTCAAAATCTCAAGTTTTGGATAACATAAACCATCTTTATCCAGGTTCAAAATATAACTATTCTTATCATTGTCAAGAAAATAATAAGCATCATCGATGCTTTCAAGTGCAGGGCTGCCACAGGCGACTAAAAAGGCTACTAAAGCGGCTATTTTAGTGGCCAGGCGACTATGGCTACTATTTCAATGAAAAAAGGGCCCAAAACGACTATTTTAAGCAAAACCTTCAACTATTTTTGGGCTAAGGCGACTATTTTTTATGAAATTGCAGTCAGATAGTAAGACGAACAAAAAAAAATCGCCTTTTGAGTACTAATGCAGTTTTATCAAAATGGTGATATTTATAAGCAGGTGCAAAGAGCAAACGTTTTCGAAATAGGGGTTAATTTTAGTTTATATTCATGGATCGAGTGGTCATTTTTATAGTCCAATGATAGTATCACCCTGGTAACAGCGCACGGGCGATTGTTATTTTCGACATCAAACACGGTTGTTTTCGCCTACCTATTTGGTTCCTATGTTTTATCTTTTGTCATGCAAGGCTCAACAACATACACTATATATTCTCAAATATCAAACTGTTTTGCCTTGATTTACCTTTGTTGACAAAAATGAATTTGTCGTGAACACCGGAAGAAATTGCCATCAATACAGACAGTTTTCTTTTTCAATTGAAAATTGATATTGCTTAAAAATACCGATTAAATTGTACCTTTAGCAATTGAGGATTGCCACTTAGCCAATGGGGCACCTACTTTTGCACAGTTTAAATGGCCTGATAACGTCATTATAAATCGTTTTCTTCTAATGTTAAAAAAGTCGCCTAACTTTGCCAAGGTATTTGTAGTATTTAAGTATAAGAAATCCTTGTTATTTTAACAAGTCAATCACCAGGTACTGAAAATCATGAAATAGGAGAAGCGTATTGTATGACATTTTGCATCCACTTATCACTAATATAAGCAAAGCTCCGAAGTGGAGTTACTTGTGTGTGAAACAAGACGGTTGTGAAAAGCAAGCTTTTGTTTCTTTGATTTAATACATAGGGAATGAAATCCACACTAAAAATCACACATGATATAGTTCTGCGGATGTGCCGATCTTGTCATTTTTGACCAAAATTTCCCGAGATTGCATTCATCGATGCAAATCCACATTAAAATTTCTAGGGGATGCATGTGTCATATGCTTGCTTATGAGTCTGATCGCCTTGGATCCTTGCCTGCATTCAGAATTCCCAAAACCTCCGGTAAAATGACCACTTTTTTCACTGCTTTCTTTAATGTTTGACTCTATCATAAATATTTATGTTAGTGTGTGATTGTTAATTTCATTGATTGTTACGTCGATACAATGGCCGCTATTGCCGAGATTTAAGCTTGTATGCCGGGTGATCGCCGAGATATAAGGTGTTGTGACGGCCATATTTGCCACGTATTACGCTGATGTAATATACCCATTGCGAGATTTGCATCGGTATGGAAGGCACTATCGTTCATATTTACATTGAAGTGATAGTCATTTTCGCCAAAGTTTACGCTGATTTAAGGATTTAACAGATGCTTTTCCCGACATTTGCGCAGCCATTTTGGTGCTGATGCTATAACTGCCGAGATTTGCATTGTTGTAATGGGGGCTTTCATCAAGGCTTCCATTGATGTTATAGAGTATATATATATGTTGGTGTGAGGATCGATTTTGCCGCGTAGGTCAATCGATTAGGAACGACAAAAATTTTAATATTGTGGCTAAGTTTATAAAATATAATTTAAATTTTGAAGCAATTTATTTAATTACTTTAAATGCTGCTTAAAAAAAAATTAAAAATCCGCCTGTTATTGTTAATACAGTATAATTGTTTAAACTTGAAACTTTTTTTTGCCAAAAAGTTGTTTGACTTTAGGAAATTTTAAAAAAAAATATATATGTTTTTTTGCCAGTCGATTGTTACCATGGCTTTTGGATCAAGTTCAACTTTATTTACTTTGAAGGTTTAAAGATTTTTTTTGTTGCTTTTTATGAAAAAAAAGCCATGAAAAAGAGTCTGGATATTAGATTCTTTTTAACGTTTTATCGGTTAAAGTATCGTTAAGAGTGTTACGACACATTGTCTTTATCATGTGGGATGTCGTGTTTACTTGATATTAATACATTATTTTGAAACAAAAGACCATAATATAACGGGGAGTCTCTGGATTTTTGTGTTTTATGTTAATCAATAGTTTTATTCCGATCTTGTTGAATACTTAAACCTTCAAAGCAAGTTAATTGTCGACTTGAAAAAAATTTCTACTATTTTCAACTTCTGAGACTACTATTTTGACTACTATTTTTAACATCTGGGCCTACTAAAGCAACTATTTTCGAAGCTTGTAGTCAGTAGCAGCAGTTCTACCTGAATATATGCAGTGGCACATTCAAATACTTTTTTTTTTTTTTTTTTTTTTTTTTTGAAGAAGGAGGAGGATGTTGCAATTCAAGTACAGAATCTACCTGCACTGGGAATGCAAGAAGGAAAAATAAAAAAAAATTCAAAATTCCCCGACATTTCTCTTATTTTATTGGTTCTGTCGCCGCCCTGTCAACTCATGAATCCATATTGTGAATGAATGGATTTTTACGGCGTATATGCATGATTACAAAATTTCAAAAAAGGGAAGGGAGATTTTCATAGATTTGGAAACCAACGTGTTAGGAATCTTGGAACATATGTTTTGCGAGGTTTTCAACAGTCCTTTTTTTTAAAAAAATTCTGAAACAGCATGCATGAGTTTTAACCTCTCCAAAACTGATCTCTTAATTATTAACATGTACCTGTTATTGACTTAAATAATATTTTTTTAGATAAGTATAAACATTCACAACAGCATACCATACTTAATTTAACTTGGTTTTAAAAAAAAATTATTTTACGAATTTTTATGTTTTATTCTGTCTCGATTTTGAGATTTGCAGGGTGAATCGGAACACACGAAAAGTGGTATTAAAGAACGGGTTTGGGCAAAATTATAATCTACACTAGATTTAACGACAAGAAGAGTCTTAATTACTTCCTTCAAGACAATAATCAAAATTGCAGAATTGAATAAATGTCAGAAGAGGAGCCTAGTTTTTGCATGGCAGAAAATCCAGTTCCAATATCCATATGTATAAAGACTGTGTCCATATCTGTGTGGGAAAAGTTTTTAACCCATAAGATTATGGTTACATAGGAGTGTTTTACATTATGCACTCTTCCTCCTGTCAAAATATGTTTGTTAACGAGTTATTACATCCGATCTTTACTTTAAAAGTTGAAAAGTGTTCCGATTCATCCTATTTTACGTTAACTCTGTGTGGAATGTTATAAAATTATTGCATGCATATTTATACCTAAACTATCACAAATTTGTTGATAATTTTGACCATATTTCTCTTTTTAGCCAAAGGCTCAGCTCCTATTAAATCTTTGAATATGTCCTCCAAGGCAGATGAAGATCTAATTCTTATATTACAACACCCTGCTATAAAATTGGAGGCCAAGTTGCAGGGTTGGGACTATGTTCTTGGTAAATTTCTCGCTATGTCATTTAGCAAAAAAAAAAAAAAAAAAAATCATATTTTTTATTCTATTCTTGCCTATTATTGTAAACACAGGTTATACTTAGTTGAAACTGAAAAATTCTGATTGTTGTGTTAATTTCAAAAACTAATTTTAAAGGGGAGGACAAAATTTATCTCAATCAATTTTGAGGTTTTTTGTGTATACTATTGCAATATTTGAAAGATTCTCTACAAAATGGCATAATTAAATAGTTAATACATCCCATAGAAGTACTATTTTCAATTATTTCTTAGGGGAAAAATATATTGCAATGAAAACGTACACTATTTTAAACACTGTTTTTTCATACAAATGTACCTTTCTCAGAATCTATTCAATATTTTTTTTTCCCCCTTGAACGTATCATACTTTTACACTAACATACATACACTTTTACAGAAATATAAATTCTTAAGCATACTTTTTTTTTTTGTATATGTGTGAACATTTTATGTATTTAAAAAAATAAATAAATTCAGAACATAATAAATTGTAAAATCAATTTTCTTTTTTTATAAAAGCATCTGTTCAGTGTTAAAGTATTTCAATATTAGCTGAACAAAATTCTAAACCATTGTAATGAGTAGTTTCTAAGAAAAAGGTGCATAAAAAAAAATATCTTTAACATGGCTTATTTAGAGCCTACTTATCTCCAAGTTATTTTTAAATCCAATGGATTCTACTAATTGTGTTTTTAATTTGCATAAAGCTGTTATTTTAAATATTTTTTCAATATGTTGCAGATTTTTTAATGATTTTATAATGGTAAATTCAAGCCATTATAAATGTTACTTTTTACAATGGTACTACTTTTGCTGATTTTGTGAATACTGTACCACCCAAACTACTATAAATCCAAATAAGCTAACTATATATTTCATTTTTAATTTTGCAAATAAAACCCATTTCTTTAACAGGATTGACAGCTACTGAAGAAGGCATTCTAAGGCTTGTATCTTCAAAGTATATACATTTTATGACAGATTATATTCAGGAAAGTATTGGAGATCCAAAGACTCTAAATATGGCTTACAAATCTCTGATAAACATTTCTAGTTCCAAAAATGGAACTTTATCTATATTGTCTGCCTGTAAAGATATTATTTTGTTTCTTTTGACAAACATCGACGCAAGGTGCCTGTATGTAGAGCAAACCTGTTACCTATTGTCTAACATAACAAATCATCATAACATAAGTGAAGATGAAAGAGTTATTACCAAATTATCCGAGACTCTTAAAAATTTATCTTTGGGATTCCTTTCAAGTAATGCTGATGAAAGGGAAAAATATAAGTTTTTGGCATTAGTATTTGCTAATATTTCCAAGTATCCAGAAGGCAGAAGGTAAGGGTTTCATTCTAATTTTTTTTATTTTTATACTTTTAACAAATTGTTTTTTCTTCAACATAAAGTTTAAGTTAGTATTTGTCGATTTTAAGTAATCTATATTGCAAGCACTGACACACTGCTTTAAATGAATTTCTTACAAGTTCAATACTTTTCAGAGTGCTTTTGGAAGATGCTTCGTTTCTCAGCAGTTTAGTTGCTTGCAGCAATCTAGAAGAGCCCGACATCAGGCGTTTGGGCAATGCTCTTACCCTTAGGAATTGCTGCTTTGAGACAAGTATGTTCTCCTGAGAAAGATTTTAAGTTCATTTTATTTTCAATGTCCAACATTTGTTCCATTGGGATCATTGCTTCACAAGATCTATTTTAAAACGTCAGTAGTCACAACAGTGAGTGTGATAAAAATAAAGTCTTGTGTCAATTGTTGACCAGTCTAGTGGTAGTTTTACTGGTTTTTACCTATCCAAACAGAAATGCAGGACCTATTCTCTTGAGAGATTCACAAAAGATGTTCTCAGATATTCTGTAGTTCCAACAATGTTTTGACACCTAGTTTCACTCTTGTGCTAAATGCCTAAATTGACTGACAACCAATTTTTATTGCAAAAGCTAGTTTTTCTTTAAAAACAATGTCCCAATTAAAAAATTAATGGAGATGCTTTTTCTGGAATTTCAAACAAATTTCACAGCAATTGAAAAAATATGGATTTGCTAATATAACTTAACCTGGTACAGGGTTTGTATGCCTTCCAAAATTCCTGAAAAACTCCTGAAATTTGCTTTTTTTTAATAAGGGCCCTTATAACTCCTGAAAGTTATGTTTCTACTCCTGATATTTGTTTTTATCTCTTTAAGATACTTGACCACCTTATCAATTTAAAAAAATATATTTTTTGTATTTATGCTTTTTCTCAATCCTTTCCAGGATTTTACGGTCCAGGGATAGCAGATTAACTAATTGAAAGTAAAAAATTTGATTTTTTAAAAAACTATTTGAAAAAAATAGTGAGTATAAACTTTAAACGCGTTTTTCTCGAAACTATTTTTTTTTCAAATGGCGGGAACTTAATCTCCGAAACTACTTGGTCGATTTCAATGATTTTGGTCTTGTTTTGTTCGTCGAGATGTTTTGTATGCCAATTTACCACATTTTGCCAAAAAATTTAATTATAATTTTTTTTAGCAAAGAATAGTGAAAAACGGGTGTTTTTTCAAACATTCGCCATTATTTTATTTTATTTTTACTTTTGGCAATTTGTGGTAAATTGTCACATAAGGAACCTTTCTTTTCAAGATTCCGTTTTTTTTTTTTTTTTCAGATTTACCAATCCTGAGATTAACTGTCTGCCGTGGGTCACCATTTTTTTTTAGGTCTCGACTTTGGCGCCTCATGGATTGTTGTTAAAAAATGAAATTGGGAAAAAATCGAGTATTTTTGTATTTTATAAGCTTCAAGTAAAAGTTAAAAGTAAAAAAATAAAAAAAATATTGTATTATCTTATACAGGATCTGAAAAAAAATTATTGAAAATGTTGTAATTTTTAGCTTTCCAAGGTGGTCAAGTACCTTAAAAGTAATCAGCGAAGGGTAAAAAGATTAGTAAAACCTTAACTTAGCATCCCCCCCCCCCCCCCCTTGATAAAATATCTGAAATCTGAAAGTTTTACCGTATTTCATAGTCTACTGTGCGTGCACCTGGTCACTATAATTTATACAGGTCGCAAAGAAAACCTTCGGACAGTCCCAAAATGCACAACAATTCTCGACTATGCACATAAAGGGAAAACTATATTGTTAGGCATGTTGATTTTTTCCCTCGTTAACTCTTGAATTTACTGTACTTGACTCCTTAGTAAATCCTGAATTTTACTAACATAGATTGAGTATGAACCCTGAACATTGTTGCATTCAAGATTCATTTTTAATTGATTGAAATAACCTGTTTAGTTTATTTTAGCCTAATAGATGGAAAATATGTTGTATGTGAGAAGTGTTATTAGGGATGAGTCCTAAATGTCATTAAAGAAAATTGTGTGCAATTTTTTCTTCTTTGTAGGCATTCATTCCAAATTAATTGGGGATATTGATGCTCTTCCTTTCCTACTTCTTCCTTTAATGGGGCCTGAAGAGTATGAAGAGGATATAATGGAAAAGTTTCCTGTAGATTGCCAGTATTTGGAAACAACAAAAGAGCGAGAGAGGTTACCCCAAATTCGAAAAGCTCTTGTACATAGCCTGGCCTTGGTAAAAGCTATATTTTTATTACTTTTAACTTTTTTCAATTGTACGTAGTTACATTAAATCCTTAACCTTTAATTTGTTTTGCTATCTATGGGTATTGTTGACACACATTAGTGTCTTAAATTTAAGCAACAACATTATTTGTTGTAAATATGTTATGCAAAATCAAACTAAGTTAAGGGCTCCCAATAGCCTAGGCGGTAGAGTATCGAGCTCGTAACCGGAGGGTTGTGGGTTCTGTCTTCGGTTCGGTAAATATCGGTGTGTACCTAATGGGGGCTGGTGCACATTAAATCTGTCGTGGCCTCAATGTCCTCTCGTTGGTGTGGTGGGGTCGGAGAGAGGGGTTTACACTAGAAGATTTCGATCTCGTATTCTTCTAGATGCTCAAAATTACGAGACGTATTTGGCTGTGTTAAGCACTTTATGAGTGGCAGAAATAGACAGTCGATGGTTTCAAAACAAAACAAAACTAAGTTATTGTCCATTTGTATGACTGAAAAATTTATTTTTTAATTAAAGTCACGTAACTATGGCGTCTTAACACCATGATCGCTATTCAGCTCATCGAAAATTCATCTGTGTCTTTATTTACGTTTCGACAGAAACAAAGGTTACAGTTAAAAACCGCTGCTAATGAAAACATTTCTGAACTCCAAATTTGTTACATGCGAGTAAGGTCTCGTAGGTGGAAAAAAAAACTCATAGTATAATAACTGAAATGAACTGATAAGCTTGTGTTTACATTTTGATTTTTTTTTCATCTTCTTTCATCTACAGTTTTGCATTGTTGATATGAAAACATTTGCCCAGTATAGTAAAACATTTGATTTTTGATATAATTTATTATTTTTGACTTATTCTTTCTTCAAATATTTCTTTATTATTATTATTAAAGATTGATTAACTTTTTTACTCTGAAATATCAAAGAATGGAAAATTATTTTTCTCTACTTTCTTCTGATTTGAAGTTACTAAAACAAGGACTTTTTTACTTAATTTAAAATAAAACTTTATTTTTGGTACATAGATTTACTTACTATGTTCGTGTTGGTAAAATTCATTTAGGTTATTATTATATTTTTCTGTTCGATTTTTTGATTCGTGGAAAATTACTTGCTTCAGTCTTAAAAAGTCATGGATTCATGACATTTTATTTTGACAGAATCCCTGTGTGTGATAGTACTCAAATTCAAGTAGATACTATGTCCTTTTCAATTAAATTAAAAAAGTGAAAGTATACAGAATAATTTGACTGGTACATTGACATTTTTGTTTTGTACCTAAATTTCCACATTTTGATTGAAATAGCCAACCTTTTTACCATTAAATTCAGTGTCATATTTTACTCTCTTCTTAAAAACACGACATTTATAAAATAACTTTTAGTTCTGTTTATCTCTGTATTGGGTGAAAATCTTCCTCGTTTATGCTGATTTCCGCTTTTTTTTTACTAATGTTATACATTAGTATACAAACATTAGTATACGAATATATTCTTTTCAATTCTAATAGAAGCTATTTTTGCAGTTCAAAAGAACGCTACTTGTATATTTTCCTCTTTTTTTACATTTAGACTGTTTTCACTCCTGATATAAGGAATTGGACATTTTAAAAAAAATTGGCAATACCTAAAGCTAAAAATTTTTCTTTTTATTTCAAATTTAATGTTTTATACATAGAAAGTTTCTAGAATATATAAGGCTATGCTATAATTTAGAACAATTATTTTGGTCGACCAAAATGCCTCTGAAAAATTTAATTTAAACATGTTTTATTTTCAAGCCTTGATAAAACAAACGTGTGCTACCATGTAACAAAGCTGTGAACTGCTGGCTTAAATGTATTGATTTAAAAAATATGCTCTAGAACAGTGTCAGTCACTAGGCGGGCTGGATCCGGCCCGCGACAGCTTTTTCTCCGGCCCGCCGGTAGTACAGAAGAGCGAAAATCAAATTTTGCGGAAATAATTTTAATTTGTCTATAATAGTATGTGTTTACTACCAAAAACCGCGTTTTCCATTAAGTGGCCCTCGTCAGTAAATCTGAAAAATCTTTTTTTTTCTTCTGAGACTGTAAGAAAAATAAAAAAGCAATAATTTGAATTATTACTAATGACGCATTCCTTTGCATTGCTTAGTTTATTATGTATGATACCCAATCTCCTCGACTCATGAATAGCACAGTTCGAATTCTGCTTTTTTGAAAGTGATGGGCAGGAGTTGGGTGTTCTAATGCATACTGGCCTATATGTGTTGACGTGAAAAGAAAGATCGTGATCTCTATGACTCCAGTGCAATAATGGTGTCGAGGACTAGTTTTAAACACAAAGTAGATAGTGAAAAGCGAACTGGCCGTCATCGTCTCCCAATTAACATCGACTAAAATGAAGGATTTAGGAGGTATGTTTTAAATATCTTAATTGATTATGAGGCCAAGTCACATTGTAATAGTGTCACTAAAGATTAATTTCTTTTATGACTTTAATGTACAGTGTAAGGAAAACTATTTTTTTTAATTATTTGAGACAAAAATCAAATATCAATTGTTTTTTTTTTTTTATTAATATAAAAAAGTTAAATTATTGTTTCAGTTTTCTAAATTGTTTTATATTGTTAAATCTTTGGTACTTATCATATTTCTGACATTGAACATATGTAGTAAAGCAATATATTTATTGGTGTATTCGGTATAAATCTGCGGCCCGCGGAAAGTTCCAACATAAGTCATGCGGCCCGTCTTTAAAAGTTAGTGGCGGTCGCTGCTCTAGAACTTTAACCTATTAAACGGGCAATCAGCAAATATATTGATGTATTAAATTTTTCTCCGTACTAAAATGACATAAAAGTATTTCTCTCATTTTCAGCTGTGCTACACAGAAGAAGGATGGAATTGCCTGAAGTCTAAAGGCGTATATTATATTGCACGAGAGCTTCACTTATGGGAGAGAGACCCAGATGCTCGTGAAGCTATTGAAACTTTGGTTGGTTATCTCCTTGTTGAGCACTACACGCCACCAAGTTCGGATAACAAAGCTTCACTTGTCGTACCTGCTGAAACAGATATTTTAAAAGATATTCCTGATTTTATTATATAAAGTTATTTTTTATAAATATTTGTTTTGTATTTACAGGGGTCACATTTGCCCTAACATTTTTGATATTCCTAAAAAAAAATTTCTCCCTAAAATTGTACTTATATTTTTCATTAATTCCTAAAAAAAAATTAAAAACCTCAATGTCCCCGATTTTCCTCCAAAACCTGTGAAAAAACACAGAGTATTTTTTAGAAGAGAATCTTTTTGGAGGTTTTAATTATTCTTCAATTTTTGGAAAATCGACAGTTTTCTTCCCGGTAATAAAACATGGTCTGAAAAGAATGTCTGTGTCAGGAGCCTATGTCAGCTTTAAAATAAATGTCCCTAAATTTTTTAAAAATATCCCTAAAATTCCTACCTAACTTTTTTAGATAACTCAGTGCGTCTCCTGCAAAAGAATTTCAATTTGTATTTAAATTTTTATTAGAATGGTTTTAAAATCTTGCATTTTGTAATTAGTATAAGTTTCTAAATATGATTTTGAAACAAGCTTGTATATTTATTCAAGTGTATAAATTTACATTTGTTATGTGACCGGTTAATGCATTTTGAGTGTTTTAAGATGTAAAATCATTTATTAGTGCTGTAGAAAAAATGCACAGATTTTAGTAAAATTTCCATAATTGTGTCCAAAAAATAGTATTTGTCGTTGAAGCATTCAATTTACTATAGATTAGTAAAAAACTTTTTGTTTAACTTTTCTAAAGAAATCGCTAATCAATTTGAAAGTCTGTTAAAATGTTGACTTTTTGTAAAAATGATTTTGGGACTGCTTGATTTTTTTTCCCTTCCGGGAAATATTTTTTCAGGCTGGTAAAATATTATGACTTGTAATTTATTACTATTTTTTATTTAACCTAACTACTGTACTAGAACTGTGTCTGTTAAATTAGATTGACCACTGCTGGTTAATATATTTTATACATTTCTAATGTAAAAACCTTACATAGTTCTTCTAACTAAAAGTGTACTTAGTTTTATACTGAATCTACCTAAACTTGTAAATATAATGTTCATAAACCTATAGTGTTCATAAACCTGTAGTGTAAATATAATAAATTATTTTTATTGTATAATATTGGTTTGAATTAATTTCCCTTGTATGATTAGCATATGCAGCCCGTTAAAAATAAATTTTATTGAATAGATAAAATAATTTTTTTAATAAATACTTTTGTCAAAATCAGTTAAATGCCTATCTATTTTATTTATTTTTTTGGTCTCAAAAATTGTCTTTATTTTTTTAAATTCTTTTTTCAGCGGCCAATGTGCAAAACATTATTTAACTAATCAAAATGTGTAACTTGAAAAAAGAAAATGTTACTTTATTGTATATATTGATTTCTTTTCACAAATGTGTAAAAAAGTTCCCTTATTTAAAAATCGGAATTTCTGCTGTTGTGTTTGTTGTTGTGCAAATTAAGCATGACTTTTATATTTATTTTGAAAAGGAGTGATGTTTGGTACATGTTTAGCTGGTTTACAAGACAACCAGCAATTTTTTTTACGGTGATGTAGTCGGATAAAATTTAGCCACCCCATTTTTTTTAATTCAATAAACTTATAACACATAGTTAACAAAATACAAACTTAACTTAGATAATAATACTTAACTTTGTACTGTCACCTTACAAAACCTAATCTGATTCAGTCTTATCAAATGCCTCTTCTGAATATACAAAATCATTTGGATGGAAAATGCAACTTGCATACCTTAAAATGAGGACAAAAATTTCTATCGAATTTTTAACTAAACATTACATTGAAATAAGAAAAAGTTTCCACGTTAAATTTTTGTTTTATGTTGGTCATTTTAAGATTGGGTAAAACTTCCAAGTACAGTACAAATTCTGCGCCAAGAATTGTTTTCATAAAACCGTGTCAAATGATGTCAACCATAGGTTATTTACTTGTTATTAAAAAAAAATGACGGCGGCTGCCATTTGTTGGCGAAATTCACTTTGGCATTGAATACGTACTGTACTTGGAATTTTAACCTAAGATTGTTTCCTAAACTTTCATTAGAAAAATAACAAAAAAGTTGAAACCAAAGAAAAGTTATCACTATCGTAAATAGTTAGCATTTCTTTTCAGCACTTTAATAACTTCTAAAAAAGTTATACATTTCTATTTAAAAAACATTAAAGATTTTATGAAAAGTTAACACTCACCTAGCTGTATTTTGTTGGGACAAAAAAGTTTCAATGTATCTCGCGTCATAATTTTTTTCTAACACTGCCATCTTAAAGAAATTTGAACATGGGAACTCCAGAACTGGTGCTAAGATTTGTGTTGTACTTTAGAACGAAACAGACTCAGCATTTTGTAAAATTTACACAAATATTAAATGTATAAATCGTCCATAATAACCATCGAACGACTATTAAAAGCAGAATTTGAAGATCAGTGTATCCACTTCTATTCAAATTTTAGTTCGAGATTGCTTAAACTTGTATCGATGGCTGATGACGTAGAAAGAAAAACATGGCAGAGCTGGTTGGCCTTTACATATCGATGGTCACTCCCCGAGACGGCCATTTTAGAGATTTCTTAAGGTAAGCATTTTTGTAACTTGATCACTACCAAACAAAATATAATTAACAATATTTTGCTTTGCACATGTATTCGATAAGTTTTCAGATTTAACTGGGCCAGGTATTTAATAGTATGGAGTTTTTAAGTATGAAGGTAAATATTTTCCTAGAAAAGTTTGGACCCTCTCGGATGATGCCATTGGATTGAACTATTAGCAATGCAGAAGTTGTGCAAGCCCCGGAAGTGGCCAGATAAAGCTGATATTGTGAAGTATAACTGGAAGGATGTCATTTGAGCAATTGAAATCCAAAAATAATTTTTAAATGGGCTTTTTCACATTAAAGAATTCAAACATTTGTGGTGTGTCTGAGAAAAAAAAGTGTATATTGTTCTTAATCTTTTAGAACATTTGAATGGCAAATTTCTTTACTTAGCTACTTTTAATATTACTTTTTGTCAAAAAGTAATATAAAGTTTCATTTTTTGCAAATAAATGAGCAGTTACATATGGATCGTTTAATATGTACTCAAACCTCGATTTAGTCACAGTGCTCTTGTATTATTTCCAACTTCAATGTTGCTACATTAAAATGAATAAGTGATTTTTTGTAAAAGTATCTGATCAGGCTCAGACACCCCACATCGAAATGAAGTCAGTACATTATGATACCATCAATCTAAGTTTATGTTATCAAATTTTACAGTTGAATAACAAATGGTTTGACTCTTGGATATGTATTAAGGACGGAAATGTTTAACCTTATCGTAAAGACAGGGCCTAGTTATACCATAACCGACCTTAATTTACGTTATTTTTCTAAGAAATTCACCATTTTCAATTTTATAGTATTTGGTACTAGATAGCTGAATTTATCTGGAATAAAATTGACACAGAAGAGAGATAAAAAAACTTTATTCATGAAGCAAAGTTACATCAATAGTGTAAGAATTTTTCCATAAAGGTTGCTTTTAATTTTTTTAGTATTAGCAATACAAAACATTTTATTCCAGAAAATTTGCACTTTTGTGCATGTATTACAAGTTTCAGCAAAACATTCATTGAATATTCTTTGGTTACACAAAGATGTTAATTTTACTTGACTAGTCTAACATTCAAAACATTTTAATCAGTAACCTATATTTGTAAGCATTTTAATGTATTAAAATCTTAAAATTTAATCATTTTAAGGCACAAACTTTGAAATGTTTAAAAATCAACTGTTAGCACTCAGTATACTGTGGTGGAATTCCATTATGTGCGCTATGTAATATTAATGTAAAAGGAGAACCTTTATATAAATTTCTTATAAATATTTTATTCACTGAAGTCTTTCAAAAGCGGCAAATTTTTTGTAATTAAGTACTTCAATTTGAATGTGTATTTGTATATTTGCAAGAAAGCACAATATATATAAAAAACTATGAATTGTGTCTGGTTGCTAATAACTAAATCGTAAGAAACCTTAATGCCAAATTTTTTGCTAAGTGATTAACGGACATTTCCTAAAAATGTTTGAAAACAATATGAATAAATAAAATCAGCCATACTGATTTTAAATATTCACATGAAAGCAGCAACAAAAAATCTTATTTTGATATTAAGAATGATTTGACATGAGATGCATACTCAAAACCACCCATTGATCATTGCAATCACGATGTACTATATGTAATGAAAGTTTAGGAAAGCATAGATAGTTCAATTATATGCTTAAATGTGATAAAACTTTTAGTAGGTTGTAAAACGGCTAGTTTTTATAGGTTGAATGTTTATATTTACTTGTAAGTATTAGCACATGTAAACCAGATTCCTGTTATTTTCGTAAAACTCAACTATAAATTCAAATAGATGTTACAAAAAATGGTGGCGGATATTCTTATTTTACCCGATTGAATCAAATAAATGAAATGTAGGAAATGTAAGTTTTCATCACGATACAAAAGTTGCAATTCTTTAAATGTCAAACCACTCAATAATTACTCAAATTTTAATTGTTATATTAACAATATGTAATAAAAAAACTAATTTTGTAAGCAAGCTCAATCAACGCTTTGATTAATGGCGCTCTCATTTGTGACTGTAATTAATCTTTGGGTTTGTCTTTACATTCTCTTCAATGTCAACTAAGTATGCCTCAATTTATAATTTTTTTAAAATAAAAATAGAGAGAAACATTTCTCCTAAAACATGAAGTTGCATTAAGTAGAAAAAATGCTGTTACAACAACAGCTATCAAAATTTTAAAAAACATGAAGTAATTCTTTTAATTTCCATACCTTTTTCAGGTATGTTATGAGCAACCTAAACAATGCTTTCACTGTACATAACACATGATAAAATAACTTACTAATAATTTATTTCTACTTAGCATTACAAAAAAAAAAAAAAAAAAAAAAAAAAAAACTCATATTACACACACATTCTGAAAAACATGCACAACATACTTATATATACAAAATGCACACTTGAAATGTGGAAGGCAGCAGATTGGAAAGCATGCACAGAAACAGCATATTCTAGAGAACACACAATGACTAAATATGTCTTTCCTCTATTATACCTGGCACATTGAATAACATTTCACATAAATTATTTCTTCCCTCAACCTTTAGTTTCAAACATTGGAATAGGACTAAAATGGCTTTCCTGCATCAACTCATAAAAATAAAATATATTGATTATTGAATACAAAATTAGATTTGAATCAGAAGTACTTAATAAAAAAAAAATGCCATTTTACTTAACAGAAAAGTGACTGAAATTGAATCCCTTTGATGGACATGGCATGCATAATAGTTTGCTAATCATTATGCAAAGTTACTAATGAATTGGTTTTTTAAACACGCATGAAACTAAGTTGCAAACTTAACAAAAATTCATATTCCTCAAAATTTTGAACTTGAAATTTGCGATACATATTTAGCCTAATTAACTTTAGATGGCCAAAAACACTAAAGTTTACCAAATATTCTTTTTCTATAAAACTAATAAGTAGTTTAATCAGTACTTAAGTAAATATAATTAATTTAAGAAAAATAATCGCTTATTAAAAAATACTTGTTCAGGCTATAGTCCATAAAGTAATGCTTATATTAAGCATATATCCTCAAAGTTATATATTTAAGAGAAAAGCCTATTCGTCAATTTTGCTTGTAAGGAATTTTCTTGGGTTGTTTAGAGTAGCCACTGTTTTGAATTTGAAGTCTAATAACAAGATATCAGCGTAGACATGTTTCACAATTATGTTTGCCCATTGTTTTTATATTCAACACTTGTAAAATGGATTACAACATACTTAGATAGAATTTCATGCACAATATAATAATTTATAAATAATTTCACAACAGTATATAATATGTGTGTGTATATATAAATGTTACAGTGCATTACATAATCCTATGTCAACAAGCCCAATGGGGCAATAATTTACACACCCTTTGGATTTTGAGGTTTATAAAAAGTTTTTCATGTTCTATTTTTACAAGTTTAATTATAATATAAAAGTTTGAATCGCTTAAAGCACATATTTTCTTTGTTTGGTTCAAAATTTCCAATGCACACTTTGTTACTACACTTTAATGGGAACATAAGAATGTGTGATATTGCAAGCTTCAGTAAAAATCTGAATTGATATAAATTTACTAAACATTGCTTAGTTTTAATCATTGAGCAATATTTCCTTGATTAATGTACTTTGAAAGAAAGTGATGAAGTATACTTCTTCATAGAAATAAAATTGTTTTAGGCTAATTTAGTTGCACTTAATGATCAAACAGAATCAACAGAATGTAATGTTCCCCAAGAAATAGACATTAAATACCATCAAATTCTATCTGACATTCTAGCAATGAAATAGGCAATCAGGCCTGCTGATTTCTGAAAAAGAAATAAAAAGATGTGTTCAATTAAGCAAACAAATACTAGTTTAGTAAATACAAAGGAAAATATAGAATTAAAGTTTATTTTGAGGATTTAAAAAATTATGAAATTATTATTGTATTTTTAGAACCAAGTTCATAGTATTCTCACAATTTATAAAATAAAAGAGATCGAAATTGAACTCTGATGGAATTGCTCAGTGAATTGAGTTTTCTAAAGAATATAATAATTTACAACTTATTCAAGTTCAAACAGTGTACAACAAATAATCATATTCATAACTTATTATAATCTCTCATAACTTCTGTTAAAGAAATAAAAAATATAGGGTATTCTCTTTAATCTTGTCAATAAAAGTATGTTGGGAAACCTTGACACAAATAATTTTAAATTTAAGTACGAATATTTTTTTGGAGAAACACAAATTTCAATGTAAAAAGACTATTTTTTTCAGAGAATATCAACTAAAGAATTACGAGAGATAATCTCATTGTACAGTATGTAAAATGTACGATAGTAATTTTTATTGAAATTAATTTTACTTAATTTAGAAATGAAAACAAAAATATTTTTAAACAGAAATTGCACTTTCATTAATTCATTTAATCCTTATAATAACAATGCATTAATAAATTCTCAAGAATAATCTCTTGTACTTAGTTTATGTAAAATAAAAATATTGTTAATCATACACTTAACAAGTTACAAGTAATGGCCAAAAAATTATAGCTACAATGAAAAAAAAATTTGCAAAATTAGTTCAGTTATCTGGGAATGAGAAAGTGTTCAGCTGGAAAATTCAAAGTCAAAGAGGCAGAACCTGCAAATATATATTCAAGCACTGATTAAGGTCCATAACCCTATCAGCTTAACTTCTAACAGTCAGAAGCTTGGATTTCTTACTATTGTCTCGCCTGAGAGTTTGTAGACGAAAAATAATTATAAAATTGTTCCAATTTGAATATGGTAAAAAATTACTTTGAAAAACATACATCACTGGAATTTTGTTTTCTTCTGGTTGTGACTTAAACTTAAGCAAAACTTGGATTCTGAATGTTTGGCTAATCTTCTTTGAATTTTATCAGACTGATTGGGGTACCTTTGGTATGTTGATTGAGAAGGAGAATTCATATCACTGGGAAATTATACTGGAAGTTGAGAATATTAACAGGGGTAATGGTAATAACAGGTGGACGAATTTTCAATATCTTTATTGAATTCTCTTTCAATTGATGTTAAGAAGTAACTTTAAACTGCACTGTTAATACAGCATAGTTAGATACAAGTCAAAGGTACAGCTTTTTTCTAGTAAACTGAATATTCATCAAAGTTCTGAAAATTCGTATCAACTTCGAGTTAGACAAGCCCTTATCATTCGAAATTAAATTTTAAATACATCAATGTGCTTAGTTGATATTGAACCACCTATGACTACATCAATGAAGATTGCTTTGTTTTACGTCAAAATAATAGCAAGAGTTTATTAAGTTATTTGTCAAATGTTATTTATCGAACTTAATGTGAAAGTTATTTAAGAGATATGTTTCTTTTGTATGCATATGTATGCAAAGCAAATATTCTTTCTTGAAGTCATTTATATATAAAGCAAGTTCTTATTTTTTGAGAAGGTCATTGGATGTTTTTTGTATCAAAAATAAAATGTGCTGGTACATATTTTTATTTTTCTGTCATTTCATTTCTGTGGTTTATTAGGGAGAATCCCTATTTAAAATAAATGAATGGGAATTGGGATTTTGAGTTCAAATCTTGAGGGTCAAGTCACAATGTATTGTTAAAATGTTTTGAAAGTGATAAAAATGAAAAACATATCCTAAAGTTTCGAGATGAGTATTACACACTCTCTACAAAAACGAATTATTATACATATTGTCTATCTCAACACTTAAGCGAAACTAGAGTAGTTGTTGCCTATATCTCTTTGTGTTGAAAGCAACGATTCAATTATTTTTGCCAAAACTCCCATAGACCATACTTTATGCATATAGATCATAGCTTTTAATGCTTTGCAAACTAGGTTCGTTTTGCTTGCTAAAAATAGTCAATTGCTACACAAGAAGGCTAGCTTTGCTCGGTAAAAGATTCATTTCTATGAAAATCCATAGTTCAAATCGTGAATCTTTCAACTATTAATATACTCTCTTTGAGAAATAAAAGAAATCCCTATTTTTCATATGCAGTCAAACAGAAACGACTGAATCTGGTATTTCCCATTCAAACACCGATAAAAATGGTTATTGCTGGCGTTGTTTGAAGAATATACAGATGGTAGAGATGCAGAGAGTTTTCTCCTATTAAATAAGTCGCCAAACTTAGACAAGGTAGTATCGAAGAATGCATTGTTGCCATCTGGCAAGCACTATGAACTGTGGGCAGGGATTGGTTGTTACAACTTTAAAAATCAATTAAAAAATACTTGAATACTACTTACGACAAAAAACTACTCATGTTAAAAATTTCTGAGTTCTCCGAATAGTGGAAGTTAGTTTTTATAGACAGACAGACTCTGTTTCATTAGCATAGATTATTTCATTCGTTTTGCCATCTGCTTCACTTTAGTCTATCCATTGTTTACAAGCTTTGAAACATCTTAATTTTAAGCACCTACCATTATAACCAGTAATTTCTCACAGAGTAGACTAGACTCTGTAGTTAATCATCACTGGACATCATAACCAATATTGTGTAGGGAATCAAAGGGGTAAGGAAAAGTTATCTAATAAATATGACTTTTGAATAATAAAATGACTTATTTTTTGTTAGTTATTTGAAAAGCAATGCAGCCAACTTGATGTACATGCTCAGTTTACTTTGCACCAGCTAATAACTAAACATCTTGGCTCCTTTTTACCAGGATACATTTAGTTGGTTTTTGGAAAAATAAGTTGTTTTGCTGAGGGGAATTTTTTCATATCATCAGAAGGAACATTGATAGGTGGACATCTTAAATCATTTTACACAATGGAGCATGGTATCTGTTGTCAGTTAAATCTCTACAGTAATATAGCACTCTTCAGGATGGACAATCTCAAGTGAGCTAGCCTATAAAAATTGATTTCCACCCACCCCTTTTCATATTTACCCTTCCCTGTCTTCATCAGAATCAACGTCTCCCTCATTGGGCACGTCTGCGAGGTGGATATTGCTGATGAGGTCACGCATGGCATCTAAAAGAGAGGTCACACTCCTACGAAGATCATTGCCCCCTCTGCCTGCTCCTTCACCTCCCATCGCGGCCTCAGCGGCAGCAGCTCCCTCTATTACTCCATGTGGCTCCATAGGTCCCTGCTGTGAATGAATGCAATGTTGCTTTTACTGTACATTTTCAATACTGTTTGAATGATAATGAAAGTTTTTAATTAACTAAATGCATGGAGTGTGGTAAAATCCAGCCTTTGATTTTCAAGGCAAATGTTATTGACTTTTTAAGGGTATATAAAATAAGAGCTCGATTGTTTTTAGATAAAATCCTGAATAAGTGTATCAAGAAAAAGTATTGGTATTGTATAAAATAATAAACAGCATTAAAATGTAACTTTTTTTTTAATACAGAAAGTTTTGAGAATTTGACATGTATTGTAAATCAGGGTTACTTGGACCTAGAATGTTAAAGTGATGTATGTCGTTCCTGATACTGGTTTATTGAAATGTCTGACATAGTTCCAAGTACCTCGCGAATGACTTGAGAACTACGTTGAAATATTTTTATAAATCAGTATCAGAAATGACAAACATCACTTTATCATTCTGAGTCCAAGTAAGCCCCTAGAGTCGAAATAATCCTGATTTGCAGTACTTTATACATGGTCAGAAAGACATAATTTTTTAGTGTTTCCCAGCACTGAAGTAAACTCTTAAAAAAAAAAAAAAAAAAATGTTAGTTTACTCAGCAATGACCTTGGCTTCTTGGCTTACCAATATTGCCTATAATTTCTCTGGCAGTCAGTTTTGATCCTGAGTTAAGGAGGACTGGTTCAACGTACAACGTAACAACAAACAGGAACATTTGATTCAATCACTAAATTATAACTACATGATGTCTGTACTTGTTTCTAATACTAATGTGAATATATGTATGTAGTATTTGGCTCTGTTAGTTGTCAAACTTAGGGTTTACAGGGTGAAAAATTTAGGTAGAAATTTTAAGGATAATTTCAAAAATTTTAGGAATATTTTAGTGATAATAGCAAAAAATTTCGGGATATTTCTTTAAAAGCTGTCAGAAGCTCCTGACACAAACATATGCTTTCCAAAACTTGTGCTAATACCTGCAAAAACTGCCAATTTAAAAAAAATTTAACGTTCAACTTTTTAGCAAAACATAAACTTAGTTTGTCAATAACTAAAATTTTAATTTAATAATTAAAATGTCAAAAAATATTTTCTCTTTTGAGGTATATTTGGTTGGTTGGTTGTTTTCAGATTATCTGGTGCCGTCAGCAACACGAGGGCTATAATGCGCCGAAACATTCGTCATTAGACAAGCCAACATACATTTACAAACACCCATGCCATAAACGGGACTCGAACCCGCAACCTCCCGGTCTAGAAGCCAGCACGCTAACCACTATACCGTTTGGTCGGCTGAGGTATATTTGGTTTTTTTCGCAGGATTTTCGGTGGTTCAATTTTTTTTAGGGATTAGCGAAAAATTTAAGTACAATATTAGAAATTTTAAGGAAAAATAAAAATTTAAGGAATATTAGGAACTTTGGGGCAAATGTGATCCCTGGGTTTAGCAGTTGCTTACAGTTTTCCCAATGTGTAAAGGTAACATAACAAAGATTATGAAATTTTGAGGCTAATAAATTGAAACTTTGGCAGTTGTAAATATTAAAAGAGTAAAAATTAATTACATATCATGTGATTTTTTTTTTTTTTTTTTTAAATGGAACTTAAACAATATCTAAGAAATTGGATTTAATTATAAAAATTACGTACAATTTTGAACTTTAAATGTGTTGTGTTCTATGTGTTGGAAAAAAAAGTTATTAATGGAAGACTTACCGCATTGAAAGTGGGCAATAGTGAGCGAAAAAACATGCTCAATACACCTCTGTCACTGGCAGTCACAGGCCTAAAAAGAAAATGCATTAACTTTCAATCAACTTTAATAATACCACATTTGCAATTCTTTTCTAAATTTGGGGTTATGCATGAGATGGGCTAATCCAATTTATAGAATTTAACAAGCTTTAAAAAGATGAAAAAGTAAATAAGATAGGCTTTGAAACACTGTGCATAGTGTTTTTATATATATTGAAGGAAAATAAAGCAAATAATCTGTCTGCAACTCTATAGAAACTAACTTCCAATATGTGGAGAACACTGACATTTTAAACATAAGTAGTATTCAACCCAACTCTTGACATTCAGAATGATAAAATTTTAATTACCATTTTTTTTTATTAATCATTTAAAAGTTTGATATTGGAAAGATTGTGACAAATACACAGTATATTTGAAAATAGTTTTGTATTTGCAATTTTTAGCCGATTCATTTGACCATTAAAGTAGTTTTCTCGCATTTTACTTTTTCAATGTAAAGGTTTTTTCTTTTTCTCTGTGCATGCAAAAACTTCATTTTGCATTTTTCTCCCAATTTTTCATATAACGTCAAAGCAATGTATGGAGCAACAATTATGCATAAGACCAATCAAGAAGATACACCTGTCCATGGATATATTCGAGAAGTATGCATAGTCGCAACAGCCTCAAATCGGATTGTATCCATGAACAGTGTGCAAATATATATATGTTTTGCTCTTTCTTAGTGCATATTCATGCTATTATTTTCTCACAGAGGTCTTAAGAAAAAGCGGGAGCCATGCCATTTCTGTTTTGAAGATGAATATCAGTGGAAGAAGTTGACATTTTACAAAAATCAACCATGACAGTTCTGTTAATTAGTTACTTTAGTTTTATCATCCTGCATATATACTAGTCAAACATTTACATTAAAATCGATTTATTAACATTTACATAAGCCAATTCAATGAAGTCTCTTAAGAAAGTCAATTGGGCTGCTATTTGGTTATTTATTAATGACAGCACATACAATATTTATTTTATGCTATGCTAGTAAGGTTTGGCAGAGTCGTTTGTAAAACCCAGAATTGAATGTGCCGGTCTAGCAAGCATTACAGATATTTTTAATATGTAAAAACCAGTAATTTTTCTAGGGTTTATGCCAAGTTATTATAGGTGTGGAGTGTTTTATATCTTAATGAAACATGGTACTTCTTGTGTAATTCATTAATTATTGAATTAACAAATTGTATAATTGTTTGTTGATGATCAGAATCTATTTTACTTTACTTCTTCATTAAAGTTGTGGTTGTGAGATGAATAATTCTCACCAAATTCATTTTACCCAATCCTCCTACAATTTTCAGCCAATTTGTACTTGATCTTTACACAAGTTATAGTTTTAAATATTGTTAGCAGTTGATTCCAAGCGGGTTTTTTTAATTAGGTTTTGAGTCATGTATTTTTAATGAGTATTTTTAATGAGAAAGAGCTGTGCATGTACATTGTTGATTGATTCTTTTAGTCACTTGCTCATACATAGTGAACATTGTTTTTTGTGATGATTTGGCCATTTATAAAAATTAATTCAAGCATGCTGTATATTTTATAGGCACAGTTTGTTTATGCTCGCTGTAAGTGAATTAAAACATAACGCACACCATTTGTTGTCTACACTAGTCTTTCAGATATAATGTGTTATTTTATGGTATTTACCTTATCTGATCTATTTCTAATTTTATCAAACAGAACAGAACAGAAACAGATTTTAGAAACAGAAGTTAAAACTATGGTTTGTTTTTTAATTTTAAACTAACACAATTTTTAAATCTCTCCCTATCACCTCAGTGTCTATTCACTTTATAGATTTTCGAACAAGAAATTGTTTGCAGCACACTCTTTTGTTAGACAGCCCTCTAGATAGCAAAAAATCTGATAATGGTGATAGACATTTTCGCGTTGGTTTATTTCCTGAGATTTGGTGGCTCAAACAACATGAGACTATGTCACAATTGCCTTGGTGTCGAATTTTAATAGAATTTTTAAATATGATTTTCATAGCAATGGACAAGCAAAGTAAGCCTGTGCTTATGTACAGGGTGTCCACAGAAAAGTTATTTTAAAATTCCCTGATATTTCCCTGATTATTCCCTGTAACACCCAATTTTTTCCCTGATTATAAGTTATCGACAAAATATATATAAATAATAAACTTTCAAGTAAAACAACATTCAAATTCACCATCATAAAGAAAATTATGATGCATGTACTGTTTATCTTTACACATTTATGACACAAATACCAAATTGCTTCATTTAGTGTAGTGTATGTATAGTGTACCTGCACTGTGCATGTGCAATTATACTTTAAAATCACACTTTTTTTACATTACAATCTAATCTCAAGAAAAGAGGACTCGAGTATTAAATTTCAGATTTAATAAGCTGTTTTCTTAAGTAAAATTTTAAAAATAAAGACAAACTATAAATCATGTCAAAATGGATCTAACACACACACACACATATAACAAATACTCTATATATTATAATAACTATTTTTGTTTTCTGAATACTTGAAATTGTAATTAAATTTCAAAAATCAATAATTACTTTAAAATATTTTCGTAAAGTAAAATTTTTATATTTTACTAATTATATATCGATTTGTGTATTAAAAAAAAAAAAAAAAAACTGTCTTCAAATGTAGTTGGATTGGGGGAGTTACACCATTTTCATTGGCTTTTTAGTTTGCATAATTTCGTTGTCCAAATTGTTCAATTTCATTTTATGCATTATTTGAAATTTTCTTTTTTGTTTAAGATCAGCTGTAGCCACTTGTTTAAGTACAATACCCAAGCAAAATTTTTACAAAATAAACATATTTTCCCCAGACAATTAATTTTAAACAATTATACATAAAAAAAAATTGCTTTAACTTTAAACTATTACTTACATCTATAGTTAAAATGTAAAATTGTTTTTCAAGTTAAAATAAACAATTTTACATTCAATAGCAGTTAAAATGACAATTTTAAATAAGGATACATAATAAAAACTGGGAAGATTTGGATTAATTTCTTGTGCAAAATTAAATTAAAATTCTAATCATTCATCATTAATTCAAACCAAACGGTGAAAACGATCCTCACATACACACTAATAACGTACATAGCGGCTTTCACATCAGCAGAAGTCTAGGCGAATGACACCAAAACGACGTCGTGAATCTCTCCAATAACTTCAGATAAAACGACTTAAATCTAAGTGAAAATTACAACTACTTCAACGTAAATATCGGTGATAGCGGCCGCCGTACGGGCGCAAGTCTCGGCAATTATATTAAACCAACAATCGGCAAAAATGCCCGGTAAGAAGATTCCGTGATTGTCAGACTTGTAAGTCCAACAAAATTGTAATGCAGATTTGTATCGATCTCAGGAATGATCAAAATTTCAATTAAAAGAAAAAGTCAAAATTCGTGTTTTAGCTTAACTGTACTATGTCCGACAGATGCAAACCTCTGCAATAACGTCAGTAACTATTATTTTGGAGTAAAACTCGACGAAAATGAGTATCACGCAGCAACGGAATAACGGCGATAACGCTCGCCATAATTACAGGAATAACTGCCATTTCATCAGCGTAACGTTCTGCAAAATGGCTATAGCATACCAATGTAAATAATTCCGATAGAGTCTAACATTATAGAAAAATAAGGTGGGAGGGGATAATAATTCCAATGGTGGTTTGGGGAAGACTGAACGCATGCAGGTTCCATGATTGTCAGGAAATTTTAATCTCCACGAGATCAATGAGAAATTTGTGGGAGAAAAGTTGGTTGTTTTCAGATTATCTGGCGCCGTCAGCAACACGAGGGCTATAATGCGCCGGAACATTCGTCATTTGACAAGCCAACATACATTTACAAACACCCATGCCATACGCGGGACTGGAACCCGCAACCTCGAGGTCTAGAAGCTAGCACGCTAACCACTATACCGTTTGGTCGGCTGTGGGAGGAAATATTTGATAGGTGGAAAAATAAGAAAAGTTCAGGAAAGCGGAAAGATCGGCGGAAGCAATCACATCCCTGCATTAAGGCAACAATCGGCAAAAATGACCATCAAACCAAAGTAAATATCAACGTTAGCATCCAATATATCGATGAAAAAGACGCGATTCTATCGACGTCACAATCTACGAAATTGACAATCACAAGCGTAAATCTCGGCGATATAGACAACTATTGAGGCGCAAACCTTAGAATAGTGATTAATAGGGACTAAAATGAACATCACAAGAATGTTAATCTCGGTGAAAGCTCCCTTCTTAGCAGCGAAAATCTCGGCAATAACAAGCTTAACATCAGAGTAACGTTCGGCGAAACTAACCACCACACACCAGAATAAATAACATCGATAGATGCTGGCAATCAGCAAGAAAAATGGTCATTATATCACAAGTTTGGGGAAGTCTGAAAGTATATAGGTTCTTTGGTTGTCAGACAAGCAAGTAAACCCAATGAAATTGTAATGCAGTTTTGAATCCGTCTCAGGAATGATGGAAATTTCACCAAAAAAAAAAAAAAAACCCGCTGAAATCTAAAAAAGCAGAACTGTACCATGACTGACAGGTGCAATCTCTGAAATAGCGTCAGGGACACATCACGAAAATGAGCAGCATGCAAGAACGTGTTTCTTGCCCTCTATAATCACGAAAATATCGGCCATTTTACCATCGTAACGTTCAGAAAAATGACCATCAAATACCAACGTAAATAATGCCGATAGACTACTATAATATGAGAGAAAAATGAGGAAGAAATGTAGTCATTCCTTTGGCGATTTGAGGCAAATCTGAAAGCAAGCAGGTTCAGTGATTGTCAGGAAATTTTAATGCGAACTTTTTTTTTAACTTTTTCTAATTTTTTTTTTTTTTTTCAAATTTATTTTTGTATTTTTGGTAGCAGTGTATCTTTAATTGTCAAAATTAATAGTTTCATTTTAATTTCGAAAAATTCCTTTAAACTTTTTGACAAAATCCCTGATAATTCCCTGATTTTTCCCGAAATACCGAATTCCCTGACTTTTCCCGGTTTTCCCGATCTGTGGACACCCTGTATGTAGCAATGAACCTTTTAGTGAGCCTGGTTCCAGAAGTGTCAAAAGCAGGGATCTATATGGATTGATGTGCCTCTGCAAAACCACACAGCTAATTGAAGAATATAATCCTAAGGTTATAATAAGAATTCATTTCATAAAATGAAATCATCCACAAAACACTGGCAAGTTACAAAGTATATGGATTTTTCAGGAAATTTGTACCTTGACGGTCTGGCATACGATATTATGGAATCGGTTGGTGGTAAAGGATCAAACCCAAAGATGGGACTTGACATCAATTCCTATAATAAAGAATATTTTTTAAACAAATGAAAGATTTTATGTTGACTTCTTTTAATATGAAAAGAATATAAAAAAAAATTAAAATTAAGGTTCCGAGTGTGTCAAGACCCGAAAGATTAACATTGAATGACAGCTGTGTTATAAATTAAAATACAGTGTGAAGCAAAAATACCATCCTTCGATCGAGGCATTAAAAATACATTACATTAAAAAGCACTTTACTAAAATGATGAAAAGTTGGAATCTTATTTGAATTAACTATTGAGCTAATTTTACACAATGTAAACTAAATCATGATGTAAATGGTTCTAAATCTTTAGAAATTATACTTAATTTTAACAGAACAGTTTACAAACTAGTGCATTATAAAACCTACTTTAAAAGTCAATTCTTTCAAATAATACTTACAATCTTAAAATATATCATAAAAAAAAGTTCCAGCAAACGGATGACAAACTATTTACACACTATTGTGTTGCACTTTAAAACCACTTAATTTCAAAATTAAAATAAATTCAACACAAATAATTTATTTTTTGTATGTGAAGAAAAGACGTGTGTGGGAAAAAATCTTTGCATTTCGAATCAGTGCTTTCTAAAATTAGCTTTTTTGTATAATCTTCTTATTTATCGTATAAAATATTTTTGCCTTTTACAGTAGATAACTTATGTTTTCACCTTTTATAGTGTCTTATGGTCTAATTATATCCGAATAATCATCTAGCAAAAAGGTTGTTGAGAAATGATTGCCCCAAAGTGCAATAAGATGAATTCGTTAAATTTTGAGGATTAAAAAGCTTTTAAAGGACTTAATGGAAAAAAAAAATTAGGTACTTAAAGTAATTTATATATAGATTTTAAATACTTTACAAAATTTGTAACAAAATATATGAACTGTCCTTTGCTTAATAAATTTATATAAGGCAAGATTTTATGACAATTATTAACTCTTACTTGTGGTAGTAAAACACTTGCATCCCTAATGTCAGAAAGAATGATATGTCGTAACACATTTCGAGGAGTGCCTACATATCTAAGTTTCTGCCTGAAAATAATTTTTTTTTAAATATAATTTCAAGAAACAAGGAGGAAAATGAAATGAAGAAAATAATTTTATTTACATATTATTATAACTCAAGGATGTGTAGCAACAATAAATGTAGAATGAGAGGTCTACTTACTTTTCCTCACTGAGTGCAAAGTAGGGATCATTCTGCTCGAACCTATCAATTACATCTCTGACTTGGGTTTCCAGCCACTGCATGATATCTGGGGCTTTCCATAGGGTGTGGGTCCTTCCAATGTACAGGGACAACAGCTGTGCAAGGGCAGGGGGGTCACTGTAAACAGATATGTGTAATAAAAAAAACTGAAAAAGCTAAAAAATTCCAGAAAGAAAATGAGCTGCTTTTTTTTCAGATAAATTCCAGTTCAAAATAATTTCTTTGTGGTTTATATTCAGAAAATTAAAATATCAGTAGGCAGATGTGATTTGAAAAATTGGATTTGGAAGAAAAACCTTAAGCTTCCATTGACTTTTATGTCCAAAGTAAAAAAAAACCAAAAAACATTGTAATCGGCTTAGGGGCGATGTACAGTTTATCCTGGGCCTTAAATCCAACCCCATTACCAGATAATTTTTTTTTATTTGAGTTTTAAAAAGCATCAATACAATTGAACAACATCAGCATACTCTATCTCTATTTATACAAGAAGGTAGGGCAGGCGCATGCCCACACAGTGCCTTTCTTACGCATTCCCAAAAATTAAGTAAGGACGGACACCAGATCACACTTTTGACCAATTGAAAACAATACTCTTGGGCTATAGCATAGTGGGACACCTAACATGCTATAGAATAGATATCTTGAAAATAGACCAACTGGAAATGGTACCATACATGGTACATCCAGTACCCCCAATGGTCATAATACTTCAAGACGAGTCCAGCGACACCCAACATGCCATAGGTATCTTGAAAAATGACCAACAGAATGTGATACCACTGATGGTACATCTGGTATCACTAACCGTGATAATTTTTTCAAGACGAGTCCAACAACACCCATCATGCTATAGCTATTTTGAAAAATGACGAAACCGGAAATGGCACAACCGACGGTACACTCGGTACCACCAACATGCTCAACTCCTCAAGACGATATCAAGGACATCCAACATGCCATACCTATCTAGAAAAATGACAAACTGGAAATGGTACCATAGACGGTACACTCGGTGACCCCAACAATCATAATATCTCAAGACGAGTTCAACGATACCCAACATGCCATAGGTATCTGGAAAAGTGATAAACCAGAAATGGTACCATCGACGGTACTCTTGGTACCATTAACATGCTCAACTGTTCTACAACACACAACATGCCATAGCTATCTTGATTATTAACAGATCTGCAGAGTGCCCCTTGCACAGTGAAAAGTTTCAACAATACGACTGGTGAAGTGCTGTTTGGTCCTTGCACTATGTTAAAGCAGTCAGTATGGAACTTACACTACGAAAAGTATCAACGGTATGACCAGCATAGTGCTATGCAGAAACTTGTTCCTCCAACTCCCTCCCTCGGGAACCGGCAGCAGCTGACGTTTAATGAAATCTTTTTTGGCACACCTTTAAAAAGTGCGTACGGAACACACTTTTGACCAAACGGCTTAAGGCAAAAACTGGGCATGAAAAATACCCTGTTTCAAACTATTTTTGTGTTGCTAAAATTGGTTTACTATAAGATTTTTCATTCATTGTATTCTTTTGTGGCTTTGTTGATTGAATCTCTAAAAGTAAAAAGGAGTCATGGTCTAGAGATTTTCAATGAGACATGACACCTTTTTACATTAAATTCATTTCCATAGCCTGTTCTGGAAAGACAATTTGAGTTACAATAAATTAGTTTTCAAAGTATTTTAATTTCTTATGTACTTCAAGCAGACTAAAACTATACATTTTGATAAGGTAGCTACTTAAAAAACAGAAGACAATTCCCTAAAATTTTACTTTTCTAGTAGACTGAAAGGTGAATGCAAGTTTAAGTACTCCATTGCATATCATTCTGAATTTTTTATACAATGTGGAGAAAAGTTAGCAGATTACGAATCTACTGATCTGCCATGGCAAATATAATCGAAAATCAACTTTGAATTAGTGGAACTAAATCTGATTGCCAAAAAATGAACACACTTTTTTGTCTGATAACTCACCGCGCTTTGATTTCCAATGAAGAAGAGCACAGATGATTTCTGATCTCTAGTTTGGAAAATTAGTATATTTTAAAAGTAAGCCAATTTGGCAACATCAGTTAAGTAATACCTATTGCCAGTTTGGCTAATTTTAAAAAGATGCAAGTAAGCTGTCGCCAGCTATCTGAATCGTCTACAAACCCCTAAATTGAAAATTAAAGAGTGATAGGTTATCAGACAAAAAAATAATTCTCATTATTTGGAAAGTTATGGCATATTTGGCAATTGGATTTAGTTTAACTCATTCAAAGTAGATTTTTTACCAGTTTCGGCCATTTTTGCCCCGGCAGACCAGTGAATTCGTAACTTACTAACTTTCCTGGAAATGAAAGACATAAACAAAGAGGCGGCAGATCAGGCTGGAAATGGATCATCCTAAAATTGTAATGATGGAAAAAGATAGAAGTACACGGATGTGATAAGAAGCATTTAAAATATAAATTTCTTTACAACATCACTAACTGAAGCTTACTTAATCCTTTGGAACAACTGATGAGAGCTAACTGCCTTATCTGGCTCCACACTGCATTTGTTCAACATTGGCATTAAGAAACCCGGGAACATGATCAATGCATTTTGAAGCTGAAAAATATTAAAAAATTCCAGTTTAGATAGCAAAACAACAGTTCATCTGAAAACTTATCAGCTTCAAATATAGAACAAATAAATAAAATGGGAAAAATCATATAGCATATAAAAAAAAGTGTAAGTATGCACTTTGGTTGAACTCTTTCATGCCTACAAGTGCAAAATTTCATTTAAATTGTTCACACTATTTCTATTTTATTTGATATTTTGTGTTTCAGATGGAGAGATACTGAGGTGGTTCATGAAGCCAAGGTTTCATCGAAGTAATTTTTACCTTAAGGATAAGTAGTAGTAAAAGTATTGGAGTTATTTTTATTTTTTTTGCAAGCTTCTTATTTCACTATTAGGAACAACAAACAAGATATTTGTGGAACATAAGTTTTCAAGAAAAAATTAAATTTTTGGAATATGTTTAATATTGAAATAAGTTTTGTATGTTTTGAAAAATTGGGACTTTCAATTCCTAATAAAAACACCATTAGTAGAAGGGTTTTAGTATAAAGTTCCCTCCAACTGTCCTTGTCAAGTCTGTCAAAAAATTAAGAGAATTTTTAACAAATATTTAGGGAGAAAAAAAAAGAGATTTTCAGTGCATTTTGAAATGCTTCTGTTTTATTTTGTTTTTAAATAACCCATTTTTATGTTTTTACAGAAAAATCTGATTGTCTTTGGAAAAATATGCAAAAAGGAGGTGCTGCGAGAATGAGCTGATTAGCAGAACAATTTTTCAACATTATTACCCGTACAAAACTGAACTCAATACATTATATGAGATAATCAATGTCTATTTTAAGTTTGCAATATTTTTCAAACATTTTCATAACAAGCTCTATATCAACTCTGTGCACATATTACATGCACAACGTGTGTGTGTTTGTGTGAGTGTAAAGTTTCCTTTAGAAACAAATTCTCAAACTCAAATCTAAAAAAATTAAACAATAATTGCGAGTGAAAGTGTTTGAAATTTAAAACAAAAGAGTGCTTATACCGGCTACAAATTTGGATAATAAGAATGGAATTTGCATGATTTGGAAAAAAAAATCATTACAAACTTGTACCTTTTTAATAAATTCCTTGTCATTTACTAATCGGGTGTAATTTTTGTTCCTAGTCGATGACATTCTATTTGCATCTATTCAGAGTTGCAAAAGTTATTTATAAGTACTAAATACCCATTGAGATTCATTCCTTAATACCTTTATCAAACACCAACGTTCAGCCAGAAACTTTGACCAGTTGTATTGAATCATAAAATCAAGCGACAGTTCAGTGACATTTTAATTTTTGATATTGAAATCCATTATGTGGACAGAAGTGATACACTATACTGTTCTTGTACTTATAAGAAAGTTTTTTACCATTAAATCTGCTTCCATAGTGGATTCGTCTTCTTCGGTAGCATACAAATACATTGCTAGAGGAACAGAGAAGGCAAAGTTTGGTAGCTGGAAGAGATTTTTGGTGGGATTCCACTCATAGTACAGTTTGAGCAAAAACTCGTACTGGGAGGAACGCAAGGCATAATAATCAATCGTTAGTAACACACCCAAGGGATCTTCCTTTGGATCTAAACTGATAAAGAGAGATGCCATTAATTACATAAAATTATGACACGATTGTAATTAGAATTAGGTTATAAAACTCAATGGGGGTTGCTGAATTTATAACCTCAGGAAGAATGGGTCATATATCCAGTCAACCAATCCCAATGAAGTTGTAGATCCAATTAAATGCAATAGAAATCTTGGTTAAAAAATTTTTATCCCCAAAACGTACCCCTAATTTGCTGTCTTTTAATGCTTAAAAAATTTTGGAAACTTCTACGAATTTAAGATAGTATTTTTTAAAATTTCATTTCTACTTAGAATATTACAAAAAAAAAAAATTATGAACAAAACATAAAGGTTTTAGTAATTAGGGAAAGTTATGTCTTGTTTAACGCAATGCTTACGAGAAACAATCCATTCAATTTAGTTAGTATTTGTATGATTAAGGTCATTAGAGTCTAATTTTTACTGGTTCATACACTTATCAATCTCTTAAAAATTGTGTTTGCGTTTAAGGATAACTTTTATTTTTTACGAAATGCATTTGCAGAAAAAGATTTTGAATAAAACTAATAAGACATTGCAGAATAAAAAAACCTCTATTGAAACGGAGTAATAGATTGAAAGATATAGTATATTATTTGTGGAAGGTGGTTTTTTTTTGTTGATCTCTTTTTCTTCTTTTATACAAAACCAAAATTGATTAATGACGAACTAATTTAAAGCCTGAGAACTCCGCTTTTGACGAATAACTTTTTTAAAATTGTACATTATCTTATTTATTTGAGAATTGAAGTTAAGAAATGCATAAATTTTTTTTAGCGAAGTAGCATAAAATTTTTGTGATAGTATACAGAAGTTAGCATTATAGAAAAGAGAAAATTCCAATTTAAGCACCTAGAGGAAACCTAAGGAATCTTATATCTCTTAGCAATAGATTACAATATCTAACTCTGATGAACTTTTAAAAATGTTATTCCTCTATGCAACCTTAAATGTGCAGGTTATGTATGGAACCACAAGTGTACAAAAATTCAATTTAAATAAAATGAAGTAAAAAAATGTGTCTTGTAATACAAACCTGAGTAATAATTTACAAAACTCTAAAGCTGTTCTATTACACCCTCTTTGGCCAATATAAACTAAATGCTTGAAAAGAGCAATGTAGAATGATCTAAACAACACAAAAACATAGCATTTAAATTAAAATACAAGTAATTTTAGATTCAGTTAATAAACACAAAGGGGGAGTGCATATGAATAAATGGTAATAAATGAGTCAGTAATAAAATTTAATGGAAATATTAGTAAGTTAGGACTTTAAGAAAAAAAAAATTAATATGGTAAATAAATACCATTAAGGAGAGAGGGAGTTAGCTATTTTAGGAAACTTATTGCAACTTTTGTTACTTTCAAACAAAAGATGAAGAATTATAGTTCTTCAAACTTTAAGAAAAGTGAACTAACCTATTTTCTGCTCTTCTGTAATCAAGCCGACAGTTACCCATGGCAACATTAAACAGTGGATGAAAGCAACATTCCATATAAAAAATTGCTCTCTCTAAAAATAAAATTTTTCATTTTAAATCTTGAAATAAAAAAAAGTATATACTTTAAATTATCTGTAAAACCTCACACATTTGAAGAAAGATAAAATAGCTTAAGGAATTTCTGTTCTTCATAATATAAGTAAAAAGAAATAAATCATTTTACAGAAGATCAAGAATGGCAAAATCTACATTATAAATGAGAATTTAAAATATTACCAATCAATTCAGCAGCCATTTGTGTATCATCCCCCATTCTGCAAATATCGCTGAATTGTATCAAGGAATCAATATGATACGTATATGTATTGAGCAAAGCCTAAAATTTCACAATATTTTACTATATAACAGACACAATACTTTTTATTATACAATAGAAACAAAATTTTTTACTATATAATAAAAACAATATTTATAACCAGTAGAGGGGGGGGGGGGGGGGGGCAGTGAATTTTCAAAAAAAAATTTAGGAAGGAATTTTAAGGATAATTTCAAAAATATCAGGAACATTTTAAGGATAATTTTAAAAAATTTTAGGGATTAAAAAAAATCTGCCAATTTTCAAAAAAATTTAGCTTTAGGCAACATTTTAACAAATTAACTGTTATATAATAAAACGATTAAACTAATTTGACAAACATGTGAATTTAACTAAATCCACTTTTTTTATGTGGAGAAATCTAAGAGATTTAACGGAAAAATCGGCGAAATTTTTTGGATTAAAATTTTTTTTTAGGAATAATTGAAAAATTTAAGAACAATTTTCGGAATTTTAAGGAGAAACAAAAATTTAAGGAATATTAGGAATTTGAAGGCGAGTGCGACTCCTACTAGTATTTTAATTTTACTATATAACAGAAACAATTAAACTTTATTAGGGTTGGTCGGTATTACACCATAGTAAAGAAATTGTCACTTTACAAAATTTTCAAGCTTTAAAGCCTTAAAACAAAACAAAAACTGTTTGTCGAAAGTTGTGTTAGGAAAGACATAATGTGCTTGCTGCAATATCAAATCATAACTGCAATAACCAAACCTTAGCTTTATCTAAGAAGTATTACCTCATAAATAAAAGTACACATTAAAAAAAAAAAGGTTAATATAATAATTTATGAATTTGCATTTTATAGAAAATACAAAAATGAATTTAAATTTAGATTTTCTTTTAAATTTTTATTTTAGACAAACCAAACATTACACATATTAAACAAATATTTTAAAAGTGGATAAGGAGGGGTAGAGCGGGTCCAGAGGAACATAACTTTTGAATTTTCCTGACAATTTCTAGTCACACATACCTTTACGCTAATGCAAATGTTTTCTGAATGCTTTGAGCCTGTTGTTGGTCTCAAAATTTGTATTTGTATTAAATAACATTTATAGCACTTACAAAAAAAAAAATTATCTAAAAATACTATTTATTGATAAGAAAATGTGATTTATTGCTTTTGCAAAATTTATTTTTACAGTTTTTTAGCTTGCAAATGAAGAAATAAATTCAATTTCTTCTGATTTAATTGAATTTAAAAAAAATTCTATAATAAATTCCCGATATTTTCGAAACTGCTAAATTTTCTGTTGTAAAAATTTTACCAATTGAAAGATATCCTGGTATAATATTATTAGTACAGTTAAAAGTTTTAGAAAAATACTATGAAAGAGCTTCATTAAGAAGTTATAAAACATTATTTACCACTATATTATCCGGATTAAAACTCTCTACAGCTTCTAAGAATTGAAGTTGGATTGCCTGATATTGTTTGCTGTGTTCAAAAGTGAAAAATTGCAAGCCATCTACAGATTCTTCTAAACGCATCGATAAACCTGGAGATAAAAAAAAATTTATTCAGGATACTAAAATTAAGACAAGTATTTACTTATTATTCACAAGAACATGTTGTACTTCACATTTTGATGTTTGAGAAACCTACAGATTTTGACAATTTGTAAATAATTCACATGCATACATAATGGACAATTCCCATATTTTTTAAAAACAAGTGAAATTAGTTTATATTTATGAAGTTATATGTTTATATTATGAAATTAGTTTATCTTTCTTTCTGATTCCAAATATTCAAACAAAAGTTCTATAAAAAATTAGTTATTTAAATATTAAGAAAAGAAAAAGCCCCAAAACCAGTCCGATCAAAACAATCAACAGAACCTGTGATATCAAAGCTTCCTTCTGTTTCTATGGTTATCGTGAGGTTTTTGCCAAACAATTGGCGCTGAAATAACTGATGTTGGTAGACTATTGCCATATCCCGTACAGGTTAGCGCGATTTACGAGAAACTTGTAAAACTGGTTTCTGCTGCCGCATTTCAAGCCAAGATGTTTATGAAGCCTTGACGTCACATTCAATTCGAACCCGAATGAATCGTTTTCTCGCCAATGTGTAACAGGGGAACTTTGATTGCAAACTTTTTTTAAAAGCGCATTGAGCAGAAATTTTTCTGTTTATAGCCTTTTCAAAACATTTAGAATTAAAAAAAAAAAAATTTTAAATGCGGGAATTGTCCATTGTTTGACCTTGTTAAAAGACATAAAGCTATACATAGCAGTAGGTGTAAAATATCTGGGAATATCTACTGAATGGTATATTTTTGGAAATTGATTTTCATAAAGTAGAAAATTAAAACTTAATGAGGGAAGTAAAGAAAACAATTCTTTGCTGTTTATAACTAGTTCTTTGCAAGGAGCAAAAAAATAATTCATCAGAGTTACGGAGAGATACAATGAAGCTTTATTTAGATATTAGATTTCTGCGCAGCTCGTTTAAGTTAGTCTGGGAAAATTCTCTGACCAACGCACAGGACATTTTCTCTCTTTTTTCTGCTTGTAAGCAGATTAAAATAGCAAAATAACGATGTATCTACTATTTATGTTTTTGTTTTCTATAATATCAGTTGGTGACATAGATATATGAAAAAATAATTATTTTAACTAAGTTAAATATACATTTAAAAGCACATTATACATGTGTTCTGTGTGTCTATCGATTACTGTTATAAGTATAGGTTAGTTTACAAGAAGAATAAAGAGCGAAAATGTGTTGTATGCACATCAGAAAATTATCTTCCGAGGAAAAATACATACATCTATCATAGAGTATTTAACGAAACTTTTTTAACATTTAAGTTCAATTTATCATCAACTAATGAATGGAATTGTTTAAAGCAGAGAATTACATGTTTAAAACAGTAATACATTTATGCACAAATTATGTATTTTTGACAAAAAATTTGGGACAAATTAGTTCCAGCAAATTTGCTTTATGATTCAGAATAACAAAGGTGCAAGATTTCAGTTGTTGAAAGACAACTGAATTGATAGAAAAAAAATTAGTGCAAATAAAATTATCATTGGTTATTTAACAGATTTTAAACACTTCTAATTAAAGAACTTGTATGTATTCTGAGTCAACTTTGTATGTGGCATTGTATTATTTAGGTATTCTGAGTTGTATGTGGTGTAGTTCTGGTAACTTTGTAAAATTACTTATGTATACTTTATCGATTATATATTCAATAATTTCGGTATTTTCAATTATGTATTGTGCAAATTTGATATTTTCTAATATGTATTCCGAAAATTTGGTATTTTACATAATGTATTCTGTAAATTCAGTATTTTTTTTTTGTCAGGACCAACACTATTTGACCTTGGGCCTGCTGTCCGTCAAACTTGTATTGCTATTTTTATTATTACCATTTTTTTTTTTTAGATTTTAAAAGTTAATTGAGTATTTTTTTTTTCTTCAAAAATTAAAAAAGATTAAAAAGTTTAAAATTTGAGAAAACTTACATGCTTTATAGTAGATTATTTTTCTTTTAAAATAGTAAACTGAACTTATGTTTATGTACTTATTTTAAGGATAATAAAATATCTGCTTATATACTACAAAGGATTGGATAGTCTTCTTACATTTTATATTTAAGTTTCATTAATAAACAAGGTTAATTCAATTATTTAAAATAATAGTATTTTACAAAATAATAATAAAAAAACAAATAATTAAATAAAGAAAGAAAACTTATCTTATGCATTATTCTAAGAAAAATTCATTTTGATGTTAATTTTTTGAAAAAAAAATCCACATTTCCTATTTTTAATTAAAAATTACTTGGATAAAACTTGAACAAATCTTTTAGCTAACTTTTATCAAAGGTTATGTTTCGAACTAACCTGGTTTCCCTATGAGAGGCCAATTTTTTTGTGAAACCAGTACAGTTGAACGACCATGCGCTCTTCCTCGTCCTCTTCTTTTACTGTAAAAATAAAAATTTACTAATTTTTTTATTAATATTCAAATTAAACCTTTTTTTTTATATGCTAAAATGAAAACCAATAATAAAAATTCTCAAATATTTCATTAATTTCTAAATTTGAGATAATAATTATGTTTGTAAAGTCATTGTAAGACTGAAACCATTTCACTGCAAGATGAAAAGGGCAAGTCTCTGTTCAAAAATTTGAAAATTACGATAATATAATGAAACTGCATCTGTTTATAGCTATCTAAAACTTGTAATAATCTCTATTAATCAACAATTACTTTTCTTCAGATGCCATTTTCCCATGGTTTGTATGTACTATAACAAATCCTTTTAAGATATCTTTGTTAGAAGTAGCCAAAGATGACTCTACAATTAGTTTATATCCGCCCTCATCTCATAATTATTATTTTTGTCCACCATGTTTAACTATTCTGACTCACTTAATATAAAAATTAGATTTCTTTGATAATGTTAGTAAAAATTAATTAGCTGCTTACTTTTGCTCATTCTGCACAACCTTTGAGCCAAATATTTTTTTCATTTCGTTGTCTGGATTGAGGCACCTCAAATCTACAGATAAGACAGATTTTTCATGAACAGGTCTTGAGGATGAATGACCATGAGAATCTGAATCTAACATATCAGGTTCACCTAACATCTTATTCACTATTCGGATGGAAGCGTCAACTTCGTCCTCCTATTATATAAACAAAAATAAATATTAAAACATTAGTTGTCAACTAAAAATAAGTAATCGGATTCAGACTACATTTCTATGATACACTTAAACTTCTTTAGAAATTTTTTAAACTCAGTGTTTTCCAAAGGCATTTAGAATATGATCCTCTGAAGGGGATAGTGATCTTATTTTGGTTCTGGAGTATAGATATGAACTCAAAATAGTCATGGCAAGTGGGAGTAAAAAATGGCAAGTGGGAGAAGGGGGGCTAATCAAATTGTTTACAATATTGCTATAAAAATACTAAAAGTATAAAAGGAAGGAATAAATGCTTCCCTTAATTACAATTATTATTTTCAATCTTTATTAAATACAATTACAAAACAACTCACAATTGTCCCAAATAACCGTTTTACCAATCAATAAGAAACTTTTACTTGCTATCTGGCAACAGCAGAGTTCATTCTAAAAATGGAAAAGGTGCTATTATGCAAAAAAGGCAACTTCTTTATCAGAGGCCACTTTTATGGCAAATTGCAGAAATTCATATTCAGTTTTCCGCCATAATTTCTGTATTGTTTCCCTTTTCCAACACGATAAAGTTTTAAATTATTGATTTTTTGAAAAAATGCATAATGCTTAAAAGGCAGTGAATCCAAGCCTTGCTCAGAAACTCAAACTATAATACTTATAAATACTAATACTATAAATTTCTACTTCAGCTGAAATGAGAAAATTCTTTAAAACCCTTTAAGTCCCCTTTGCAAAATTTTTTAAAATTTGAATGAATCAACTTTAAATTTAATTTTTTAAGCTTTCCTATTACCAAACAGGAAATAGCATTTCTCCAAATTTAACAATACTTATTGTGGTCTATCATGTGGAGTATTCTGACTAAAGAACTTAGTCTATGTTCTAAAATTTGTGCGTTTTTTTATTTTCCAAATCGGATCAAATTCTGCCTTAAACAGCGATTTTTTGCCATACCTGGCACTACAATTAAGGCTTTATTACAAGTTTAAAAAAATTGGAAATAATCCCAGATTTTTAATGCATTCTTGAGATATTTCGTTTTAAATTTAAAAACAAATTGGCAACAGGTAAATTACAAAAAACATTCCCCCAAATTAAATAAGAAGACAGTGATTTCTCATGTTCGAACGAAAATATCCATTTTAAATGCCTAGTGTGATTTGATGGTTATACACATTTAACTAACATAATCAACTCTTACGAATTTCTTTCTTCAGGTAGAAGGCATAGTAAAAATTTGGTGAAATACGCTTAATCAAAGTACGTACGAAATGCCCATCCATGCTAATTAACTAGCACTCGAAGAATTTAAGACGGCCCCCTAGAATTCACTGACTAATGACGCTTGTTATATCGGCATCCATTCATTGATTTTCGTTCCAGGTCTTGCGAGTTTGAACACGAATGCGTAGATGTGACAGGCGATTTCAGTAGAGGTAATCCACATATTGTGTAATGTTAGAGGGAAAAAATTGTGTTTTGCCAATTTGAGCGGAATTGCATTTTTTCTAAAAAAAGCAAGATGGGTGCTATTTTGAACGAAAAGGGCAAATAGGGGACTATTTTAAAAGAGAGCAGACGAGGTGCGCCGAAACTCCGAAAAAGGCTAGGATGAACTCTGGCAACAGTAATTGTTTCTTTGTGTAAGAGTTACATGATTCTTTTATTGTGCAAAACAATCATAGTTAAGAATTTTAAAGGGAGCATTTTTTGACATTTTTAAAGGTCTAATTCTGCAATTATACATTGAATGGGTAAGGTGATGGATTGGTAATCTATCATGTCTACTTGTTTTTGGAATTCGAAATTGCCGAGGGACTTGTGTAGACTAGAGTTAATTGCTAAGAGAACCTTAAATCCCAAAATCCTAATAGGTGGCACTTGTCTACAACATCCTAGATTATGTACAATAATATATGGATTATATAAGAAAAAATTGAGTCTAAAAAAATTTTTTTTTTTTTTTTGTTGTATTTTTCTACGTTATGGAACATACCAATTAAAAAAAGTGGCATAGAAAAATGTCTGTCTGTGTGTCCGAAGAAGACAGTATAACTCCCGAAGAAATTGAACTACTATGGTTCAAATTTGGTGTGTGGGTTAGTGGTGGCTATCGGCTCTACCAATAAGGTTTTCATCAAAATCGTGCATGCACATAAGGTCGAAATCAGGAAAAAATCTTATTTTTCAGCAGTAGCAAAAAACAGTTCTAACGATTTTGATTAAAATTTTTGAATGCTTAAGCCTCTTAAAGTGTTTTAATCGTCCTGACCCCCGAAATTCCAGTAGAAATGCAACAAAAACAGAAAAGTTGAAAAACAAATATCTTTAGCACAGAGCTTTCTGCCCTTGAGCCTCGTGCATCAACAATTGATTTTTTTCTGTTTCACGGACAAGAAAGTCGACAGTTTAATGTCTATTGAATAACATTGCCAATTTTGCTATTTTGACGTTGTTTTTTTGCCCTATGTAAAAATTATTGCTAAAAATATTGCATAACTGGCCAATTTTATTTAAATGAGTAAAAATATGAAAATGATAAATAACACCATATTAAATTTTAATGCAATGACCAATATAATAGAGTAATTGAAAGTTGTACAATGTTCCACACCTCTAGTTAACAGTTCTTTTACAGAGAATCAATACTGTATTTTTATGCAAATAAAGAAGTTTAAATGCAACGCACCCCATCATCCAGATTTTCTTCTGTGCTCTTCTGACTCTTAAGCTTTTTCTTTTTCTTCTTTTTCCTACGTTTGAGTGAGTCTGTTGAGTGGGTGGAATCCTGTTTTTCCAGCTTGCCTCTTTCTTGCCCACCTTCACCTGGAGGTTCGTTCTCGCGATCATCGTCTTCTTTTGCCTCTGTGTCTGAAAGGGAGTGCTCAACACTGTTTAGCTATGGGTAAAAGAATACACGAGTTAAAAATTAAAGGGAGTTGTTACCTTTACTTGTTATAGCATTTTAAGGCATTAAGGAATTTCAGTGAAAATGTTTTTCATTCAAATCTAGAATCATGCAAGAATAGAAATATTTATAAAAAAAGATTATCTTTGAAAGGGTATCATGAAATAGAGCAAAACAAACACAATTAAATGAAAAATATGTATTCCTGTGCCCTTATATGCGGAAGCTATAAAAAAAATGGTACTCTTCTGTTAGATGGGTAATAGTTACTGCAAAGCCTAAATGTTAAGGGTTTGTTTTAGAAATTATAAATTATTTGAAGGTTGTTTTAGTTTGGATGAGTTATAGCTGCAATTTGGTGGTTTTTATTTTGCATCCGTTTAACAGTAAAATACAAAAAAACAAAAAAAAAACTTCTACTAAAATAGATTTTTCAGAGGAAAATATGCTTGGAAATCTTTTCACTAGTTTTGAGTAAAAATGCTGCAGTTACATGGAAAACTAAATAGTGTTTTTTTGCTATGACAACAATAGTTTTTTTTCATTAAAATTTTGGATTTTGGACACTGTGACTTTTTTACTTCACAATACTGTCATTAATTAAATAAAAATATCCATAAACCTACTGAAATAAGAAAAAAAGCAGAATTCCTAGGATTTATTAGGGATAAAAGAATGTGGAAGTGGAAAATTAAAACGAGGAACTTGCACAAGTGAGGAAAATTAATATTTTTTTGCATTTTCTAGTGTTATGCAACAAATATATTTGAACAGTGCAATTATTTTTTTATCTTTATGCTTTCAATTAATCAAAAATTAAGTTTGAAATCAAAGCAAAAACGCATAATAAATCGTGATGTAGTTAAGTAGATTTTGTCGAAAATCCGAGGAGAAAACTCAATCCCTCCTAGTCTAAAACAGGTTTTAGACTAGTTTATCATCTGCGCGTTGACACCACAAGCAAAAGTAGCTTTTTCCCACCAAATCACAAAGTGAAAAAATAAATATTTGTTTAACTATCTATCCAAGCTCAAATTTTTGAAAGAATGGTATTGTTTTTCATGATTTTTTCTTTACTTTTATTTAAAAATAAAACCAAAAAAGTGAAAGTTCCTCATTTAGTAAACTCTGTGTTATACTTAGGCGAAGCGCAATTGCTTAGAAAACAGCACATTTTTACTTTTATTTTTAACAATAAATTAACCAAAAAATATACTTTGTTTTTCAATGCTTTAAAGATTGAATACGTTTAGGCAGTGTTATTTTACATTTGCTGACACTACTATTGACGTTTTATAATTTTCTAACAAAATTTAAAGAGGCTTTTAACTTGTGCTGCACAGATTATTTTCACAATTATATTTATAACGTTCACTTCTCTCAACGCAGATGTTATAATGTTCAGCTTTGAATGGGTAAAAATTTTTTGCGGTACAAACGATAGTAAAGAAAAGTAATAAAAATAGTTAATTCTAATTATATAAAAATATACTGGTTTCTTGTCTGTATATAATAGGAATACATTTTTTCTTACTTTTAATAACGTAATTACAAGTTAAAGGATGAATTGAAAGAATTTCATTCAAGCTTTTAGGAATTTTTTTTTTTTCAAAATTACAATTCAGCGCTCATACTCTATAATTTGAGCTTTAAGAGTAGTCAGGTGTTTAAAAAAAATTGTATTGTATAAACTTCTCATAAAACGGGGCCGTTAACAGTTAAAATCGCATTAAATAGAGTAAAAAAACGTATATTTCCTTAATATTGAAGAAATACAATTTTCAAATATTAAATCTTTTAAAGGAATGAGGGATTTTTGCCTAAAAAAATGCATCAACTCATTAACAAACCACTGCAATACTTAAAAAAGAGCCTACATTTAAGAAATTTGACCAGTCAAGAAATGTTTTGTTGACTAATTGAAACTGCAGAAATACATGAAAATTGGTAAATAAAATTGATAACAAAACACCGTTTTAAATAAAGTGAATTTAGATTACCAATTCAAATCGGTTTTTTATTGGTTTTTCAACTGATCCCCTAAAACTTGCACCACCATCGTCCGATTCACTCATGCCATCAATGCCCAAAGCTGTGACCAAATCTTTGTCACCGTGGAGCTTTTTGAGCACTCTGTTCGACATATTTAAAGAATTAAAAAGTGCTAGATTTTTATTTTGTTTCTGTGTCTTTTCTTCAGTAGGTTTGTCCAGTTAGCCAAGAAAAATTAATTCAACAAACCAAAACAAAAATTATTTTCTTCACATGTGTTACATTAAAGCTCGGATAACAGAACAAGAGGGGTAGGGAAATGGGGGTGCGGGTAGAAATTAAATCCAAATAGAAGTAACAGTTAGTTTTCAAAAACTTCATTATCATACAAGTAATGTCAAGACTTTAATAATGGGAATAACGTCACAATATCAAAAAGTTTATCACACATCTGTAACATACATTTTCCATAGGTGATGAAATAATAATATTCAATGATTAGTTGATTAATATACATCAAATAATAATGTTCTAATTGACTAATTCATTAAACAGACTTTTTAAATAGAGTGTAAATATTCTCAAATATATTTTGACTTTGTTAAAATAGTAGTTTTTATTTATTAAAGGCCCTTAATGATCAAATTTTGAGGAAATAGCAGTGAAAAGAGCTGATTTCAGCGCAATTTTGGTTGGCATTGTGGCACATAACTGGTTCTATGATGTCATGTGCCTCTAGAGTATAACTATGGTTAAACTTAGAATTCGTTTTGTGGCAATGCTAATCATTTTAATTTTTTTTTGACAGCCACCTAGACCCCAAAGCAGTCGCAGCTGTCTCGCCGTTTTCTGTTTAATTTTGTGAATATTAGATCTGTTCTTGAAAAAAAAATGTCTAATTTAGAACCTCTAGAAGGTAACCTGGAACTGTTTATTGAAAATGTTCGCCAGCTTGGTATTATTGTGAGTGATTTTCAGCCACAAGGACAAACTATCTTGAATCAGAAAATGTAAGTAGTACTATTAAATTACTTAGAATTCAATTAATAAACGTTAAATTTAAGGTACAGATTAGGACATCTTTCAAGGTGGGCTGGGGGATCGATGGTGAATGTTTTCAAACCGATCCATTATCCATGGTCATTTATTACTTAATACAGTGGGTAAAAAAAAAGTCTCCGTACGGAAGCCAAAGTTACAAATAAATTAGCATCATTTCTAATCTTTTGCTTCATATCTTCAGTAACTACTGAAATATGGGTCTATTCCTAGTTGACGTTAAAATATCGCCAAGCCGATTTGGCGCTGTTTTGTAGGCGATACAGTTCTAAATTTGGCAACCCCATTTTTTTTATTGACGTGCTTTGGATTCAACCTTTCTATACCACAAATCATGGAGCTGGTTCGTTTTTCAATTTTTCATATTGGAATTCCGAATTGGCGACATTCTGGCTTTGAAAAATTGAGAAACGAACCAGCTCCATGATTTGTGGTATAGAAAGGTTGAATCCAAAGCACGTCAATAAAAAAAATGGGGTTGCCAAATTTAGAACTGTATCGCCTACAAAACAGCGCCAAATCGGCTTGGCGATATTTTAACGTCAACTAGGAATAGACCGAAATATGTTTAATTTGATTCTTTAAAATAAGTTTATAATAAATGTTTGTTTTTACAAAACGCAAAAAGTATTTAAAATGAAATATTTAGGAGATGTTGCTAAGTGCTATGCAAAAAAAAAGTTTCTATATACCTACCTACCATATGAAAATTAATTCTGGCGTTTTCGGAACAGACTTGCAATAAATTTTCAAAACTGAATTGTAAGCAAGTATCATGAAGACATAATAGCAGCAATTGCTTAATTTTAGCTTGTTACTGATTGTCTTAAAATGAAGTTCCTAAACCTATTCTTGAGTTGGTGATTCAGTTATGAAATGTTGGATTTTCTATGAAATAAATTTGTGAAATGTTTAATGAATTGAAGTTTAGTACAATATATTATTGAAAAACACCTATGTGCTTCAAATTTTTGAAGATAGCAATCGATAAGGAAAATTTTCAAATCTAAAACGCTTGCATAAAAGAAATATCCTATAGTAAGGTTCAATATAGTAATCCGCGAATAAGTGCACCTCAAGTCGCACATGGCTTAAGAATTGCTAAACACATTGAAGACAATTCCCAAGTGAAAATTTATGTGTCAATTAGACATTTTTTGTTGGAATTTCAAGATACTCGTACCTATGCGTATTTCTTTCTACGTAACGTAAATTGCCTATACCAGCAGCTCCATACAACCCCCACACCATAACGTCTTTTCCTCCGTGTTTGACAGTTCTACATAAATTATAAGATAAAAGTTTTTGATTTCGTTTTCTCCTAACCATAACTCGATTATATGACCCTTGGATATTTAATTTTAATTCATCACTAAAAAGGACTTTGCAAAATCGATGCCCTTTTTCTGCTACTTCTTACGGGCTGCAAGTCAATTCAGACCCGCTATATCAATAACATTTCTCATCGTTTGAGATGTCACTTCAATGTTTTTATAAATTTTTAAGCCATTTGCGACTTAAGGTGCACTTATTCGCAGATTATCTTGAACCTTACTATAGGATATTTCTTTTATGGAAGCGTTTTAGCTTTGAAAATTTTCCTGATCGATATCTATCCTCAAAAATGTGAAGCACATCGGTGTCTTTCAATAATATATTGTACTAGACTTCAATTCATTAAAGATTTCGACAATTTTTTTCATAAATAATCATTTCATAACTGAATCACCGACTCATGAATAGATTTAGGAACTACATATTAAGACGATAAGCTACAAGCTAAAATTAAACAATTGCTGCTATCATGTCTTCATGACACTTGCATACACTTCAGTTTTGAAAATTATCTTGCACCTTGCAAATTTACTGCAAGTCATTTCTGGAAGAAGTCGGAATTAATTTTCATATTGCGTATGGAAACTTTTTTTGCATGGCACTTAGCAACATCTCCTAAATATTTAAATTTAAATACTTGCTGCCTTTTGTAAAAACATACATTTATTATAAACTTATTTTAAAGAATCAAATTAAACATATTTCAGTAGTTACTGAAGATATGAAGCAAAAGATAAGAAATTTTCCTAATTTATTTGTAACTTTGGCTTCTGTACGGAGACTTTTTTGACCCACTGTATAATGAGAGTTCAAAACTTTTGAGAGTATACCCATCTATTCCACCATAACATAAGGCATACATGATAATGATAATATAAGCTGTTAACAATAAGTAACAGTCAGATAACGAATTATAAATAAAATTCGTGATACATATTGCCTTGCCCTGAGTCTCTTCACGCCTTGTAGGCGCATGAGGCCGCAATTGTCGAAACCCAGTCCCTCCTGTTCAGCGCGGCCTCCCTGGCAACAGCCCAGCTTGGCCAACCGAGATTGTCTCTTTCCTTCAAGATCATTCGCCTCCACGTCAGTCTTGGTCGTCCTCTCTTCCTTTTACCGTCAGGAGACCATGTTAGGGCGATTCGTTCATTGGATTTGGGGTCCCTTCTAAGAACATGGCCGATCCAATGCCATCTTTTTCTCTTTAGGTCATTGATTAAGGGTTTATCTGCTGTTTTGATATATAAATCACGATTTGAAATTTTTTGCGGCCAATAAATTTTCAGAATTTTTCTTAAACATTTAGTATGGAATGCGTTCAATTTATTTTAATGATACATATTAATATGCACAAATTAAAACTGCTTCTGAAGTGAAAGTGTGTAATTCTCGTATGAAATGACCCCTCTGAACATGAATATCACCCTGAAAAATCTTCATATATGATCTGTGTTTACAAATTTTTATAGATATAGTCGCGTTTGGACCACAAAAATTCAGCAGACCTATTGGAAAGCAACCTAGAGTATTGTGAACAAAAATATTTGGTAAATTTTGCCCCATAACTTATGTTCAAAATCTAAGTACAGATAAAAAATACCTATATGAAACTTGTCAGATAATATTTTCTGGCATATTATGCAATGACAGTTTATCCCATTCGAAATGACTCACTACAGCGAATTCAGTTTGAAGACTATGTTTTAAGTGTTGAATTATCAGACTAGCTAAAGATTTTAGTAGAATTTATTTTAAGAGTTTATGCGTCCCTATGATTTAATATTAAACTAAATTCATTTTGTAAATATGGAGCTTCTTATGTCTACTGATTAGTTGAATCAACAAGGTAGCTTATTTGATAACATAACGCGTTTATCAATTCTGTCATACAAAGAAATACTTTATTTTGCCTTTTTGAAAATATACTTCTATCTATAAGTGATCACTTAGATGACTGCCAGAATATCAAGAGATTTAGGAACTTAAGGATGTCATAAAAAAGAAGAAACTCCATACATTCCTTTGTATCTCTGTCATATCCAAGTAGTAGAATTTAATTAATGATTTAAGCTTCAGTTTCTATTGTTAGATCTGAAAATCATGCTGGATTTTTCGGAGCAACCATGTAGCCACGAGGAACTCCAGGGGTCCCAGACCTGCTCCAATTGCGCCAAATAAAAAAATATTCTCCAAATGCTTTATTTTAGCCATATTTGCGCCAGAAAGCAATTTTTTTTTTTTGCAGGCCGAAATTAGGTATTGTTCGCCGCTGTAATATCGCTATTGTTTAGAAATATTCCTGTATATTCGACGCTAATGCTGATATTTACGATGGTGCGGTGTTCATTTTCTCCGACTGCTATGATGATTTGCGGCGCTAATGCTGACATTATTGTCAAGTTTTACGTTGTTATGATGGTAATTTTCGTCGAGTCTTTCATCGATATAATAGCTCTGTAGTACTGAGAATTGCTCCAGTTAATTCCGCGCTATTGCTGATATTTTCGTTGGTATGATGGTAATATTGCCGAGTGCTACGATATTGTAATATCCGAAATTTGCCCTGATATTACTGAGAAAATGTCGATGTTACTGCAATGATTTGCGCCGCTGATGCAGACATTATTGCAAATTATTGTGATGGTCATTTTCGTCGAGTCTTTCACCAATATATTAGCGCTGTTGTTGACAATTGCTTCGGTTTATTCGGTGCTATTGCTGATATGTTCGTTGGTGTGACGGTCATTTTCGAAAAGTGCTGTGCTTTTATTAACATCCGGTATTCCCGAATCTTGCACAAACATTACCGAGGAAATGTCAATATTACCTACATTTGTGCCGATATGTACGTTTTAGCGATGGTCATTTCTGCCGAGTCTTCAACTTATGTAATATTCTTTGTCTAGATTTTTGACGGTATTGTAAAGGTTTTCGCTAATATTTACGCAAGTGTGGTAGTCATTTTCGCTGAAGTTTACACTGTTGTAATAGCAGCTATTGCCGAGATTTGTGACGCTGTTTGGTGACTTAAAAAAAGACGATATTACTGGGATTTTGCGCCAATATTACCGAGATAGGAATGGTATGGTGGGTGCTATCTACAATATTTACGTTGGTGTTATATTCGTTTTCGCTGAATTCTATGGTAATGTAATAGCAGCTATTGCTGAGATTTGCGACGCCGATTTAGTGACATTCTTCTCGGGCTGCTTCAAATTTTTTTTCTACTGCAAAATTTATTTTTCGGCTGCAATTTTTTTTTTTTTTTTTAAAGTTTTTTTCCTAGTTCTTTTTTTCCTGCAAAAGTTTCTTTTACATGCTACAAAGGGCATTTTTCCTGCTACTAAACTTGGTTTTATCTGCTCCGAAAGTCATTTTTCCTGCTCCTAAACTTAATTTTACCTGCACCGAAAGACATTTTTCCTGCTCCAAAACTTTCTGAGTGAGTGGGAGCACTGGAACTCTACAAAACTGTAACTACAACAAAAATTTCAGTGATGTATAATTTTGATTCCTTTTTATTTTTTTTGCCTTCTGTGAAGGCCCACCCTAGCTTACACTCGTAAAGGCAGGCAAAACTTGGTTTTTTTACCTATAACCTGACTTACTCTAAAATTACATTAAAAATATTTCAACCCTAAAGTTTTTTATAAGCTTTTAAAAAAATACATTACAAAAATAAAAAATTCCTTAAAACGATTAATTGTTCTCGCATCATGGTTTGATTTCGCACATCATGGTTAGATTTTTTTTAAAAAATCCTTCATTTTATAAAATCAGAGATCACTCAAGCCATTTTTCAAAGGATGGCACTACTTCCCTGCCCCTTTACTTTGAAAATAGCGTTCTTTTCTGAAAAAATGCAAAAATTTCCTCTATTTTCCAATGAAATGTAATGTACGGATCACCCCCTCCGAAATCGCCAGTTACACCTGCGCATTCAAGTTCAAATAAATCTCGCACAGACCAGTGACTGACTGAAGTCATTGAATGGCTGCTGATACCATGTGCGTTATTAGTAGGTGGATTGTAGATGGGGGGGGGGTCCCACAATTTCCAAATGTAATTTCGTACGCTTCTTAATTAAGTGTATTTCGCTGGCTTTTTGCCGTTCCTTCTTGTAAAAAATGGAGAAAAAAAGGTAACTTCATGCATGAATTCATGGAAAACGTAGATTAACACTATGTCGTCCGCAGGTCTAATCAGGATTCTTTTTTTTTTTTGGTGGCGGTAGGACTGGTTAAGATAATTTTCCCTGTCTATCGCTGGTGTTTACTCGGGATATCGTAAATTGTCAAGTTTTCCTTTTCCGTCATTTGCGCGAGAGTTTTCGTAGTGTTGCCGGCATTTGCTCGATCGTTTTCAAGGTGTTGCTGACATTTGCCCGATTGTCTCGTGAGACACTAATGTGTTGTCACCGAACAGCAGGATGTTAAGAGTTACTGTAAGGTATATTACCATCACATGTTTTTTAGTAAACATTTAAAAGGCCTATTTCCACTTTGATACGCAAAATCGCTTTCGTGCATCACTGTTATTGTCCAGGGTTCCCACGGTCATTGAAAGTCATTAAAAGTGTGTAACTTGTTTTCAAGGCCTTGAAAGTGCTTGAAAATGCTTAGAGGTGCTTAAAAGTCCTTGAAAATACTTAGAGGTCCTTAATTTTTGCTGATATTATGTGGACAACTGTAAAATTTATAAAAATACAACTCGGACTTGCTATTCCCTCGCTCCAATATATTTGAATGCATCCACCAACTTGTAACTTTTTTGGTAGAATATACTTTATTAAAAATTTATGTATAGAGATGATGCCTGAAAGCAAATTTTCAATGGTCCTTAAAAACATTATTTAGGTCCTTAAAAGTCATTGAAAAGACATTGATTTTCATTCTGTGATTTAAGTGGGAATCCTGTTGTCGTAGTTATTTGTTTTGTCAAAAAAAAAAAAAAAATAGCCTTTAGATTTTAAGAATATCCCTTAAAATTTAGAGAGGGGGTGAAAATATCCTTTGGAAATATTTTACTGGTGAACACTGCCTTGGTACATACACAAGACATTAACCCACATAAGTAAATACTATAACCAAGTATTTTGCGTCTGTGTTTATACATCTGATCAATTTTAATCTATCATTAATACTCACAAAATATTTATTTTTGCACATTTGCTAAATATATTTAGCAAAAAAAAATCCTATTCGCCCTATATTTTTTCCCATGTTACAGTTAACAAAACTTTTTCTTTTTTTAACTCAAGGCTTTATCTAAAAGTAAAAAGTTCACAAACAATCATGTCTTATGGATTTTGTAGGTATTCACAGAATGAATGCAAAATTTATTTTTAAACTTTTCAACATAATTTGTTGGTTTGCAAGCTTTTTAAAATGGTTATATATGAGTTGATAATACAATATTTTTACATATATATATTTTTATTATTATTTGTTTAGTTTTGGCTGTTTTAAAAATTGTTTTGTTTCAGTGCTCAGATGGTAACTTATATGCAAGAAATTGATAAATGCAAGAATCAAGTTCAAGATATTCAAGTTCCCCTTGAAGTTTTTGAGTAAGACTATACATGCTATATTTTAACATATATTTCTTTGAGTTTGTCATACCCCCTCCCCCCAATTTTTTGCTATTTTGGTCCTCCTTCCTATCTTATGAAATATCGCTTAAACATGACATTTTTACTGCATATATGTTTTTAATCTTTAGATTAAAATACTAGTTTCTTACCAGTTGAAAACTAATGAAATTAATCATTGATGGTCAGTTTTTTTAAACACTTGTTACCTTGCATATTTGCTATTATATCTGGGATGATGTCGTTATTATATACAAGTGCACCAATATTTTGTTAGTTGTTTAATTGGAAAAATTTTGCATTTTCTGAATAATAGTAATTTACTCTATTCAAAGACTAGAATAATGAAGTTTTTTCCAAATGTGGTCATTCCACATAAATATATAAGCTTTTTTCAATGTGGTATTCAACTTAATTATTATTAATTGTGCACTCAGTTTAATTTTATTAAGACTTCATTTTCTGTACTGCCTATCTTTGTCTTTATATTTCGGTAACACTATTATCGAACTTTTACATGAATAAAATTTAATACAGTTGTGTATTACAGGGATGTCAGTTTTCCTCCTTTTGGAGGATTTCCTCCTTTTTGATTTTTTAAGTCACATTTTCCTTCTCTGTTCCTGTTTTAAAGATCTGCATTTTTCTGATCTGAACCAGTTTTTCCTACAAAAAGTATACTTTTCCTCATGTCTAAACAAAAGATTTCCCCTCTTAGCTTCCCTTTCTTCACAGATTACTTCACTAACTCCTAATATTTCAAATGTAATTATTATATAGTATGAGAAATTTCAGTGTATCTTAAAGTTATTGAATAATCCTTCCTGCGTACCTTTTTTGTTGAATTTTTGTGTATTCCTTCCGCTAGCTTTTTTAACGAATTTTTGGAGTTCCTCCTTTTTGCTCTCTGGTCACTCTCATCCCTGGTATTAGCAACTTGTTAAATTAACAAAAACTTAAATAATACAACATTCAAACACTTTTTTTAAAACTAATTCAATGAGGAACTTGCACAAGTGAGAAAAATGAATATTTTTTGTATTTTCTAGTGTTATCCAACGAATATATTTGAGCAGTGCAATTATTTTTTATCTTTATGATTTCAATTAATCAAAAATCAAGTTTGAAATTAGCCGAAATCAAAGCAAAAGTCTCGTGACCAAAAACGCATTAAAAAAACGTGACGTGGTTACGCAGAGATAAAGTCGCAAAAGAAGGAGAAACCTTAGTCATTCCTTGTCTAAAACAGGTTTTAGACTGGTTCATTATCTGCGCGTTGACGTTTGACGCAAAAGTGGTTTTTTCCCGCCAAATCACAAAGTGAAAAACTAAATATTTTTTTAACTATCTATCCGAGCTCAAATTTTTGAAAGAATGGTATTGTTTTTCATGATTTTTTCTCTACTTTTATTTAAAAATAAAACTAAAAAATGTGAAATTTCTTCATTTTCAACTAAATGTGTACTAAATGCATATTCAGCTGAAATTTAACTTATTATCTGACGCATTTTACCAAATTAACAATTTGTTAACCACATGTTTTGATTTCTGAATGAATATAGAAATTATGCATGTAAAAAATGAGAAAATATCATACAAAATTAAATGTAAAAAAAAATGAATATTTGTGAGTGCTTAGCATGGCTGCATTTACAAAGAAACATATATTTTGTTCAAATTATTCTAACCTAACTATTTAATCGACTAAATTAATCAATTACAAAAAAAAAGTATAGTTAAAAAAAAAAAAGTTGATTGAAAATTCTCAAAGAATTAACTTTCAACATTGCAATTTAAACATGCCCTCAATCTACCTTTGAAAGTAGGGTTATAAAGCCTTATGTTTTAAAAAAAAACTGATTTCTTTAGAACACTTCCTTGAATGACTTTATTGATTGTTATATATCCATTGTGGTTTTAACCTCAAATAAATAACAAAATACAAATCACATAAATTTCACAAAAAAAAAAAAAAAAATGATTCATCCTGAAAATTAATTTCATATTTATTCCACTGAAAATCAATTCCGCATAATATTTGTAAAAGATATCGTTATTTGCTATTTTAAGAATGAAACACAAAACAAGGGGTATTTTAATTTGAATAGTGTAATTAATTTATAATTTTTATTTGCAGTCTTAAATTACAAAAATAGTGTTTAAAAAAAAGTAGCCAAATATGCTTTAAATTTTTTAATAGATTTCAATAAATAAATTGCATTGTGCCTACCTATTGGGAAGCTTTTTTTTTTTATCAATACATTCGAGTGTACAGTGTCAACAGCGTTTTTATTTTAGGACTTCGATAATTTAATTTAAAGGTATTGTTATAAATTTTCTTCTCTGAAGAATGATGACACTGGGTTAAAAAAATAGATCCTTTTATTCTTCACAAAGAAATGTACAATTCTTTAATCATCAGCAACAAAATACATTCAAGCTCAAACCATAGCTTCCAGCCGTCCCGATTCAGTAGTAGCAAAATCACAAGCTTCCTGTCATTCAGAAAAATCTAGAACTGCATCCACAGCAATTCAAATCCAAAACATCCACAGTCAGAACTGGACTAAACTGACAGATTAATTCTCACGGGAGCCTTTTGTAGGTTGTCGATAATCTCCAGAATTCTAGAAATATCTGGATAAACCTGATCATTGCCACTACTTTAAAGCTTGTATTTCCAATACTATTTACAATTTTTACATTAATAAAAAGCTATAATTAAAAGTGATAGAAGAACTAAAATAGAATTAGAATTTACCAAATATTTACATTATATACAATTATTTACAAGTTTTTGTTCATAACAATATATTCTTTTCACATAGATTTATAGTGCTACAAAAGTTGAAAATGCAATTAATAAATAGCTTCTTTTTAAACGGAAAGTTAATGTTCATAATACTTTAAATTTGTATGTGTAATTGATTTTATGTGAAATTTAAAACTTGAATCAAATTTTAAAACATATTAATTCATCAGATTTATTACTTATGTCAAGGAAACATAGTATTTAAGTGTAAAAACTTTAGAATATTTTTTCTTGAATAGCTGCTTCTGTAAAATAAATTGCTGAGATTTTCATTTTATTATTTTAAGCTATACAAAATTGTATTAAGCCAATTACTTTTATAGGTATATTGATCAAGGCAGAAATCCTCAATTGTACACCAAGGATTGTATGGAGAAAGCTTTGAACAAAAATGAAGAGGTCAAAGGGAAAATTGATTCATATAGAGTATGTAGAATACTACTCATGTAATGTAAAATAATAAACCTGAAGTTAAAATAACTTTTTTTATTAATTACACAGAAATTAAAACTAATTTAATGGTTTTATGCTAGTAGCAATTAAGCAACAAAATGTTCAAATTGGAGTTTTTTGGAATCGTAGGATTTTGTGATTAATGCTTAAAAATACAGTAGAACGTGTTTCTTTATAAATGGTTAAGTAGCTGATAATGTCAGAATGAATGTCAAAAAGATTGTTAAATAATAAAACAGGGTATTTTTTCAGCTTGTAATTTAGTGTTAGTTCAGTACATGAAGGCTGAAAATCGACTATTATACTAAATAAATATGAATGTTTTTTAAACTTTGTACACTTGTTTATTGATAAAGCAGATTATATACCATAAATACTGACTAATCAAAGAGAAGCATGAGTATTCATCTTGAAAAAATAGTTACTGTTTCTTGGTAGTATCTCAAAAATTCATTTGTTCCAATTTTTTTTTTTTTTTTTTTTTTAAATAGTAAGCAATATTTCCATAAAAATGTCTTCAAAACAGAGTAATAACTTTATTTGTTAACTACCTGCATTTTGGAAGCCAGTCATTGGTGTATTATGCAGTACATTGGACCTATACATTATAGATCCTAACTTTTGGCATTGCGCAAAAATACTCGCTGAAAGGTTCATTGCTATGCAAGCACAAGCTCACTTTGCTCTCTGTCAGCCCTCTGAGAATATTTTAACATTGTTTTTGTGAAAAGCAAAATTAGAAGGTCAGAATTGCTTACGTTTAAAAGTTCATAGCTCTACACTCATAGAAGTCACTGTAAAAAAATTAATTACAAAAATCTAATTCAAGTTTTAACATTGTATTTATCAAAAGTTCAGTTAGAAAGCTAAAAGACTCAGTATTTGAAGAATTTTTCAAAGATAATATATCATTTAGGTATTAATTTAAAGTATGAATTATGAATCTTTTTATGTATTCAAAATTTACTTCTATGGTTGGAATTTATTTTTGGTAGTATTTTCTGGATTCATTCTTAATTAATTTTAGTAAACTTCTTGTATTTATTAAATACAATCTCTTGCATTTGATTGAAATAAACTTTTTGTCTTGTCAGTATAAAAATCAAGAACTAAAATTTAAAATAAATATTAATGCTTCATGAATATATTTAACAAATTTCTAGTAACTAATTTTTGTTATCTTTTAGCGTTTCAAAAGTCTGTTACTGGTGGAATTATACAAAGTGTTCCCCAACGAAATGAATAAATACCGTGCAATTAGAGGAGGTGATCAATCTTGAAGCCAAAATAAAATTGTATATATTTTGTAGGATATTTTAGATCTGTATTTGTGAATAAAATAGGTCTCTTATGTACAAATGTGTTGTTTATTGAATTCAAATTTGTATCTTTTGAAAGCATTCAACTTTAGTGAGAGAATGTATTAATATTGTTTTTCTATCCTTTAACATGTTGAGCACCCCACTAATTCTTAAGGAAATTCCTGTCAGGCCACGCCCACTGCTTAGAAGTGCTGGTATTGCTGTATAGCAATGCGCAAGCGCACTACTAGAAGATTGAAATTTACTCGATACAGCTGTGTAAATATATTAGGGCCATTGTATCTTATCACAGTAGAAGATATTTATGTTTAGAATGAACTAAGCATTTCATTGTAAACGTAAATATCTTCTCTTTATATCTATCCAGATGTTAGACTTAAAATTCTTAGGTAGGGAATTTTTCACAAGGGCATTTTGGACATAGTATATTTAATAATATTTTTATCTATTGAAATATCAATAGTACTTCAAAAACTAAGACTTCTTGCACTTTAAAAAGTACTAAGGAAGGCACTATGTCGAATTATAGGTGTGGGTAAAATGGCAGCGTACTGTCAACCACCGATGACTGACGTGGCACTCAACGTGTTAATCTGATTTAAAAAACTTGCTGCTTTTCTCCAGAAGGTTACTTTGTTTTTTAAGGAATCGGGTGAATGAATCAGCTATTGAAGTTTAGCGAATAATTTACTGTTGTACATTAAAATTAAAAAAGTTCTGTTTTTGACCAAAAAAAATTTAAACAGACTTAATTCACTAGTTTTCTAGAAAATGTTTTCAGTGAACACCAACTAAACTTATTATATATATATATATATATATATATATATATATATATATATATAAGAAAAAACTAAATATCAAAAATTGAGTTAATGACTATGTATGCTGAAAAATGACTGAGCGTTTCTACAAACTAGATAAAATGAACTTTGTTTATTTTAACAATTCATTTCTATTTTTTATACAGATTACCAAAAATTATTTTTAAATGGATTTGAAAGTTTAATACAGTCAAACCCTGTTAATGCTTCGCTTAACACGAAATTCCGTTTAACGCGAAATATTAGCAGTTTCCTGTACGATGAAGCTTAATGTTAAGTTATATGTTAAAGACGAAATCGTGCAAGATAAAATCCCGCTTAAGACAAAAACAAATTTGTTCTTCAAGTCACTTTTTAGATGAAGTCTTCATTATTTGAGGCAAAATTTAAGCGCATTATGAAAACATTTCTCAATTTAAAACTCTATGAAACATAAAAAATACATGTGATAAAATTTCAATGAAAACGTTGTGAATGTAATTTGCATTCCTCTGTAAGTTGATTTTGTGACATCACGAATCTCTTCTGCATCCAACAGTAGAAGTTTAGAAATTGAATTCAGTTGCATTAACATGTTGAATCTTGCCAATGAGTCGAAAGCATCAATCGTTAAAGACGAAGCAAAATTTGTTTAATGAAATTAAATATACATTTTTTAAAAAAAATTGTGGCTAAGTATGGAATTGCCAGCAGCACTCTATAAACGATTTAAAAAGTTCAGGAAAATATTAATGTGGTTTATGCTGTAAATAAATTTGGATCTGCAATGTAAAGGATGCAGATTAGCAAAAGTGAAATAAAATGAGCAGTATTAATTGCACATTTAGCTACTCGTTAAAATCTGCATTAATTGGATGAAAAAGTTTTTAGACGGTTAACGAGAAAATTTCTGGCAGTCCCATCGACTTCATGTTAACGAATTTCGACTGTATATCTGTTCACATAGTAAAATTTGCACATGGCAAAATATTTTAATCTTCATCAGCAAATCCAAGACTTTAAAATATACTTTTACAAGGCACTGTATGAATGCCAGTTCTTTGGACCACACCAGATGAGATGGGAAAAAAAAATGAGAATTTTTTTTTCCCCCACAAGAGCGGTTGCTTTTTGAATCCCCTTGTCACACAATGGTCAGCAAAGCGATTCCTAGGATAAAGTGAACATTCTTCCAAAACAAAATCTGGAGACAAACTCTAGAGACTATAACTTATGGTGTAACAATAGTTATGGTGCCAATTTGGAGACAGAATTGCATCCTCAAATTTCCAATTTTCTGAATTGTAAGCATATCCATATTTACTTTTATAAAGCAGACAGAAACTATGCTCACTAATTTCTTTAAAAAAAATTAAGCTGAACAAAATAGAAATCGCCTGTATTGTAAGAAAACTCATTTTTTTTACACAAAAATATCCTGTGTTTAATTCAAACACACTACATTTACCATCAGGATCTTATCAAGTCCACTATGCATCTTTATATATAATGTGTATATCAAACATTACATTGAATATACTTTTACTGCATATTAGGTAATTTCATACCTAAGAAAGTTAACTTTATTGAAAAAAAATACCCTTTGTTACGATATTTTCGCTAAATCTATATCCATCAGCAGTCTGCACTTTAATTTCTTTGGTGTACATAGAAGATCTATATTAAGATTCAAATAAAATTGAAATTGGGTGCCCTCTTCAAATATCCTTAATATATTTTCTTTACATTTTTCAAGAGAACACTAAAATGCTTTTGACTTTTTGTAGAACTTCATCGTGTCTGCTATTTAAAAAAAGAATGCAAACATCAAAGTAACAAATTTACTATAAAAAGCACATGTATGATATTTACAAAACGTGTACATGATAATTACAGATAATCTAAGTTCAAACAATCCATTCACACAATTGCCACTTGGAACAAATTTAAAAATTGAGTCCTAGTCATGTAGTTGGTCGAGGCTTCAAAATCAGTCTCCCATTCTAAAATAAAGTTATAAGGAATAAATTAGAAGAAGCATAACCCTTTATTAGGAAACAAAATATTTGCTTAGCTAAAAAAATATTAGTTTTTAATTTACTAAGTAAAAATTTAAACTTATAAAAATTAGAACTGCTTTAAAAATATAAGCAATTGGGTACCAGTATCCTTATACTTTCTAACCTGATTCCTACTTTCTAACAACTTACAAATTCAGACAGTAGTCTTATGGTAATAGTATTTTTGAGAGATTTGCTGATACAAACAACTGTCAGTTTAAAAAATAAATATTTAACATATTTTGAAGACATGTACTGTAATTTATTATACATATGAATATTTTTATGTTGAAAAGGGATTTTTGCCTTTTCTGCAAGTTTTTTTCTCTCCAGATTTTGTATAAGTACACTAAGGTAGAGACTTTTGTGTCCTTTACTAGGGATGTGGCAGCCTTGTAAAGTTTCTATTTCTAGCCTCTATTATAAATCGGGGAAAGTTTTTTTCCTTCTGCTGTAAAATCCTGAATTTGCCAGCAGTTCTATTTTAACATCAAGTGTGCTTCATATCTAGAGTATAATTTTTACTGGGAATATTTTAAGGCAAAATGTAAGTAACTAATAAAATTATAATAACATTAAAAAAGTTATTTTATTTATCAAATAAAAAAAATATTTTTATTTTAAAGTCACTTACATCATCACAGGACATATTGAAATCAGCAAGTACTTGACGAACTCTAGAAACAATACTAAACAAGATAAGAAATAATTTTTAACATACATACTTCTTTCAATGTGACTTTCAATGTGTCTTTCAGTAATAAATAGATAAATACAGAGGTGTTGCACAGGTTTAAGGAACAGAGTACGAAACAGAAAAAATTTGAATTTGGTGCAGAAAAATAAAAATTAAGAAATGAATTGCTAATACGGTAATTTTATACCAAACATAATACTAGAAGAATTAACATTTTTATAGAGTAGCTTAGTGGTGTTTGTTTTTACTCTGACAAGGAATTATATGGTGACATAAAATATAATAACAATTCAAATCGCTAACACAAATGTATGGATCTATTTGAAAAGGTTCAATTTCTCATTGTCAAATATCTTTATTTACGTTTCAGAATTGCTAAAAGCAGATCTGGAGCAATTCAGCTAAAAATAAGTGTTTTGAAGTATAAACTGTATGCTAAACTAAAGATCAGTGAGCACAAATCAAAAGAAAACATATTGTATTGTTGGAGTAAATAACAAACAATAACTAACAAAACTTTGGTGCAATAATAGCACATTTAGTAGAAAACTAGAGGTGTGGAACATTGCACAACTTTCAATTACACTATATTACTGATGTGGATTTGATCTGTGTCATTTACTGTTTTTATATTTCCATCATTTGTTTAGAAAAAATGGGCAGTTTGGCGATACTTTTTCCGGTAATTCTTAAATGCGTCTTTTAAAAAAAAACTTTCGACGAAATGAGGATTTCAGAAATATACTTTTTGATGATTCTTATATTCTTCTTTCTTGTAATTGAAACCGAGAAGGGGAGAAAAAACGATCGTTGATGAGCTATGTTCTAGCAAAGAGATCTCTGTGTTGGAGGCATTCGTTTTTCCACTTTTTACGCCATTAAAGAATTTTTACAGAAATTTCGGAGGTAGGGAAGTTTAGAATACCTTAAGAGGTATTACCACAGTGAATTTGAACAAAATCGTTAGAGCAATTTTTTAGCAATCATTGAAAAACATGATTTTTTCAATGGCAGTTACCTTATGCACATGCACGATTTTGACGAAAATCTTAAATGGTAGGTCCCATGGCCACCACCTAATTGCACACCAAATTTGAACATCGTAGGTCAATTTGTTTGGGAGTTATGCTGACCATAGACATATTTTTTCTAAATAACTTTCTTGAAATCAGGATGTTCCGAAACGTGGAGGGAAAAAAAAATGACAGAATCCTATACTTTCATTACCCTATGTATACATATGGGTAATTGAAAGTGAAAAAGAATTTTGACAATATGGTCAGTTTAGCAAAATAAAGTAACAAAAATATAGATAAGTTGACAATTATTTTGGCAACAATAGTTGGTCTAAAATTTTCAAATTTTAACTTTCTATTCCAATCCTAAGCCAAGATGTGATTTTATCATAAAGTTGTTATGGAAGCACTCTCTTCAGGATGGAATTTATGAATTTCTGTTAAATTTTTTTGCCACAATGCAATTTAGAAAAAGCATGAAATTTGACAGCATTTTGCAAGGAAAAAATTTCCTACAATTCAGTAATTTTTTTTATTAATATTTTGAGTTACTGCAAAACATTAATGCAAAAAAAAAAACCCCAAAAAAAACCCAAGATGAACAGGCTTCAAAACAAATGGCCAATCAAGTTAGAACTACATTAAACTACATTTTGCCCTCCCTTTAAGGATGTACTAATTTAAGACCACATCAACCTATTGAGACCACGTTTTCTGTTATAGAAATATCATTGAATAAGGATACATGGAAGGTGCAACAACCCTCTGATGCACACCCATAAAGAACAAAGAAAGTAAGACAGCACTGCTGATGGTGAAGAATAGATGATTCACTAGAGATTGGATGAAGGGGACCTGAAATAAAAGCACAAAGTAAATAAACATAAGCACTGAACTAAAATCAAATTCGCATTTGTTGATAATAAATAAAGATGTCATACTGAAAGGTAAGAGTTGGGTGACCTTCTCTTACTTTGAAAAGTAAAAGTTTTATTGCCCAGACCATGCAACTTATCCCTTAAAATGAATGTTAATAACTACATAGCAGAGAAAGAGAAAAACTGCATCCTAATAAATAATTTTCAAATAGTTACACAGTTTTGCTACAGACTTGATCCATCACGAAGCTGGGTCGTAATCTCAGCTATTGTTTTGGTCTTGTTGGCAATGGCCATACATTGTATACCTACTGTTTTGTTTCTCACATAGATTAAATCATCATGAGCAACATGTTAAATAAACATGTATCATTATAAATTTCTACTTAGTGCTAGTTCCTGTAATTCTCATATGCGAATATATAAAGATGTTATAGGTTAGTCTTTCCATTTACGTTTTTACTTCAGTATAAATACACTAAGATAAGGATATCACTTTTAAAATGTCAGGCATATGCATAACAGACAATTAAAAAAATTTATTTAACCCTGTAATGGATGCATCGGGTCTATCAGACCAAGGCCCAATAAGTTCTGTGTCATAAAGTTAATAACATTACTGCAGGGTTATGCCTGCAATAAAGGAATTTAATAAATGAACAAAATGACACTATACTATTGAAATGTGTAGATGACAAAATATTCTGTAATTAGGAAAACTGGTCACATGAGTATCATATGCAACTCAGTAATTTATAACAATCAGTAGTAAGTACTTTTCCAAACAAATTTTAAAAATAGAAATAAATTGCTGAAAAAACAACAAAAAACTAATATATAACAAATTAAAATATATAACACTAACTGTGTGGTCCCACCCTGCTGGGCGGGAAATTAAAGTTTACATAAAGAAAAATGGAAAGATATAAGTTTACATTTAAGAATAAGTGGAACTGATATAATATAGGGCATTTGGTGATTTTTTCATTTGCAATCAGAAAAATCGCCAAAATCCAAAATATGGTATCTATAATAACTGAAATAAAATTAAAACAGAAATAACAATAAAATTAAGATTGAATATAAATAATCATAAAATAAATTAAAGTAAAATATAACTCAAAATAAAACTTGTGGCCAGAAGCCGCATTTATACGTAAAAAAAAAAAAAAAAAAAAAAAAAAAATTACACCCATGTTACATTTGTATCAAAAAAGTTTTGTATTCAATTTCTTTTTAGTACACAGAGGAAAAAATAAACCTAATACCCTCTTACCAACTTCATTATCATTAACAAAATAAAGCACTGAGGGAAAAAAAATCGCAAATGAAATACTGCGCTTCTGGTGTAAATTGTAAAATAGTCGGGTGTAAATAGTAAAACAAATATAATACAAAAATTGCAATCAAATCTATCTTAAAGAACTTCATACTCAAGACAAAAACACTATACAAATAAAAACAATCGGTAAACCCCTTTTGCTTTATTCTGATGTAATAAAAAAATATCATTGCCATTCCAAGAATATTTTTAACGTCATTAAACTTTAATTAAAGCAACTTCTAGTCAAATTTTAAAAGTTGTTCTCTACAATTTCAGCGTGCTAAAGCTTCTATGTACCAAATTTCGTACCTCTAGGTACAAAACCGTGGATTTGTGTAAAGTTCAGACGTACAGACACTGAGTTTTATATATATAGATTTACCTTTTTCAATCAAAATAAATAAGGCACAAGCTCAAACTTTAAATTATTCTCTGTAAGCTGTAGGATCTATCACCAATATTGAATACCTAGCGTAAATTTAAAGCACACAGTTTTTGAACTTAACATTATAGCTTGTGTAGCTGCAATCTATAATTCCAATCATTTTAAATAAATTATTGTAAAGCATATAAAAATCAATATTAGGGTAGCTACAAAATTCAGGAAAGTTCCCCGATAGATTTCTAAAAAATTCCCTGATTTTTTGGCTAAGTTTTTCAAATTTCTCCTATTTTTCCAGATGTACAGATACTCTTATCAAATAGAACATGTATGCCAAAGAGATAATAGGTATGCCAATTTTTTTAAATAGTTTTGATGGTAATGAAAAGTTTAAATTATTCCATAACATGAAATTTCTAATGATTACGGTAACAATTTTACAGGTAAATAGTGCCAAAATATGGATGAACAAGGAAACATTCCTTCAAAGATACCTCCTAATTTTTGTGAAATTTAAAAAAAAATCCCTGATTTTTTTCCAGAATTGGAGAGTTTCCTGACATTTCAATGATTTCCAGATTCTGTGGCCACTCTGAATATATATCTGTTGTAATACAGCTTTTTTCTGATAAAATTAACAGTATTATAAGGGCAGAAAAGTCTAGTAAAGGATAGCAAATTACAAGAAGAAAAAAATTCCAAAGCAGAATAAGGTTAAATTCTGGAAGGGGAAAAAAAAAAGAATCCTAAAAAGTACCTGAGTTGTCAAGGGATCCGTCAACCATTGCCAGGCCCCAATTGCTGTGCATAGAGATACAACACCAAACATAACTGAAAATACAAGTCATGATAACTGACACAAAAATGAGTAATAGCATAACAAGACTATGGGCAATTCCGAGGTAACTACATTGTTTTGATAATTTTCTATTTCTTGTTTGTAAAGAATATTATGTTTTTTATATTTTTAATTATAAGTCCTTGTGATAAGATAAGCTAGTAAAAAAATAACAGGAAGTTTTTTGCATACATTTATTTAATATAAAATAAAAACAAGTTATTACAGAGGAGACTGGAAAATTTTAACTTTTTACTTAGTTCATTTTTCAGCTGGAATCTCTGCTCTATCAGTATAGTTAGATCAATAAAAAAAATTGTATTTGAATTATTGATTATTTAGTTGCTAGGAAAAAAATCTGAAATCTATTTCACTTATAATTTATTTTTTGAAATTATGTTTCCACGTTGCAGAGGGGTCATAGTGGCCAGTTCGTATAAAGCATGCAAAATTACAATTTGCATTTTAAAATGTGAGGTTTTCTTTCAAGAGTTCATTTGTAATTTTTTCCATCAAATGTTGGTTCAGCCAAGTTTTGCCTGACTTGTGAATGACAGATCCGACTCCAGTCTTCTTTTTCAGGGAAAGCAAACACTGTTCCCGATTCATTGTATTTTTTGAGAAATATAACTTGAGTGTTTTTTTTTTTCAATTACAGTAACTTGTGCTGCAAATAATCTATCCTCATTTCTAAAACTTTTAAGTCTCATTAGGAAGTTTTGTTTTAAGTTTAATTACAGCAAAACTTCCTAATGAGATTGCCCTATTGCAAATGTCATTTTGATACAAATCTTAATTTATATTATCTTTTTTACTACACATAAACATGGTGAATTGGACATTTGAACATTTTTTTCTTTTTTTGTAAATGTAAGCGGTGAATTACTTAAAATTATTAATATATCTGTATTCAAAGGTTTACGTAATGAAGAGCGTGAGGCACAACTTCTCCCATTGACTTTTGAGATGTGCTCGTTGCACAATTAAATATTAACGTCTTTTGTAATAAACAATATGTTTTTGCATACTTATTTTGACTACCATTTTGAATAATCACAATATCTTTTTATCCAGAATACAGTCTACTAATTAATGTTCATCTCTCTCAAAAAATAATTTACTTTCTTTCAAGTTTCCGTCAAAGTAGCTGATCTTGTCTTTTAGGTCTGGCAAAAACAATTCAAAGCTTAGCTGAACTTTTTCAAAGCTGGTTAGTGCAGTAAACGATTTTTCATTGATGGTGACAAATCTGCAATTACCTTAGCTATTGCTGCTAGCTTCTTTTCAGATTTTCTTGGTAATCAGGATGGGACCTACAGCTTAACATAGATTCCGAACCACAACGAACATCCAAGCTTAACCCAGGATTCGAACACGGCACCTTTGGCATGCGAGGCCAGAGAGTTAACCCCAAAGCTACTAGGTGGGCCCGTGGCAACTTGGGTCTTCAAATGTAAAAAAAAGGTTTCCCTTGATAGCTACTATCTATTGGACACATTTAAAATTAAAATTTCCACTTTGCTAGTAGGTTTAGGAATGCCTATATCAGAAATAACAATAATATGTCCCCTCCGCAACAATTTTTAAATATTAATATTTAAATAATTAAAAATTATTTCAAGCAAAAATTTGCATGCTAAAGCTAAGCATACTTTTTTAAAAGTAAAAATAAATTTGTTTGATAATTCTTTTTATTTTTATGGTTTTTACTTACTTTACATCCCTAGTTTTAATATTTTAACTCAAATATATTTAGTTTCATGCAGTAAAACTTTTGCTCATGATTAAGTTTTAAATAATAAGTAAAATATCCTTTAAAATAGGAAAATCCATGTCCAATCCACGCAACATGAAAATATCTAAATTTTACATTAAAAGTTTTAAAAATTCATGTAAAAAAGCTACTTAAAAAAAAAAAAAAAAAATACCCATTAGATATCAAAATATCGTTTATATTGAGTAAGATGGCCCCTGATTTTTTTCATTATTCTAAAACTAATTTTTGAGATGATCAGGACCAGTTACCACGAAATCGCTCCTATTATAAATAAAATAGCTCAAGAATACATGACTTGGCAGATATTTGAATAATTCTTTAACTATGCATAAGAATTTCAATATAAACTGAATAAGATATTGAGGACCCACCTAATGATGAACTATTATTTGTACTGAGACAACAACACATCACACAAGTTTAAAATGGAAAACATTAATCGAACTCTTATTTGTACTGAAACAATACTAGACAGAGACTAAATTATTATTTGAATTAAAGTTGAAGACGAGCCATTAAAACAAAATTGAAAGGGTTCAAGTTATGAAATATTTGATAGGTGGTTAGCAATTCAAACTTTTCAATTGGGTCTTTTGAACACTTCCGGCATAATAATGGTATAGTAATTTTCCATAGAGCTATACCACAAGGCAAGAATAGTCTCGTCAAAATACTTCTAGATATCTACAATACAATGAGCAGTAGCTAAATTAGTTAATACCTAGAATCCATTGAAATATCGGCAAGCAAATTAGTACCCAATTAGCAGGAATTAGTTTCATATTTAGCAACTTTATTTGATATGTTTTTTTGCAATTTCTCAATTTTCATATTCCTTATGTTTTCAGTCATTGTTTAATATTAACGGCCATTTTGAATTAGCCGTCATGTTGAATTGGCGACATTTTGGCCTTGATGCCAACTTTCAAAATCGTGCCAATCCCTCCATGTACACTAGGAATTTACTGCTTAATTTGAGTATAGATGCACTACAAGAGTCTGCCAAATTTTAATAACGCTTTTTGGAGCTAAAATAAAACAGTTAAATTTCAATTAGAATTTCTATAAGTTTTTAAAGAAAAGAGAAAAAAATATTTTAAATAAAACCGAAATAAGTTGTAAAAAATTGTCTGGCCGCTATTGTGCACATGTAGATTAATTTTTTTTTTTAAATATAAAGTTAAGACTCACCTCGCCACCGTTTTGTTTGAGGCTGATAATAAGCTATAACTTCAACTAATCTTCTCTCAAAGGCTTTTAAATCTGAAATTCAGAATTTGGGAATGGTTCATTAACAAATACATCAAAATAATTAGAATATAAGTAATTTTATTAAAATAGGAATTCAGCTGACCAACAAAAAATTTGTCTAAGAAACTACAAAAAGGTAATTATTTCAAAACCCTTCAATTTATAAGTCCAACAAGAACAACGTAATGAAAATCTAATTTAAACATAAATCCAAAATACAACAAACCTTCACAAGTCGTTTGTTCTAACGTCATTTTAAATTTAGTTTGATTATTTGCTTGTAATTTTAAGTAATCAACACTACAGAAAAGGGAGATTTCTGAGCTTTGGATCTGAAATAAAAAACTAGAAAGTAAGGTTTGATAGAAATACTTTCGCCAAGCCTTCAAATTTTATTTTTTGCTTTGAAATGAATTTTGGGTCGGAAAAAGACAAACTTATTTAAAATGGGATACTTTAATTTTTGTAAACTATATAATTAAAATTTTAAAGTTTATTTAGATTGCCTATTATGGGTTCGAGACTATATCAATGGGACTTTTAATGCTGATCAAAAAGCTCCTTATGAAATCTGGATTTTCATCATCATTATCATTTACTTGAATCGCTAACAAAAGCCGCAAATCTTCAGTTTGAATTTTCTCAAAAAGTTATTATGTCAAATACCATGGCGTCCCACAACAACCTCGCTAATGTGACGTCAGATAATAAAAAAAAAACTGAATATAACATGTAGCACAAAGTCTACTCAAAGAATAAAAAATACTTCTACTTATATTACTTTTGGGATCAAAACAATAAAACTCGTCTGCTTAATTCTTTCTAATGGATGTTGGAAATACTTCCTTCTCTTTAACAGGCATAATATAATAGCAAGGTATCGCTTTCGTGTTTTTAAATATTTGCCTATTTTTTCAATGTCATTTCTACAGTTATTTCTTGCGAGTTTTTTTAAAGAGGATCAACAAAAAACATCATTGTTTCGATTGCCAACTCTTCTATTCCATTATTAGTTGTGCATTTCAGTAGAAATGAACGTAAATCCCGACGTGGAAACTGCAAAAGCGTTGATAGAAGCTAAAAATTACAATGAAGCAGAAACTATATTAACCAATGTCATTTCTGAATTGGAAAAAGAAGCACATTCAGAGAGGTGAGAATCGTGGATTATCCAATATTCCCCCTATTAATTTTAGTTGTTTACTATATTGAAAAAAGTGATAAAACATGTTAAAGCTTAAAATATATCCTTGTGTATTTGTTAATAAAACAACGAAATCAAATTTTTAGAAACTTTATTTCAAGTGTTGGTAGTGGTATCCTATCATAAATGAAAACTAAAAATGGCTTTTAAAAACATTAAGTTAGATATTCACTTAATGTTGAAAATTCATTTGTAATTACAAAAACAATCCCTGTGAGTGGTTAATTTTGTGGTATGAATAGAAATTTTTATAAATATTGAGCAATGTTGATAAAAATCTCTGGAATGAAGTGAATTTTAAAGATTAAAATGATGGTTATTAAATGCAATTTCAGGAATATACAGTTATCAGAAGCTTATAACAGTATTGGATTTATTTTGTACAAGAAGGTGGAGTTTGTCAGAGCTTTATCCTTTTACAGCAAAGCTATAGAATTGAACTCGTCCTTTGCCCCCGCTTACTACAATCGTGGACTCATTCATTATCGTCTTGGTAAGATATCTATTATTTTTTCACGTTTTTATAATGCAAGCTTGTTTGCCTTCACCAATTGCAGATGTCAAATAATTTTGCATATATGCTAAAAAGTAAATTGTAATACTAAATACAAATATTTATCATATTTGTTTTTAATTTTATATAAGTTTTTAAACACTATGATCATATCAGAATATACAGACCTTGAGTTAAGTGGTGGTTATTCAATAATTTATATAAATGAAGCAGTATGATTATCCACCATGCCATGTATGTTTATTTATTCCACTTCTCACTTTTGAACTGTGAGTAATACCTAATGGTAAGAAACTGAGCACTTATAAAATAAGTACAATGTCTGTCCATTCCAAGTACTTAAATAAAGCGAGAACTAATTGGAAGATTGAAATGAATTTAATGCTTACACTTAGTTGGTACATACATGGGAAAATTTTAAAATGTTAAAAAAAGTTTTAAGTATGAATTTCTCTTTAATAATGTGCTTGGTACTAAATGAAAGCTACTGTTAGAGAGTATTTAAAAATAATGTTTCGATTATTATATATATACTATATATTTTTAAAAAATCATATTGTTGACTAATGTAAATTTCAGGCCCTCTCCCACTTTTCTCCAAGTTCCAAAACACTGTTAGAAAAACTCAGGAATGTAGATGATTATGAATAATTAACAAAAAATTAATTTGATTCGTAAAATGTTTTGAATTAAAAGAAATATTGGAACCAACACTTTCTTAATTTTTCCATATCGTTTCCTATGCTATCATTTTATGCAGTGGAATTCAAAATCAGCTATTTTGGATTAGCGTGAATATTAAACGTTTAAATATATTTCCTTCAAGTTCAAAAAATTTAGCGATGTTATTTGATTATTTTTATGTAAATTAATCACTGCTAAATGAACTTGCATTTAAATATACTCAGTCTGAAAAAGTTAACCCAAAAATAAATTGGGAAGTTCGTTAAATGTTGCATCCAAAAAAAAAATTGTGTACAAGTGCTTACACATACAGTAATCGTATGTGGAACACTCAGCATTTGAGTGTTTCCGCTTGACCTCTTTATTTACAAATTTTGATAGTAGTTATTACCACTTAAAAGAATAGTGTTTAATTCAAACTAATACTTTTAATCCAATTTTAAGTGAATATTGATTTTTGAATTTTCAGCTCTTTACGATGCAAATCAGGATTATACGATGCAAATCAGAAAATTTTATTACATATTTGTTTCAATTCTAATGAACAACTTTTATTTTTAGGTTCATTTGAGACAGCTAGAAAAGATGTAGAGAAAGCTGTAATGCTGGAGCCAAACAACCGAGAATTTTCTGTAGGATTAAAAGGAATTCTTGACATTATTAAAAGTTCTCACAACTCCTGGTTTCCTGCAAATTCATAAATCTAATTTGTGTTATGTTATATTTTTGTAAGCAACTTTTTTAAAATAAAATAATAAAAAATTTGGATAATCAATGTTTTGTACAATAAAAAGTCAAGTTTAATAATAATTTAGTTGTTACATTGTAAGCTTACGCCAATTAAATGCAAACTACACCAACAATTTAATAGTCTATTTGATAATGGTAAATGTTCCATTTACCACCCATAATTTAAGGACAAACATGAGCAAGAAAACACATTTAATAACAAACTACCTCTATTAAAATATTAACCCTCTGAACGTCAAGGGAATGGGCAAAATTATACAGTTGTTTTCCCTGCAATAATTTTTAAATTTTATTTCTGATCAAAATATATAACTTTTTTAAATTATTTTTTATTTATTTTATTTTAAGTAGGTTTTAAACTATCATCCTAATAAAAAAATTTAAAAAATATTTTATTTCACATTTTATTTATCAATTTAAAAAGGTTGTGTATTGCTGGAAAAACTGGGGATCAAATGATGGATATATACGCCAGTGACCCTCAGAAGGTTAAACCACTTATTAGTTGTTACAATTCGTAACACTTTTTTATTTAGTTTAAATTTACAGTATATCTTTGCAATGAAGAAAATACATTCTATAACTGATTAATAACTTCTTTTCATGACATCTTTTTTTAATTGAAATTCATTATTCAAAAGATGACTGGAAACTATAAAAATCAAAATATGATTTTTCATATTTTATGGACCATTGTTTAAAATTTAAAAACATTTTTTTTTTATCTAACATTCTATTAACAAAGATTGGTGATCTTCAAAAAAGGCGTACACTGTTTTGCACTCTATATATTGAAATTCCCTTGTCACTTGAAGAGCATTTTTTAATTTTTCTCATGGCGAAACCACTTCGATTGTGGTTTGTATGCAAACACTTATCAGTAAAAAAATAAAGTATTAACTTGTAATCAAGTTTTAAAGAGAACAATAAGGGAATTAACTCTAAGCCAATGCTTGCAAATTCAAACATTGAAATACCTAGTATAAAGGTAAGGGCGGCATGGAGAGTAACGAGATGGCTCGGGATATCATCCATTTGTTTCCAACTTGCCCTCTTGAGTTGGTTATTGTCCGATAAAGCCATTCATAGCAATTGATATAGTGGGAATCTTCCCAAGATTGAGACAAACAAAACACCACATTAAAGAGATTCAAATAAAGTACAGTTTTTCATACATAGACTTGATAAGCAACTAAGCATGGACATGTTTTAGGTGAATTATTGTTTTAATGATGGCATGGGATAGGATTTAAACAATCAGATTATAAGTCATAAAATTTTTTAAAAAAGTCTTTCGAAAGCTCTTCTACTTTTTGAAAAGATATCAGACTGTAGTAATACTTGGTTTTTTAACTTGCAACGAGAGGTGAATAATTTATATATCCACCAAGGTGAGCATGTGTAAGTTATTCTTATATGAATTTAAACCATGCAAATACTGAAGAATTCGTTAACCAGGGATAAAATTTAAAAAAAAAAAAAAAAAAAAAAGCTACTAGAAAAATATATTTTAATAATTAAAAGTAGTGACACCTTTTTTTAAATGTATAAGTTTGTTTTTTAAATTGATCTCTTGGAAAGTGCAATATTGTAGCTTACTGCATGTTAACGAAAGAATTTTAAAGACATATTGACCATATAAAATTTCTAACTGCAAATTATATGATAGAATATACACCAAACCTTACACAATAGAAGTAAGAAAATGCAGCTGGACTTGGATTGGGTAAGTTTTGAGGATGCTATCGATTCCACTTGAACTGCTTTAACATGGGCACCAGATGCAGAGGGTGCAGTGAGGTTTTCTTAAAAACTTAGGCAGGAATGTTAGGATTGTTCCCAAAAAATTAGAGATTTTTTTCCCCTCTTAATGCTGACATAAACTCCTAACACATCCAAAGCTTGATTCAATACAGACAAAAAAAAAAAAAAAAAAACTTCAAACTTTTTAAAAATTGAACAAGTCGAACAACTTCTTGGCAAAAAAAAATACCAAAATAGTTATGTATATAGAAAACAATTATACAATATTGATTAACATGCAAATCTAATTAAACTCACTTATTTAATTTTTGAGTAACGTTCAAAGTAAAAAAAGAATATGGCTTCAACTTTTAAATTTAAACTAATATTTATAAGTTTAGCTACAATTTTTCAAATTGTCAAATTAATATTTCATTAAATTTTAATTACTAGATCTGATACATCATTAAAATTTTAATTACTGTACATAGCTGCTTTTACATCAGTGAAAGCGGCTATCAACAAAGCAAGGCTCGGCGATAGCGCCCACAAAACCAATGACAATCTTGACAATGAAATGAAATGCGATTTGAGGGGACTGTTACATTAGCGTAACCAACTGTGAAAATAACTATCACGCACCAACATAAATATTGGCTTCAATGTAGCTGAGTGGGGGAAGAATTTTTTTAGGAATAGACGAAACATTTAAGTACAATTTTAGGAAGAAACGAAAATTAATTCTTTTTCTCTTTTACCCTGCACATGGTAAAAGAAAGAGGGGAAAATGACCATCACAGAATAAAATCTTTTCGACTGATCAAAGTGGGGAAACTCGAGAGAAGCTGCACTGGGCCGACAGGATAGCATGCAACACTAGTGGATTCTTGCACTACTTAGGTGTGAACAAGAAATAAATCAGTAAGTTTATGAAAGGTTAAAATGTTAACAAGATTTAAAGTTGGTGATTATAAAGTTTAGAAAATAAATTTAATTATAGATAGAGTGATAAATAAATTTATTGTAAATTAACTAAGCAATGCTATCACTGCAATAACTGATAAAATAAAGTTTAATCATAAAGCATTAAATCCTTTAAGTACTGTTTTCAAATCACATTTGATTAATGAAATTGAATAATAAACATAATAGTAAGGAATCTAACAGAAGTATTAGTAGAATGAAAAAATAACCAACCGTACTTTGAAAAGTATTGTATACTAAGATAGTATACATTTAAATGCATAGTATACCACTTTAAAAGTGAAAATTAGAACTATATGAAATTTATAATTATAAAGTGACAACATCATCAGTAAACTTTAAATATTTTATTTAGAACAACCAAAACATAATGCATAACAATATATATATATTCAAAAATATTTGGCAAAATACATTATAGAAACTAAAGACATTTTATTTCTGCAAGGTGTATGGCTTTAAGCTTCTACGCCCACCAAGACTCTTCCTCACTTTTCCCACTTGCGGCTTAACAATATTTAAGTTTGATACTTGCACAAAGCTCTCCTTCGATTTTGATTCAACTTCCTTATCATCAAATGGCATTTCTTCAAAAAACTTATCCGCAAGGGCACTGTTGAATTCATTTTCCATATAGTTTTCTCCTGGATAGGCTGGTTTCTTAGATTCTGAAGTACTTGACAGGGTGGTATCTCCTGACATATCCTTCAACACATCAATTTCTTGCGAACATATTTCTTCAAACATCTTTTGCGCCACCAAGATCGCTTTTTCAGACACATTAAGGGATTTTCCCGCTGCAGTTAAAAATCCTATTGGTTGTTGATTTGTAGAAAGTGGTTGAAAGCCCGCCATTGGCATAATTACCTTATTCACACAAGTATTTTGGGATTCTACTGGCCATTTACAAGTACTTTTGCATTCTTTACTAGAAACAGCTTGAAAGTCAACCGATGAAACATGTAACAAATTACTATTGTTTTCAGAAGCTAGGTTATAATCTTTTGATGGTACAGTCGTTTTTTTACTTTCAACTCTTATCATAATATTCGAGGAATCAGTACAATATTTCTTTCCTATCTCTTCCAATTTATCTTGAGAATAGATTTTTTTATTATAACTAGCCAAGATGTTAGTTTTACACTGACTAACTGAACTATAACCCACTGATTCTTCATTAGGCTTATCAGATATTAATTTCTGCTTACTCTTAGACATGTCTGATTTGCTAGACTGCTTAAATTTATTTTGAATCCTTACATTTTCAGCTTTACACAAATCCATCTCAGAAGTGATGTCCATAATCTGATGTGAAGATTTCAATGACAATTCAATATCTTTAGTGATTCCAAGCTTTGAATATGTCTTTTCATTTGAATCAATTGTGATGACACTGTTTTGATGTTCTTTTAGCAAATTAAGGCTATGACTTTTTTTAGGTTGATTAGAAAGAATTTGAGAAAGTTCGAAATTATCTAACATACCCTCAGCTTCCAAAATCTCAGTGTAATTAATAGGTGGTTGTTTATAAACTTGCTTAAAAACTTTCCACTTATTTCTTATATGGCATTGACAAGAGACCTTTTTGCAGAACTCATGACCAACTTTTAGAGTTTTAACTCTGTTGTCATTTTCAAAATTGATCGACTTTCTCTTCAGAGTCATACTACAGGAAGGGTTTTGTTTCATCTGGAACTCAAGAATAGTTTTTGAGTCGTATTTTGTTTTAGTTGAAGTTTGTTTAAGCAATCTAATTGGTTTAATACAGTTCTTAGGACTTGCCATTATCAAGGCAGATAAAGAGGATGGTTTTGAAACAAAAGTTATAGCAGAAGTTTTTCTGGTATTTACACATATAGACCTACTGCTTGGTGAAAGAAGAAAACATAATTCTTTTGCAATTAAGTATTTGCAAAATAAAGGAGTATAAAATTGTACTCCAAGAACAGTTTGACTTGATTTCTGCAACAACAATTCAAAGAAACTATAGAATGTTTTCCAAATTTGGCCTCCGGTGCACTTAATGTACATGCACTGATCTTCTAATTTAGATACTGCATTATTCTTAGAGCTAAGATGAATTAACAAATGGATTTTCCTTTTTAAATACCGTTTAGGAATGGAAATTTTCAGCTTCAAGCTTCTGTATTGTTCACTGCTATCAAAAATATAAATATCCATATTCTTCCTGTCTACAGTAGAATGCATCTTGTCTATGATACAACATGAGCTAATCCTATTTTTGACAGAAACCTAAAAATAAATAATTAATTTTATTGTATTTGTAAAAACAGAATGCACATATAATCAAAACAATAAGATGTTTACTTCAACTTAGGATATTCATGCAACTAAATTCCCCACTATTATTATTTTCCATTGCTTATATTGTATTTTTAATCCTTTTAAGCCATAACTACCCAATCTCCATTACCAAATAAACCCATATTTTTATATTCCATTACAACAATTTATAATTATAATATATCATTTGATTTTTGTTACATTAAAAATGTGTACACCCTTATGTGTATGTTTAGTTTGAAAGTTAATTAAAAAATATAATTGAGGTTGATTAAATTGAATAACTCTATAAATTAAAAAAAAAAGTGGTTTTAAAAATATACTTACTATTTTTAAAAGGGGGAGGGGAAAGGGGGGGGGGGGAGATTTCAAGAATTAGATATCAATGTTATGCATTTTATTAATACAGTAGAACATCCCAAATCCGGAATCGTCGGGACTTCGGCGATTCCGGATCTCGGAAAATTCCGGATTTCGGAACATTTCCGATTTTGGAAAATTCCGGATTTCGATTATTCACGTTTTTTTACATATTATATTATTCATAAATAAAATAAAAATATATAACTAAATACAATTAATTATGAAACATGCAATTTTATTTGTTTTTGAAAAACATTTGCTTAATGGTGAGTTGTTTTAATAATTTTGGCTTTTGGCTAATCAGCTTTTCTCTGATTTTGTGGATAGCCATTATTTCAGATTCTGAAACAAAATCTCTTTGCTCTAGTCCTTTAATGGCAGTGCCCAAAATGTCTACTAAGTGATCAATAGGGATTTTTTCTTCGATTTCTTCTTCTTCACTGTCCTCACTCTCGGATATGGTTGCACTTCCCGGCATTAGCACCATATCACGGATTTCGTCATCCGTAAGGGAGCACACGGTTGGAGCGTCATCGTCACAATGGAAAACATCCAAAATGTCTTCTTCGGCCAATTTCGTACCCTGTGATTTCACGTACTCCATCAGCTCAGAAATTTCTTTCTTGTCTTTATTGATTCGAAATCCTTCGAAATCATTTTCCTCTTGATCGTCGTCGGCAAACAGCGTTGCCGGCCACAAATTGTGCCATGCATTCCTTAGCGTTGTTGCTGGCATGGCATCCCAGGATTTTGCTGCGTTCCACACAGCCATTTTAAGGTTGTAGGATTTCAAAAAATCCTGCATCGTCTCTTTTCCGTTCAGACAGTTCAGCATATTCCTCAAAAAGTCCGACTTGTATCGGCATTTCAATGCGCGAATTATTCCCATGTCCATTGGTTGAAGGATTGATGTACAGTTGGGAGGGAGAAATAACACCGAAACGTTATCTTTCACCAACAGTTCCGGAGAGAGATGCGCGGTACAATTATCCAGTATGAGCACTATCTTCGCATCATCAGGAAAACCAACGGAAGATAAGTGTTGGCGGGCTTCAGGAATGAAATGGTTTTCAAACCATTCATTCATAAGAACTTGCGTCATCCAAGCTTTTTTGTTCGCTCGATAAATCACGGGAAACACTTTAACACCTTTGAACGCCCTTGGTTTTGCCGACTTCCCGATGACAAAAAGTTTTGTCTTATGGGTTCCAGCCGCATTACCGCATGCCAGAATTGTTATCCTTTCTTTCGAATCTTTTAATCCGGTAGGGTTCTTTTCGTCCGCCGTCGTTAATGTGTCTCGAGGTACATATCGCCAGAACAAGCCAGTTTCATCGGCGTTGTAGATTTGTTCTGGCGACAGACTTTCGTCATCCACAAGCTTCAAAAATTCACTCACGAATTCTTCAGCAGCTTCCGTGTCGGCTGAGGCTCTTTCTCCGGAAATCTTCAGATGCCGCAATCCATGCCTCAGCTTGAATTTATCAAGCCAACCTGTTGAATAGATACAGTCGGTTGACAATTCCATTGATTTATGGAATACTTTGGCTTGTTCCATCACAAGTGGTCCGGACAATGGCACTCCTTCGTTGTCGAATCCATTCGATCATAACTTTGTCATGCTCTTCACTTTTAGCGTGACTGATTATTTTTCTCTGGCACATTGCAACAGGCGAGTCCGAATGGGCGAAGAACTCAAACAGTTCTTGTTTCTGCTTTTTAATATCGTAAACAGTAGATTTTCCCAATCCGTACTCTTCGCACAAGTTAACAACCGATGTTCCGCTCTCCAGCTTCTTAATCAAGTTGACTTTGTCCTTAATTGACAAAGTCACGTGTTTTCGTTTGGCTTTTCCGCCACTGGACCCACTCGAAATGTTACGTTTTGGCATATCGTCGATGAAAAATATTTAAAGTTAATTGGATAAAGTAAATTTAAGTTAGTTAGATAAAGCTAATAAAAATTAAATTTAATAAAAAAAGATGAATAAAACTTAAGATGATTTGGGAAATTTTCAAAAGCAGAGATCAGAATAAAGCAGTGTGAAATTCGCAAAAGCTAGTCCGGAATTGAAATTTTTACTCCAGTTCGTACTTCTAAACTGACCAGGGTTTGCAGCATAACCGGTTTGCTGGCATTCCATAAGATCCGATGTTGTCCAGAACACAAAGAGCCGGAGAAAATTCGCGACCTTTCAATTCCTCATAACAAAGGATGCCCTTCTGAAGGTCGCGACAGGGTTTCCGGAATTTCTTAACATCCCCCCCCCCCCCCTTCGCGCGCGACTTGACTATCTCCTTCGGTGTTCGCGTGAGAAAACGAATTGGAGTTTTTTTTTTTTTTTTTTTTTTTTAGAAATCGTAAAAAGGTCCGGATTTTAGAAGTTTCCGGATTACGGAAGTCCGGATTTCGGATGTTTTACTGTACATTCTAATTTTTTAACAGGTAATTCTTTTTAATTGTATATTAAAACACTTAAAGAATATTTGCACTATACTTATATATTTCATACATCAATAAAAAAGATTAATATTTGAAAATATTCTACTAGTAATCGATATAGTATGCTTTGGTATGACTTTAAAAACTTATAAGGCAATCACATTACAAGTAGAAACTAATAACAATCATTATATTATATATTAGATAGTTGAAAGATACAGAGAATCAGTGAAGGTTAATTTGAGACATAATTTATATTTTGAATATTTGCACTATTTGTTCTGATAAATATTACAAAGCAGTGTAATTTAATATCAATTTCTTGATTTTAAAAATACTTAATAAAATAAGGAAAAATAAAACTTGCTTGGTTTCCAAGTTGATCAATAAATTGTTGAAATTCTCCTATAAAATATAAATAGGAAATATACTATTTAAATATACTACAGTCATAATACTATTTTCAATTTAGAGTATGTTAAGAAAGTTATACTACGTTTGACCACTGTCACATTTTGTGTTTCTTTTCTGTTAAGGCTACAGCACTTGACTCTAAGAAAATCTTTGAATATATTGTTTCAAATACAGAGGCATAAGCCAAAGTTTTGATTTTTTTTTTTACATTTGCATAGATTCACTTTGGCGTTGACTTATTTAAAAGATTCACACATACTTTTATTATATTTATTTGAAGGACGATTTTAACAATTAGTCTAAAACTATTGATTTTTTTTATCTTTTGGAAATCAGAAAAGTAATTACTTTAAGAGATTTCCATGATTTTCATTCATTTTTTTTTAGAAGAATTCTTTACATAGCTAAAGTAAATTTTTTATGTAAATTTTCAATTAATTCTTGTATCACTTTCAACTCTTTAGACAAATATGAGCAATACTTGCACATTGGGCTAGTAGTAATAGCTCACTAGGAGCTTTCAATTTGGAAAGGATTTTCTAGTTGTAAATCCTAAGCCGGACACACGTCCTGAGCAGAATATTTCAGTCTAAGGTTCGTCCAGGACTTTTTTAATAATAGTGAATAATGAAATAGGACTGAAATATTCTTTTAAGCCTTCAAAATGTACTCGCACCTTAGCCATTTAAATGTGTCTAAAACTATTTGGAACATTTATTAATAATTTTTTTTTATTTATTCATTCATTTTAGGTGGGGAAAAAAAGACAAGCAAAAAAAGCAAAAAAGAAACAAAAAAAGATACTGTTCATCGAGGAAAAACATTAAAATTTACAATCTACCATTGTCCCTAGTTAATTCTGAAACACAACACAAGGTTTTTCTATGGATTTCTATTACATTGAATAAAGGAAAATAAAATATTGTTGCCATATGATATGGCTTCAATAGAAAAGTAAATTTTTCTTCTGGTGAAATGGGTTTTTTTTTTTTTTTTTTTTTTTTGGCTTTCAGCAACAAACTTTTAGATTACAAATTCTTTTTTCAGAAAATTAGCATTACAATCCTATCGTAATAATTATATTAAAAGCATTAGATATAATTGTCAAATTGCAATTACAAGTGCCTAAAAATTTATTTAATACAGGGTGACATGTAGTATTTCCTTTGAGTAAGAAGATGGTTATATTTTGCAACAAACTTCAGTGTTTAAAAATTACTGTTAAAAAACACAAATTTACAACAAAAGAAGGGAAAGGACCACTACTACTAAAATTTAAAATGTTCTGAAATTATAAATATGCTTTTTAAAACCAAAGCAATCTTAAAAAGTTAGAAGAAAAAAACAGGAAAATTTCAAGTAGCTTTAGGTATCTAATTTTTGCAGCATTGAAGCATGCTAAAAGTTATGTGTGTCACCAGGGGTGGGATAAGAGGATATATCCCCTCTGGAAATTATAAGTTGATATTATTAGAACATAGACTCAATACAAATTTTGTTGCAAGTAATATTTGACAATTTGCTAAAGAAATAGATTACAAATATCCAAGTATGATATTCCATTTCAACAAACGTGATCACTTGAAGAAAGAAATTGAATTAAAAAAAATGTATTTATTACATACAAAACTTGGGTACAGTTATCGGCTAAGGATTTATGTAAAAAAAAATTTTTTTTTGGATTAATTCAATTGATATATTCTAAATTAATAGGTCTTTTTATGCCTTCATTGAATGACTACATCACCAAGCCAATACTGTACTTGCAATCCTTCATTGATGTTAGCAAACAAACATTCTGACCTATATTTTGAGGCTAATTCAATCCCAAGGCACTAAGGCCCTTCCCTTATTTATGAAAATGATCAGACACGGTGAAGATTATGGCAGATGGTCCCTGATCGATTTTCGCTTGCTGAGTAGTTTTTCAATCAAAGGTAGAATCTGTATTGTCTATGAAAGTGTTCCTTATTAATTCACAATGTAACTCTAATCGACTTTTATTTGAAACGACAAATGTCAGTTGCCAGTATTATAACAGTCTGGTCATAATACTGGCAACTGTCTCAGGAAATTACTATAATTGAAATGAGTATTTAAGAAAAAGTAGAAAACTAGCAGTTAAGATTTACTGTACGGTCTCCCTTGGCGACTTTTAAAAAAAATCTCCAAATTGAAAATGACGTCAAAAGGTTGTCATCAAATTCAAAATGACATAAAAACACACCGTGTTGTCAAATCCAAACGGTCACTAGGGTTATCGGAAAATCTTGGCGACAGGTTATCACATTCCGAAGGCCGAATTGCCAACTTCCAAAAAGTCGCCGTAAAGTAAATCTGAGACAAAGTAGCTAATAGGTGTACCTATCTACATAATAACTGCTTGATATATATATTTATACAATTTTACTCGTTTAGAATTTTTTTTTCACACATAACAATTTACTTTCATAGTTGAATGCATGAGCAAAAGAGAATTTTAAAATTCAATTTTATATTATCTTAAAATGTGATTCCATATAGCCTCTGAAAATAAATTTCTAGCTATGCCCCTGTTAAAAGTAAAAAAAGAATAATAAACGCTGCTCCTAAAATAACTTTCTATTATAAACATTTATGCTAAAGCTAATTCAACTCAATACAAGAAACATGTTATAACCTAGAAATTAAAGGAATACTCTAAATTCTTTAATTACATATGTTGTGTTGCTTAGACATTTTAATGATTATTAAAAAATGTGTTTGATTATTTTTCATTATATTATAAGAATAATGATTTTAATTTGTTTGGATGCGTTAAGGTTCAACATAAGTCCGTAACTTAGCAGACTTCAGAGTCTGAATTTTAATTAGTTTTTTTTTAAATTGATTTCTGAAATTTGGCCTTAATGTAAATCATATTGGGAACAAAAATTGCGTATTTGTTACTCATGACAACTCTGAGTGGAAAATTTTGAAACATAATTAGTAAACAATTTGTAATTTTGCAAGTGTCCATCAGAACTATAAAATTTTAATTAGTTTTCTTTAAATAAATTAGTAAAGTGAAAAGTTCTCAAATTTCTACATTGGCATAAGACACTTCCTATGGGAGAAATAATTGGAGCGAGTAGAAAATGCTAAAAGAATATTAGAATAACTCTGAAATTTTAAGCACAAGTAGTTTTCTACCTCTAATTTATCATTTGGCAGCCATAATGTTAACATTTTAATTAGTTGCTTCTTTATTTAATAGTTTAAAGTTATAATGCAAAAGCAAAGGGAAAACAACGCAAGGAATTCCCCCATCTGCACAACATTTTTATAATGTGGGAATAAGTACTTGAAATATATATTTCTTTATTTAAAAAGAAGATAGTCATAAAATTTTAATTCAGCTCTTTTTGATGTAATCATGGTCATAGTTCTAAGTTAGAAAATAAAATTTTAGGGATTCATTTAATAAAACTTGCAAACTTTTCGAAAAAGCATTCAGCTCCCTGCCCTTGAAGCTCACGATGTGAAATTAAATAGTGGAATGGGTGCAAGGGGATATTTAATTTTCAATTGGCTTTTAAAAAAAGGGAATTCATTTTGATTTAAGATTATGCAGTAAGACAAGTTCCGGCAATCTTTTGAGTTGCAATCTCTACTGAAAAATCTATCAAAGGTCATATTACTTATGAAGTACACCTGAAAAGTTTGCAAGTATTTTTCTTTCTATTAATTTGTAGAGTTATGTCCTTATTAATGCAAGAACTACAAAATGTAATTAAGATGTGTACAATGCTATCATACTTTTTTGTCTTAGCAGTAAAGAATAACAAACAGTTCTTTCTGCTGGTATACTGTATGTCTTCCATTTGGGGAGATTATGACTAGAACCCAATAAGCACATGTTTCTCTGCATTTCAAAATGTTATCTGCAGAAAAAATAAAATATTTACAAAAAGATAACATTAAACACTACATGCAATTGATACAATGTAATAGCAATTAGGACCTGGATAACAATAGGGCCACATGGTAGGAATTTGGCTCTGTGTTGTAATGGGTCTGTTGTTTCTAATAGTTTATTCTACAATCAAAAACACACTCAGTCTTAATCACTGTTACAACTACTACAAAATTTTAAAATTTTTTCCTCGATTTAAAATGGTAATCTTTGGGTGATCCAGATTTTTGATAATTTTCCTTAGTTTCATTTAATAGATAATTTATCTTTGAATTGCAACTCTTTAATTACACTCGCTAAACAATTTTAGAGCAACGATGAATAGTATTCAGTTGTTCTATTTTAGTTGGAAACAAAGTTACTAAAAATTGTATAAAGTAGTGTAATTGTACCAAATTTTATCAAAAAATATGTTCAGGCAATCATATTAAATTATTCAATCCTTGTTCAAGTAAATAACAACTAGTCTAATGTGCTAGGCACAGTGGTAATATTTGCTTATTTACCAGGAGGTTCTCAGTAATTTGTCCTATATAATGGTGAAGTTTAATGGTATTATCTGCATGAGAAATAATAAAAAAGTAAGTCAATAAGTTATTAACTTCATGAAGTTGTTAATTTAAGCTCTTCCCATTTATAGTTCACTCGTAAATACCACTTTAGTGCTTATCAAGCAGTAGTTAATTTTACCCAGCGAAAAAGTAAATAAAAATTGAAGCCATTTCCAGTTTTTGGTCAAGAAAAAAAAATTTAATTAAATAAAAATTGGGATTGAATAGTTCATTAAATGTTTAGTAACTTGAAGACTGCAAAAAAAAAAGTTTAATAATAAAGTAAAAGTGCTGGTAGGAAAACATAATTATATTTAGCTATAATATGAGTTGTCAATAAAAGGTTGGACACATTTTGATGTTGAATAATTCACAAAATAATGACAAACTTAAGGCATTTATACATAGAATAACTGATATCAGGACATAGAAAATTTCCTTTTTCCATTTGAAAATTCATTTTTTTTTTTTTTTGTAAATATCGTCTGCCTATGTTATTAATTTTGGTCTATTTTATGTTTTTCTTGTTTAACTAATATCGTCTGCGCGCGTTATTAACTGTATGTTCTTCTCTCTTGTCCAGCCAGATCACCTGATATAACACCACTGGACTTTTTCCTTTGGGGATTCGTAAAGAACATCGTTTACAGGAGGAAAGTGTCGAATGTTGATGCAAAGATATTATATGATGACTTCAAGACCAGGATGATAGCCGGAATAACCTCTATCTGTGGATGCCGACATGCTTGCCTGTAACAGGCGCGAAATTGACTACTGTCTTGATATTCTGATACACATATGGAAGTCCATTGACAAGGGCCATAAAACTCTTTCAATCTATCAAACCATTAGTGTTATCAATTTAAATTTGTCTTCATTATTTTATGAATTATTCAACATCAAAATGTGTCTAACATTAAATAGACACCCTATTATTATTCCTGAAAACAATGAATCGACCTCTTTGAAAATTATGTCATGATTTCTTACTTCAAATGAAACACAAGTACCTTATTGAAAGATCATTCAAGGAAAAATAAATATAAATAAAATAGATTAAATGTTATAAATGTTCCATCGAAACTAACACTTTTTGTTTATTTTCTATTTGGAAAATATTGAGGGAAAGTAAAAGACCGCTTACATCACCAACTTCCAATCAGATGCCGAAAACAGTTGATGCCAAACATTTTTACGTAATTGTTTTTTTGACGTCAACCAATCAAGAACAAGTGACATTACTGTTTGAAAGTTTTGGATTGTTTATTTTGGTTAACCCGTTTGGTTTGCCGAGCCGAGGCCGATTGGGAGAATCGCTAAGTTTATTACTTTCTTGCTCTGTGATTTATGTATTTTGTAAGTTTTGATTTTTTATCGAAATGAAATATCGCTAGCTAATTCTTCAAATCCTAATTTTCCATTTTTAAAACTGATTTGAAATCAGTGTTTTCACATGTTTATTCTTAGTTGCACACCTCACTGTGCCACACATTTACCGCCAAAATCAAACATTTATTATAATTTTTTTATCAAATGAATGTAATAAAATGGGCCCATACAAAATTCTCAGATGACAATTGTCACCAATATATTTAAATTACAGAATGTTCAACTTCGATAGTTAAGAATGCTATAAAAGATAAATGATCTCATATTGTATCCTTTTAATTCTCATTTCAAAAGAGAATCTCACTATATCCCGTTCAATCAAACGAAGTTGCTAAAAAATTAGCCTGTAATGCATCTGAAATTTTGAGCTGTACAAATCAATTGACTTTGATTGATAATGAAACGTTGACATGAAATTGTTGATATATATTTTAAGACAGTCATTACATATTTTATGTCACGTAGAGTATCTTGTTATTCTGGTACTTACTTATACTGTTGTGGCTTGGCAAAAGTTTGCGAAGCGGATTTACTTTGTCTGTCTAAGCAGTTGGTTTAGATAGATGCCATTCAACTCTGCCAAGGCATACCACAGGAATGCTCCAAACTGGATCTCCAAGGATACCAGGCGGTTTGTAGTTTTTGTTATCGATTGATAATGTGTGGGTAAATCTGCAGAGGGCTAATAAACTCATTTTCTGTCATACAATCAAGATGAAATTTGACAGAAAGAGTCATTGTCTATGATAATGCATTCTATAAAGTTTTGGAGCTGTCCCTTTCAAGACCACTTTTACACATACTTCTAATGACACTTCGTTGGATGATTTTTCAAAACCAATAGAAATTAGAAATAGGGTTAGACAGGGCAACATGCTGGCATGCCTTCTCTTCAACATAGCATTAGAGAAGGTTATTTGTGACTGAAAGATCAACACTAAAGGAAACATATTTTATACATCTCTGCAAATTTTTGCTTTTGCCGATGATATAGATGTTATAGCAAGAACACCTTCTGATTTGAAACAGACATTTTTAGCCCTGGAAAAGGAGACTGGTAAAATGCACCGTATTGTCGATAGGAAAAAATAAATACATTCAGTGCTCTAATGTAGCAGACTCTGTTACTCACCTGCAAATTAGTACATATAAATTTGCAAAAGTTGATAGCTTTACACATATCTGGGCTCTGAGGTTAACACTAATAACAATGTCGCATTTGAATTACAAAGAAGAATCAGTGCTGCCAATAGATGCTTTTACGGATTAAAGATGTATTTAAAATCAAACTATTAATAAAGCTATTAACTAAAAATTAAGCTATTATTTTATAAATGTCTAATCTGACTTATAATCACATACTCATCAGAAACTTGGACAATGGAACAAAAAGATAAAAATGCTCTAGGTATCTTGAGCGGCAGATACTAAGAGCTATTTTTAAAGGAACACAAGTTAATGGAAATTGGCAGAGATGCTCAAAATTTAGAACTTTATTGTGCCTTCAAGGAATCAGACGTCATCAAATACATAAAAATCCAATGAGTTAAATAGGCTGTCCACATTATTAGAACATAGGGACCACAGAACCTGGTAATCAGGGAAATGTCTGGAAGCTTTCTGATGTACTAGAAAATATCAGTAAATTTTTTAAATTTCAAAAAAATCGGAAAAATTTTTCTATTATTTTTAAGTTACGTTTTTCATTCATCTTTATTTTGGCACTATTTTCCCAGAGCATTGTGGTAATTATTAGAAGTTTCATATTATTACAGTATATTAAACTTTTCATTACTGCTAAAACTATTTAAAAAAAATTAGCATTTTATCTCTAGCATAGAGTTTCTATTTGATCTACACATCTGGACAAATGTGAAAAAAGTTTGCTGTGAAATCTAGGAATTTTTAGAAATCTATCAGTGAATTATCAGGGAACTTTTTTCCTGAATTTTGTGGCCACCCTGTAGAATGAACAGAGACACAAAAATATATTCAACATCAAAAATATTTAGGAGCCAAGCCCACTGGAACAAGAGCTAGAGACCCACCCAACCTCAGATGGGTTGATTGCCTAGAAAGGGATTTTGCCACTTTAAGAGTGGTTAATTGGTAGACCATGAGCAAAAAAAGAGAGGTCTGGAAGAAAATTCTTGAGAAGTCCAGGGCCCACCCAGGTCTGTCGCACTACTAAGGATGGAAGGATATATAACTGACTTGTAATTTATTTCGTTTGAGCTCGGAGAAGAAATTTAATGGTCATTCGAACTGCAAATTTAAGAAATAAAGTAAGGAAATTTTTGAAGAGTTAGTACAAGAAATAATTTATAATTTAGATGCTGAAAGAACCACTTCAAAATAAGCAATTTGAAAACATGATGTGGTGATGAAAAGGTTAGAATTTAATATGAATGCTGAAAAGGAAGCCACTAACAAAGAAGTAATGGAACAACATGAGTTGGCTGATAGAAAAGCAATGCAAAAACATTACTTAGTGCTGAAAAAGCTGGATCTTGAAGCTAATGCTGTGACTCGGCAACTCATCTGGCAAACATAAACCGACTGGTTAGTTCACTACTTTGATTTAAAAATTTCAACTTTGGGTTGTTTCTGTTACACTGTACACTCTGAAAGAGTTATAAAACTTGTCTATATGGAATGAAACCGAATGACGTATTTGATTGGTGTCCTGCCAAGTGAAATAGTTGAATTAATCTTGGGAGAAGTGGAAGATTTAGCAGTAAATTATTCTCTTGACAATTGTTGATTAAGATCTTTGAACTAAGTGTTTAAAATTTTTAAAAATTCTCTACTCTTAAAATTAAAAACAAAGTACTTTGTGTATTTATTATTATAAACTGAAAACTATTTTTAACTGATAAATTAATGGAATAGAAATGAAAACTGTAGAAGACTTGAAGGATTTGTTATATCAGACTGCATTATTCAATGTCAAATCATCAACTATTCAAAGATATTTAATGACTGAGTATAATTAAAATGCAAACTGTACTGGATAAGATTGATGAATGTGTGGAGTTACATGGAATATACAAGAAAATGCCTGAATTAGTTTATCTCTGAAAATAAGTTAATGTATTATATATGAAACCTAGCTGCTACATTTGATTAATTTCAAATGTATATGTTGCAACTTCAAACTTATGCTTATAAGTCAGACATTTTTCCTATAACTGCATGAAACCTAAACACCCAAGTTTTGCATGTTGTGCAAAACTAAAGATCATAGAATTACATACCTGCCAACTTGTACGAATCATCCGTACAATGTACTGATTTTTACTATTTTGTACGGGTGTACGAACAGCTAAAAAAATCGTACGGATTTCACGGTACTTTTCGTTTTTTCCCTAAAACCGTTTTTTTTCTCCCCCCCCCCCCCCCCAAGTCACCAACGAAACCGAAACGATTTTCCAAAGCTGCCGCGTCAGTCAATATTTATTCACACTCCAAGATTACGCATATGTTCAGCACTAAAGCGCGTTGGCGAGTATGCATTGTTTTCTTTTCTGTTGCCGACTAGATTTGGCAAACCAAACCACTGCTTCGATTTTTCGGGCTTTACAGGTTAATAAAGAAGCAGAAAACCGAAAGTGCTTTAGTTTTTTAATTTTACCTTCTTTTGGACTGGACTTCAAAAAGTAAAGAATAGTACTGGACTTGCGCGTAAATAATAGTACTAAACCACGGCGCCGGGGATGCACTGTTTTCATTTGTGTTGCCGACGGGACCTGGCAAACCAAACAACTATTGCTTTGCCTCAGACTTAAGAGATTAACAAAGAATCTGAAAACCAAAAAAGCTTTAGATTTTGGTTCTTCCTTCTGTTTGGACCGTACAATAATGTTGCGCGTATATAATAAAAGCACTAAATCGCGACGCCGCCGTTTTCAATGGTTTTGGCGGCACTCACCGAACGACTGTTTCGTTTTCTCGGACTTTAGAGATTAAAGCACTTTCGGTTTTCAGCTTCTTTGTTAGTCTTAATTATTTATTTTAAAATATCCAAGTTAAACAATCCTGGTGTAAGATTCCAGAAAATATCAAGGTTTTTTTTTGGAGTTTACTTCAAACCAAGCTGTTTACTTTTAATCCTCAGAAATTCAAACAAACAAATTTTGCATTCTGCCTATCTATGCACCTGATATTAAGATTTCTCATGGAGGATTTACTGATGTCGAAGTTCATATCAATTCTAAAAAGCACAGTGACAACATCAAATGTAATAAGAATTCGAAAGCCTGCATAATTGATATTTGTGCGTGTGATTAAACACTTTGAATACCACCAACTCATTGTATGTTTCACTAGAGTTTTTGTGTCGTAAAACATGTTTTATTTAGGTGTAATGTAGGCTAAATCATAAACCTCATCAGAGATTTCATCGTAAAGTTTAAATTTGATTTATTTTTAAATCCAAGTTAGTTTTTTATTTTATAATTTCCATTTTGTGCTAAAATGTAACAATTTGTTATATTTGAGAGCAATTTAATATTATGCAATTTTTTATTTCTTTTGCATTTGTAATAGAATTACTATTATTTCTATATTACATTCATAAATATTGTCGCTATTTGACTTTCCATGAGTCATAGGAATGCAAATATTTGTTCCGTAAAAATTGTACTAATTTGAAAATGCCAATGTTGGCAGGTATGGAATTACAGATTGTCTGAAAACTTCTAGTAAGTGATGCAATTGTAAATTTTTCTTCACATTGTCACTTTTTTGTGAACTTCCAAACACTAAAAAAGTGGTTGTTAATAAAATAGTTACAGGGAGTTTATTCTATTTAAGAGATTACTAGACACATCTGCTCATATTTCTATGACAAAATATGTTTGTGAAGTGAATAAATATGCTCAATACTCTAAATGAAGATATCATTACCATAAAAGAAATCAGAGCTAATTTTACAAAATTGGTTGGAATCTGTACAGAAAGTGTAACTATCTACGATTTAGTTTGAATTTTCTTCTGATGGTACATATCAAGGGCCTTTTGGTACAGCTTTCTTTTGCTGAGAAAATTCTTTCTGCAGAAGCATATAAATTATGAGGTAATACCACAATAGCTCAAGGATTGCAAATGAATCTGTTTCATATTGTTAGAGACAATTGAACAGCCTTTGCAAATAACTGCATGTTTCTATGAGGATCACCATACCATTGAACCTACATTTATCCCACATGATGTACAGGAAAGCTAATTTGCCAAAGATTTATTTAATGACTAGCTGAATACCAGTGCTTCGCTACAAAACTTTAACATGTGCAATATTTTAGCTAACTGTGAGGCCTCGTGTTGTGGAAATCCATCATTGGTGTATAGGTCCCAGTTTATGGTGCTTTGCTCGCAGGAAGGTTCATCGCTATGTAAAGTCAAGCTTGCTTCGTTCACTGAGAAGTTTAATGACACATAAGTACAGGATTAATTCACTCGTTGTAAGGCTCATTGCTATGCAAGCATAGGCTCACTTCACTCACTAAAATCTAATTGCTATGCAAAGCCTTAGTTTTAGAAACATTCTGTTTGACATGTATACAATCAGAAGGCCAAAACTACTTATGCTGAAAATTTCAGAGCTCTACCAGGGCCTTCTCGAGAGCGCATTCACGCGCTAGTGTCTTTTTAGCGGGCCCGATCCTACCTTCGGGAAACGAGTGTGACGTCACAAACGGGGTCTCTTCTCTGTGCGTACTTGTGATCTGACAACAGGCCAGAATCGCCATTAGTACGTTTTCGGAGCACGTTGTTATTTATGTGATGGTTTAAAGACGCTTGTTTTTTTATAATATAGGCGCATCTTTTACCTGGGAAAAGCAAGGCGACAACATTTAAAATAATCTGCAAGTAAGTACTTTAATATTATTTCTTAAATATCATTCCTTTATAGATTTTTTGGTTCTGACAAGCGTTATTGAATGTATCAATAGTTTAACATACTGATTCAAAATCTGTCTGTTTATTTTGCTTTTGTTCTGTTTGGTAGTGAGTCAAGTTAAACAAAATTTTATCTTAATGGGAATTTGAACAACAGAACATGGTGTTCCTTGCTAACTTGACAATGTTCGAATAATGTGAAAAACATAGCAGTTCTCCTGTTACAGATAAGGTAAACAAATGCATTACAAAAGATAAACATATCATACTGCTTGTTCTAAAGTGATTTAATTGGTTTTTCTTGGTTTTGAGTCCAGGTAAACGTTAATTGATCTCCTGATTTTTCTGTGCAACACACTCCTTAGTATTTGCATGAGCTGTACAATTATATAACCCCAAAAATAAGATTAAATCCTTTTAAACTAAAACTTATGTCTCGGAGGACAGAACATGAAAAATAAAAATACTCAATGACTGTACATGTTGAAAAAGTTTAATATGTTTTATATAATTACACTTTTTTCCAACGTGACTTCAGAAAACTTGTATAAAACAGCTTGTTGTAGGAACCTCTAAATATCATGCCTATTTTGCAAATGCAAAAATTGAAAACACTATAAAATATTATTTTCTTTGCAGAAATGGGGAAAAAAATGCAGTGCCCCTGGATGTCGTTCAAACTATGACAACGAAGCGGAGTATACAACCGTCTTCAAATATCCTAAGGATCCCAAGAAACTTCAACTATGGATACGGAAAAATAAGTCGAAACAACTATACTCCAAGTCCCTCTGCTGTTGTCTGCATAAAACATTTTGAAGAGCAATTTATTATACGAGAAGATAGAATGCGACGAGATAATGGAAGCGAATTGGTTGTGCCAAGAAAAAAAATAACTCTTACAGCTGATGCCTACCCAACTATATTTGAAAGCCTACCCACTTACCTAAGTACACCTTTGCCCCCAAAAAGAAAACTTCCTAGTGAACGATGGGAAGAATTCAAGCTAAGAGATGACCAACAGTTTGTTCAGTGGTGCAATAAAGACTCAATTAACTCTTTTAAAGATTTAGTTGACAATTATGTGTGTAAAACAAATGAAAATTGGATGACAATCGTACGCAGTGAGTATGCTTTATTTTTTATTCTACAGGAAATAGGCATTCCAAAAGTTACTGTATGTTTTAAAATATTTTCTGATTTAAGTGTTGAAGTTTACTACGACAATAACATAGTTGAAATCTCTTCCTTTGATTGGGTTCTAGGCTCTGAGCATAAATGTGATAAATGGTCAAAATTTGAAAACATTTTAAGCATTTTATCAACTTATAATGAACAAAATATTACTTACCATGATAACTTATTGTATGCCATTGAAAATTTAAAAAAGTGTATTGAAAATGATGCAATTGCTGATGAAAATGTATTTCTGAAAATACAGTTTTTAATTCAACAAATTGAACATTTGAATCAAAAGCAAATTAGGTACACAACTGATTCTATTTTATGGTGTTGCAAAATTTACTTTAGCTTTCCTGCTGCTTACATTTTAATCAGAAATAGCAAAGTTATGACTTTACCCCATCCCTCATACTTAAGAAAATTGACTCATTTATGTAGCCCCACTTACTCTTCTGAAAGTCATGTTTCCTTTTTAAAAAATAAAGTTAAATTGTTAGGAAATCATGAAAAAACAGTCAATTTATTGCTGGATGAGATTTATGTAAATCCTTCTTATTTCTACAAAGCAGGCCATCTCATCGGCATTTCTGAAAATTCAAACTCTGCTGCTACAACTGTACAGGCATTCATGATTACTTCGGTAACTTCTCATTCAAAAGATATTGTTGCACTGTATCCCATTAGAAACCTTACTGCCAATATTTTACTCGAATATACTAAGCGAGTTTTATCAATGTTGCACAATTGTGGCTTTAAGGTTTTAACATTGATTTCGGATAATAACCGTGTCAATCGAAACATGTTTACACTTTTGTGCGGTGGCACACTAAAACCTTGTATAGTTAATCCGAATGATTCTGATTTAAAAATGTTTTTCTTATTTGATACGGTTCATATTATTAAATGCATCCGCAATAATTGGCTCAAACAGACGATTTTATTCACACAATGTCCTCGTGAAGGTAATATTATACAGGCAGATATGAAACATTTAGAGGATATTTATGAAAAAGAAAAGACACAAATTCTAAAGATGGCCCCAAAACTTTCCCATAAGACACTATATCCAAATTCAATAGAAAAGCAAAATGTACAAACAGCTTTAAACTTGTTTCATGATAGTAATATAGTGACTTTGGAAATATATGGAAATAAATTAAATAATAATAACATGTTATGTACAAAACAGTTTGTTAAATTAATTGCCGAATGGTGGAAAGTTGTAAATGTCAAGCATACTCTCAAAGGTAAGCATCTTAACGATGATAAATGTAATCCCATAACATCACTCTCGGACAGTAACTTTCAATTTTTGGAAATTTTTTGCGTTTGGCTAAAGCAATGGCAAGAGTTATATTCTTTAAAAGCTAAAGAGAAAAAAAAGTTAGGTGTTCCTGGGAGAGGAGGTTTTTTGTCAAAAGAAACTTTTTTTGCGCTAAACCACACAACGCAAACTCTTGTTGCCCTCATAAAATACATGTTTGAAACTTTAGGTTTCGTCTATATTCTTTTGGGAAAATTTCAAACCGACAGTATTGAAGCTAGATTTGGGCAATATCGTCAAATGAGTGGGGGCAACATTTCATGTGATCAGATTATGGAGAAAAAATTGAGGATACTAAATTTATTGAGTCTGTATTCAGAAAAAAAAAGGGAAATTTAAAATAAGAGATTTTAAATTTAAGCAAACTTCTGAAGTAGAAAAAGAGTTTGAAATTCCCGAAATTTTTTATGAGGTGTTTAACAGCAAAGATGATTCCGAAATTTCTGATGATACTATGTGTATTTTAATTTATATTGCTGGATACGTAGCGTATAAAGTTTCTCATATTTTGAAATGCAATGATTGTATTTCCTTTTTAATAAAAGACAAAACATCGGAACTAGATTGCCCCGTTGAAATTTTCAAATACTTTCTGTTAACAGATAGAGGACGATTAAAATTGCCTCAACAAATATTAGTTTTCATCATGCAAAATGCATATCAAATTTTTCAGAAACTTATTGGCGAAGGGTATGAAAATTTGTTTTTAAAGTTTCCGGAACCTAAGCAGTTAATAATTCACTTAACAATGGAAAAAATTGAAATCTTAGGAATAGATTTCAACGTAAATTGTAGTAGTTGTGGAAAACAAATAGTATTTTTAATCAAACAATGTTTGTCTGTCATTTCAAATGTGTTTTTAAATAACTATACTAAAGTAAAAAATGACAAACAACCAAGAAGTACAAAAAGAAAACTGGATGTCCTGGCTAATATATGAGTAGGAATCACATAATGTATTCATATTTGTGTGTAAATTATGCTCAATAATTTATGTTTGTGCAATTTATTGTAAATAAAATGTTTTTCTGTACTGTTTTGTTTTTCTTTCATCGTATTCTAGTTACCCTGCACTGTGTATATTAGAAAAATTTCATTTCATTAAACAGTTAACATAAAAATATATATATATAACTTTTACAATAACATTTAATTTCTAAATGAGTTTTAGATATAGTGATTTTTCCAGCATTATGAATTTTAATGAAATATAATGTTTTCAGAAAAGATAACTTATTTTGTTTTAAATTATGTTTATTATGTTTTAAGTTGGCTCTTAATACTTCATATTAAGAAAAATACCAAATGAAATGATCATCAGGGTTACTTAGAAGCAAAATATCTTTTATACGAAGAAGAGTGAATTCTCTCCGTCGGGGAAAGCAGATTACGTTTGTGACGTCATCAGTTGAAGGAGCAGGCCCGTAGAAAAAGAAACTAGTGCTTCGAGACGGCCCTGGCTCTACTCCAATTTTAAGTAGGTTTCTATAAAGCCACAGACAGACACACAGCTTGTTTTATTATTATAGACTAGCTGAATACCTGTGCTTCGCCACGAAATTTTACCATGTGCAATATTTTAGCCAGTTGTGTGGCCCCGCGTCTCGGAAATCCGACATTGGTGTATAGGCCCCAATTTTTGGCGTTTCGCTCGAAGGGAGTTTCATTGCATTGCAAAATTGAGCTTGCTACGCTCGCTGAAAAAGTCATTGACACATAAGCACCGGCTTACTTAACTCGTTGAAAGGTTCATTGTTATGTAAACATGAGCTCGCTTTGCTCAATGAAAGGTTCATTGCTGTTTAAGCATAAGGTCGCTTCACACACTAAAAACTAATTGCTAAAGCCTTAATATTAGAAGCCCCCCTCCCCCTTGTTGAGAAACAATAAAAAATTCCCTGTTAATAACTATAATATAACACCCCTTTAAGAATATTTTAACATGTGATGTTTGTAGAAAGCAAAATTAGAGGGTCCAAACTACTTATGTTGAAACTTTCAGAGCTCTAGGCCTATTAGAAGTTGCTTTTTGTGAAAATATTAATTAAAAATTCCTTAAAAAACAAATTAAAATGTTAACGTTCTTTTTGTCAAAAGTCCAATTAGAAGGCCAAAACTATTTGTGTTGAAAATTTCAGAAATGTAGCTCAGTTAGGAACCGTTTTGTAAAATATTTGTTAATTAATTAAAAAACAAATAAAATTTCAAAATTCTGTTTTTCAAAAGTCCAATCTGAAGGCCCAAACTACTTATGTTGAAAATTTTAGAGCTGTAGCGTTATTAAAAATAATTTTGTGTAATATTTATTAATTAAAAAAATTAATTAAGAAAGAAAGAAATAGAAATGTAATGTTCTTTTTTTTCAAAAGTTCAATTAAAAGACTAAAACTACTTACGTTTAAAATTTCAGAGCTGTTGCCTTATTAGAAATCGTTTTGTAAAATATATATTAATTAATTAAAAAAATTCATTAAAAAGGAACTAAATAAAAATTTAAAATTCTATTTTTCAAAAGTCCAATTAAAAGGCTAAAAGTACTTTTGTTGAAATTTTCAGAGCTGTAGCCCTATTTAAAATTGTTTTGTAAAATATTTATTAATTAATTTTAAAAAATTTATTAAAATAGAACTAAATAAAAATTTAAAATTCTGTTTTTCAAAAGACCAATTAGAAGGCCAGAACTACTTATGTTGAAAATTTCAGAATTGTAGCCCTATTAGAAGTCATTTTGTAAAAAATTTGTAATTAATTAAAAAATAACTAATTAAAATTTTAACATTTTGATTTTCAAAAGCCCAATTAGAAGGCTAAAACTACTTATGTTGAAAATTTCAGAGCTGTATCTCTATTTGAAGTCACTTTGTAAAAAATGAATTACTACTTACTGATCTAAATAACTATTTCCTTTAAATTATCAAAATCTACTGTTTTTTAACTTGTGGTTCGTATTTAAATGTGTTAGGGTGGCCAAATGTAAGCAGTAAGTATATCATCATGTAATGACAATGGTACATGTGCAAACATAATGGTAGTAGTGAATTTTTTTCAATAATTTTGTTATTCATCCTCAGGCCTCGATAGAATTCGGATGTATTTACGTAGCTGGAATTTGAAAATAAATCATTGTATTTTCAAGGTATTATTCTGAATTTATGGTTTTACACTTTCTGCTAGTATTTATGTATCAAATTTCTTCCAGGTAACAATATGACCATAGCGATTGGTTTTGAAGGCAGTGCTAACAAATTGGGTGTTGGCATTATCAAAGATGGAGTGGTTCTCTCAAATCCAAGAGCAACGTATATTACTCCTCCTGGTGAAGGTGACTTATTTCTTTTGAATTCTTTCTACACTTTCAAATATTCTGTTATGCAACAAGTTTCTACAACATTTCAAATAATTGTGAAATAACCAAAAGCTGAAAATACACTTATAATATACTTATTGCTTCAAACAGATTTATGGGTTTTTTGCTGTTTGACTGGGACTCAACTAAAATCTGGACAATAAAAACAAGTTGGATTCTGATCAGCAGTTTTCCATGCACACAGTTTGCAATCTTTTCAGTCGAAGTACTTTTATGGAAATTCATCAGATATTATATTCTGTTACTAAAAGGCAAAAGATTGCGTAGGTTTCTTCAACATGCTTGAAGTACAATTTTCTTTTTATAGAAAGAAAGCAGTGATATTAACACAAAACTATATATTTTTTGTTCCACAAGTCTTGTAAATAACCTTACATAAAGCAGTACAACTTTAAAGTAGATCTAAATTTAAAAATTTTGAATTTTCTGACCTGGACAGTTTCGGTTAACTGATGTTTCGGTTGATCAGTATTCAGGTAATTGATGCTCTGCTGTAATTTTAAATAAATGTATTGAAAATCCAAGCTTTTGATTGAACCGAAACATCGTTGGTGAAGAATCTAAAAGGATTTCTTTTTCCTTTCAAAAAATCACTTTAAGACAGAAGAGTTTTTGAAAATGAAACTTAAAACTTTTAAGTACATATATTGGTGTCTTCTAAACTGACTCTTGATGTATTTTGACAACTTTGCTCAATTCACTACAAAGTTAAAGGTAAAAACAATAATATCTTGTTTGTTAATATTGTCCATAGCACTTTAGAAATGAATGTGTTTTATATAGTATACTATTATTTTAGGATTTCAGCCTCGAGATACAGCACAACATCATCAAACTCATATATTAGAGATATTGCAACAAGCTATTGATGAAGCAAAGATTAATCCATCTGAAATTGATGTAGTGTGCTACACAAAAGGTAATTTTTAATGCTCTACACACCTTTCAAGGGATTAATGAAACATTTATCTTATCTTGATTCCTGGGTGTATAAAATGTGGGCTATTTTTGTCTTTCCAAATTATATTTTATAATATGGATTCAAAATCAAGTTACTTGTTAATGTAGTTTTATGGTATAGAAATGCAATATCAAATTACTGCAACAATAATGAGTAAAATATGCATTTTTTAAAAAATAAACTGAACACTATTCATCTTAAAAAGCGATTGTGTCTTCTGTTGTTTAGTGTAAAGCAGAGTCAACTAAAATTGTACCTGGGCTATTCATTTCAAAAGTAGTGCTCTTTCTCTGAGCCTCCCTATCAAAAGGGTTCAAAGTGTCACAATCAGCTTCATGTTGTTTTATAGAGAGTTATATGACAAACATGTTTTCATGAAGCTCTCTGAATGTAGTGTTTTACTAGTGCTTATAAACTGATATTCCTAGGTCCTGGAATCGCTGCTCCACTGGTATCTGTTGCTGTGGTTGCACGCACTGTTGCTCAATTATGGAAAAAGCCCATCATTGGAGTAAATCATTGCATTGGTCATATCCTTTTAGATTAGTTTGATATTTGTCTACTAAGCCCTTCCATATTAACTTGCAATAGTTTGGGTATGGTTAGACTTGTCCGTGAATAGCAGATAATAATTCAAAAGTACTAAGCTTTTGTTTTTGTCATCAAAACTGATAAAAAGCTTTTAGATAATATTTGTACCAATTCTTAAATATATAGGGTACTAAATGTACCAATTCTTAAATATATTAGAGTACTAAATGTTATTTTATTTAGTACTCTTGTGTAAATTAAAAGAACTTGCTTTATAATCAACAGTAATATATAACAGTATATAATAGTTAATTTAGTACAAAACTTGTGTTCAAATTAATAACAATATATAACTGATTAAATTCTTTTTATAGAATTATCTTTTATTTAGTTTATTAGTTTTTGTTATTGAAATATTTCATAAAATTTCCTCTCAGATTAACATAGCGTGCTAAAGCTTTCTTTTTAAACTTTTTAGATTCCAGGGTTTTATAACTTGAGGATTATTTGAATTTTATGAAAAATAGCAGTTTCTTTTGTTAAATATATTTTAAGGTTAGTAATATTGTAATATAGGGAAATTTATTGAAAATGTCTTGATTGAAAAAGTTCTGTTGATAAAAATTTTGTTGGAATCAAATTTCACATCTGATCCTTCCACTCCAACCCTCTAGCATCCACTACTTCTTTACTTGGAAATTTTCATCTAATTTGACTTCATTTTCAATAGGAAAAAAAAAGGTTAAATAAAATGTATAACAGTAAACAGCAGACTTTAATAAACGAACATTTCTTGGCAGACTTTTAAGTTACACTCAACTTTTACAGTACAACTCGGCTTTTACAATGATAGTTCCTCTGTCTGCTTTAGCAAAAGTATTTTTAATGTGATTTCTGTTTATTTATATATTTCCAGCTGCTAGTTCATTTATTTTTTAGTAATATTACCTTCTGATTAAAAGAATTTCAAGTATTGTGGACTCAGTCACATACAAAAAAGTATATACCATCTTTTTATATTATTTATATTTATGTTCTTTTAGAGCATCTACTTTTGAAGAACTAATATACTTTTTTAGAAGCAACTAATGTACTTTTAATTATATCCGTTATATCCTAATAATGATATTGAGGATGAGAGAAAGCTATGATTCTTAACTCAGAATGAAATCACATATTGAAATGGGCAGATTAATAACAGGAGCAGATAACCCTACAGTGTTGTATGTCAGTGGAGGAAATACTCAGGTAATCACTTAGTATTGATTTCAAATATTTCTTTCTGATTACTGTACATATATGACATAAAATCCAGTAATATTGTGTTTATAGACTTGCATGCAACTTCTTTCAGGAATTATCCGCTCCTATGACTGTTCAAAACAGATTTTCTCCTGCAAAATTTTTTTAATGATCCTATATTCAAACATACACTTTTGTGATTTTGCTTTCAACCAAAATTTTGCAAAAGGTTTGCAAAGAGAGTTATGTTTTTCCTGAACATACTGTTGGTTTGTCAGAATGTTGAAATAGGTGATTAAAAATTAATCTTGGCTGTATTTTTTTCAGTGAGTAAGGGTGCTAATTCCCTATGTGAGTAGTTTTGTGAGTGGTTCAATTTCTGATCGTTTGTTCTGGACTGGTGAATTTATTAATCAGTAAAATTGTGAGTAGGAAATGTGGTTTATATGCAATATTGACACTCGGCTACTCTTACATTGCAACCATGCCACTACTACTAAGCCACTTTTCAGCCTTGCACCCAACTTGTCATAATTCTGCTACTCTCATTACCTGTGATCTAAAAGTTACCTTGTCCACAATCTCCATTCAACAAGCAGGATTGCTTTGCTTTTGAAAGTAATTATTATTTTCTATTTTTTTTACTTTCACTTACCCATTTGTTAACAAAGGGTAATAAAACTTGTTTTTGGTAAAAAAAAGTTGTGAATTTTCCCCTTTTTTTTTGTATTTTTCCACGTTTTGGAACATCCTGACAGAAAAAAATGTGTATCTGTATCTAAGTGGTCAACATAACTCCTGAACGAATTGACCTACGACACTTTAATTTGGTGTACAAGTTAGTGAACCTGCCATTAAGGTTTTCGTCAATCTTATGCATGTGCAAAACATGAAAAAATTATGTTTTTCCGCAATTGCTAAAATACAGCTCTAACGATTTAAATCAAAATTGCTGTGCCTTCTTAAGGTATTCTAAACATCCCCACCTCCGAAATTCCTGTAAAAATACTATAACAGTGTTAAAAAAAACAAAAAAAAACAAAAGTCTAGAATTTTCTTCCCTCAAGAATTACTCATCAATGACTGTTTTTAACCTCTCCTCTGCCTCATTTATAAGAAAGGATAATGTAAAACTAATTATAAAAAGTATATCGCCAAATTCGCCATTTTTTTTTTTTTTTTTCCCCCATGCAAGAATTATAGCCAAACTGGCAATTTTTTCAAATGAATGAAAATCTGAAATTAGTAATAACATTACTCCACGTCAATTTATATGTAGTGACCAGCATTATAGTGTAATTTCCACACCCCTACTTATTTTTAATGTGAAAAACTAACCTAAAAAATCATGTCTTAACAAATGAGTAAACTTTAACTACTTATCTGAATATTAAATGTAAGGTTTTGGTATTGACAGTGTTGATTGAAATTACACAGTGTTGTGATTAGAATCTTATTACTTTTAACAATTTAGTTGAGTGAGGCATTCTAAAATATGTTTTTTTTAACAGATTATTGCATATAATGAAAAACGATATAGAATATTTGGAGAAACCATTGACATAGCTGTTGGCAACTGTTTGGATAGGTTTGCTAGAGTACTTAAGGTTTGAATAAATTTTTTATAATGAGCTTTTTAAAGCTCCATATTCTATTCATTTTAAGACAGCTTTTTTTTTTATTGAAGTTTCTTTATTTTAATAATTTTGCTTTGCCTAAAATACAGGTTGTTCATTATTAATATTCTCTTGTTTAGAGTGTTTTTGGGCCTTTAGTAATTCTCAGTGCTCCATAAGAGTTTGCTTATATACTACAGTCAAACCCAGTTAACGTGAAATCGCTTAACACGAAATCCTGTTTACCGTGAACTAAAAGCAGTTCCCCATACTTAAAACTTAATGTTAATTTATTCTTTCAATAAGAAATTCAGTTAACATGAACCAGTTATTCAGTACCAGTTATTCAGTAGCCCCATCAACTTAGCATTAACAGGGTTTGACTGTACTAAGATCATAAGAAAATACTCTTAATGGATAACAATTATAGGATAGATATTCAATACTTTGTTTACTTTTTGTCCTAATATTTCATAAACAATTTTCCCAATAAGTTTTGGCTTGTAAAGTTAATTTCCATGCAAGTACTTTAGGTTGAAATGATACTAATTTTTGTTCTCCGATAAACGATTTTTCCTCAGTCTTAGTATGTATACAAAAATTTTTGAAAATCAATTGAAGTCTACAAGATCCGAGACTACACTAAATAGGAGAATAATTAGGAACTACCTGCACTTATTATTAGTGATTTAATTTGTAATTCATAACATCTTAATCTTTATTTGTAAGTGATATTGCTTTTGATGTTTGTTATTTAAGCAATGTTATAAGATATATGGTTTTGGTTTATCCTCAGTAAAAAGCTTGTTATTTAGATACCATAGCAGTTCTAGTGTGGGGGAAAAAGGGTAAAAATTAACTTAATTAAGATGTTATGAAAAAAATTATACTAAATTTAGAATAAAGATTGTCTTGAAAGACTTTTTAAACAATGTAAATTTTGATTTGAGTAGAACTTAATCTTTTTACCAAGTTAACAAAATAAAACTTAAGGATGTAATGTTATTTATCCTTAAGTTGTTTATTATTGTTTAAGGACTAACTTCTCTTGCATAATTTTAAAATTCTGAAAATATAATTTTGCAATGTTGAGATATATATTACGTGTTTCTAGTGTAGATGGACTGTATCATTCTTGTTTGATATTGCCACTTCGTAACTTAACTTGCTCTTTGCTAAATATATATGGTTTTGTGTTTAATATCACTATTTATTTCATATTTGTATGTCACTGTTACAGTTTTTTCTTTAAGGATCGATTATCTGAAAATTCAGTTATCCAAACACACCCAATTCCCATTTGTTTTGAATAATCATTGCTCTACTGTATAGATTCTTTTTCCAATCAGTTTACAAACCATTTTAACAATTTTTTTCAGCTATCCAATGACCCAAGTCCGGGATACAACATTGAACAACTTGCTAAAAGGTATGCAGAGTAATGATAATAAATATTTTTCATCTTTTATACATAAGATCTGAATTTTTGGATAACTAATTTCCTTATTTTGCAGTGGAAAGAAATATATTTACTTGCCTTATGCAGTAAAAGGCATGGATGTCTCTTTTTCTGGTTTATTATCCTACATTGAGGTAATTTGAAAAATCTATTTGCAACTTATTTTACCACGTAAAGAAATTTGGAATATTTTTTTATTCCACTCCTTTTTATTCTACTTTTAATTGCATTATTGCTTATTCATCACTATTTACCTAAGAATATGAGTGTTCAAATCATTAAAGAAAAATTTAGGAATACATATGCATTGATGCCGAAAAATGGATTATGACTACTGCAGTTTATTATAATTTTCTAGTTTTGTTAGTCTTCATATTGAAAGCAGAATAAAGATCGTAGAGTAACAAGTAGAAATTATGCAGCACTAATAACAGGATGCAATTTGCATTGGAAAATGTTCCCAGTTCCACACTGCATCATAAAATCTTCTTTCTTCATACATACAATAGGAAACTTGCCTTGAAAAACAGCTTTGAGGCTTGAATTTAGGAGAAATAAGTGTAGAAATTTTTAGGTTATTCACTTTTCCTATGACACAAATTTGTTAAGCAGTAGATTCCTTGATTGACTTAATATTTGGTCTGCAGTTTGATTTATTATCATTCATTTTTATTACTATGGTACAAATAGTTGAATGACACTGAATAAAGTCTATGCTTATACAATTTAACTTTTCAATATTGCTGGATTGTTGGATTTGAAAGAAGATTAAAACTGGTTAGACAAAAACCATTAATTTTGTGTCCATTTAAAAAATTATTTCTTTAATATTGATAAAAAAGCATAGCCTTGAAACAACAGTGATTGCATTTTAAATACTGTCACATCAAAAATCAGTTTACAGTCAGTAAAAAGCCGACCAAACGGTATAGTGGTTAGCGTGCTGGCTTCTAGACCGCGAGGTTGCGGGTTCGAGTCCCGTATTAGGCATGGGTGTTTGTAAATGTATGTTGGCTTGTCTAATGACGACAGTTTCGGCGCATTATAGCCCTCGTGTTGCTGACGGCGCCAGATAATCTGAATACAACCAACAGTCAGTAAAAATCAGTTAATTTCTTCAAATGAAGCAGTTTGTTTTGTTTAATAATTCTTTTATTCTGAATTGTTGACAAAAAATGTAATCGGTAATTTTGAAAACTATTTTTTTTAAGAATGTTTGATTTTTATAATAAATGTGTAAAAAAAACATTCCAGGATGGGTTATTTCGGACAAAAATTCTTTGACTTGTGATGATATATATTGAGTAAGTTATGGTATTGCTGATTTATCTCAATTAAGTAAAAAATTTGGTCACTCTTAATCAAATTGATTTTCAACACTTTTTTTTTTTAATTTATATATATTCGTGCAAACTGTAATTAGTTGTACTACGTCTGCCCAAACTTTTTTAATTGCGAATCTTCTCCTGAATAACACAAATTGCCACTGACTCTCATTATTTTGTTATATACAATTATGTTGCTGATGTAACTAACTGATATTGGTACTGATGAAAATGAACTTGTCTTGTGTGTACAGGAGCGGGCGAATTCTCTCATTTCATGTGGAAAGTGTACGAAAGAAGACCTATGCTTCTCTTTACAAGAAACTGTGTTTGCAATGTTAGTAGAAACAACAGGTAATCGAAAAATAAAGATTTTTTTTTCCATATTACAGTAAATTCTTTTCATAATATGACATGCTATAATTATTAGTTTATTCTTATTGTATTAGGACAGACTCTTTTGTTGGAATTAATTTAAAAAAGAATTACACCTGCAATTAACATTTCTTGAAATACCAAACCAGAGAAAAATAAATAAATATTTAACTCTTTGATTCCTCAAAAGAGGTTGTCTGAAAAAATATTTGCTTAAGATTTTGTAACGTATTGCTAATTTTTTATTTTAATTAGCTGTTAATTAAATCAATTTTTCTTGCAGCATGTTTTTAAGTTGAGAAATTTGTAAGTAGCCAACAAAATCACGAGGACTTAAAGTTAATATTTATTTTGTATGGTATTGTAGAAAATAATTCATATTATTTAGGCTTAATTCAACTTTGCAAACAGTGTATTGAAATTCTATGCAATGGAGTTCAACTTTTGTACTGTTTTGTAAGACACATTGCACTGATGTGCCATGTATTGATATATGCACTCTCAATTGATTTTGAATTTCGGTTGGAATAAGTCATCTGTATTTTCTGGCAAAAAAGAATATGCAGATATGTAGTAATGAATGTTGCATTTTAACCTGAAATTCTGACTATGCACCAACAGATGGTTGCACTACTCTTCTAAATCACTCATAGAAACCCCTGGGACTCATTTTACCTGTTTGTGAAGAGATAGTTTTATTGAGAGACCACTACAAACAAATGGGTTATATAGCTTTAAAATTTACAATTCTTTTCTCTCTTAATTCAATGCTCCTTTTAAAAAAAAATTCTTGTTTTATTTGATATGAAATCTTCTATTTTATAATTATGTCTTATATTTTTCAGAACGTGCAATGGCTCATTGTGGTTCAAGTGAAGTTCTGCTAGTTGGAGGTGTAGGATGTAAGTGCAATTTAAATTAAATTTAATGTACCTCGCTGTGTAAAACATAAGAACCCTGACAGAAACTTTGGCAATTTTGATTTTTTTCCCCTTTCTTTTTTTGTTCTTTTAGAAATTTGATTCTATTTAGTTTTTCAAATGTGTTTAATACTTGTATTTTGAGGTTTATGTTTTTTTTCTCTATTGATGTTTCTTAAATACTTGGGTAGGAATATGTCACACAATCTTAAGTTATAATTTACTCTAAAATGCAATTCGTTTAAAATTAACATGATTTAACATAATTGTAATTATTGTCTTTTAAGGTAATGAAAGGTTACAAGAAATGATGAAGACGATGACTGAGGAACGAGGTGCAAAATTATATGCTACCGATGAAAGGTAGTTTTGTTTAATTTCACAGTTTTTCTGATTTTTCAAATGAAACTACAATCGACTCTCAATACAGCAACCCTTTCCGGGATGAAGAATGAATGATCGTTATAACCAAAGGTTGTAGCAAATTTGTTTAAAAAATCCCCATAGAAATAAAGAAATCAACTAGTACATGTATGGAAACACTAATTTATTTACAAGAAATCATTGTTATGGTTTTTGGAAAAAGTCTGTTATTGTCGATTGTTTCAATGGGTTCTTCGAAAACTTTACGATGACACTTCTGTTTCAGTTAGTTTTTAAAGAAAATCTTTAGTAGTCTTTTTCAAAATATCTGTGCTATATTTCAATTGAAATGGAAGCTGATTTGTGGTCAGCTTTTCAGATAAATTGTCATCAGTTTCCATTAAATGCTTTAAAATCCACATTAGTATTCATTTTTGCAGTTTCTCCTGAAAGGTAAATGTTTTGGCTTTTCCAGAAAATTACCATCTATTGCAGTGTTTGAAGAGCTAATGAGTTGCAAACGTTCTTAAGCGACTTCAATTCTGTATTGTGCTTTTTTTTAAAGTCATTGTATGCTCTTTTTTTTTAAAGTCAACATTTTCACCACTTTCACTTTTTGAAACATTTTTCATGTTGATTTCTGCCAAATTTGTGCACTCTGTATGGATTGAAATTTGATAGCGTTTATATTTAAGTGCCATTCTGAACAAAAATTTAACTTTCATGTGATAAAGAATTTAGAATTATCAAATGGCCAAGATGGATATTTGAACAACCAATATAAGTAAGTGTAAACATGCGGGGTAGTTCACCTTCTGGATCACTCCCCCCCCCCCCTTCCCTTTCTCCATCTGTAACATGCTCTGAATCACACTTTTGAACAAACAAAACATATTTCTTCTTATCAAAACTGAACCATCATCTGTGCAATTTGTGGAAATATATGTTTTCACAAATTCCGATGGAAATGTGTGTTTGCTATAGCAAAAACCTGCAGGCATTTCAGTTTTTTTAATGATTAAAAAATAACGTTGTTTCAGTAATAAAACAACTGATTTTCAATGACAGTCATTATAACAAAGGGGTCGCGATATCATGAATTTCTTTTAAAAAGGAACTACTGTAGAGAAACAATTGCAAAGAGAGAGTACAGAGTACTGTAGAGTACAAAGCAGAAAATAGAAACAACTGCAAAAAAAAAAAAAAAATCTAAAATATAAAGGTTATTCTTCTCAAAACAAAAACGTGAATACATTCAATTCTTACTTCATTCTGCTGGTTGCAATACATTTTAAAATTTCTTTACTTCACATAATTTAATTTGTTGAAAAGTAATTGCATTCCATTTAACTCTAAAAAATGCTTTTATGTAGCTATTTTAAATGTCTTACCTAAAATCTGACCATCAGTTAAATTTTGAAGACGAATGGCATTCAATTAAAATGCAGAAAAAACTAGTTTAACAACCTTTATAGTTACAGATAAAGTTATTATTAATTTGTTTAACTTTGTTGTTACGTGCCTTAATATTTTGCTCTTTTCTTGACTTTAAAATTCATAAATATTATTTATTTGTATAAAAAAGAATGACTAATTTATATAACCTTTTTATATGGCTGGGGTGATGGTGTGCAGAATTAGAGTGCGCATACAAGTTCATTGAAAGATATGTATTTTTCTATAATCTCAAAAATAGACAATCCTGCAGTTACGATGGATTGCCTGTCTTGGTTGTCTCATGTTTTTTGAGGATTTTATCCCTTTCGAGATAAAAGCTAGGGAAACTTTTCCTAGAAAATCATATAATGATATTTCATATTGAAGTGTAGCTCTCGTGTAGCTCATGCACAAAGAAAAATTCAATACAATCAAAACACTACAAATTAAAAAAAAAAAAAAAAACATGCAGAAATTTAGCTTTAAATCAGCAGATATTTTAGTTGATTTATTCTTTATGCTATTGCCATTAACTTGGTGTGTGTAATCTAACCACTTCTAAATATGGCTAAATGTAAAAGTTATTGATGATAAAAAGTCAAATTGTGATACTTTCATTACAATGCTTAATACAGAGATTAAGTTGAACATTACACTTGAAATAATTCTTTTAGATTTTGCATCGACAATGGAGCTATGATTGCTCAAGCAGGATGGGAGATGTTTCGATCAGGTCAAGTGACAGATTTTGAAGATACTACTTGCACTCAAAGGTATTTACCCTACTTGTCATTAATAAAACCAAAGTAACCATACAGCCAAAGTAATAATTATTCTTATGTAGAATGCCAAGAATAACATTCTAAGTTATTTTTTAATTACTGTGTTTAGTGTAAATATCTCATTTTATGCATCATTTTTAGGTTTCGAACAGATGAAGTTGAAGTAACGTGGCGGGACTGACATTTTTGGACAATTGGAAACTATGTGATCTGTTTTATCCATTCATTAAAATATTTTATTTTGCATACATTTGTGTATATTCCATCCTGTCTATTTAAAAGTTCTTTTATTTTAGAGGAACTATACTATTATGTACTTGGTAGGCAAATCATGAATAAACCAAAAATACTGCTGTATTGAAGAAGGAAAGTTAATGACTTTTAAATTGATAAATCTTGACTGATTTGTACACATATTATTAGTCAAATTTTATACAAGCAGAATTCCTTAAAGGGAATTTGTAACACTTCTTAATTTAAATTAAAATATCTTATTTGATAAACAATTTATCTAACTTATGCATAAAATATTTTATCCCATAAACAACTTTTTAACGCACATTTTGACACATTTTTATTAGTATAATATTTAGTTGGAATTGTTTAGATGGGAAAAGATCACAAAAATCTAGTCCATTTAAAACTGCATATACAGTTGAAATAAGCAGAAAGGCAGTGAATGAATGCTAAACCCAAAAAACAAAGATTCAGCTTTATTAAAATAAAATTTAAAGTGATTCAAAACAGTCAATGCATTTCATGATAACATATTTCTTTTGCATAACATAAAATATATGCAATTTCTACCTTTAAATATATGTGCCTTAATGATATGTAATTTACATTTTTACTGACATGCATATGTTTATTCCAAATAAAAGTAGTTTGAAAATGTATGTAAAGTACTCATTACATTTTTAGTTATCTATTCCTGCTTTAAAGCAAGCTGAATAATAAAATATACCAGTTTAGCACTATAATATTTCCCTTTCATTAATTGAACTTTATTCATAAAAGGGTCAGTACTGCTAAATGAACTACTTGTTTTTGCAGATTATTATTCAATTATCCTGTATTTGTTTCAATTGCCCTAATTAAGTGAGGAAATCATCAATCACTTATGTATTTTACGAAAATCATTTTGGTAATTTAACTACAACTAAAACTACCGTTGTGACTGGCAAAATATTTCTTAATATTGACATGCAAATGTTAATATTAGAAATAAAATAAAGCTTTTGATTCTGTTAATAAAAAGTCCAATTTAGGTGCAATAGGACTTTTCAAAAAATCAATAATTTAATAGATATTTCTTAATGAAAAGTATGAACTCTTCAATAACATACTATACATTTAATACTTAAGAAGTAAGAATTCTGTAATGAAAAGTTATAGAACAGAAATAAACAAGTAAAATAATTTGATTTTATGATGCTCCATGCATATGGATGTAATAAAAAGTTTCAATGCATAAATTTTTTTTCCACTTTTGTTAATCACTAAGTGTTTTTATAAAAGAACATTTTATAAAAAAGTTATTTACTTGATATGTTCTATCTCAGACAATCTATTCATAAGGAATAAAGAACAGTATAAATAAGAAACTATTAGTGGCACAATTTCCTTTGTACATTTTTAGTAAAAATTTAACAAATGCAGTTTTACTTTGTATTCAATGTGATAACAAATTTAACAGTAAATTCAACTTTAATAATAACTAGTCAATAAATGCATGCTCTTGTTCTGACCAATAATTGATAACTTTTCATATTTCTCTGCAGAACACTACAATTACATCTTCCCACTTCTGTTTTAGAATATCTGGTAACAAAGAAAAGTTTCTTTATTTTCCCATTCCACTCAATCAAAAATCCAGTCTTTTAAGCTTATATTGGAACATTTATAAAGAAACATACACATTGGTAATGCTAGGTAGCAACCCTCCTTTACTTCTGTGTTTCAAACATTCTTAAAGAATCATCGAAGCATAACAACTTTTCTTCTAGCTAATGTTTTTGAAACAACTCTAAACATTCACAAAGAATCTTGATAACAGCAAAGCAAATGTTCTTGTAATTAATGTGTCACAGACAATTGTGAACTTTTACTAAGAATCTTCTTTGTCACTTATGACCATTTTCAAATTTATAAAAGAATCATGTTCATATGTTTTGAACAACTTAGGTGTTGACAAAGGACTGCCACCATGCATTTTGGACCACTTTAAACACTAACATAAAATATCTTACATCAGTATGCAGCAACCTTGCTTGTGAACCTCTCCTCCTACTACCTCAGAGGGGTCTGAACAGAACCTCCTTAATGATATTGTTGGTGAAGGTGGTCTGTCATACAGGTATGTCGCGCTGAAAGTGTGACCCTTTTCTGTCACATCCCCCTGCGACAGCATAAGGCTTCGCATGTCCGCTCGATGCTTCTTCAGGTCTGCCAAAGTCCCATGGTTGCTTGTTGGGGGAAACGACGCTGTATTGACTGTCACATGGATCTCAACCTTCACTGACTCTTGTTGACCATGCTGAAGAATTATGTCATTTGATTCGTCAACAGCACTTTTGTTGGTGATGTCGTTGCATTTGCTATATTCTTCGTTGTTCTTGTTTGTTATGATGTTGTGCTCTTTAGGTATGTCGTTTGCAAGCTTGTGTTCGTTGTTCAGGGTGTCGTTGACTGAGTTGAGGTACTGGGTTTGGATGTCAATGTCATCTTCGTTGGGATGGTAAGACACATCGATATCTTCTTTAGTGTCATTCTTTTTCACTTTTGTTCGTTGAGGATCTTTATTTACAGTGCTGTCTTCCTCTTTGTGATCATGGCTTGAGGATAGCTTTTCTTTTTCAGTGGCTAACATATCACGCTGGACTTTTTCTTCATCCTGAAATTTTAAAAGCTTGGAAGTATTTGTAATGTTTCAAGAAGATTAATAATTAGCTTTAAAAAAAAAAATAGTGTGAATACTCAAATGCTGTTCCTTACTTAAAGTGAAAGTGTACTTGCAGTTAACTTTGGGTTTTCTACTGTTTCACCTTCATGTTATAAATAGCTTACTTTTTGTCACAGAGTGGTTAGAATTAAACACTGGCTCTTTGCGATTGCAAACTGGCACCTTAAGATTATTTTTAAATAGTAAAATATAGACCTGAAAATATCTACTCGCCGCAGGTCGACTAAACGGCGACTAAATAAACTAATCAACCGGCCACTTTTCGTTTCTCCCTCCCCTACGATTTTTTCAATTGTTACCGAATATACCGAAATTTCCAAATCAATGAAAATCTCCCTTCCCTTTCTTGAAATTTTATAATCACGTGTGTATACACGCAGTTAAAATCCATTCATCCACAATATAGATTCATGAGTTGACAGGGTGGCGACAGAACCAGGAATTCGGGAAAATTAGAGTAATATCAGGAAATTTCACTCTTCTAGAAAAATTGGGGAAATGTCAAGGAATTTTGAAACTTTTGAGTTTCCCTTCTTTCGTTCCCCGCGCGAGTGTGGATGCCGCCTTATTGTTAAAAAAAAATCTTCAAACTTCAATCTGACTGCATCCTTTACAGACATGATTATTTTTCTTCTTGCCTGGCGTTTTTGTTAGCAAAATATATATTAGAACCCTTATATTATTTGCGTATTATTTCTGTTATATTTTAACTTAAAAGCGTGGCCACTGGTAGCCTTATTATGTTAAAAAAAATTCTCAAATTTCCATCAGACTGCATCCTTTACAGGCATGATTAATTTTCTTCTTTTCTTACATTTTTTGTCAACAGAATATATTAGAACCCTAAATTCCTTAATATTTCAAATTGATTCCGTCAGATTTTATAGTTTATACAACGCTATATTACAGATGTGCAACAAATCTATAGGCATCCATAAGTGAAAAAGCTTATAACCTGTACTTGATTTTTTTAATGCAATTAACTTAGATATGTGTTTTTGATTTATATATTTAATGCAAATCAAATAAAGAATTGAAACATCCTCCTCCAAAAAAAAAAAAATCTGAATGCATTACTGCATTTACTCAGGTAAAAGGTAAACCCCCAACCTCATCTTCCCTGGATGCGCCACTAGTAAAAAAAGTCTGCCATGTAGTGGCTACTAAACTAAAAGTGTCTACCGGCCACTGGCTACTACTTAAAAATTTAAATTCTAGTAAAGGGTTCAGGTCTAGTAAAATAATTTGTTTTAGAAATCTATCACTAGTATTTTACACTTCATTTTTGTTCTGGAATTTATTTTTTGTCCGTAACTTTTCAATTGTTTTAAGATTATAAATGATAGGCTTACCTCATCTGTACCACTCTGCTCTTGCTGTTCATGCCTGATCCTAGCTTCTTCTCTTGCTTCTCTCCGTGATATGAGGGATTTGTCCCGAATGCTTGTCCTCCTGACAGATTGGCTGTTATAAGGAAATCATTTATTAGAATACAGAATAGTATATCATTACAAATCATTGAATAAACATTTAATGAACAAGCCTGGATCCATTTTTCCTACTATATACCATAATTGACATTTTGGCACTAATTATTATTTTTTACTATGAAAATGTCTTGGGTACTTTACGTATTTTGAAAATATTGAATTAAATATTTAATATGAAATCCATAAGAGCAAGTAAGTCTAATTTTGATATAAAATTCTGATAAAGTAATTTGAAAGCCAAGTACATATCCTCTCAGTGCAATGGATATGTTAACTTGCAGAGAAGAAAGGAGCAGTAAACCAATGTGCAATACTTGGTAAATATTACATTTTTATAAAATGGTCCGACTGCAATCATTGTAAAAGACAATGGCAATAATAAAGTAATTACTATTAGTAACAAACTACTGTTAAAAGTATAAAATTTAAAAAAATAGAATTGTACAACTTTTGCAATTGAACGATATGGAACCCTTATTTTTTCACTTAACGTATAGTTATTAACTTATTGGCATGTAATCAAACAAATATTGAACTTTTTCTCTATTGGACACTTATTTCTTAATACCTTCTTGTATTTTGACTGTGAGATCGTCTTAATTTAACTGGCTGTGATGCTCTTTTTGTTTCGATCTCGTTCTTCAGCTGCATTATACGCTCTTTCAAATCCTGATCTTCACAAATATCTAAAAAAAACAACACATGAAGTTAGGGTAGAAAGAGCATACGATTTGGGGAATAAATACTAAAGGTGCATATTTTTTTAATATATTTATACAATTGCAAAATTGTATTGTACTCACCAAATGGAGTTTCTCCATTTTTTGTTTTTGCTGTTAAGTCTGCACCAGCCATTACAAGCATTTCAATTACATCCGGCTAAAGAAAAATGTAAAAGCTAACTTTTTTTTTTTTTTAAATTTATTGCAGAGTCAGTTAATAAATCAAATGACTATCGTAACTTGCAGCTTTATAAAATAAAATAAAAACCTGAAGATATAACTCTGTGCCTTACTGAAATTATCCAAATTCTGATGCTTTTAAATCCATCAATTTCTTCACAATAATTATAAAAAAATACTAATATACTTCACTCCTCTTTATTTATTCTCTCATAATGGAAACAATACGATATCAATGGTTCTTTCTGGTCTCTATGAGTTTTACCATGCAATTCTATTCCACAGAAACAGTTTTCCTTGATTCCTCAAAGTTGTTGAATGCTGCTATTACAAGATTTTTCAAATAATAGATTCAAATTAAAACGATTTTCAACTAACTTTTAAAAAATTTAAAATGCATTATAGTACTTACATGTCCCCAACAAGCTGCAGCGTGAATGGGCTGCCACATGTCATTGTCGCAAACGTTGGTTGAACCGTGATTGTCAAGGATAAATTCTACAACATTCACATAGCCATTAGCTGCTGCTATGTGAAGCTAAAAGAACAGAGATTAAATATAAGTATCAATACTAGAGGCCCCTTTGATAGTTACTCACATTTAAAAACAATTTACAGCTTTGATTAGGGTGTTGCAATGCATCTTTGATAGCTTTACTCACCGGCGTCGCTCCTTGATGATCTCTGTACTCAATGTCTCCTCCTTCGTCCAACAAGAACTTCAGGTCGGTCAGCATCTTCTTTTCGGACAAGGACCTCGTTTCATCGATCATCTCCTGGGTGATGCCTGCACAATTCAAAGACACTTAACATTATCTTTTGATCAACCACACATACTAAAAACTGTAAAGCAATTCCAACATTGAAAGCAGTATTGTTAAAAATTCCATTCCATTCATTGTTATACCTTTTGAAAGAAAATATTAATTATAACCCACTTTTGCAGACAGTTTATCAGGATTTTTTTTTTTTTTTTTAAGAAAATTAAATTCAATGGTTTTGGTTTTTTAGTATGTTATTATTGACATCTAATGAATGCAAAAAAATTTAAAAAATAATAATTTTGCAATATTTTATTATTATTATTGGTCAAAGTAGACACCTAAAAAAAGATACGTTAATAAATAGAATTGTCATTCTTGTTGGAACTAGAATTATTAAATTTTATCATAAAAGAACAAAATAGCGGACTTCGAAAAATAAGAGTGATTTTATTCAGGCACAAATCGGGCTCTAAAATGAGTCCCGACGAGAACTACTGATGCGTAGCATAACGTGCAAAAATTCCAGAGCCATCGGTCAGATAGAATTTTTGTTTTCACCCAGGCCGACCGAAAAAACGTTGTTTCGAGAAAAATGCTTTTCAAATTTCAAGAACAGATGCTCAACAACAACGATACGCTCTCAAATATTCATTATAACTTCATTAATATTTCGAATTTCGGTCTAAAATTTTTACAATTTACTCTCAATGTATTTTACTTTTGAAATAAGTAAGAAAAAATAATCAATTTTTTTCAACACAAGTTACCGGACTACTACCTTAAAAAATAATGGTACAATGCAAACATTCATTTTCAAGTCTATCGCCAGAAACATTTTTCGGAGGAGCGAGAAAAAAACTGCACAGAAATAATTATCATCCGTGCTTGTATTATTGGATGAATTAGCAATTTTACAGGTTTCGTCTCGTATGGGAGAGGAGGAAGGATAGATGAAATGACCTCATATCAAAATTGTCAGGGTTTGAATGGGCAGGTCCTGAATTTCAAACATAGATGGGGTTTAAATATTTCTATTAAGATTCACATTCAACAACTATTTCGATCCTTGATTCGAAAATTTAATAAGCAACTAGAGTGTTAAAATTTGAATATAAAATAAAAAGACTATTATTTTTTTAAGTTGATATCAATAAAAAACTAAAGAAGTAAAAAATAAAATTCTAAAAAATTAAAACAAATAAATATAACTACTGCTACATCGTTGAGGTCCGTATTTCTGTTAAGATAATATTTCTGATGTTAATGAATTCGGAGAGAAGAAGGAAATGCCACTTGTTGCAATAGGTTATTGAGATATCTTTTCCAATGTCAACTTAATTGATTAGCATAGTATTTTATTTGGCTGAACTCTGTCGCATGAAAATTCATATAAAAATACTTCGTTTTCGGAATATATATATATATTTCTCAAGGCGTATGGCATCCACTGAAGGATTGGAGTGCGAAGTTCTTCCGTTCCCCTTTAAGCAAAATTGATTAAAGTTTTTCGAATAACGGGTGAAGGAGAGAGTTGGGTCCTTCAAAGCAATTTCGAATACAATCATGCATATGTTAACGTTTAAATAAATCATACTCTCTTTTTTTTAATGCACTGAATAAAAATGGCAATATTCTAACAGGGTGTTCACAAAATTCAGGGGAAAAAATGCCCCTATAGATTTCTGATTAATTCCCTGATTTTAGGGCAAACTTTTTTTTTCTTCAAATTTTTCCAGATGTGTAGGCACCTTGATTAAATAATGTATGGATGCTAAAGAGATAATAAGCCCATTTTTTAAAAATACTTTAGGGGATACTAAAAAGTTAAAATTATTCTATAACTTGAAACTATTGAAACCACAATTCTTCGACTAAATGGTAGTAAAATACGGATGGACGAAGAAACGTACCTTTAATATAAAGATTTTTTTTTTTTTTTTTTTGTAAAAATTAAAAAATTCCCTAATTTTTCCTAGAATAAGAAAGTTCCCTGATATTTCCCTGATTTTCAGATTCTGTGGCCACTCTAAGTTCGGGTTAGAAAAAAAACTATAAATATCCCCAGATATGCATATCAGTAATGTTGTAACAAAAGCTTGGAGATAAAAAAATTGTTTTAGAATAACTACCTAAATTCAAGCTTGATCATAAACAATTAAACACTAAATGATATTGCAATACTTTTCTATCAAATGAATATTTCCTAATCCGATTATCCTTTTAATTCTCACTATAATCAAATTGAAAGTGGAGAATCTTTCTAAATGAAATGGAAAGAATCAGTTTTTTTGGGGAGTCAGGCAATCCCTTGTCATCTGCTCCGACCAGTTTTCGTAATCTTCAAACTGTTTAAGTGGAATTAACGCTAGCAGGTTCTTTATCTTGTAAGTATTAATAATTGTTTGGCATCGTCTGGAGATACCTTAGTTAGGCATTGAAATATATTAATGCCTGCATAAGGTAATGTTCCTTGCATAATAACGAATTTCGAATTGACGACGTCGACAAGAATCTATTCCAACGTCAGAGCATAACTATCATATTAAACGGTTACAGTAATACTTCTGAAAAAAGAAGCTTATAAATATATTCAAGTTCAATGAATGAAGTTAATTTAAACCATATTTTACTATGGCCTTAAAAATAGGACAGCATACATATTTAAGAATAACTTAAATAATTTTACATACTTTAAGCATGAATAGATAACGAAAAAATAATCGTGGGTCTATTCTCTATCTTTTTTATATACTGTTGCACAAATTGTCTGTATATATTGTAAATAGTGACGTATTATTTCAAAATTCTATTGTAATTTATTTTTATCTTATTTTATTTATTAATTAATAGCGATTATACAAGTTAGAAAAAGGTGGCAACACCTAAAGCAATCGAGAAGTTTCGAGATATTTCTTTTCCGATGAATTGGCTGGAAATTTCGAGAATGTCTCACGCGCTTGTATATAAAAGACTGGAGAACGGGAAAGTTTTCAGATGGACTTCGGACTTCGTTGAAAGCTGATCGCTTTGTTTACCTATTGGAGTGAGCTTGTATAATCGCTGAATTCGAAGTTATTTTTGTTGAAGCTTGTGTTGAAGCTTGAGAGTAATTAAACTGTTGCCTGTGAATAAATTTTGTGAGTTTTCTGAAGAGAGAATAAATATTTTTATACCGTGAAAACTGTGCCATCATTGCCTCAGTGGAAAAATTCGTAACAGTGGTGTCAGAAGTGGGGTCTCGTAATTTTGAATGCCGACAACTAGAGGAATGATGGAAGACCAAATGAAGCAGTTGATGGAAATGATTTCCGGAATGAAGGCCGAAATAAAATCCGAAATAAAAGCTGGACAAGCCCGTCAAGAAACGACTAACGGCGAACTTGCCGCCGCAATCGCCGCTAGTCAAGAAGCAACGTCGTCGGACATTAAAATTTTAGCCTCCAAACAGGAATCGACTGCTGCGTCCGTTGACGGATTTATAGAGCGCACGGAAAATGTGCTTCAGTCAATGAAGGCTGATATTTCGGAAGTCAAAGAAGATCTTGTGACTGTGAGAAATGAAATCGAAGAAAAAGTTTCCACCTTAAAGGAAGAGCAAGCCAAATTCATTGACGTTGTAGAAGAAAGGCTGCGAAAAATGGAAACTCGCGAAGCTGTGACCATTGCAACGCCTAATTGGGATAATGTTTCCACTCCTTTTATTGCGCCACGTTCCAACATCAAAGTGGCCACTTTTGATGGGAGGTCGTCTTGGCGCGTTTATCAAACGCAGTTTGAAATTATTGCTTCTGCGAATGGTTGGGACGATACTTCGAAGGCATTCCATCTCGCAGCATCTCTTCGAGGTGAAGCTGCTGACATTTTACAGACACTACCTGAAGAGAAGCGGGGAGAATTCGTGGCGCTGGCAGGTGCGTTGGAGTTAAGGTTTGGGGAGCAGCATCTAAAGGATTACAACAGACTGCAATTGAAAGTGAGACAACAGAAGGCCAATGAAACTCTTCAAGAGTTGGCGTCAGATATAGAAAGACTGTCGCTCCTCGCTTTCCCAGACTGTCCCCCGGATGTACGAGATGATCTTTCGCTGCAGTATTTCATCGACGCTATTCAAGATCCCGATGTGCAGCAGGCGGTAAGGTTATCCCGAAACAAAAACCTGAAGTCGGCCCTCGTGTACGCCATGAGAGTGGAAGCCGCGCAGCTAGCTTCTGGAAAAGACCGACGATATGTGTGCGGTGCATTAGCCGAGCATTCTTCTGACTTTGTCACCAGTAAGCTTCGAGAACTGGAGAGCAAAATTGATCGAATGATGAGAAGCTATCCCGGAGCCAGGAATCGAAGGACCGGAGTCATTTGCTGGCACTGCAAACGGGATGGGCATATACGACGTAACTGCCTTGATTTGAAAAAGAGAAGGGATAACACTACCACGGAATCTCAACAACTGAATCTAAGAAGATGCCATCTCTCAGGGCAGAAGCTTCGATGCAGAACAGGTGAAGCCCCGACCAGTCGTTTCCACGTTTCATCCCGACAAGGAGGAAACCAGGGTTTATTCGTGAAGGGGGATATCAACGGAACTCCATGTCGTCTAATCGTTGATTCGGGAGCGAACGTTACAATCGTAAGGACGGACGTGGCTCGTCGCCTGAACAGCCGACTCCTCTACACAGCGCCCTCTGTTTCTCTACAAACTGTGTCTGGTGGTAATATATCTGTGCATGGGAAATTGCAAGTGGACATTGCCCTTGGATTTAACACCTACAAGCACACCGTTTATGTTGCCGAAATTGTAGATCCATGCATTCTCGGACTAGACTTTTTGAAGAAAAATGGAATTACGCTGAATTTTGAGAAAAGCAAGCTGCAAACATGGAGAGGCGAAGTTCCTTTGCACGATCTAGACATGAAAGAGCTGTGCGTATATCGGATTATGGCTCATGAAGACAATGTCATAGAGAATGCTGAAGAGTCCACATCCATGAAAAGTACCTCACCAGCCTCGGAAAGAGAACCGAAGAAAGTGACGTTGATGAAACCCTCCCAGGAAGTGGTTCATGTGGAAATGGACAAAGTTAGTGAAGAGGGAATCGACATCCGTACTCCTGTTACAAGCATCGAACGGAGGTCCCGGGATCTATCAGCTGCACCCGCGGATGATTCGAACGCAATCTCAAAATCATATAACCAGCAAGATGGGGATCAGAAACTTTCACCGCTTCTGTTGGCATACGGGGGTGCAACTCACGAGACCACCGGATTTTCTCCATCTCTAACGATGTTTGGAAGAGACCTTAGGCTCCCCAGCAACCTCCTCTTTGGACAACCACCGGACACTCCTTCCTCGCCTGTCCAGTATCTAGATGATCTACAGGCACGTTTGGAAGCCGTACATCGGTTCGCCAGAGAGAGAAACAACATCATGGCGGAGCGCATGAAAATCCGGTACTATGCCAAGGCCATGGACCGTTCATTCCAGGAAGGTGACAACGTGTGGTTAGGGAACCCTAAACGTCGGAAAGGACTCTCCCCTAAGCTCCAGACGAACTGGGAAGGGCCGTATGGGGTCCTTAAGAAGATCAACGACGTCGTGGTGAGAATTCAACGGACACCTTCCTGTAAACCTAGAGTTGTACACTACAATAGGCTAGCCCCATATTATGGTAGAAGTCATTGAATGGCTTAAGGACTTCACTGCCCGGGACGTGCAGTCTTTAAGAAGGGGGAAATGTTGCACAAATTGTCTGTATATATTGTAAATAGTGACGTATTATTTCAAAATTCTATTGTAATTTATTTTTATCTTATTTTATTTATTAATTAATAGCGATTATACAAGTTAGAAAAAGGTGGCAACACCTAAAGCAATCGAGAAGTTTCGAGATATTTCTTTTCCGATGAATTGGCTGGAAATTTCGAGAATGTCTCACGCGCTTGTATATAAAAGACTGGAGAACGGGAAAGTTTTCAGATGGACTTCGGACTTCGTTGAAAGCTGATCGCTTTGTTTACCTATTGGAGTGAGCTTGTATAATCGCTGAATTCGAAGTTATTTTTGTTGAAGCTTGTTTTGAAGCTTGAGAGTAATTAAACTGTTGCCTGTGAATAAATTTTGTGAGTTTTCTGAAGAGAGAATAAATATTTTTATACCGTGAAAACTCTGCCATCATTGCCTCAGTGGAAAAATTCGTAACAATACCTATATAAATAAAAGCGAAAGTCCTCACTTATTGAATGACTTTTCAATAATTCTCCTATTTCACATACTGCCACAACTCTGAAATTTTATATCAATGTAAAAAAGGACGAATATTAGAAGAGTAAGCTATTTCATCTCAACCAACTTTAAAGGGTCAAAACACAAGGTAAAATATTTTCAATCTGGAATAGCCCAATATCTTACTTTCCATAAAATAAGTTAAAAAAATACGTAGATATAACTGGAATTGTGCTTTCTTAATAGTTGTTTTCAAAATTCGAGGCTTTTCCCATTCGATACTTGAAATGCCAATAAGTTCTCCTTTAAAAGACCATGGCATTCTCCCTTGAAATGGAGACAATTATAACAGTTTAAATGTTACGAAATATTGTTCTTCATTTATAACCTTTTTGTGCCAGTAAAAATAAATAATAATAATAAAATTAGAAAAAAAAATACGCAATTACATAGTGCTCGAAACCATAATAAAATTTAGCCTCATGGGGCATCTGTAAATTTATGGATATTTCAGAAAAGCGCAAAAACATATATTATACAATTATTTAATAATAGACCTTAAGTAAAAAGTACAGTGTAAGTCTATAACGGTTTGGATTAAATTTACTTAAAGAGTTTCATCATTTTCGGATAATATAGTTATTTAACAAGTATGTATTGGTATGAAATGTTCCATTAGTTTGAAATATATACAGAAAATTGCAAAAAATAAGTTTTATTAATTAAATAATATACATTATTCCTTCTTTCTCTATAGGTTAGTGAAACATATAAGAAATAAGAAGGATCCAATTAGCATAACGTATTTTATAAATGTCAAATAAATCCATAGCGTAACAGTTTTATATTTGTCAGTTTTATTATCAACGCCAATATACATGAAACTTTTATAACTTTTGTTTCCGACCTTGATTAGACTGTGCGAAATTGACCCATTTTTAATTTTGTTCATTATGTTACATTAAAATATATTTCTGATTGAGGCACTTTACTAATTTTTAGTTAGCCTCTTTTTAAACATGACACAATACATTTAATAAGTACTCTATGAGTGATTTTGGACTAATACCTGTAACTTCCTGAAACTCGCGACTGTAATGCTGAAAGCTTCAAAAAATCCGTAAAATCGTTTTCCAGTATAGTTTACTGTCAAACGACAAATGAAAAAATTAAACGAACTTTTTTCAGTATGATATTTAAATACTTTGTAAAATATATCTTAATTATAGAAAGTTCAAACTTAAAAAAAAAAAAGTAATAATTAACTGCAAGTTGTTTTAGCGATTTCACATATTTAATTTCGCTCACGTGTTACCACGCCATTGTTTTCTCTGAATAAATACAACGTGTGTGGGGAAAATGGTTTTACAGAACACGTAATGGCAGAAGCTCGATGGGCATAACGTAGATGAATACTTCTTATATTTTTTTAGTTATCTTAAAATGTTTACGAATAAAATTAATTTTGACGAGTTTCCTCTATCGTTTAGGGCGTGGCCTATGAAAAATAAATTACACACATAGTCCCTCTAGTTTACAGCAAATTTGTATCAAATTACACAAACTACGCTAAAAACCAGAAAATTAGTTACTTTATGAAACAACCTGAAGTATTAGAAATTATAGAAATTGGAACTCTGTAACCAGCGTTTTTCCTCTATGTATATATTTTATGTATCCGTTATGTTTATATTTCCATGTCCCCGTTATTGTCTAAACTTAAGGTATCCGTGTTTGTCTTTCACCCGCTGCGCAGGGGAAGAAATCAGTAATAAAGTCTATCTTGTGTATATAAGAGTTAGGATTGTTCCCCGAGATCTTAAATAAAGTAAATGTTGATGTCTAAGCTTTGTCTTATTTAGCTAAGAATAATTTACAACTCGTAAATTAAAAAAAAAACTTTCAAACTATACACAAATTTACCAGAAATAAACACGGAATAATCATTAAAAGAATCGAGGTATATATTTCTAGTTTTAACCAATGTTCTCCATCCATTTCACAAAGCTGTAAATATCACAAAATACTTAAAAAGATATCTGAACATCCATACAAAACAAAGGCGCAGTTCAGGAAAGCCTGTATCAACGTGCCACCTAAAACAGAAGTCTGCAGTCTAAACATGAAAGGTACCAGTACGGCAGCAGAAGTCGTAAAAATTTTCTGTGGGTATTCCACTTGCAGTCAAGCATTGCAATGTAAGACTTCAAGAGAGGGGGTCCAGTGGCCCATTGGATAAGAGTACAGAGATCATGAGAGGTAGATCATGGGTTCGGTGCTGCTTCGTCGAATACTGGTATATACGATAATAGGGACTGGTGCAAATTAAATAGATCCTGGCCTCAATGCTCTCTCGTTGGTGTGGTAGGGTTGGAGAGAGGTACGAGCAATAAGGTTTCGACCTTGTAATATATTCGTAGTTCAACGTTAAGAGGCGTATTTCACTGTGATAAGAATTTCCTAGTGACAAAATAGACAGCCGGAACCATACAAACTAAACTTCAAAAGAGGCTATATTGGCAGCGCAACTTTCTGATGCACCAATTAAGAAAATTCAGGAAAATTTGTAGGTGTAGAAATTATCTTCAGAATCCGTTTTAAAACTAGACAATTAGAACAGATGTCATGAACTAAATCATTATTTTGTAGGATTGTTCACATTTTATTCATCCACTGAATAATGACAATTTTATATTGTTTTTAGTACGCCAGATCTTGCCTTACCTTTCTTGGCCATCTCTGACTCAATGTAGTCTAGAGTAGCCTCATCCTCGCATATGTCGTAGGGCATGTTTCCATCCGCATTCACCGCCAGCAGATCCGCACCTCTAGCTACGAGACATCCCACCAGGTGCAGGTGACCACAGGTGGCGGCAGCATGCAGAGGGGTCCACTGCTCCGAATCCTTGGCATTCACCGAAGCACCAAACTCCAGCAAAAGACGCAGCATCGGTTCGCTATCGTCAATGCAGCACTATACAAATAAACAAATGCAGAGTATTGTTTGCTTAAATAAGCTTTTTATATATATATATATATATATATATATATATATATATATATATATATATATATATATATATATATATATATATATATATGTGTGGGATTTCCCCCCCGACTCGAGCACTTCGGATCGTATTGGTTAGGAGCAGTACTACGTCACTGCGTGACGTTGCTGCTTCCTGCCAGCCGTTTTATTTGAATTTCATTCCACGCTATGTAACTAAATTTGTAAGACGTATTTGTAAGAGCTCTTCGGAGCGATGTACCGTTCAACAATAGCTTTTTTAAAATTCCTCTAGACACCGTTAAATAAACTATGTTCATGTTAAAAAGAAGATTTTATTTCAAACTCAGCATCCCTACAAATTGGGCGTTCGGCCGCGATTGATTTGTTTTCCCGCGATTGATTTCTTTCTCGAGATTTACTTTTCGAATGTAACAGATCAACAAATATGAATCAAACTGAAAAGCTGCTTTCACCTGAAGTTTTTTTTTTTAATTCCGAAGTGTCCGATGTTGTTCACGGTGCCCCAACCAGAAGTGTGCCTCTTCCAAAAGTGCTCCAACGACGTAATTTTTGTTCAGAACTGTCCAGTCAAGCCTATAGTTCCCGAAAGGACTTAAGTTTCAGTGACCAGTTCCTGTTTGGACATTAAATTCAAGTGAACAGTTCCTGTTTGGACATTAAATTCAAGTGACCAGTTCCTGTTTGGACTTGAAATCCCCTGTCCAGTTCTTGTTCTGACGTGAAGTGACTGCTGGAAGACGTTTTGAATTGCAGCGGAAATCGGAGTTCCAGATAAGCCATTTACAACTTTATTCAAAATATTTTATATTAATTTTAGTGATAATTAAGAATTTTAATATTTAGTTGGAACAATACTTTAATATTATTTTGTCACTAAGTAATTATTTTTTGGAATGTGTTCTTTAAAATTGTTTCGTTTTAAAATACGTTATGTATTAACGATTTCGAAATAGAGAAAGCAAAAAAAAAAAAAAAAAAAGTTGATCATTCTGTTTCGAGTATTTAAAATAGACAGGAAGTACCAGCTGCATTTGCCATTTGATTTTTTATCTTTTCTTTTTAGGGTTGCTGAATAAAAAAATATTGTGTTGTCTTATTTTTTTTCCCCTAATCATATGGCCTCTGCAACTGAAGTTTTATTTATTTTTTGTTGAACTAGTTGGAATTATATTTTTTAGAAAAGAGTTTTTGGAAAGATATTTTCTTTAATGTTACATGTAAATGATAAATTGGTGGAATCGTTGTGGTATTGTTTATATTTTGATAGGATTGTTTCATGTATCCGGTATCAAATAATAGCAGTTGTTGTTATGCCACATTATAAAAGATAGAGTTTAATTGATTTGTGAAATTCTAGTGTTAATATTTCTTTGGTGTGCTTTTTTACTGACGTCGTGCAGTGTTAACGGAAAAAGTTAAAGTGTTTTTAAAAAGCATAAGCCAAAAGGCTGTTTGGGGAATATTAGACATTGTTTTTCTTAAGAAAAGAAAACTATTTAGAATTTCTAGAAATCTGTATTTGCAGTCGTAAAATAGACAATTTTAAAAATAATTGAATTAATAATTTGTGAAATTCTGGTGGTAATATTTCTTTAGTATGCTTTTTACTGTCGTCGAGCAGTATTAACTTGAATGTTAAGGTATTTTTAAAGCATAAGCCAAAAGGTTGTTTAAGAAATATTGTGTGTAGTTTTTTTTAAGAAAAGAAAACTTTAGAATTTCTGTGAATTTGATTTAGCTACTCATTGGGAGTTAGTTTAAAATATATTTTTTAGAAAATTGAAGTTGCTATGCAATTAATTGTGGTTTGATAAATTGTATTTTGCAGTATAATTTACGTGTGTAATGATTTTGTATAAGAATTGCTATATTAATTTTTATTAGACAGTAATTTTTATTTACAAGTTCTAATTTAATGGTAAAGATTAATTAGTGGGTATAGATTGTTCTCTCTGCTGTTTTGATTGGGGAAACAATTGAATACAGTTAGGGATACTAATTAAAATTCCCTGGAACCGTCAGTAAGCTGAGGAAAGTTCCTTGTAACGGTTCATTCTTATTTAAAGTTTAAACCCACGTGAAATATAGTTGAAAATTATTAAAAGGTTAATATTTTCGCATTGTTTTTGTTCGAAAGTTATCATGTCCTATTTAAGTAAGGGTCGTAAGACTGACTTAGTTGAGGTCGCTGAGGAGTTGGGTTTGACTCCGGCTGATGGAAGTAAGGTAGCAGATATCAGAAAACTGATTTTAGAAAGTGATGGCTATGATGAAGAAACGACGCGTATAATTTTGAATCGAATCATCGAAGAGAGGACGGAGCAAGAGGTACGAACCCGAGAACGTGAAGAGAGGGAAACTCGACTTGAGATGCAACGCTTGGAGGTTCAGCGCATGCAACTGCAGACTGCTGCTATAGTTCCAAGACGAAGTGAAGAAACTCAACAAAAGATCCCGCTTGCTCAGATAACACCTAAATTCGATGAGAAAAAAGACGAAATGGGGTTGTTCCTTGTCAACTTTGAAAGACGCGCAGAAATGGCTAGAGTTCCTAAGGAAGATTGGGTAGCCGACCTACTTCATGTGATGCCATCAGATATCTCGAACATGCTTGCTCGAGAGTCGGTTGAAAATGCAAACAATTTTGATTATGTCAAAGAGTTAATTTTGAAGAAATACAAATTAACCTCTGAAAAATTGAAGAACTTGTTTTATCGACATGTCAAAGGTCCAGATAAGACATGGAGGAGCTACGCACATGAGCTGAGCTGCTATTTTAAAGAATGGATAGCTGATTTAAAAGTCGACTCTTTTGAAGACTTAGTGGACTTGCTCATCACTGAACAGTTAAAATTTAGAGCTCCAGAAGACATAAAAGAACACTTTTTCAAAGAATGGTTAAATCTGAAAAAGCCAGACGATCTCGCTGAAATGTTCGATGAATTTGAAAGTTTGAAGGAGAGTCTCACAAAGAGAAGTTTTCATGGGAAACCTTACAGAAAATTTAGTGAAAACCGCACGAGTCAAGAGCATTCAGGCTACAAGGGATTGAGGCATGTTAAGTCTGAAACTGAAGACAACAGACCAATGACTGGTCAACGCAAGTTTCACGGACAGAAGAAGCTCCTTTGCTTTGAATGTGGTTCTCCAGAACATCTGCGTAATTCATGTCCTAAAGTCGTTCGAGACAAGAACAATAAGGCTGAGAAAGATCGTGAAAAAACTTCTGAAACACACCTGGTGCAAGTTGCCGTAGGATCAAATGAACCCAAAGATTATCCGGATGTCGATCTTAATAAATTTGTGAAGAAAATCAAATTGGGTGAAGTAACCGCTACAGCACTTCTAGACACAGGCAGTACACGTAATATCTTACGAGATGACATCTACAGAAAAATTAAGCCCCTTCCTTTACTGTCGAAAAATACATCTGTTTTGACCGGCCTAGGCAAAGGTCTAGTTAGAACCATGGGATCGTTCCAGCAAGTAGTCGACATTGACGGACATGTTTGCCGACTTGACTTTCAAGTTATCCCTGTTGAGGATTTCAATTTTGAAGCCATCATTGGGTCAGCATTTTTAGCTCATGCTCCCTGTCCTTTTCATGAGAAGACTGAAACTCTCTTGGATGAGTCAGCTGAATGGATATTCTTAACAGAAGATGGAACAGAGAATGAGTTGGATCTTAATCATATCAAAGAAGCAAATCTTCGTCAAAGTGTAGCAGACCTTGTAACCTCTTACCAACCGAAGAAAACTAAGTTCACTGATATTTCAATGAAAATCATTTTAGAAGATGAAATACCAGTTTACCAAAGAGCCCGTCGACTATCGTTTTCTGAACGACAAGAAGTCAACAAGCAGATAGACGAGTGGTTGAAGAATGGAATTGTTCGTCCCAGTTCATCAGATTATGCAAGTCCTGTGGTACTTGTCAAGAAGAAAGATCTCACAACACGAATCTGCGTGGACTACAGACAATTAAATCGCAAGCTAGTTAAAGATAGATTTCCGTTGCCCTTGATTGAAGACGTTCTTGACCGGTTGCAAGATGCCAGAGTGTTCAGCACCTTAGACTTGAAGAATGGATTTTTCCATGTGCCAGTTGAAGAAAACAGTCGCAAGTACACATCATTCATTGTTCCGGATGGACAGTATGAATTTTTAAAAGTTCCTTTTGGACTTAGTACAAGTCCAAGTGTATTCCAGAGATATGTGTACAGTGTATTTAGAGATCTAATGAAAGAAGGCGTTATTGTTATTTATATGGATGATTTGATAATTCCGTCAAACGATGAAGCAGAAGGTGTAGAGAAATTGAAAATTGTTCTTCAAAGAGCATCCGAATATGGACTGGAAATAAAGACAAAGAAATATCAGTTTTTAAAGCACTCAGTAGAATTTCTGGGTCACATTGTTGAAAATGGAACAGTTCGTCCATCGAGTGAGAAGACACTCGCCGTTAAAAAATTTCCTATTCCAACAAATGTTAAGCAAGTACAAAGTTTCCTTGGCCTCACAGGTTACTTCAGGAAGTTTATTCAAGGGTATTCGAAGATCGCAAAACCACTTAGTGATCTCCTTCGAAAGAACTGTCCATTTGTGTTCGGGTATGAGCAAAAGGATGCCTACGAGAAACTTAAATCCCTTCTCGCCACAAGCCCCGTTTTACATCTATTCAAGCCAGGTCGAAAAACTGAACTGCACACTGACGCCAGCAAAGAGGGTTTCGGTGCCGTACTTCTTCAGGAGTCTGATGATGGACAATTACATCCCGTCCATTTCATGTCTAAAAAAACCAGTCCAGCGGAAGAAAAATATAGCAGTTATGAATTGGAGGTTCTCGCAATTGTAGAAGCTTTAAAAAAGCTGCGGGTGTATCTGATGGGAAACAAATTTAAAATCGTGACAGACTGCTCTGCTTTTCAGATGACAATGAACAAAAAAGATCTAGTAACCAGGATTGCAAGGTGGGCTCTACTTTTAGAAGAATTCGATTACGAGATAGTTCATAGACCAGGGCAAAGAATGAAACATGTTGATGCCTTGAGTAGAAATCCAGTGATGATTATTGATGAAACTGTAACTGCAAGATTGAAAGTTGCTCAATGCAAAGATGAGTACATAACAACACTGAAATCATTAGTAAAAGAGGACAGCCACCAAGAATATTTCTTGAAGAATGACATTTTGTATAAATACGAAAATGGTCGAGAATTAATGGTAGCACCAAAAGGGATGCAGACTGAATTGATTAAATCAGCCCACGAAAAAGGACATTTTTCAGTTGCGAAAACAAAAGAAATTGCAAAACGAGACTTCTTCATTCCTGATCTTCATTCCCAGACTGAAACAGTGGTTGCCAATTGCATACCGTGTATCTTGGCAAATAAGAAAAGCTGCAAGAAAGAAGGAATGTTGCATCCGATTCCCAAAGAAGATCTCATTGTAAAAGAAATCTTAACCGAAGAAATAATGGATTACTACAGCAACCAAAGGAATCAACTCAGAAGAGAAGCCAAAGAAAACATCCTTAAAATCAAAGATGAAAATAAAAAACAGCATGATAAAAAATGCAAAAAGGCTACTATCTATAAACTGGGCAATTTAGTAGCTATCCAACGAACTCAGTTTGGTACAGGACTGAAGCTAAGACCCAAATTCTTCGGCCCATACGAAGTCACCAAAGTTAATGGTAGGGACAGATACGAGGTAGCTAAAATAGGGAATCATGCAGGCCCAAATCAAACCACCTCTTCAGCTGACCTCATGAAACCATTTGGGTAGCCCCTTCTAAAAAAAAAAATTTTTTTTTTTCATCATAAGTATAATTGTGTTTGTGTATTTGTATATTCTAATAACGTGTTAATATTCATAACGATATTTAAAATGCACAATTTAATGTTCAATTGTATAATTACTATAAAATTATGTGTGTTTGTAAACGATTCGCAGTGCTCTTGATAAGTATTTTAATTTTTTAAGTTTTAAGTACGCCGCTGTGGTCAGCGACATGTCAGGACGGCCGATTTGTGGGATTTCCCCCCCGACTCGAGCACTTCGGATCGTATTGGTTAGGAGCAGTACTACGTCACTGCGTGACGTTGCTGCTTCCTGCCAGCCGTTTTATTTGAATTTCATTCCACGCTATGTAACTAAATTTGTAAGACGTATTTGTAAGAGCTCTTCGGAGCGATGTACCGTTCAACAATAGCTTTTTTAAAATTCCTCTAGACACCGTTAAATAAACTATGTTCATGTTAAAAAGAAGATTTTATTTCAAACTCAGCATCCCTACATATATGCCTATCCGTACCTCTATGAGAGAGAGGTAGAGATAATATTTATGAGAGGGATAGGGAAGTAGTATATTTAGCACCACTATTTTATTTGCAAACTCATTCCTCCCCTTTTCTTGCTTATCCATAGTTGCGTTGGATTTTTCTTAACGACTATTAACTTTTTAACAAAAAGTACGATTTTTAGGCAGTTGGTTGTATTGGATTTTCACTGCACAAGGACTGCACTTTCGTATTAGGTGTTGAGTGCAAGTTTATCGCAAATCGCGACAACTGGTACGGGATATGGCGATTGTCCCCCAAATACACACCACTATTTGGATCAAACCTCACGATAACCATAGAGAACAAGACGAAGCAAAGGATTGCGCCACCGAACGGAAGGATGTCGTGACGTCACAGCTTATAGAGGAGTGTTCTGATCGGTTTTGATCGGACGTTGTTTCGGGGAATTTTCTTTTTTTAATATTTAAATAATTATTTTTTAAAGAACTTTTGTTTGAATATTTGGAATCAGAAAGAAATTCTTCATAAATATAACCTAATTTCACTTGTTTTTAAAAATGCGGGAATTGTCCATTCAGTAACATACCACTGAGCCAGCGGTGACCTATTGTATCAAGATTTAGTCCAAAATGGACTACCTTAACCTATAGAAGATCAGGTCTATAAGACCAATGATTTTAAATAAGTAGAAAGCCACCTTCGGTCATTTCTTAATATGTTTCCTTACTTCTATGCAAAAAATGTATTGTTCTGGAGTAATATAGATTGATTGCTTTGAATTTGTCATGCTATAAGAACTACATAAATCAGTAGATGTTAAAATGGGACTTATTTTTTTTTTGTATAAATATTAAGTCATAGACATCGAGGGAATTTAAAAGTAGATTTTCGTGTCCTTTATTAGGAGTGTGGTAGCCTTGTAAAGTTTCCATTTGCTGTTGATCTTATTAGAAGCTCGAACATCAAGCTATTCCCACGAAGGCTAAACTGAGTTGAAATATCAATTTAGGTGACCTTGAATATTCAGAGAATAGTCGTTTTAAAGAAAATACTTTTTTGATATGAGATCTGATCCAATCGTGTAACACGACAATCGGCTATGATGAAACGGGATCCATCTATTCTTTGTTTGCAAAAAGATATTTTCTTGGTTTTTGTCTTTTAAAAGTTTTCATTACTTTTGTTATCGTTGATTATTATGTCTGTTCCTCTTCTTGAACATTTTTGATACTCCAATTACCTCTAATAAAATAACTATCTCTGTCAATTAAATCTTTGATGGCCATAATATCAGTGAGAAATAGAAAAGACGCGAGATGAAGCTTCATCGCTTCTTTTACCACCCCCAAAGAATAAATTCAACCACAAACATGTCTCAGAAAATCATTTTCCGTATAATCTTGAAATCAGGGTATTTGGTATTTATACGACACCCTAGTGCCTTTATAACTATAAAAATACATCCCGGTTTGAAAGTTTTAAATTCTATGTTCGTTGTCTATAAACTTTATTTAGCTTCTAAATAAATTTAACAAAAATAAAAAATTTAAGAATTTGCTAAGATACATTAAATTTATCGTGGGAAAAGGTTAGGTTATTCTTTTACTATGTAAATCCTTTAATGTAAAATATACTTCCTTAGAAACACGTGTTTTTCTTTTATAACTCAAGAATTATCAAAGAAGATAAGAGAGTATTTGATAGATGGTCATTCAGTTAAGTTGGATAAAATCTTACTAAAACCAGCGAGATTTGAATAAGTAATATTACCCGCCACAGAGAAATCAATCATCTCCTGAGAAAATACGAAACAAAAGAAAAGTGAAAGGTTTGAGTCGTTGAAGAATCACCTGCCGGATTACTGTCGAAAACAATGAAAATCTTCTCCCGATTTGGAGAATCATCAATGGAAAAAAAGAAGAATGAATTTCTTGCGTTCCAAGCAACTGAGCCCTTGGACTTTTCTTCAACACACACGTAATCTTCTTATATGAGATTATAAGGTTACAGATACAATCTAAGATTACAAACCGAAAGTATACTCTTTTTTTTACTATTTCATTTCGGAAGTTCTGAACGTAATTGCTCACATCAATTTTACTCTTATTGGAAAAATTTGACTACTATTGTGAAAATGAGATTTGTTGAGTAAATTTCATTCATGATCTATGGAAAATAATTATACAAAAATATGATCTATAGAATAGAAATCAATTACAGAAAATTATGTCTGGAGAATAAGAATTTTGAGGTATTTGTAGAGATCGTGAAATGTTTTTGGGGTCTATCAAAATTGACTATTTTCAAAGCAACGATACAAGCTTATAGGTTTTGAGCCCATTTCGATAGCTTCATTAATTTGTATTCAATAAAAATATATTATCGCCTTATATATTTTCAAATAAAATTTAATAATGAAATGATTTAAAGTAAAGAGTTGGACAAAAGTTTACCTGATGAAGGGCGGTAAGGCCATCTTCATTGGTAGAATCAGGGCTGACACCAAGCATTAGCAGTCTTCGAACTATAATGGAGAACAGTTACATTTTTGTAAAAAAAAAAAAGACTAGAAATAAACAAATACAAAATAATATTGGACTAAAAAGAAAGGGATAAATCATTGTATTATTAAATTTTAAACAAAATTTCAACAATTAAATGTTTTTAGCGCAAGAACTTTATGTTACTATATTATCTATTTGTAATTAGTAGGAAAAAAGATAGACATTTTCAAAAAATCATAAATACAGATATTGCTCAAAAGCTTCATGTAACAGTTTCCCGAACTGCGAAACTTTCATTGATGTGTTTATACACACATCAATGAAAGTTTCAGTGTAAATACATCAATAACTTTTCAATTCAACATGTTTGTAGTAAAAATAATATAAATATTATCAATATAACCCTGGAAATCACACGTGCATATATATAATAACCCTTAACTTTTTAACATATTTTTGGTTCCAGATCCCTGAGTTTATGCTGTGATACAATTGGCAATCTAAGAGGATTTTAGTGAATAGATTGAATGTATAGTTTTGTTGACTGACAATTTCTTTATTTTGGTGGAAACTTATTACTTTTTTTTTTTTATCCTTTACCTGTGAGAAAGAGAATGTGAAGTGTCTTCTTGTTTGGAGAAAGAAGATGTAGCTTTTGGTTATTTGTTCTTGAAGAAGAGTTGCAACAACAGGAAAAGGAATGATAGGAAAGTCTTTTAATGAGTTAAAAGGTAAAGAATCCAATATTGTGTTAGATGTTACCGGAAAGAAAATTGGACTTCGGTTCAAATAAAATCTGGCGTTTATAATTAGTAAGAGGGAAACTTTATATCTAATAAATATGATACAATCAATGGCTTCTCTAACATACAGCTAACCAATAATAAACAATTATTTTACACCATATTTAAAATGATTTTTGAATTATTTTATTCGATTTTGATCTACAAACCAGAAACCTATTTCAGTGGGTTTGATTAGAGGATATATTGAATATAGTTTCGGCAACAAGCAGTTCTTTATAATAGAAACTTGTTAATCTTTGTGATGTGATAACTGCTGTCCAACAGCTTCAGAGTTTCCTCTTATACTAGTGGCGTCCCTGGTGAAATAACATAAGTTAATAGCTAGATTGCCAAAAGAAAAAGACAAAGGAGAATGAGATTGGACTAATGTGTTTAGCCGACTGATATAAAACTTTAATATAAAGCACGATAAAAATTGGATGCCAGTTACCTTCTTCCACATCATTCCTAGCCGCTGCTTCCAGGAGCATGACACTTGGCACAAAGTGGACCTTGTACGACCTGCTTCCCTTGATCTTCGCAGCTGCATCCACTGCAGCAGCTTTCTTCCGCTTGGTTTGCTGGTACTCTTTCTCACGCTGGCTCCAGCGTTTCAGTTGCTGGAGACGGCGTTTTCTGGCGTGCTTCAGACGCTCCTGGGTGCTCATCTTCTCCACGACCGTCATTTCGGACATCAGTTCGGAATGATCGGACATCTTTTTCGAAGGCAAGCACTGAGTCTTTCCGCCGTCAATGGTCGGGGAATGGGAATGATGGCACTATCGAAATTTTCTGGGGTCAACGGCGATTTTAGTTGGATAGGTGGCATGCAAACTTTGGAATTAAAAATAGCTGCAAGTGTCAATGAATACTTTGGTACTTGCTATTATTAATTTTTTCAATGACTATAGTTAGTACCATTTCATTAAAATTACTAAACGTCGTTTAGAAACATAGATCGTTGAAAATTTTTATGCAATCGATAGATGGAGAATAGTAGTTTAACTCTACCACTTTTTTTCTTACTTTTGGTCTTCCTTGGTCAGGAGTAGCAGCAGATTATAGAAAAAAAATTTAAATAGGTGTTATATTTTGTCTTGTCTATGATCACATAATGTGCACAATATCGTAAGGCTTTTTCTGTTTTAAACAAAAAAATAGTGAACAGATGATTTTCTCAACAACACTACCCATGAGAATTGAAAATATAAATGGAATTTTATTTCAGATATCTTTGATCTCAATTCAATAAATCACTTTCTTGGCATTATATAAGGATAGACTTTTAAAATTGAAGACGATATATTTTTCGATTTCAATTTTATCCAATTTTTTTAATATATGGATTTGTACTGTTATTTCATTCAATAATTCTGCCAGTTTCAGAAGTCATGGTCCCTGAAATTAGAGAAAAACATTCTTTATTAGAATTATTTGAAAAGATTGTTAAAAGTACAATACAATTAAAGAACAAATGACATTGATATAACCAGTTGATTTTGAAATATACAGTAAACATATGAAGAAAAAAAATAGTTCTCATACACGGCCAAAGTAAAATATATTTTAAGACTAAGAAACAAACTCAAAGATATGCATTAATCACTTAAAGTAAATTTCAGTTAATTCATTCTGTTTCCTGACATTCAAATGAATGGGATGATATATTATCTTCCTTCAATTTATAAAGCATTACATTGCAACTCATGGCTAGTAACCGAAATAACTCTACAATGAATCTATAAATTAAGGTGCTAAAAAAAGTTGAGGCGAGTTTAAAAATGTTGAAACGAAATGATACAGCTTAGCCTTGTAGACGCGTATTTAAGAGAACGTATTTACAAGATTTTTTACAGTGAAACCGGAGCCAAACTAACTCCAACGTAAGGTAGAACTGGTTTTCGAAAGACGGCTGATTAACTTAGAAATTGTCTGCTCAGGAAATATACAAGGGCTATGCTGCCCCGAAACATCACTGAAACTGCAGAAAATCATGAAGGATTGCCTTCCGGGAGGAGGTCTTTCAAGAGAGGTTAAACTATATCTCATTTGCGATTCTTACGGCAGAAAACCAGGAAATGGTTCGCGAAAGAAGAGTTAGCGAAAACTGAGAAATTTTCTGCTATGTCTGCAGAATATCAGGACGTTTGACATTTCTTTTTTTTTTCACTCTAGGTAAAATTGTTTTAAAACTATGACATCAGAAAATACGTCGACATGAAGCACTTGGTTATTACGTATTACTTCCTGTGATGCTGTATAAAATAAAAAGACAGGGAAATGCTATGCTGTTCTTTAGAAAGTAGGCGTTGCCATAATATTTTCATATAGGGGAGGGAGAAAAAAAATTTAACAACTGTAAAGATATAGTTTGGAAAATCCTTTCTCTCCAAAGGTGAGAAGGGTGTCATTTTTTTTTTTTTTTCCTTTTTTTTTTTTTCCTGGAGATCAATATGGAGTCGTCAGAAGCGACATTTTTGGTATTGCGGCCTTTCATAAGTCTTTAAAGAAAAGAAATATTTAAAAAAAATTTTGATCTTGTGAATGCAATCCCATTTATCACCTGCGGAGTTTGAGGAAGACAATTTCCATAAAATTGAAGAATTTTTAGCATTTTATTACTTTTTTGAAGTCCCAATGCAATCTTTGAGAATTGGAAATTTTAAATTTTATAAATGGACAGACATTTTTTAAATGTTTGATACATTAAGAATATTTGTAGGTTATTAAAATAAAAAATTAAGCTAAAACAAATTAAGAATCATAATCGGCATTTCTGCTTTTTGTTTATGAATTTTTGTTTATGAGGGGGAGATTATGGGTTGGTTGTTTTCAGATTATCTGGCTCCGTCAGCAACACGAGGCTATAATGCGCAGAAATATTCGTCATTTGACAAGCCAACATACACTTACAAACATCCATGCATTACACGGGACTCGAACCCGCAACCTCGCGATCTGGAAGCTAGCACGCTAACCACTATACTTAGGGGAGATTATGGGAGACGGAAGCTATATGGCTAGACTCAACATAGACTGGAAAAGAATATTATTTTGAATTTGAGCTAATTTTTTATCTCAAGCAATTTTATGCCCAAGATTAATTTTAAAAAGTATTCTTCAATATTGACTTTCTAACGAGTTTTATAGCAACCATAAATATTGCTTGGTTCCAATTTTAAAAGACTCCCAATTTTTATGTTGATCCGAGGGCCGCGAAGTTCCAAACAAATTTAATAAAAGTAATAGTGTCATCTAGTCCAGTTGATGTTAAAAATATTTCTAAAATGTTAGATATGCTTTTGTTGATAAATCATTTATTTTTACCAAATCTTTAAAATTCAAGAGCGAGAAAGATTTGACAAGCAAAGTACAAGTATCAAAGAAATTATCATGACAGACCACACCATTTTTGTCACTTTAAAAAATTAGTAGTTGACATGAAGTTCTGTGTAACAGTTTCAGTTTGTGTTTCAGAAGAATCATTCACATTTGACGCATGTATACCATTCACAAATATTGAAGGTAATTGGTGAAGAATTGAGTGCATAACGGATGACGGCAGGTGTTTTTTTTTTTCTTTCTTTTTTTCTTCTTTCCCTTAGGCCATGGGGTATACAGATCGCATGCAGGGTGTCCCAGACACAAAGTTTTTATCAAAATTGACAATTGGATTTACTATTGAAATATTAATAGTTATGCATAGATTTTCTGTTAAAATGAATCATTTGAAATTAATATACTTTTTTTGCCCGTGAATTTTGCCTCACTTTTCTCCAATTTCCCATTCTTAAACACCAAGAGAGTGCACGTGACGGTTTCACAGATAAAGCTATCAGTCATAAACCTCGTCACTCATAAACAGATCAGATCAAATTCGGTTTGGAACTTTCAACTGTCTGTTTCTGCCACTTATAAAGTGCTTAACACAGCCATATACGTCTCGTAATTTTAAGCATCTAGAAGAATACGAGATCGAAATCTTCTAATTTAACACTTCTCTCCAATTCCACCACACCAACGAGAGGACATTGTGGCCACCACAGATTTAATGTGCACCAGGCCCCATTAGGTACACACCGATATTCGGCGAACCGAGGACCGAACGCACAACCCTCCGATCATGAGCCCGATACTCTACCGCAAGGCTATCGAGACCTATCAGATCGAATTTCCAATACAATGATTCCGAATAAGAAACAATCACCAAAAACTCATAAATACTAAATTTCCAAAGATCGACAATTCATTCAATATGAAAACGATCCCCGTTAAAGCAAAAAAAAAGGGTGTATCCTCTCTAAGTCCAGTCAGAGTATCAAACAGGGACATCCGTTGGCGTGTCACTATTTCTCCTTTGTTGAGTGGCATCACAAAGTTAAACGTTTGCATAATACAGCCCCAACTAGTTTTTAATGTGCGTGTCTGAAAAAAAAACGGGCATGCACAGTTAGGATTTGAAATTCTTGTCCCACCTACAGGAAGTTATTTAAAAAAAAAAAAAAAAAAAAATTGCATGCATTTTCGAATTTGAATGGACTTCAAATGTGATGAATGAATTAGTAATAAATTCATTTTAATGAAAAAATTATTAATAATACAGCATCATTGTATTAGTGTTTGTTATGAAACAATATGATGCACATTGGTTTCAAAGATGCATGGATGAATCAGAAATCCAATAATAGCCTCAATAAATTTAAGCAATTGTTGTGTAAAACACAAGCAATGAAAAGTGAATTTACCAAAAGATCACAAGAGAGAGAACAAATATTTATAAAACATTCTCTTCACTGTAAATATAATACGCCATTTATTGTACGTGTCTCTTCACGGTTTTTCATCGGAAAATAAACGATAGAAATCGGTTGTTCTAAAGCTAAACTGATTTTTCGGTGACAGGAGGTTGGACTCATTGTGTTAATACCTTTACGTCCATCTTGGAAATCGCATTCGGTCGCATTTAATTTATTAACCACACACCATACTTCATCACACCGCTTCTTTCTTCCTCAACCATGTTTGAAATTTAATACGTTCCCAAGGTCAGCAAAATCGTTTACTTGCGACGCAGGTCGACACAGAACGTACTGAAATATCACTCCCACGACCGAAGTTATTTCATAAAACTCAACCGTATTATTCCATCCAGCAATCCCAAGTCATGCACTTTGTACCATAAATACATCCTCGCAGTGCGCATAAGCCAACATGTTCTTGTACAGCGCCTGACAGTAAAATTTATGATTCAATGACTTGCGCCCACACGAAAAAGCTGTCCCTTTTCTATAATCTTTTCTTTTACTACCTGCGTGGACGGATATGCAGATAGATTTCTTTCAAGTAGGAGACCAGGAGTTGTAAATTAATTCCACTAAACAAGAAAAAAAAACATTCCCTCATTCAGTGAAAAATTCCTTTTGTCTCATGAAGTACAGAACTCTCGGATTCCTGTCTTTTTCTTTATATATGTGGTTACATCGTTATGTGGGTGGTAATAATAATCCTTGACATTCGTGCCTTATTTAGCAAGGATGGCATTCAAATAGGATACCTATATCCTGAAGTCCACATTGGCATTGTTTGGTCGTCAACAGAACACCAGAAAAAAAAATCGGTTTAAAGGGAATACTGTATAGAAAAATAAGAACAGTTTCGTTTTAAGTATTTAGATAGTTTAAGGTTTTGACAATTTAATACGTTTTTTCAATTCACGTTTAATGAAAACTTCCTCTAATCGGTGTACCTGTATATAGTCTATGTTATATTATTATAAACCAACTAAATATTTTCAAAATAGGTATCAGTGTTGCCTTTAGTCTTTTATGAAATTGATTCTGGCGTACACCGAAATTGAATGTCGATATGTAATGTTGAAAATTCAATTTCTTAATGGAACGTTAAAAGACATGGAACATAACGTACCGATAGATGTTGTATGGGAAAAATTCCAGACATTTCAAAATTAAATGTTTCGTTTTATTCCAAATTAACCTGTTAAAAAAAATCAGTAAACCTGAATGAACATCTTGTATAATTTGATGTAAACTATCTTGTCTACATTGAGACTCGTGAATCCTGAAATAATATCAAAAAGCGGTCCAATACTTTTGGCATCATAATCAGGCTGGGTGGTAAAGTTTTCCTTATATATTCACCTCACACAAGAACACGTGCAAAGTGGAAGGGTTTTTCCCCAAATCTTCTACAGGTTCAATGCATCGGCTAACCCGTTTCCTCCTACACGAACTAATTAAATATTCGAGTAGGGTGGTACACAGAAATGGTCAAGGTGCGTAGGATGAGTTTGTTCGAGCTTTATTAGGGATCCAATAGGGATGTAGGCGAGGCTAGTGATCTTGTTGTCAAGATTGAGGTCAATGGAGCTGAAGACTTTGATCTCACTTTCATTTAACCTTTCTCCTCAAGTTGGATGGATTGCATTTTTCATAAAGCGCGAGATACGTAACAACTAGTACTGAGCCGATAGAGTTTCGATGATATCCGGACTACTGAAAGTAATAAAATTGGAAACTCCTCCCGAGAGGTCTTTCAAAGCGGAACTGTCCCGCATTTGTGTCTCGGATGGAAGAAACCATAGATTCTCCTGTTCGAAAACTTCCCTCATGCAGTCCAATAAATAACAAAAATTTGTCGCAATCACCTTCATGTCTGTCCATGCTTGAAATATATTGCAGAACACCCATGCCAGGAATAGAACGTTTCCATGCTTAGTAAGAATTCTGCTTTCGAACCATGAGGTTCGAACTTCCTTCTCAACACCCCGCCGGGGCAGATGAGATTGATATGAAATGAGTGGCGCTTATTTAAATTTTCATTTTCAAATCCGATTTACAAGCCATCTCCTACTGAAATCGACTCTCAGGAGGTTTTTCATAATTAAATAAAAATTTTATAGCAACGTGTAAAAAATTAAATTTGTTTAATCAGAAGTTGAGGATAAAGTAACTTTATCGCACTAATGCAGAAAAGAACTCCCGCTAGTGCAATAAAAAACTTTACCACACGCCTCGCGCTCAAATTTTATAGTCTTAGTATAGAAATGACCAATACCATACCATACATATACGTTTTAAAAATATGTTTTGCACGTGATTATAAAAAATATTGTTTGCAAAATGCGCGAAATTACTTTTTCAAACTCGATAAGTTATTGAACTCGTGCTAACGCACTTTTCAACTAAGTATTTTGCCTCGTTTGAAAAAGTATTACTTTCACAACTAGCTGTATAAATAACGATAACTGTCCCTCGTTCATAAGAGTCAACACAAATTTGAAAAGTGTACTATTTTAAGTTTCACGATTTCTACTGCATTACCTAAATTAATACGATGCTTTAAAAAAAAAAAAAAAAAAAAAAAAAAAAAAAAAAAAAAAAAACTCAGTCGGATAAAATTATTAAAGATTAATTGATATAATTATAAAATAAGTTTGTGCTAACAATATTTTACTTCTGAATTATCATGTAAATGAAAGTGCTGCTTTCCTAAAACGCTTGTTGAAGTGTGGGTTTTTCATTACTCTGGAATTCAGTCAATGGTATATTACAATCGCTCAACAGAAGAAAACAAGCTTCAAAATGTTTAAAAGAAACAATTGGAAAAAATCAGATCGTTTATAAAAGTTCGATAAACTGCGAACTTTGATGATAAAGTCAGAAGCTTAGGACGACGTCAGCGGTCCGTTACTGATGATATTGTGTAACACGCAGGTCGTCGTGTAAATTATTCGTCTAAATCCGTAAAAAATTACAGATAATTATTTTCCCCCGTACATTTAATTTCAACAACATTCTAAATTATGATTTAGAATGTACGTGAAGAAATAGCAAAAAACAAGAAGTGGAATATAACGTCAATTAATTCAAGTGGAATGACCTTTAGACCAATAGTATATATTTAATTTTGGAAATGTGAGAATAAATAATGTACTTAGAAAGTATTAAAACAAATTATAAACGTGAAAGTGAAATTGTGCATATTTAAAGTGATCAAGGCAAAACTTTTTTTTTATAGTTTATGTGATTATCAACACAAATATATTTTCAAAACAGATTATTCCCTGTTGAAAAGTTATCAATAAAATTCGTACACTTGCCAATCCTTACAATAAATAGAATTGTCCGATTGGCAAACCACTGATCTTGAATACTCGAGAAATTTTATTTCTACTCCTTACCACTCGTATCACGCTTTCCCGCCTAAGCCGTTAGTGGTAAATAGTAGAATTGTTGTAAACATGCATTTTGTTAGAGAAATTTTTCGCAGGTGTTCTTATTTCGGAGAGAAATATCTGTGTGTTGATATACAAAGTTGACGCACAGACAATGACGCAACTTTGGAAAGGTTACAAAAAGTTCTGCGTTTTTTGTTGTTTTTTTGTGATAAATACTAACGAAGCAGTACAAAAACCTAAGAAATTCATATAAGCGTCAATTTGTTCTATAAATTTTTGCCATCTTTCGGGAAGCTGTTTTTTTTTTTTTTTTTTTTTTAAATAATAATAATTAGGTTTGTAAAAAAAGTTATCGAGAATCTGTTTCATAGTCACCAAAGAAAGGCCATTGAGAAAATTTTGAAGTGACATGAAAAGGTGAAAATCTGAGTGAGTGAGGTCTGGTAAATATGGAGGGTGACACAAAAATTTCCAGCCATATTCAATAAGTCTTAGTTTGACATTCATCGAAATGTAGGGCTGTGAATTGCCATGCTGGAATACAACTTCTCAACGTTTGGTCGATTCCGACTGTATGATTTCCAACTCTGCTTTTAATGCTGCCATTTGAGGAGTATATTTCCTAATTTATCGTATGATTTTGAGGCAACAATTCATAACGATTAATAATTCCTTTGTAGTCCCACCATATACAAAGCATTACTTTTTTGGAATGCAGCCCGCCTCCCCCCCCCCCCCCCCTGATGTTACTTGAGGAGCTTCATTTGGCTTATCCATAATCTTTCTTGAAATTTTATCTTTTAATATTAACTCATCGCCTCCAGCACTGAGATGCTTATAAAAAAAGTGCCTCTTCATTTCAGCAAAGAATAATATGAAAAAATGTGAACAAGCATATTTTGTTGTGTTATATGTATTACATGGATTATCCGTACATCGTAACGCCTTACATATTGCCAATCCTTTTCAGATGATCATGAACTGTACTTTTGGGGATATTTAGTGTGTGATAGTTCCTTTGTTGATAGAACTGAGTAAGGTGGAATTTTAGAAATAACATCTTTTAATAGATCTTAGTATCAAACCACCTTCGTACTGCGTCACCAGCAACAGCATTCAATCCACATACAGAACGTACTTTATGAACAGTCTAGCATTTTCCCCTTTTTTAAAATAAAAAAGCATAATGTGACAAAAATTAACTTGTTGGATCTTCATTCTTAGCACTGCAGTGAAACAAAAATTGTGCCACAACACAACCTAGAAGTAGGTAATGAAAGCAGAAAAAAAAACAGAATTTATAAATCTGCTTCATTAAAAGCCACTCCTTACCAACGATGGGAAGGTAAAAACAAGAAATCGCATCGATTCAAAAAATCACAGGAATGTTTGAATGACCCAGTATAACATTTTCATAACAAAATATTTGGATTTTTTATTGGCAAAAGCTAGTCAAAGTAAAGTAGAGACATGCCAATACACCAAACATTTAGATATTTTTTATTGTAATAGGTGTTAAGTAAATGATGATAAAAAGGATCTTGTGCTCCTCGTCGAAATTCCTTAACTCTCGATTCAACTGTTGCCTCTCGAAGGTTTTTCGAAATTCTTACCTTCACAGATTTTGCCAAAGATAAAAAGATACCAGTAGACTATGTTAGAGTTGATTTTTTAAAAAAAAATATAGTTTCTGTAGCAGTACAAATTCCCCCCCCCCCCCCCATTTCCCCTTCTTTCACAATGTTGATTCTCAATTTTTAAGTCGAACATCTCACAACCGTGAGATTGTAAAAGCTTTTGCAAAAGTTGGCAATGAAAAAAATAGTAAATTGTAGGTGAACGAAAACAATAGCATTTGTGATGAAATAAACGGGAGATGGGGAGGGGGGAGGGGCACAAGTGAATGAAAGAAAAAAAAAAAAAAATAATAAAAAGGGTGTAAAACGGTTCGCTGGGAAAAATCTCTGCGCCTCATTGCCTTTGCTTTGATAACAATGATTTGTTGAAAGTGGACAGAATTTTTTTTTTATAAGCTATTCTAAAAGCTTAACTGTGTGGAACGCCGGCGTAACAAACCTTAAATTGAAGGCACACATTCAGACGTTAAGTGAAGGGTCAGTTGTATTGTAGCTTGTTGATACAATAAAGCAAAATAAGATACCTTTTACTCAAAAAATAGTTGGAAATATTATTAAACATGAAGCATTTATTTTTAATTCTTTTCAGCATTCTTATGCGCTTAAAAAATAATTCTTTCAAAAATTGATATTCAAATATTTTAGTTAGTGAAATGGGCAGCTTTTATTACTTCATGTTCATTTACTGAATTGCGAAAACAACAAGATCATAAACGTATCATACAAACTTTTGTCATTAACTTGTGGTACGTAATTACAATAAATGAAAACTATGAAACATGCCTTTTTACTTTAAATTCCAAAGTACGTATAGTAGAACAACGAATATCCGAATACCGATCAACCGAAACCTTTCCAATCGGCAAATTCAAAGTTTTGGACTTCTATTTCTTAACTTTAGGGGTATTTTAATGTAGTACTTTAAATAAGGTTATTTGTAAGAAGTGGGATACAAAATATATACATTTTTGTGCTTAATATCCCTGTTTATTTCATATTGTTTCTATGATATTATTACAATGTTTTCCGTAAATGATCGGTTATCCGAAAAATTATTTATCCAGCCTCATCCCCCTCCCCCCTGTACCCAATCGTCTCAGATAATCGATGTTCAACTATAGATTTAACTAAGTATCTTCAATCAAGTAATTATCAATGAATTGATATTTGCATTTATGGAGTTCTTTTACATTAGTCTTGCATAAAGAAGCCAAAATCCGTTATTTTAATGGCTATTTGTAATACCTCTTCGTTCTTTTAATAATTTTATTTCTCAAACTTAAAACCAAATACAATTTGTCTTGGAAAATTTAACAATTCTCTCGAATTTGAAAGATACGAGCTTATGAAACATTCATTTCCGACATGAAGTTCTACACAAACCCGGTCCGAATATTCTAGATTGGTAACATAATAACTTAAAAAACTTGACATAAATGGTATAGAAGGACAATTAAATAATCTCATATATGCCAAGTAGTGATCAGGACAGCTCATTCGGAAATATTTACGATGGACTGTGTGCTGATGAGACAAAGAGATTTCGTGCCAACTTAAGAAACGCACGAATTGCGTTTTGACGTTACATAAACTTTATAAGCTTGGATAGTCACGATTGTGACCACATAAAGCCTTTCGAAGTTTATTTCCAGTATGTAAAGACGCATTCTAATGTACGAGATAAAGTGTGTTTGGTACAGTAAGATTGATGTCATAATAGACGTCATTTGCTCATCGACAATGTGATTAAAAATTAAGAAAATCATATTTTTCAGTGAGAGACATTAAGGAAATTAATTTAATTATGTTAAACTAAAAGCCGCTTGGCAACTAGTTTTTGGAAGAAGTATATATAGGCACATTTTTAGGTTAATTGCTTATCTTAATAAACAAAAATTGAAGTACTTCTTTTGGTAAGAAATGTTGGCAAATCAGAAAATGCCGGACATTTGCATGTGTATGTGTTTTTTTATTTTTGAATTTCTGTCGTACAAGAAAGCAAAAGAAACCTTTATTCTCTTAGAAGACCAAAATATAACAGAAAATTATTCTCTAGATGACAAATATATAAGTTGCAATATGGCGACTATTATATTTCTTATAACTTTTAAATTTCATAATATTATAACAAATCATTGCAACATTTTCAGGATATTTTAATTCTAAAATAAATTTGTATTGTGAGGAATTATAGAGGAGGGGGTCTAAGAGAATCACTAAACAAAATGGTTAAATATCGTCTCTATTCACTCTCAATAATCCTAACTATCCAAATATGTATAGTGACGCAAGGCCGCATTCTACATCAAAATAAACAAATGAAGTAGTAACGTTTACATACTTATTCACTTTAACAGAAGCTTTTCTGCATGTGCTTGCAAAACTAGGAATGCGTTAAGTACGTCAGAAGAAAAAAAACATTAAAATTGTGTCACTATATGTCATTTGAAATTTTATACTCCACAATATCATGATTGCTCAACAAATAAGCCACTGGATCATATTCAAATCTCTAGCAAGCAAGGTCACCTATACTACGTTACCACAGCAGGAAACAAATTAATTAGCAATCTTTCGAAACGAAAAGCATGGATAATTTGTTTTGGATACAGAGTATGTATAGAGATCCTCCCTTTGTGCGGTCTAACGTGCTTCCCGTCTTTTTTTGTGTATAATATAGAAGGGCGTGGGCTCTACATCGACAGGTGCCATCGAGAAACGTATTAATAGGGCAGTGGTGCGATTGTTGGAAATACGTCAGCCACGCGTCAACGCTGGGCAGTTGGGAAGAGGACATCCCACGATGGACTGCCAGAAAGAATATTAAACTATCTGACATAAACATTGAGTCACTGTACTGTAGGTAGAATCATCTGATGATATATATATATGTGTTTATAATTCCTGTATAGACAATAGCGGTATGTCAAGAGATTCATTTAAGAAAAGTAGTGAAAATGGAGGATGGGGATCAAAATATGTAAGCAATATTTCACACGTTTTCCAAGTTTTAATGAAAACATACACAAAAAGGAAAGCAATTTATTTTTTTCTATAGCTGTAAAATGTCCAATATCGGCTCATTTTCCCCACAGCCATAAATGCTTATCATTGGCTTCTTTCTCAAGAAACCAACTCGCTTTTCTAAAAATGTATGTATAGCTGACAGTGTACTAAATATCAGTGAATGCTAATTTTATTATACGAAAATGAACGAAAGCTGGAGTTTCAATATACAGAGTAATGGGGTGTCCATATTTGTAAGAAAAATCCTACGCAAGTCCTAGTGGTTTTGTAAGTAATGATCACATTAGCTCAAATAAAAAGCAGTCCCCAAGAAAAAAAAATTTATTTACTTCTCAATTAAAAAATTACTCTTATTTATTAAAAAATAAGTGTGGTTACAAATTTATTTCTGTATTTTACGCAAATATTTTTTACTGACAAATTTTTTAAGAGGAGGGGGGGGGGGGGTCAGATTGCTAACTTTATTCGTGCTCATGTGACAGATAGAAAAACCTGTACTACCCTAAAAATAAAATGCAATACTTTAAAAATTTAATAAATTATTATATATTAAAATCTTTTTTATACAAGTGTCAAGTATATTTTCTCTTAGGGTTCGTGCTAAACTAGAGGGTTTATTGACAACTATTATTATACTTAACAAACGGCCAGTTGAAAAATCACCTACCTGGCTAACATTTGAACACTTTTCAATGTCCATTGTACTTCTATGTAGTCATATCAACGTGTATCCACAGCATTTGGGCAATAGACCTTTTGAATTCAAAATTGCAGGTTTTCAAACGATCTGTGTTCGAAGTTATTTTTCGGTGGACAAGATGGAAAAAAAGAAAAGAAAACGGTAGCTACACGTAGTGGGGGGATAAAAAGAGGTTATTTTTTCTGTAGATAACTTGGGGTCTTGTTTTGAGAAGTAAATACGGACGTTTGAATGCTAGAATACCGTTCTTCGGGATCGAGGAGACGTTCCTAACCCGCGGTCAGGCAAAGGGCCGTTGACTCTCTGAACTTAGAAGAAAGTCCTCTCGACTTGACTCGGCCAAGTTCAACAGCATCACACACGACCTATTGTCCCTCGAGAGGAGATTTCTCTATATCTTTCGTTAATTGTAAACAAGCAACGGAACCCGTTTAGGCAGCAGGTCGAAAGCGCAGTTATTTGAGAATTGAGAGCTGCAACATTTCCAGTTGGATGGTTGCACTGTTTCTTTTTTGTGACTATACAAGAATTATCAACAAAAGTCTCGAATTGTTGGGATTCTAAAATCTTTCATTGAAGAGCAGCTTTTTCGAATACTTCGTTGAAACTTATAATTTCGTTTAAAAAAATTCTAACCTATTTTTTTGAACGATGACCAAAAAAGATCTGGACTAATTTATAAATTCATTGCAACAAGAAGTCTATATTACACATAAACATTGTAAATGAATATTTTTGCACTTGTTTTTTTTTTTTTTTTTTCTTTTTTTGCCCTTAAGAAATAATAATTTTTTTAAATTTTATTTTTATTATTATTATTTTCAAAAGGCTCTAAGCATAATATCCCAAAAATAAGACCAACGACATAAAAATATGTATTTTCTAAGGTCTAATTACAAAGGGCAAAATATATGCATGTTAAAATATTGAGAGAAAAAGCATTTCATCTTACTAAAGCAATACATATCGAACAACTTTTTGATAACTTTTACTAAAATAATGGAATAAGGTACAAATCGATTCAGAAAAAGATAATCGATCAAGAATTCTATACGAAGAATGTTCCAAGACAACACTTTTTCTAAAATGCCTTATAAAACTTATTATCTTAGTATTGGTATCAAGATTGGATTAATCCATGAATTAGGAAAATAAATAATTTACAATCTAAAAAAGTACTTTATGTCTGTTAACAATTTTGTGTTATGAATTGAAAAGTCTTCTTTTTGCTCATACGAACCACTGAAAAATCGAAGTAAAAAAATATTGGTAATTTCGAAAAAAAAAAAAAAAAAAATTGTATGAAAATAATTTGTTTGATTAAAAAAATTTTAATGAAAAATGTGAATCTCGTAATTTTTTTTTCATAAATAAACTAAGTAATAATTTGTAAAAGGGTCCAGAATGATCAATGATCTACGAGAGTAAAATTAAATGTTTATTACTTATTTTATTCTTAGCATCAAAGTTCTGTTTCCAAACCAATGAAACAAAATCCATCTACAATTGAACATAATTTATAAAAAATAATACCAAAATTATGGGTGTGGCACATCGCACATTTTTCAATTACACTATAATACTAGTCACTGCATTTAAATTTTTCGTGGATTCGTGTTATGTACGGTTTTCATACTTTTATTCATTATAATAATAATAATAATAATAATAAAAAAAAAAAATTTAAAAAAAAAACGATTCGACGGTGTATTTGGCGATATACTTTTCGATAACTACTACATTATGAAAACATGAAAAAAAAAAGTCGTTGATGAGCGATGGTCAAAAGATGGTTCATGACTGGACCCATGGCCATCACTAACATTTACACAAAATTTAAACATCGTAAGTTAACCCCTACGGGAGTTATGCTGACCACAGATACTCATTTTTTCTGTTCCCACTTTTTACTTTCAATTACCTATAAGTTTACATAAAGGAATGAAAATATAGCATTCGTCAAAAAAAAATTTCAATTTAATTCGACTTAAATTAAATAGAAGGTATTTGAAAGTAAAAATACCAATTTAAGATTATGCACTGTGACTTTGCACTCAACTGCTACATTCGCTGAAAAAAAAAATGCACATGGTGTTTTGTTAATAGAATGGGAATATTCCACTTTTTTTTTTTTTTTTTTCAAATGTGTATTTGGATTGCTCTCAAACGTGTCCCAAATGTTTCAAACGATACAACACAATCAAGAGCTGCATCATATTAAGTATCATACCAATTTCATTTCATTTTTGTTTGCATTGCCGAGCAATTTAGCAGTGCAAAATTCGTGTTATCAGTTAAAATTTTATCCTTTTAGAAAATGTGTTTTTGTTTTGAGCATTGACTACGAAAATGAAGTTTGAAACTGCATGCATAATGCCCTGATTTAGACTAAGTTTTACAAGCGTTTCGTCACGATTTCTTCAAAAGAAAGTAAACGAGAGGTTATCTGATGAATTTCTTTTATAGTTATTTCAATATAAGACAGCAATGGCTTCTGTAAAGAACAATGTTTTTAGTGTTTTTTTTTAAATCAGTTTTAGAAAAAGTCAGTTTTAAGATACTTTTTAACGATTCCCTATTCTTTTTACTTTCAATTACCCATATGTATACATAGGGTAACGAAAGATTAGTATTCGATCCAAAAAAAAAGTTAGATTTTTTTTGCATTTCTCACACGTTTTGGAACATCCTGATTTCAAAAAAGTGTTCTAGAAAAAATGTCCGTGTGTATGTACGTGGTCAGCATAACTCCCGAACAAATTGACCTACGATGTTCAAATTTGGTGTGCGGGTTAGTGGTGACCACGAGACCTTCCATTAAGGTTTATGTCAAAATCGCGCACGCGCATAAGGTAACTGTCATTGAAAAAATGATTGCTAAGTAACGGCTCTAACGATTTCAATAAAAATTGCTGAAATAATGCCTCGTAAGGTGTTTTAAACATCACCACCTCCGAAATTCCCTTAAAAATGCTTTATGGGCGTAGGCAGAGTTTTTGGTTTTTTTTTACCCATGCAAGAATTATGGCAAAAAATATCGCCAAACTGGCCATTTTTGCAAAAAATGAATAATGAAAATATAAAAACGGTAAAGGATACAAATCCACGTCAGTATAATAGTGTAATTGAAAATTGTGCGATGTTCCACACCCCTAGTTTCAATACATGGGAATATTTTTTACTAAAAGAAACAATGCGCAACTGTTTCCCATTCTTCGTCAAATACATGAAATGAAAAAAAAAAGGAAAGGTCTTACAGTTGAAATTTTGATTTTCCTTAAGTTGACGTTTGTTCTAAACTATTTTTTAATTGCTTTCAGAGCTATCAGAGGCCGATTTCTTGAAAAAGATACGCATATTTTATTTAATGCCGGAACAAAAAAAAAATATTTCAACAAACAATGAATTTTACTATAAAGTATTTGATGGATGGCAGAAGTTATTCTGATGAAAAGAAAAGCGAAATTAAATTAAAATTATCAGAATTTAAATGTAAATGAAAAGTGTCCCATTACAAAAAAGTGTTTGTAGAAATTAATTTTTGACTAGAGGGTACAAGCAAGTGGCAGAAATGTACTGGATTATAGAATTTACGTCGACGGCATTGGAAAAGTAAAAAAAAAAAAAAACACGAAAGCGCAATAAAAGAAGTAAAAAATTGGAAAAGGAATCTTTAATGGTTCCCCGATTCTGTAAGGCATGGGATAATATTGACCAAACTCCATTCTTGTGAAACTATGCTCATACTTATATCTAAATATTAACACAAGAACCGTCACGCTTAAAGTAAAAATAGAAATATTTCATTTCAACTCTTATACTTTCTTATGTCGAACATCGTAGTTCAAATTTTTCATCAAAACTTTGATCTTTTGAACTAAATTAACTAGAGGTGTGGATCATCGCATAACTTTCAATTACACTATAATGCTGGTCGCTTCATTTAAATTTGACGTGGAATGGTGTTATTTAGAGTTTGCATTTTCATTCAATTAAATAAAATTGGTCAGTTTGGCTATAATTCTTACTTGTCCAAAAAAATAATAATAAAACTACCAAAATGGGGAATTTGGCGATATACTTTTTGATCATACTTACATAATACATTTTTTGTGAAACAGCAGTTGGTCATTGATGGTCGATTCAACTTTTTACACCTTTATTGCATTTCTACGGAACTTTCGGGAAGTGGGGATGTTTATAGCACTTTAAGAGGCATTACTACAGCAATTTTGATCAAAATCATTAAACCCGTTTTTTTAGCATTTGCTGAAAAACATGACTTTTTCAATGGTAGCTACCTTATGCGCATGCGCAATTTTGACGAAAACCTTAATGACAGGTCCCATGCCCATCACTATCCCGTACACAAAATTTGAAGATCATAGGTCAATCCGTTCGGGTGTTATGCTGACCCCAGTCACACACACACAAACTCAAACACAAAGAGACAAACATTTTTTATATACCACTTCTTTGAAGGCAGGATGTTCCGAAATGTGGAGAAATGCAAAAAAAATCGAATTTCTTTCGGCTAATTAATCCACTTGCTGTCATCCGATCGAGCTGAAACATGGCAGATAGAAAACTTGATCATTGACAAGTCTATCAAGTTTTGGGAGCAAAACAAAATTAGTCAATGGCACGGAATGGATTGTTTGGTCCGTGCGCTCAATAACTTATATTTATGCACAATGACGGCTAATCAGACCAGGATCTACAGCTTAACGTGGATTCCAAACCACAACGAACACCCAGGATTTGAACTCGGCATCCTTGGCATGCGAAGCCAGAGCGCTAACCCCACAGCCATTAGGTTGGCGGCAGCCAAAAGAATTTTTCTTCGTAGTGGTCAAATACTATGAAAACTCGATTTGATCGAAATGGCGCTTAAAAGTTCACAATGCATAAATAGAATTTATAGTAAAACTTTATTTTTATGGATTAGTTTGTTTAAAAACTATTTTGAAAGTTGCTTTTAACAATATTTTTAATGTATATTAATACATTTTGTAACTTTTAGCTTTATTTCCGCTTCCAATTGTATTTTTCTGGAATGAAAACAAAATTGCAATGTTATAGTTCTGCTACCACAATTATAAAAATATTTTCAATTTTTCTATGTTTTTTGCAGCTAACTACAACTGTTTTCGTTACGTTATTTAAATAAAAAGAAGCACTTTGGGTAGTATATATTTTAAATGGCTTGTGTTAAAGCAATAAAATCAGGGTTATTGAATTTAAAAACAACAAAATTTGCCTTAAGAATCTTTAAATCCGTTATAGTAAAAAAATCTCGTCCCACGTACATTTAATGCAAAAAAATAATTTTGCCCAGCTAAAATCGAGCAAATATCCCACACTGTGCGACGTTCCATGGGAGGTGCAAATAAATTTTCCCTGAACAAATAAAATAAAATTAATCCACAATTAAACAATATAATTTACAAATTATATTAGTCGTGTAAGTGAACTATTTTTACTTTCAAGAATACCAGTAACTAAAGTGATTAAATTAGGTATCAGACCATTTCTTCAACACTATTAAGCTACATTGTTTTTAATTTCTTATACTAATAATCTACGTAAATTACTTTTACTATCAAAAAGAATTACAAGAGTTAAAGTAATTAAATAAGGCATCAGACTATTTCTATTTTAATTTTGTTAGCGTCGTTCCACGAAGGCTCCTCAAGAATACATCAGTTCAATAATAGAGAAACCAATTCATTTGTTTGATGAAGAATCTTTTATTCTATTGTTCTTATTTCCTTCTTAATGTCCCATTAACTTTCACTCGCCCATTTGATTTGGAATTGTGGGGAGGATACAATGACCAATCAGGAAACACGGCCGAATCGAATCCGAAACAGGAACTCGGCGATGCCAAAGAATACCGAAAATCGTTCCGCCATGTCAAATGTTAAGAATTTTTTCAAATGCGCTGTGGCTTAAATCGGCCGGAGAACCAGGGATAGCTTAAATTCGAAAGCTTCTAATATATCCTCGCCTCGCTGACCAGCTGAGCCCTAAAAATAATATTCGAATGGCAGAAGGGTTAGATGGATTGGGGGGAACTTTCCTGTTCTTTGACGTCGGTAGGCGGTCAGTGAACTGTGCCCGCAGAAGCGTCAACTGAACAGACGATTTTAATCAGGCAGTGTCAATTAGGCATTCTTTTTTTGTTCTATCGATGCTGGCAACAGTCGCCTTATGTAATTTATCACGTCAAAATATGAATCACGGCAATTTATCTCTTGTTTTTAGTGGTCTGTAAAAGGTGGACTTTCTCTAATTCACTTCTGAGAAAGAGTTTTCCTTAAAAGACGGCGATACTCTGTAAATGCTGATTTTTGCTACTGATTCAACCACAAAATGTGGCTCCAATATAGTCATTACGCATTCGTTTTGTTGTCGCATCAAACTCATTTTGTAGTAACCGATCGTTAGCAAATGAATCTGCCATGGTGCTCTATCCTGAGGCCATCCTTTCACGTGACATGCCTACAACAGAGTTTAAGGTCCCTTCATCAAAAATTTTATTCTTTGCAATAGCTTTTGTACATGCGTTTTCTAGAGCATGAATAGAGATGTTCATTCATATTGCATGAAAAGAGTACAAAATAGACCAGCGTCTTCTTCAAAAACGTTAAAAAAAAAATCTAATCATATTTTGATTTAGTATTTTGGAGATTCGTCCATCTCTAATTTGGTTTGTTTTCATAGAATTTTCCGCGCAGTCTTTTAAATCTATGAAAACAAATCAGACCATTAAAAATCGTGCCTGTTACAGAATTATGCAATTTAATTGCAAATTTACCTTTCCCTTGATACATGTTTTCACATTAAAAGTAAGCAAGGGACTCACAAAACTTAATTAAAATTTTCTCAAACGAAACGCGGCAGTACAACCTACTTTTCCAGACCCATATCGTTTAAATTAGTTATTATCTTATGTAAAATCAATTTCACTTGTTTCACAATTTTAATAAACAATGATTTCCAAATTTATTTTTTGTGCCCAGCCCCAAAGCATAATCAAAAGCTATTTTCAGCATATATCATTTCTATTGTGTTACACTTCGATTATCTAATCAAAGGTGGAAGAGATATACATCTAGTTTGCATCGCTGGAGTTTAATCAAATGCAGTATATTTCAGATTCAAGGAGATTCACGATTTCAGTGTTTTGCAGATAAAATACAATCGCGAAGAACAGATAAAAAATTCTATTTAATTTGCACAACAGAAAGTTGTAACATGTTAGATTGTTAAAAAATTTTAACAAAAAGTAAACATGTATAAAAGTGCAAAGTAGATAGATGGTGCATGGTGGTGACAATTACACATCATTTATTATAATTATTATTATTATTATTTTACGGGCAATGGAACTAAATATATTAAACTTGAAATAAAATTAACATAAAACTCGACTTATGATAGTTAGGAATGTGTTTTAAAACAATTTCTTAACCTAAAAATACAATCCAAATAACTTAAAGTATGTTTAGTTTAGGAAATATTATTCTGGAAAAGTAAAAATAGTAAGAGATGATAGTCAACAGATGTGACATTTATCTATCTGAGGATAAAACTTGAGTAATAACTAAATATTTCATCATAATTTAAACCTTTAATTAATTATATCTGTTATACTAAGGTTATTTATACCTAAAAATATTTTTTTAGTATACTTTTAGTAATAAATTTCAACTACACAAATTCCTGATTTTCTGTGGAATGAGCCATTTATAGAAACAAAAATTAAGAGTATACAACATAAATAGTTTCCAAGAAAAATGTACCAATAGTTGTGTGAAATAGCGAAAAAATTAAACTGAGAAAAACGCGTTTTAAGGCTGAATACTTTTAATATTCGAAATACATAGAAAGCATAGTTAAAAACTAAAATTTAGGTTGGGTCTAATCTAGTTATCTTACTAAAACTTATGATCCATCATTGTTTTCATAAAAGTCTGACGTTTTCTTAAAACATTAATTTTTAAAGGTACCCTCCGCCTCAGTGCAACAAGTCATATTTGAGTCTAGAATGGGAGAAAATTCGGAAAACTCTCTCCGGTTATTTAAACTTATAATTATAAAATTATAACTAAATTTTACCTCAGAAAAAATAGTAACAAATAAATGAAAATATGTATATATTTTCGGGATGGGCGGCTGGGATATACCGCAGACACGTAATCGGGGGGGGGGGGGGATATTAGAAGTATATTTACGAAAATATATTTCAACTACTAAAAAAATTATGGGTGTCTAGGTACAAGTAAATGTTTTACCTCAGAAAAAATGTAAGAAGTTAAAAAAAATATATATAATATATATATATTTGAAAATATATCTTCAGTATGAGGGAGGGGAATATGGGGATATATCACAATCGCCACGGGGGATATAGGGATACATCACCCGTTCCCAGAAAATATATTTTAACTTTAAAGAAATAGAGATGTCTTGTTGGAATTTACTCTTAAAATAAATATGTAATTCCGATTAGTTTTTGGTCATTATTATTTAAATATTATTTACAAGTATTACTTTCCAAACTTGCTTAAATGGTTGGGCTCTCATGTGTATCCATAGAGAAATTAATGTCAATTTGAAAGAACGTCAAGAAGTCCTTAACTAACTTTCCAAAAAACTTCGAAAATTAGATTTTGTATTAAAAATTACGAGGCGAAATATATGCTTAACTAAACTTTATGCAAATGTTGTATGTGAAATGAAAGTTAATAAAGTTTAGATTTTTTTTTATCTGCTAAGAAATTATTAATCGATCAATAGCGCCGTATATTTAGTGAACTAATTAATTATTTAGTTAAGAGTATGTTCAACAATTATTCTATTTATCATTATTACAAATACTTTATGAATATGGGTGCGCATATCCCCTCGCCCCGAAAAAAAAATCCTGGCTACGCCCCTGAAGAGATCTGCACTCGTCTATTATCGGTTTTTGCGACGGAACAATAAAAGCACACACATTAAACTATACAATGACATCAATGAATAAAACTGTAAAAAATAAAAACCCTCATTCTTTTCAGCACTATGTTACATCACTGTGAAGAAATGCCCAGCAACCGACCACCAAAAGCAGACAACGATTAAAAAAAGAAAACGATAGGAAGAAGTAGGGGTCGCAGCGGAATGGCGATTTCACGCCTCCCCAGTGGATTATGACCTTGTAACACGGTTATCCGCCACAGGGGGATGAGAAAAAGATTACGCGACGTATGAAGAAAGAGTCAATAAGAGAAGGGGGAAAACTCGAAAGAGAACTGAATATGGCCATCGCGAAGTCTGCACTGGAATTTCGCCCTTTGAGGGCAGGAAGTGCATTTTATTTGTAATGCTTTTGTTAAGAATCTTATTAATAGAACAAATTATGGTAAGGTTTTTAAAAATAATCCCTTACTATTATCTAACGTGTTGTCAAAAAGAGGCTGTTGTTAGAGGCAGTTTCATTTGTCTTAGCGTGTGGTTCGATGTGGAATTCTTCTTTTGCATTAATGGTTCTTGTATGTGTTGTAATTTGGGATTTTTTTTTTTGGAATAAAAGTTCGATATCGTGTTTCCTGTTAAAAAAATTTTGTTTTTGTTTTTTTAGAAAAGGGGTACGCTTATCTCCTTCTAATACATCCAGAGTCAAACCAATGACCAAACCCGAGATAAAAACCAGAGAGATAATTGTTCTTTTCTACATGAATACGTGGCTCCGATTTTCAAGGACGGTTTACGAAACAAGGGTGTTAACAAAAAACAACATAAAAAAAGTCGGTGATATAGGCCTGACTTTTCAGATAGTTTCCCATGATTTAAAGATACTGATAATATGCAGAATATTAAAATAGCAATGTGCAAAAAAGTTATGACAACATTGGATGAAAGCATTTGTAAAGAAAATCCAACTTTTTCCTGATTTTTGAAATATGTCTTTCTACTTCCAAAATTAAAAAAAAAAAAAAAAAATCCTGAAAATTCCTGGATTTCCAGGTTGTGTCTGCGAAATTATTCGCCGTATTATTTGTATTGGAGCTGTTAGCGGACCAGATACACAAATATACGTATCTTTCATTATTATAGATTTAACAATATATATAGCATTTTATAAAACTGAAAACAAATATTGATTTTCTTGTCTTAATAAAATTACAATTGATGTTTAATTATTTTTTTAAATACTTAAAAAAATAATAAATTTTTTTATTATTATTAAATCAAAGACTAAAAAAGAAGTGAATCTTTGGTTCCAACGTGCCAATAGGACTTGACCCTAACTAGTAATTAAACTATTTAAACTGTACTTCCAGATTTCTCTGTTTCAGTCTCTATCATTTGAAAGACGAAGACGGTTGAAATCATTTAGTTTATTTTAAGATTGAGTCTGTCACAGTATCTGTTGCAGCCAATCTTAATAAATTGTCCAAATGAAATTCAGTTAAGTTATTGCTGTATTTTTTCTTGATAAAAACCATCTTGCTGAAAGCTTATTCAATTAGTTTCTTCGGAATTTAAAGAACTTTCTACAAAATTACCACATACTAATTTGGACAAATTACTTTTAGGTAAAAAAAAATCCATATCGTGAAACTTGTATTTTTTTTTTCCTTCTGTGATGCTGGGGGGCCGCAGAAAAATCAGTTGCGGGCCGTATCCGGCCCACGAACCACCTAATGGCTCACGCTGAACTAGATATATCAAAATATTATAGTTGACTATGATTGCACAGGGAGGTTCAAAGTTTGTCTCTTCTTAGCTTGGAAATCGAATGTACATCTAATACGTTCGTAACTCAGAAAACAAGCCACTCACCAACACGCTTATGAAACAATATGCTCATTCGTGAGCTCTTTAAATAATTTAATGCAGCATATCTTAGAATAAAGTTAAAAGAAAATAGAAATATTTATGGGACCTAGTAGTCAAACGTTCGATGGCATTCGTTCTTTTCAAGAAAAAGTAACCGAAAAGAGCTATTGCCTTGCCATAAAAGATTAGAAACAAAACAATCCAAGAATCGACGTCCAAAAGATGTAAAAGTAAACCGAATTATTCCAGCCTGCGTTCTGCATGGCATTCTAAACACAAAGAGCTATTCCAAGTGAGTGATGACTCTGTTTTCTTTCTCGTTTTCTATCGCACACGGCAACAAAAGAATGAACATGGAAAATGGTGTACTCGAGGGAAGCGAAACATATAATGGCATACCTCATTGTGGAATGTAAACTTTTTACACCGCGTGAGCTCCACGCTTTTACAGTCTAACACTGAGTGTAATTACAGTGAACAAAAAGCAACAAGAGAACTCGAACGAAATATTTAATGATATTTTTGATGAAGTACGATCGAGTTCAATTGCTCCGACTGTGGTAGAAATTTTACGCAAAGCAGCATCCATCAGTTTCATCATCCATCTTACCTATAAACAAGAGTGAACCTGCGATTTTTAGGAGGCCTACTAATCAGTAAACAGGGTCTGGTAAAAGTATGTGTTGTACATCGTAGTTGCTTAGTACGCTTTTTAAATAGAAAAGCAAAGGAATTCTTAAAAGCAATCGGATTGACCTGTAGACTGAGAGGCGATTGCAAATTTAAATACCATACCCCATCGATTATCATTATGAATTTTTTAGAATGTGGAAAAAAGTTAGTAGATTACAAATCCACTGTTCTAACGTGGCAAAAATGGCCGAAACTGGTCAAAAATCGAATGAGTTGAACTAAATACGATTGCCAAGTATATCATAAGTTGCTAAAAAAGAGAACACACACATTTTCGTCTGGTAACCCAGCGCACTTTGATTTTCAATGAGGAAGGATGCAGACGATTTTTGATCTCTGACTCCAGAAAGCTTATATTTTTTAAAAGTAAGCCAAATTGGCGATATCAGTTACGTCATTCTTATTGCCATCTTTTGGCTCACTTTTAAAAGATGCAAGTAAGCCGTCGCCAGATATCTGAATCCCCCTTCTGCAACCTTCTTAACCCATAAATGACGGTTGCTAAGAAAATTTGTATATTGTTACGAATTTTTCCACTGAGGCAATGATGGCACAGTTTTCACGGTTTAAAAGTATTTATTCTCTCTTCAGAAAACTCACAAAATTTATTCACAGGCAACAGTTTAATTACTCTCAAGCTTCAACACAAGCTTCAACAAAAATAACTTCGAATTCAGCGATTATACAAGCTCACTCCAATAGGTAAACAAAGCGATCCGCTTTCAACGAAATCCGAAGTCAATCTGAAAACTTTCCCGTTCTCCAGTCTTTTTATATACAAGCGCGTGAGACATTCTCGAAATTTCCAGCCAATTCATTGGGAAAAGAAATATCTCGAAACTTCTCGATGGCTTTAGGTGTTGCCACCTTTTTCTAACTTGTATAATCGCTATTAATTAATAAATAAAATAAGATAAAAATAAATTACAATAGAATTTTGAAATAATACGTCACTATTTACAATATATACAGACAATTTGTGCAACACACATTTATCGACATTTTAATTTTTTTTTCTTTGCTAATAAATTGCGATTGTGGTTCCACTTAGTGTTATTTGAAAATCATAAAAATAATTTTCCAAAAAATCTGAAAAATTCAAAATATGCATTAAATGATCTAAATATACAAGATAAAAGTGAAAAACAATGACTTTTTTATCCTTTTCAAAGTCATCTTTAATGGGTTAATTGAAAATTAAAGAGCAACAGGTTACCAAATAAAAAAAGAGTGCTCAATATTTAGCAAGTTATGATATATTTGGCAATCGTATTTAGTTCAACTCATTCAAATTCAATTTTTGAACAGTTTCGGCCATTTTTACCACGGCAGACCAGTGGACTCGTAATCTACTAACTTTTCTCCAAGTTCTGTAAAACAATTTAGAATGATATTCGATTGGGTACCTAAACTTGCAGTCGCTTCTCGGACTACTGCGATTCTTAAACAATTATTTCACGTCACACATTCAGTGTGACTGCTTTTTCTCAAAATAATGATGTGTTTCAAACTGAATAGATGCGAACCTCATAAAATTTATAATCGATTTAAAAAAGAGCCTACATTTTCTATTAGGCCACTATTGGCCTCTAGTCGACCCAGCCTACATAATACATAGTGATAAAACTTAAAAGCTTCAAATATGTTGAAGACGGGAAAGAAAATTTCATAAAATTGTGGTTCAAAATTTAGGAAACAAAGTGCAACCTACTATTGATTTTTGATATACTTATTTTTCTTGAGAGCAGGTTTGCTTTTGAGTAGTGAACAGTTACGATGTGAAGGAGGTTCAGCTTTTAGTCATTTCATGTAAACTCTTAAATGATGGATAAATAATAAAGTATATGATTTTCTGTTTATTACTTTACATTTCACATGTGCCATCAAGTGTTTTTATTAATTTGAGATGCTTGATTAAATCTTAGCAATGCAATTGGTTCCTTATTGATTGGCGTGTATTTTTGTGTTTTTCCAAAACAGTAAAATTCCTTCAAAACAATGCTTATTATTTTTTTAAACTTATTTTAATAACTTTTTGTACAAAGCATTTATAATGAATTATGCACTCTAATGTGTGTGTTGTTGAATAATTATTACGCGTAAAACATAAGCATCCTTAGGTAGGTGATCCGCCGATTGAGAACGAAACCTAATGATTCGTTATAAATGAAAGTTGCACACAGTCACTGTTCTAGATCAAGTGTTCTTTACTTTTTAGCTTTACGCTCCCCTTCAAATATGATGAGTAGTATTAAACCATGTGTGAAAGAAAACTATAGTCTGATATTTTGAATTATTTAGAATATATTCAGGTCTGTCAATCTGGTCAGACTGGAAAATAAATGATCAAGTTCTGAAGTATAACTCACAGAACCCCTTTCAATCTGATAAATCTAGGTTTTAATAATCCAAAAGGAAAAGTTTTCTACGCCATCGGAAGGTATTTATAAGTGTAAATTATTACACATAGCACATCACCCTTGAAAAAAGTGACACAATTCAAAATTGTTTTATTTTGAATCAGAGTATGCATAAGTCACAGACTGCAACGACTTTTAAAGATGGAAGAACAACACAAATTATTTTCAAGTTGAAACTGCCGTCCTTCCAACTTCAAATCAAAGCAGCATGCGATTCTGTGCACACGTCAATGAAGAGTTTTGAGCAGTGTAATTTTTCTCGCTGGTGGGCGTGCGATATTTAAATCGTTAAAAAAGCTCTAGATAGTCTAGCGGTCGGCAAACCACTGCCTGAGGGCCACATGTGGCTCTTTAGAGGATTTCTTTTAGCCCTTTACAGAACACGAAAAATGTACTGAAAAATATTATAATTTTCTGTCATGTTCTAAAAATTTAACCAACAGATCCACCTGCGTTCCATTTCAATCAATAAACTTTCATGATGTCTCATCCGATCAGCAAACGAAGCTTCTCGTTTGTTGTTATCTAATAATGCTGTAAGGTTGCTGGACTCCTTACGAACAGTCGATTTCTTTCTTGTAAGCAGAGCGACAGAACGAAACAAAAAATCGATGAACACGTGGGTTTTTAAGCTGAATGCCCTGGCATATTTGTATGTGCAAATTCTTACTCAATTTCTCTTATTCATAATGAAATTGTGTCGAAACGTCCGAGAAGAGGCAACAGGAGACATCGCATTCAATAACCAGTTTAGACATGTGACTTATAAACATCAGGGACCAATTGAAATACACAAAACTCAGTTATCTTACATAGTTTGCTTCAATGTAAGGTCTCAACGAAAGATTTCGAATTCAAACCGAAATAAAATTTTAAACAATCAATACTATGTTTAAAATAATGTCAATTGGTTGTAATACATAACAAATTCAAGTTATATATTGCAACCAACGCGGATAATGTAGACCATAAGTACAGTTGCTTAATTCTACTAACCCTAGAAGATCACTTTTCATTTAATAATACTATTAATCAATCAAGTTAAATTATGAATCAATAAGGAGTCTCCTTAAAAGTAAAACGCTATTTATAAATATGCATACTATACGTTACACATTGCGTTTAAACCTCAAATATTGTGAGATTTATTGACATGACATTTTAATGTTTTTAAGATAACTGTATTTTAATAATTTCCTAGTTCATGAATAACACTTTGTTTCTTATGAGAATTCGCTTTATTTGATAAGCAATTGAAAGAATATCTTATTTCTTTCAAATGGTTTTTCCCAAAATGAGTCGAGCATATAAGCTCGCGTTGATTGTCGGGCTGTCTGATGGGAATTTCCCATGTTTTCTCCCATTTATACTCAAATGCAGGACAATTTCCTCTTGAAAGACCTATAGAAAGCTCTCCACGTTGATATCCTTCAATTTCCCCGATGTTTCGGCATAACGTAGCCCTAGTGTAGCTAATGAGCTCGATAATGTCTAAGTCCACCAACCAAAATTGTCCACTTACAACAGTGGCGGATTTGTGGGGCAAATGATTCGTTTCATTTCTATGATTCTACATCATACAATATACTTAGACGACACAATTCTCTTGATTCTAACATAAAAACTCATCCAAAAATTAAAAAAAGTGGCACAGAATTAAATTTGTATTTTTAACTTAAATGTTGTTTAAATGCTTCAATTTTACATAAATGAAAATTTAAGCAAACTTTAACTCTGATGGAGAATACATTCATATGAAAATTAATTTCTAATAAGACATTTTTAATTTTATTTCTACTTAAAAAAATAAGTTTTTAAATAAAAGCCTACTGATTATCAATGGAGTTACGTTAATTTACAATGGAGGTTTGAGGTACAATGTTAGCTCCACAGTTTCTTTATAAAACCAAACAGCAAATAAATCACTACTTCACGTGTAAAAGTAGCTAACTTTCACTAGCATGCAACATGGTCAAACGAAACATCAAAGTCTACTTTATTTATTAGTGCAAACCCACACTTGTAGTTCGATACGTGTAAATAAACCAAAAAACATCTGTGCGTGTGGGAGAATTCTTTTCTTGGACGGATTCGTCCCCGATTCCGTGGGCTTGGAGGAGAGAAAAAAAGGACAACCAAGGAAAAAAGAACCACCTGCCTTTTCAGTGGGATATGGGGGAAGAAAACCGCCAAAGGAAGTGGCTTTTCATTCAGAGGCCAAAGAAGTAGGACTCTCAGAAAAAGCCCTTCATGATCTTTCGAGTGAGTTGATGAACATAAAAAATTGTTTTTGTTTAAATTTTACAAAATAAATTATTTTACATTAAGAAAAATGTAAATAAGATTATTTTTATCTTTCGAGTGAGTTGATGAACATAAAAAATTGTTTTTGTTTAAATTTTACAAAATAAATTATTTTACATTAAGAAAAATGTAAATAAGATTATTTTTTAAAAAGATTTATAAGGATCTCCAAGATGTGAAATCCAATCCATCCAATGACAAAAAAAAAACCTAATTAGCATTTATTTGTGTATAATACAGATTTAACTAATCAAAATATGAAACATTTATTGAATAAAGTAGAAAATTATTTAGCACGTGTTTTTAAAATTAATCCTACATCTGTTACACCAAAATCTAACTCTTTTAAACATTTTTTACACTACATTTGAATACTAATCTAAAATTTATTTTAGTGTTCTAACGCATGCTTTTGATAAAAGTATACCCCAATATATTTAAGAGAAAGTCATAATAAAGATCATTCCCTATACTCGCTATGCTAAAATCCACTAGCCCAGTGCATTTAGAAATTACTTAGTATAAAACCTTGAAATTTGGTGAGTAGTACGAAAACAATTACTTATGGAAATGACATAAATTAAAAACATGAAAATGGTGTCTAATATATTTTATTTTATATTTGAAATCCTTAAATCAAAGCATATGTAGTGACCCCAAATGGTTTTGTCTATTGGCATTTTAATTTTCATTTAATATAGATAAATATTAAATGAAAAAAATTTATGTCATTTCATTATGTGAGCTTTTTTGTACCTACTCACCAAATTTCAAAGTTTTGCAGAAAGTAATTTCTAAATGCACTGGACTAGAAGATTGTAACATAGCGAGTATAGGAAATGATCCTTACTAGGACTTCCTTTTAAACTAACCAAATAGTAATTCAATTTTATTATTTCGAATGAACATGAATGATAGAGCTTAAATGAGACAAATTTCACTTTTATGGATACAGAACATTGAAAACCGTATTTAGGTCAAAGGCATCAAAAAAGAATTCATACTGTTTAGAAAAATCAGTTTCGAAAAGATTCATTCCAAATGCACTAACCAAACAACTTTTTGTCAAACCTGGGAACGCTGTAACTTTCCAACCTGCGAGGTACCGCTAACACACAAAAACCACAGATAAAATGTCAATACAGTGTCACCGAAGTGTATATATTGTAGAAATTTCTTGACGCGATTCGGTACTTCAGAACTCGTTACTAAAAACAGAATAGTCCTAATTTCCTTTCTGATACAAAGATTGACCCGAAGGTATTGGCAAACAAATTTAAAATCTTTTTAATCGGTACTTAAAGTATAGAAAAATGTGCGGATAAAGAGGGTTGTTTTTTCAACTTTTTAAAATTCTTCCTTCCTCCAACGTTTACACAGCTACGAACCAAACAATGATACAATAAGCGGAAGAGGGGGGGAAAATCCGTACGATGGCTATATCTGTTCTTAATCGTAAATAAATTCTTAAATAATCCAGGATGATGTTGTGTGTCGTATGGGTTCAACGGTACCAAAGTCGTAAAAATGAAACATATATTTATTATTGGGTAACACCGTAAAGAACGGAGCGCCTAGACGCGCGTCCGATCTATTTTAATTACGTATACAGAGAGAGAGTTACATGGGAGGGGAAGGGGTTTTATCTTCTTCCCACGCATGCGCGCAGGCAGCAGAACACTTATTCGTAATTCCCAACATACTCCCACCTTTGGAGTTTTTTTCAAATATAAAACTACAAATTACACATGATACAAACTCAAAATCAAATATTAATATAGTAAACCAATATAGAATTTACAAACAAAACATTCTTAACTACAATTAAGATATTAATATAAGAAACACAGATACACTTTACAGACGGCAGGGTGGTTTAGAAATTCGGCCACTTCTAGTTTTCAAAATGTTGTTACTAAATAATGGTTCATTGTTATCATGAATAGGACTGTCCAATTCTAGTCTATACAGTCTTTGGACAGGCCTCAACAGTTCAGTAGATTCTGTTTTGATTCGAGCAAGCCTCGTATGGCCGTCTTTGCCTGGCATTAATTGCAACACTCGAGCCAAATTCCAATAGATACGTTTTCTGTTCGTATCTTCTAATAAAACAATATCACCGACAGAAATTGGGTTTTTAATTTGTTTTTTAAGAGATTGTTGACACAACTGTCCTAAATACTCGGATCGAAATCTTGATCGAAGTAATTCACGTATTTTTTGTAGATGTTTTGAACGCTTACTTAATTGAGCATGATCCACTTCATCAATGTCTGGGACACCTGACGTTGTTAATTCATGCAAAAACATGGATGGCGTCAAAGGAGAAACTGTGTCAATATCTTCGGACACATAAGTTAGAGGTCTGGTGTTTATAACTCGCTCACAATCACACAAAATAGTAAGCAACTCTTCATAATTAAGTGATGCACGTCCCAATATTTTTCTTAATATTTGCTTAACCATTCGGACAAGTCGCTCCCACCATCCGCCCCACCAAGCAGCGGAAGGAGGGTTAAACTTCCATTGAATTTTATGCTCTATGGCTTGTGAACTAACATGATTCCAATCAATGGCGTTCAAAACTCTACTAGCACCTAAAAAATTCGAACCGTTATCGGAATATACTATTTTCGGACGGCCACGACGAGCGATGAAACGTCTTAGTGATTGTAGGAATGCCTCAGTAGACAAAAGAGTAACCAACTCAAGATGAATCGCGCGATATACTGCACAGGTGTATAGAACAATATATGCCTTTTGTCCGCCTTTAAGGTAAAGAGGACCAGCCAAGTCGACTCCTACAATTTCGAAAATTGCTGCATCGCGCACTCTGTCCGCAGGTAAAACTCCAGGTTGAGCCTCACCTCGGTCACTTGTAAAACGCTGACACTTAACACATTTTTTGATACAATCACGAATTGTTTTACGAGCTTTCAGGATCCAAAATTTTTCGCGTAAATTTGACATTAACATAGAAGTGCCTGCATGCATATAATCCTTATGTACACTAATAATCAGCAATTTCACAACGGGGTGCTTTGAAGGCAAGATAATAGGATACTTAAAATCCCGTGTATCCTCTCTAAATACAATATTAGTTTTAGCTCTCAACAATCCATCATCGTCTAACACTGGTTTGAGATTTTTTAGTTTAGGATCAGAGCAACCCGTGAATGACTCTTGCTGAATGAGTTTAAACAAATATTTTTCTCCTCTATCTATTTCATTCAAAGACAAATATTTCTCACAGTTATTATTAATTTTCTTTGACTTATCATAAAACCTTAAAATCCATGCAATCATTCTTACTATCTTTTTATACGAAGAAAAATATTTATAATACCAATTTAAATCATCCACAGATTTGGTCAAATTCGTAACAACTGTTTTACGCATTTCTGAATTAACTAAGCATTCATCTGGGTTTTCATTTGACTTAGGCCAATTTTCCTCACTTAGAAGAAGCCAGTCTGGTCCCTCCCACCAACGCCGTTCGATTAATTGTTCCACTGAACAACCCCTGGATGCTAAATCCGCCGGATTGGCTATTCCAGGGACATGTTTCCATGCCAAAGGAGAAGTTAAAGATTGGATTTCTTTAACCCTATTTTGGACAAAAATTCCCCAATTTAAATTACGTTTAATCCAACTTAGAGCCGTGGAGGAATCAGTCCAACAGTGGATTGCTATCTCTGAAAGATGGAGATCACTTAAAATCGAATTTAAAAGCCTAGCTCCTATGGAACAAGCCAAAAGTTCCAAACGAGGAATAGTGGTTGGTTTTAGAGGGGCAACTCTACTACGTGCACTTAATAAATTAACCTTAACCTGTTCATTTAATTCAATGCGCAAAAATATGCAACAACCATATGCTAATTGACTTGCATCGCAAAATAAGTGACAACTTAATAATTGATTACCCGGTTCAATATTCAACCACCTGGGTATCCGTATATTCGTAAGCAAATGCAACTGAGCAAGCCATGTCTTAAATTTTTTAGCTAAATTCTCGGGGATTACATCATCCCATTTAAGCTTTAACTCCCAGGTTTTTTGTAGAATAATTTTTGGCAATAATAATACGGGTGCGGTAAATCCTATTACGTCAAAAACTTGATGAGCTTTAGACAATACAACTCGTTTCGTAATTTGCTCGTGTATCTCGGATACTGGGTCTATTTTGCAAGAAAGAGTATCTTTATCCGTATCCCATAACATACCTAAAACAGTGACCTCATCCTCATGTGCTGACTGCTCCAACACCTTAAGAGGAACATTGGATTGCCACCCTCGTAAATTGAAATGTCCTTTAGACATAATTATTTGGGACTCTTTAATAAATTTATCCATATCCACCTCAGAGTTAAGACTCGTCAAACAATTATCCACGTAAAAAGAGGGTCTTAAAATTTCAGCCGATTCTCTTAAATCATCGGAAACCGTATTCAAATGATAGCGTAAAGTGGCTGCCAATAGAAATGGACTGGAGGTTAAACCGAACGCTACACGTTTATGTCGATATGTTACCAGTTGGTCAAAATTGTCTTTCTCCCACCATAGGAATCGTAAAAAATCTCTATCGCTCTCTTGAATTCCGATCATACAAAAAGCTCGTTGTATATCACTAGAGACTGCACATTTATATTCTCTAAATCTATTAAGAATAGAAGGAATTTGGGAAATCAAATTTGGACCCGTAGCTAAACAATCATTCAGTGACAAAGAATTAATTGTTTTAGCAGACGCATTAAAAACTGGTCTAACTTTCGTAGTGGCATTATCCTTAAAAATCGGTCTGTGAGGTAAATAATGTTTTCCACTTAAATTTGCATCTAAATGTTGATCAGTCACTTGTTCAATAATACCAAGAGATAACCATTCCTCAAAAACATTATCGTAATACTTCATTTTATTTGAAGCAATTAATTTCCTTTTGGTGGCTATCGCAATTTTTTTTGCCAAGAGAAAATTTGTTTCTAACTGTTTCTGATCATTAATCCATGGTAACGCTACCTCATATCTACCTAGTTTATCAATTCGTAAACTGCGTAAAAAATATTTCTCAGTCTCCTGAGAAAGTTGAGTCTCATCCTTCAAGATGGGATCACAAATTCCCAAAGAATCGAGGCGCCACAAATCAGTCAACAAACTATCTTTCGTTAAAAGATTCACTACATGAGATGCAATATTCGTTTGTATAACACTCTCGTGAGTAATGACTGTATTTTGATGATCGCCCTCATTAATATTCGGTTTGGTGCCCATATTTCCAAAATATCCCATTAAAGTCCATCCAAGTTTACTGTGTATTGCGATGGGGCCAGATGTTAAATTTATAACCTTACCAGTGAGTATTTTTGACAAGTAATCGGCGCCAATCAAAAGCTTAATGTCTGCTTTGGCTCCATCGTTTATTGCGAAATCTGAAATGGGAATATTTAATCTTTCGCATTCTTGCGCAATACTGAAAGAGGAAATGCGATTTATTTTTGAACATATCTGTGGCTGATTTAACACAGAAATAATACATTTATAAGATCTATCAATATTACTTATTTCAATATGAAAAGATTCGTATATTCTTTCACGTACTTCAATACCTCCAAACAGAGATTGTTGCAATGTTATCTGACTTTTAGATTTAAAATTTAAACTTTTAATTACATCATCACACAGGTATGAATGCTGCGATCCAGAATCTAAAATTGCACGTATTAAAATCTCTTCATTACCATTATGTAATCTAACAACTAAGGTTTGTAACAACACATCAGAGAATTGTGTTTCCTTATTTAACGTAGTAATTGTAGAACGATCTGGTTCCAACGTAAGATTTTCCGTTTCTTTCACGGGAAAATCTGGGCATAACACTACAAAGTGTCTTTTTTTACAAATAATGCATTTATGCTTAGAAAAACATTTATCCGAATGGTGAGATAACTTCAGACAAACAAAACAGGCGTTTTTTTTCCTTACAATATTCTTTTTCTCTACCAAAGACATGGCAGAAACTGTGTCACAATTCTCTGAAGCATGCGACTTTTCACAAAAAATACATTCAATTTTTCTATATCTATATGCATTAGAATCATACACATTATTTTTTCCTGACGTACTTAATAACTCATGAGCTACAGGATTATTTTTATTACGGGAGTTATCAACATTTCTATTATTTTGTTTCTTATAATTTACATAATTATTTTTATTAGAATTATTGTAGGGGGCAGTAAGAGGAGTGTTAAAAGATCTGGCCATTTGTATTCTAGCCTCACTTTCTACTTCAATTTTTAAGAAATCCATCAAAAGATCAAGATCAGATTTATTAGTATTAACATCAACCTTACCTCTGTTACGTTCCCAGGCTCTTATCACTTCACTAGGGAGAGCGGATTCTACTAAAGGATATAAAAACTCAGCGTAATTATTTTTTGTTACATTTAAAGCTTCCAGTGCTCGTAACTGAGTTTGCAATTTATCGTATAAAGTAGAAATATCCGTATTAGTGGTCTTATTCATCACAAGCTCCAGAATATCTCGTATGAACACCTGAATCAAAACTTTGTCTTGCCCGAACCTTTCTTTTAAATAAGTAACTGCATGTTCGTAATTCTCTCCACTTCCAGGAAAACTGGAAACGATTTCTCGCGGTTTGGAGTGCTCTTTTGTGGATTGTAGAAGAAGTTGTAGCTTGTATGCGGGATCAATCTGCGGATTTTCATGTATTTTTTGAAATTGCGCCCAGAATGTGATCCACTTCCTGGGGTCGCCATCAAACTTGGTTATTTCAAACTCCGGCAGCCGTTGTAGATGAGACGTAGGGGGTTGTCTGCTGGGGCCATTAGAAGGGCATTCGTTGGTCGTGATGGACAAGGTGGCCTGCTGGTTAACTTGCTGGAGAAGTAATTTCCTTTTTGTTCTCGCCGTAGACAGCTTTTCTCGGTATTCCTCTATGGCATCGTACTCCGTCTCGAATTGCACTTGATCCACTCCAGTGGTCTGCATCTCTGCTAAAACCGCTTCATCTGCTAGCCGCAGTTGTTCAGCTCTTTCCAATAGCACGTCCATGGAAATCTCCAGTTGCACTAGATCCGGTGGTTCGGTCACTAAAAGACCATCAAACTTGGTCAGAGCACGAGTAAAAGATCCTCTACTCGCCGCTCTTCTCTGCTTCAGATTTTCATGAGACATGATGATCACAGCGTAATTCTATCCAATTAACCGTATCACCGACACGTAATTCGTAATTGTTAACCGGTTATGCAATCTAGTTCTACGCACATAAATATTCGTAATCCATAAATTCGTAAACAACAGTTCGTAAGTGCGTAAAATATGTCTACCCAATTCGTAGCAGGTACCTATATTCGTAGTAAACGTACTAACGTCATCCCGGCAGGGATGCCAAATGTTCTTAATCGTAAATAAATTCTTAAATAATCCAGGATGATGTTGTGTGTCGTATGGGTTCAACGGTACCAAAGTCGTAAAAATGAAACATATATTTATTATTGGGTAACACCGTAAAGAACGGAGCGCCTAGACGCGCGTCCGATCTATTTTAATTACGTATACAGAGAGAGAGTTACATGGGAGGGGAAGGGGTTTTATCTTCTTCCCACGCATGCGCGCAGGCAGCAGAACACTTATTCGTAATTCCCAACAATATCTTCGATTTTAAAAGTCGTAAAATATTGCGGTTTGCACCAAAGTAATTTATGTATGTTTCGTATATGACTGGTGCAAAAAATTTATTGAGGGCAGTTTATATATACTAAGTAAATTGAACTCTAACTTTGGAAATTTCAATACGAACCCTTATTGTATACCTTCTCATTCGATCTAGAATATATTTCGTATTCAAACAAATTCCTTCATAACTAAGGAGCTACTCTGAACTGGAGGTTTATGGAGGGAAAACCTATAATAATGTATGTATAAGTATAAGGACTGGCAAGGGCAGTCTTCCGTGAAAGCCCTTGCTTGGGACACCAAAGTTTCGAAATTTGGGAAGGACGCTAAAAAAACAGTTCTGTGCGATTTTTTCTCAACTTCTCAATTTTCCAAATTAAAAGCATTTGGGGATTAAATAAAAAAAATCTGTCCTCCACAGTAGAAAAAGCACGCTACCCCCCTAGAACCAAAAAAAAAAAAAAAACTCATGTACCTTTATCGGTAAGTAATTATGATCCCCTTTTTAAAACTTTCGAAATTAGCTAGTGATCTGGTGATACCAGAAGAAAATATATTTGAAATCTGCCTTTCGTTAGTACGATTTCTGTGTCTTCCATCCCATAGTGTTATTCAAGAGAAAAAGAAATATAAGCCGACTGGAAAAGAAAATGTTTTGGATCGCTCATCCATGTATTCTTAAAATCTGTATGTTCCGGTGCGGTGTTTTATGCAAATGGCTATTCAATATGCGAAACAACCGCTCGATGTGGTCATAGTACAATAATATTGTTTCAATACACTTCAAATTACAGCGATGGCCGACAAAATCACTAAGTTCGCAAGCGAATAGAGCGAAAACTGTTTGTCTCTATTCTTCTTTATTATTATTATTATTAAAGGAGAGTTTTACACTTTTGGCAAATTGAGGAGATTAATTTGTGAATATACGGACTAATATATACATATAAAATAAAGCTAATTGTGTTGTAAAAATTTAGCAAAAAAAGTGTAAAATTTCTAACTTCATATTTTAGATATTTGTTAGCAGAGCCTTGGTATCTACGGCACCCGGTGGAAAAGCAGAACGAAATACCCTTTACCTTCTACCGACCCTCCAAAACCCTTAACTTACATCATCAACTATTCTCTACATCAGAAATACACCCTTGTCAAACTAAAAATAAATACCCAGTAAGTTTTAATCTTAAAATAAAAATTAATTAGGTTTGTTATATGTAATTGCAGTGTCTTTTGGTTAGTTAGTTTCGACTTTTCTTGTGCAGTGTCTGTACTCCCACTTTTTAAAAGATATGAAGACTTAAAATATAAATTTTTAGGGATAAATGAATGGGATAAACGAAACAATTTCATAGGAAAATTTTAGAGCGCGGGAAAGTGCATTAAATTTCGATCTTCTTATTTTTCTCTTTAAATGTTTCGATACTTTGAAACAACTGAAGAATGAATAGAAATTATGTATATTTTATTATTTAAAAATTATCCAGGCAATTCTCAAAATATTCCAGGTTCATTTTTAAAAAAATATATAGATATACATACTTTCAATGAATGATTCAATGAGCTACATCACTATTTCGTGAACAAAAAAAAAAATCTTTCTGTCAAATGAAAAAAAATAACTCTTCCTATTGTCAGAAGTAAATATACACTTTTCTTATTCAAAATAGGCGGCACAAAATGTAGCGGCTTATTAAAAAGAATTGTCATAAAACAGCAATTTAAAAAATTGCTTCTGTTCTTTTGACTCAAATTACCTAACCAACATTTACTTTGATTAAATTATTTGTATTCTCTAAAAATCCATAATGTCCTCTCTGTTGATTCTCTGGGAAGACCTACCTGGATCATCCCGAATCCCAATTTCAAATATTCGACCTAACCTCGAAGAAACTTACCAAGAAAATAGGAATTTCTCTCTCTCCCCCTCCCCACACCTTCTAAAAAAATCTGGTGTTTATGTATTATTATTTTATTTTTATTACATTTATGCGTTTAAATTTAAAAATTATTATACCTATAGATGAGTTCAAAGACATTTTTTTGGCGAGGGTGGTGGGGAGGGGGGCATTGCAGTATGATCTCTATATGCCCTAGACCTAGATAAAGCTCAATACAAATATAAGGTATTTATATGTTCTACCGTTGCTCAGAGCTTAACGCGCGAAGAATCCTTAAAAAAGAGGGGGAGGGGGGGTTCCCAAGGGCGGTGGCGGCAACAGGTCTGACAGGTATGAAGCCCGCTGAGGTCAAAAGAATGGAACGACGAAGAGCAGACGATCGCCCGGTCCAACCCCTCTGGGCATTCCAGAGAATGATGAGCACATTCCGCTAAATACACTCCGGCCTTTGTTAGATTTAGGGAAATGTGTTTTTAGTCCGAGATTCGCACATTTCATATTTCTTGGTCATTACCAACTGATGGCTCAACCCGGGCCAGCCATCTAGCTTCAGACGTTGCTTTCAAATAAAAAAAACCCGTATGCAATGGTTGTTGAAAATATGTCTGGGCGGGCTGTCTGGTAGGAGTTTTCCGCGTGTTCTCATCATTTAAGACTTCCATGAAAAATCTTCCAAAAAAACATCCTCCTTGAACGGAGCAGGAGGCGCAGTGAGTTTCCAAAAAATTTAGATAGGAATTTTAGGGATAATTCAAAACGTTTCTGGAATATTTTAGGCATAATTCTGAAAATTTTAGGAATAAATCTTAAGACTTTAGGGATATTTTTTCAAAAATATTTAAGGATATTTCTTTTAAAGCTGACATAGGCTCCTTACACAGACATATTTTTTCCAAATCTCATGCAAAAAACTGCCAATTTTAAAAATTGAAAGTCAAATAACTTTTTAGTAAAATAACAGTAATATAATTAAACAATTATATTATTTTGACAAACATGCGAATTTATTTAAATCTATTTTTCTCGTCTGGAGGAATATCGGGGTTTTTTTTCCGGCGAGTTTTGGAGGAAAATCTAGGAATCTTCGGGGGTTTTAATTTTTTTTTTAGGAATTATCGAATAATTTAGGTACAATTTTAGAGAGAAACAAAAATTTTAGGAATTTAAGGGCGAATGCGGCTGATGGAGTTTTGAATAGATCGAATACTGTTTCGTTTCAGTAAGGCCCTTGTATAGCTTTGCGTTTAGCAACCGACCTTTTTCTCAAAAATAAGTTCAGCGATTTATTTTAAAAATTTATTTTAGGCGGTACATTATATCATTTATACAACCCTTTAAATAAATTTTGCTAAGCAGAAAAATCTGAAAACGTTCTTTCAACTCATTACATGTTGTAAAAGAAAGACAAGAACTTTGGTAAAAGGGTCAATCTTCCAAACCAGGCAATATAGTTTTTATTCAATAGTCAGATGGTAAAATCTCAAATTATCGGTTAGAAAATTGGTAGAAGTATGTTAGTGTAAAAAATGCTAAAAAAAATATATTTTTAACGTTCTATTTGATCATGGATCTTCTTAGGTAACGAAATTTAGTGAATTAAACTAACTATTTTTTTAATGAAAACAGACGTGGGGGAACAATAACACGCGTAAGAAAAATTTCATCAGAAATAAGAGTTGAATTAGACTTCAGTGACGGGAAGGGTTGTTGGGAAGTCGCATGCTTCTGGCTGCATAACATTTTCGACCACATGCCGCAACTGTTTTAGATTTTCCAAGAGAGTCATTCTACTTGGAAACTTCCGTGACGAAATCTCCGAAATTTAAGGAGGATTGTCCTAACTTTAAAATTTTTCAATGAACTCTCCCCCCTCCCCATATGCAGCTAAAAATATATCTAAAAAATAAAATAAAATACCTTTGAAAGCAATGAATAAAAGGTACTAGGGGGCTTCGCCCCCTGCCCGCTAACGCTCGCCAACCCCCAAACGCCTCGTTGCGCTCGGATTGAGCAGCTTTGCCGCTCGAATTTGTGGTTAAAACATCTTGCTGCACTCAAATAGGTTTGCCAGCCATAAAAAATGTAACCAAATTTTTATAAATTTAATGTAAGGCTTAATAGAGAAAACATCCAAATTGCAAGTTTCATAATAGAAAGTTAAATATACTGTCCGTCAACATTCCGACTTAAAACTTCATTAGCTATGCAATTACATTGAAGTCCCAATATCTTTTATTTATTCTGATAAGTCGCCCCGTTAGAGAACGACGTCCAACGCGAGGCATTTTCTGGATAGAAATACTTCAAAATAATAATTATTCTAATACAAAAATGCTTCAGAAAAACAGAAAAAATCAACTTTGAAACGAAGAGTTTAAAAAGAGCTTTAAAATTAGCAACGGGTTTGTTGTTTACATACGTAAGGATGTTGCCATTCATATATTCAAAATCATTGAGGCTTTGTAGTAGCTTAATGATGAAAAATATTGAAATTTATCTAATTAATAAAGTGTTAATAAATTATTTTGGCACGTTTTGGCAAATCTACAGCTTATTTCCTTTAAAATGACACCTTGATCATTGAAATTGGTTGAGCAGTTTAGGCGGACGGACTAACCCCAAAAAACGTATTGCCTATTAAATATATAGATATAGATTTGTTGTCTGCGATGCGAACACTCACACCAGGCAGCATAGCATGACAATCGACGCTAGACTTTTATAATGGACTGACATAATCGCAGACTGTCATAATCATCGTCATATCTATCCATGTATTAAGATCAGAAATTGTAGAGTAAGAGGAATCGAATCCAATTCCTCTGGTGTGCAAGGCAACTAATCTACCTTAAAACTCTTATACTGCAGCAAGATTAGATTTTCTACGATTAGCGAAATACTTTTTCAAACTATGCAAAATACTTATTTGATGAGAGCGTGAGCATCAATCAAAAATTTTATCGAAATTTAAAAAGTGATTTCGCACAAGTTGCATACAATACTTTTTAAAATCACGTGCAAAAAATATTTTTAATACTTCTATCCTTCTATGTATTTATATTGACAACTACAGTTTATGAAGTTCTTCTGAAAATATGTTATTTCTATACAAAGACTATATAACATTTGAACACGGTGCAATAAAGTACTTTATTGCAGCGGTCGGCAGACTTTTCTGCGCTAAGAGACAAACATTCAGTAATCAGAATCTCAGAATGTTTAAAAAGCAGCAAAATAAATATAAGCAGAACCAATATGAGCTTTTAATTACAAACATTTTAAAACCATTTTTATAGTATAAAAATCATGGCAGATAGAGGTCGGTAGTCCATTTTTTGTTTGCAATGAATAAACGCATATAATTCAGTATAATCTTTCTTAAATTTACGATTTTGATTTTTTTTTTCTCTCTTTCTCCCTCTTCCTTTTGGACGAAGTTGGAGGCCATGTTTTTTTCTAATATAGCGTATCAAAAGCAAACGGCGTTTTAATAGCGCATGCAAACGCGAAAAGTTTACAACGAAATGTGCTTTCTACCTCTGTCAGAGACGAGAGGACAACGAACGTCAACAATAGCTCGATGCAATTCTGATTCTAGCGCATTCTGATTTCGAATGATAAGGTGTCCAGGGAGGGGAGGGGAAGTGAGGGGGGGGGGGTCCTCATTTCTTGGTGTTGATATTACACAGTAAGTTTATAATGGTTGGTTGGTTTGTAAGCTCAACGATTTAGTTTTATGCAGAATGACGACTTATTAGTCCAGGGCCTACAGCTTAACGTGGATTCCGATATTTATGCCTAACCCGATACTTGAACCCGGCACCTTTGGCGTATGAGGTCCGAGCTCAAGCCACACAGCCATCAGGTGGACAAGTTTATAATGGGTAGCCTAAACAAAGCACAAATTTATTACCACATTTATTGCTATATCAGTTTATTTTTAGGCTGAGTTACTTAGAACTTAAATTTAAAATCTATATATTTAAAATAGCAAGTAACAATTATTACTAAATAAATTTTTATTGAAACAAAATTATAAAATAGGTTTCACACATTATTATGCCAAAATTTCATTAGTTGGATAATATTTTATGTTACAATTACAGGCGATTCTAAACAATATTTTACGGTAAATTTTAGATCATTTATGTTATAAGCGAAAAGTCGAGCTAGGGAAAAATCTCTATATTAAAAAAAAAATATGTTTAACAAAAAAAAAATATTTCTTTCATAATACAGATGTTTTTTAAATGATATAAGATTTATCTGAGTATTTTTCAAAGATTATAAACTTAAACTTTTCAAGCTTATAAACAAACATAGCTTATTTTCATATATATATTCCTAATTGGAATTTGAATTCATCTTATGTTAAAACTTAAAATTATTAGTTTTAGCAGCATATGAACCAATGACATATTCTAACGATAAAAAAAATTAGCAAGGTATTTATTAAATATATATTATTTTAAGTAGGTAGAACTTAGATGACATCGACTTTTTCATATTTCATCGACAAATCAGAAATAGTTATGCACAAATATTTTACCAACCAAGGAATTCCAGTTCATTTGTTTTTTTTAGAAAAAGAATGTTTTTCTTACCGGCAATCGACCCTCCTAGTCAACAATGCATTCCAAAATAACGTAAACACAAAAAACAGTCTTTGAAGTTAAAAGGAAATGTGCTCTTCTAAAACGTAAACACACTTCTTACTAATAAACTCATGTCAACGATCATAGACAAGGCGGAATGATAAAACAAGAGCACATGTTTCGTTTGACAGGCAGCACAGTTGTTTCCACACACCAATACAAACTGACTGCGCTTTGAAACTGCGTTCCCGCGAACCTTCTGTGTTTAGCATCAATGGCCCGTTCAGGGTTGCTAGCAAGAAAATTTGTCGCCAACTAAGATTCGCCGTTTGTCATTTTCCTCGGAAATCTCTTTAAGAAATTCCCAGGGAATATTTTAGTAAAATAATGTTGAACCACAAATGCTAACAACGATAGACAAATTAAAGATAAAAATGTAATGGCAACGAGAGCATATAGAATTGCTTTAACAATTTGTTTTTCTTTTTTGATGTTACTGATGGAAATTTGAAAAACAATTCATGTTATAAGTTATGCATTTTCTGAAATGCAAAATCAAAGTATTTTCTGAAATGCATAATTTATCAATTTCATTAAATACAAATAAGGTTTTTATTGTTAATTGCCAACGAGTTGGTGCATTATAGGGACCATTTAGGACTTCTGCACATGGTTGAATGATGTTTTAAATCATGGGTGACAGTGAGACAAAAGGTTTCATTGAAGGAAATTAAGTAGTCATTGCCATTTTTAGTAATTCATAAAGATGAAAATCGTAGATATTGTAATGTAACTAATTGTGAAAATTTTTAAGTTTTTTTACTCACTACTTAGAAATTTCATTCGGACATAAATATGGTAACCAATTGATTCTACCACTCTGTGAAATGATAATTACTGTTTTTGGTATTTCATGTTCAGACTGTGCGAGGTTACACATGGAAAAACTGCAAAAAGTTCAGCACTTAAAATCAAGAAAGAAACAGAATTTATCCAAGATCTTCATATTGCTTAAAAAAGAAAAAAAAAAGTTTTGATTCAAATAATATATTTTAACTATATTTAAATCTTTCAGTGTTATTATTTATGTAATTCACGAGTTTAAATTTTTGGAAAATAATTTTTTCAATGGATGATTTTAAATGCTTTTGTTTTTTAATAAAAAACACACTTTAGATCCAAAACCCATAATTGACTGAATTTGTGTAAATGTATGTGAAGAGATTTTGTCTAAAACTTATTAGTCTAGTCAGCTCGATGATAAAAAAAAAAAGTTATTTTTTATCCTTCGCCATTTTGTTACAAATGTTAGGCCTGCAACAGACCGGTCAATACAATATCACACCTCACACACTTTGATTTTCCTGTTTAGAACACTGAGCTCGTAAATGAAAGAACATCTCCCTCTAGTTCCAATCAAGGAACCCATCAACATTCAGAATAAAAAACACTTTAACTGGAAACTATCTTTCACAAAATATATGTATTACTAGTCTCAACAAGTAGTATACAATTTGTTAAAAAGCATATGGCATAAAGTTTTGATGGAATATGGATGGACGTAGTCTTAATGTTTCGTACTACAATTAAGTAAAGGCAATGAATACAACTCCAATAGATATCTAATGTGAAGAGAGCAATTTTGCTTCTGAGCTTCGTAAAATATCCTCTTCAATGGGAATTAAAATAAGAAAAAACAATAAAATAAATTCAAATTTTATTTTTTGAGTAACATACTTTTTGATAAAAAAAATACCATTATACAATGCTGTGGTCGTAAAGAAAAACCAAAGTCCGATGAATGTAAATAGTACATAAGAAAGTAGAAAAGAGCTAATTGGCACACTCCTTCAGTTAAGTAAACTTTACAATTCAAGCAGAAAAACTACATTTACGTTAAAATAATGAAATAATCTATACTTTAAGAAAAAGCTGAAATATTTTAAGTAACAAAGTGCCTTACTTGAAATATTTATTACAAATGATATATAAAGTAAATTAGCACAAAAATAGACTTGTAAGCTAAAAGTAAAATATTCACACTGAAAATTAATTATTCACACAATAAAACTTAACTAATAAACATTTGCGATTATATCTGTACCTTGAAAACACAAATTTGTATTTTTTATGTTTATATACATAGATTTGAGCAAAAAAGAAAGAGAGTATCATTATCATCTAAAATAAATAATTTGCAGGATTAAAACTCAGAAAATATCACAGGTTGTTGACATTAAAAACAGTTTTCCTTTCATTATTTGTTGGTGTGACACTAATTCTTCTTCCAAAATACAGACACAGTGGTAGTAAGGTAGGTGGTACCTTTTAACTTTTTGAAATATTAGTGATTTTGAAGGCAAAATCATGTTAATTTTGTAATTTGCCCCTCATAATATCAATCCCTGCAACTGTACAGGCTTAGTAATCGTTAATTTAATATATTAATTATCATATGCTTAGACTCATTCTTATAGATTACAACTATCTCATACCTTGACAAAATAAAATAGTTGCTATCTAAGGAGCAAATCAATTTGCTATGCTTCAGGTATTGGGATTTTGTAGAAAGGTCACCACAATACTCTTTCAATAAATGATAATAAAGACTAATTTTACTATAAAATTGAGATTGGCAGCTTGTAAAATTAAAACTATGAATGAAGGGAATTATGTTAAACTCTTACTATTGATAAATTTTCATTAATAGATTAATAAACTGATACCAATTTATTTGATGTTTTAAATTTGATAATGTATAATTGTAGTAAATTAAACTACTAGCTTGATTGTTAACAAGAAACAAGCATCAAAATTATAAAGAACATAAAACATAAAGTAGAGGAATTCATATTATGAAAATATAACAATATAATAAAAACTGTTCATCAAATTTAAACATAGAATTATATTTTAGGCATGTTAAGATTCAACTATATCATTGACACCAATGTGAAACAAAATTAGACTAAACAGAATAAGACACCGAAAAGTTTAAAATCAATTTAACATTTGCTAATTTTTATTTTTATTACCATGTAAATATTAATTCATTTCCTTTAGTATTTAACCCGGAATATCAAAATTCCTTCCTTTGATTTTTTTTATTTGTAGACTGTCCTGGGTATCAAATTCCATATTAGTATTTAATCTAGATTTGAATAAATATTTTGTATTATACGCGTTTTACTATTTACACTACTCATCTAGATTAACTATACAGAAAACTTTTAATTCATGATAAAATTTGTTCAAACATTAAGTAGAGAGAGAGAAAGAGTTTAAAACTATATCCCATGCACAATATTTTACATCAGCTTTAACATAATTATTAAATATGCAACAAATAGATATACAGTACTTGTGGGTTAATAAACTTAAATACTTATTAGTAAGGACAATAAATAAGTAAGAGTTTAGAAGAAAAAAAATTATATTTCACTATTCATTTAACACATAGGTATTCTTTCATTAGACAGATGCCAGATAAAAACTGCAATAACTCATCCAAACTAACAACCTTCAAATCATATAATTCCTATGCATTCCATTATGGTGTTGCTATTGCAACTCTTCAACAAACCTTAGAGATTTTTAGGCTTGGCGATACATTTACGCGTCATTTAAACATTTAGGTTAGGCGCCAACTGGTACTCGTCTAACAGAAGAGTACCAACATCTGTTTAATTGATAAATTTGAATAGAAAAAGTACATATAATATAAGAGAGTTAATGAAATATAACATTAATTCATACTGTTATATACAGTACTTGTGTGGTTCATAAAGTATATTGAGTGTAACAGAAAAAGCAATTCCATTTTTTATCTAACATTAACATAAGACAAAACTTGTGTACAATTTTAGCCGAAGAAATTTATACCCAAAATCAAAATACATTAAAATTAGATTCGCTCATATACATAAATATACAATTTTATATAACATTTTAATGTCAAGTAAATCGAATCTTTCTTTAGTAGAATTTTAAGAACATGTGATCCATTCTTCACCGGATTACTGCTTGCTCTTAAAAAATGTATTAGGAAACATATTTTTAAAAATAATTACCTACGACATTTATGTACAGTATATGTTTTTGCAAAAAAAAATAAAAAAATATCACCCCTCCTCTACAAAATAAACAAATTTTATTGAAGCAATATTGTCACTATGTTGTTTAATTAGTATATTTTAGTAACAGTTCTCTTTACCCTATGATAATATAAAAGGTGATTAAGTAATAAAACATAACCTTTAATAAGTTAAGTAGAAGGCAATTGAAATAAAACTTCAAGAAGATATATTTAAAACAACAAAAAATCTAAATTTGTTGAACATTACTTTTCTATTTGGCAGATTGAAAATGGTTTATTTACACAATGATTGATTAAAAGCCATTTGTCATGATATATCAGCTAAAATACTGCTATAAAAATATTAACAATGACTTAATATTAACAATTAACTTGAGAATTCCCTTCAATCAGATGTTGATCCTCAACATAATACTTAATGAATATTTTGAGAAAAGCACACACAATAAATCATTTGTGATGTTCCATGACGCTTGAGAATTATCACATACTGGACAGTTGTATTGTAAAATGCAGATTTTGCACACACATGGAGTTCATTAAAAATTGTCTTTTAACTAAAAGAATGTTTATGCTTCTAACCTATAAAAACTCCATGAACCTTTCAAACATTGATTGGCCAAAATTGTGATCACGGGCCATCTTTGAACGAACAGTCACATGCTTTCGTTGAAGTTCCCCAATAAGAATCAACTTCTCAGTATTGCACAAACCCTGTAAAAGCTCCAACTCAGTACAGTGGCTGGCCTCATCAACAATACAGCAAGTAAAACGTTCACTGGAGGTAAACTTGAATACTGGTGTGAAATCATAATTATGAAAACTTTCTAGTGTGGTCAAAATAACTGTGAACTCTTTTAAAATATCAGCATCATCCTTATAAACAAACTGTTTTATTCGTTCTTCAAAGTTTGCTTTCACATTTTGGGGCCTGATTTCAGCCTCAGCATGTTTATCACGAAAATGATCTAGAGTAAACAACTGTAGCTTGGGAGATATTACGTTGGAGCACCCAACCAGCACAAACTTAATCAACTGCTCGCCATGACTGATATGTTTATTTATGCGCATCAATCCATGGCCAATTTCATTGACAACAACGCTAGAGGACACAGTCACCATAACCCTGTGATTGGATCCTGGAATCAGTAGTAAGTTTCTCAGGAAGCTAACAAGAAAATGTGTTTTATCAGAACCAGAAGATCCCTCTATTAAAAATATCTTTGGCCTTGGAATTTGTATCCCTTTAATTATTTTGTCAATGACTGAATCCCGAGAATGCATAGACATGGATGGCTTTAGATTAATTGTGAATACAGTATCCAAGTCAGGTGACAGAATTGTTCCAAGTAATGGGGAATAAGCAAGATTTTGAAGAGCATTAACCAAGTTAATATATTTCTTTATAGAGCAGATACCATTTGCTCCAAAAATTGCATCTAATTTGGGAGAAAACATTCTTGTTTTGACTAAAACTGAGAAACTCCACAACTTTCCTATTGTTCCCGTATTTTCGTTCAGATAATCCCTCTGTTTACATTTCTTTACTTCTTGGATATGCGCCAAATAAATATACCCAAGCATTATATTTCTATGCTTCCCTGTCTCGTCTTCTATTTCCATCAGCACCACATTTCCTTCTTCTGGACTAAATGAATCTTTATAAATGAGAGCTCCACAGTGATACACAGTCATGGGTAAACTGCATTCGCTGGAGTGAATCATGAAGCTAAACCTGTTTGATGTTGTATCCCATAGAGGCTTTGATGCTTGGTACAATGTTTCCCATACCTCCAGCATTAGTAATGGGAAAAAAGAAGAGCCATATTCATTGAAGGAACTGAAAAACAGAGGAAGTCTCTTTACACCAATGCAGACCTCATCTGGTGGATGCTTCATTAAGCGTTGCTCTTTAAGCCATAGATAATTTAATTCAACTATTCTTTGAATTAGATATTCTGTGGTAATTATTGGATTGTGTTCCATAACGGTTTGTGCTTTTGATATGCTCTGTGTTGTTCCATTTATAAAAGGAGATTGGTGATTATAATCTCTTGTAAATTGGAATCCTACCGACATGTTCTCAGGAGGCTTATGTTCATAATCAAAAATGTAAGTGTTAGCAACAACTCTATTTTCTTTTGGTAAGTCATAATCACTAGTAACTAACCTTTTAACTATAGAAGGGGAAGTATAATTACAATGGTTATAGAGACTTCCTCTAGTTTGATCATGATAAATGTTAGCTGATATTGGTATGTTTGAAGTATTAGCATCAAAATTTGTATCCTTACAATACTGGTGATGATCATTAATGTTTAGATTCGAGTTGGATATCTTAGTGTTGGGAAATACAGAAACATCATTGCTATGAGATAGTTGCAAGAGGTCTTTTTGAGGAAAAGACTTTGGCCTTTTCTTGCTAATTTCTGATATTCGAGGAGTATTCATGTCAGTGGACTGAACCGGAATTTGAGGAGTACAACTATAAATTGATTGAAGAGGAATTTGAGAAATGCTTGGACAAGCTGTTTGAATAGGAATTTCAGAGCAAGATTTAGTTGATTGAGATAAATTTGAAAGAGTGATTTGATTAGTAGATTGTGCTGGAATTCGAAGTGTGACTTTGCTTGTTGATTGTGATGGCACATTTTTGACATCAATAACATTAGATGTAGGTGCTAAATATTTTCGTTTATCGATTGATGTGGGCTTCTGAGAATTTAAAGCAGAATTAAATACAGGCCTTATATTGTTATTTCCATGCTTAGTTTTAATATTTCTTTTCAAATCCTGATCAAATTTCAAAGAAGAACCTTTCTTGAATACTTTGCTTTTATTTCCCGTGTTTATATCAGACAAAAGAAATTCTGACCGAGATGAACTCTGTTTGCACACAACAGGAGTTTTTTTCTTTGAATCCTCAGCATGAGTTTCTTGCTCAGGCCGAGATACGTTTTGCTTTATTTTAGGGATTGTAAAGGAAGCAAGGGCATTCCTCTCTTTGGTTGATCCTTTTATAATAATACTTTTACAAGATTGTAAATAAGTTTCTTTAACAGGATTCTTTCCTCTCACACTATTACAATTATCTTCCTTTCTAGTTTTCTTTCGAGGGTGAAATTTCGAGTGATTCTCCTTTTTAATTTTCTTGGAAATATGATGGCCCTTTTGATACAGCAGCAATTTCTTTTGAGTCATTTTGTTTTCCTTCACATCACATTGCCTATCACTGATAGTTTTATGCTTTGTGATGTTCCCTGCTTTTTTCTTATTAATAAAGTTTCCTGAAATACTGTTTGATTTACTTTTTGAAAATTCTTGAGTATTATCACATTTAATTTGATTTTTTTTCACAGAAGTTGGATATATTATATCATCATGGCTGCTAACACTAGAATTGCTATTATCATCATTAAAATCTGGACCATTGGCCCTGTTATCATCAATACCTGGCGTTTGGTTGACATACAATTTATCATTATCACTCACTCTTTTAGAACTTAAATTTTCATTTAGATCAAGAGCAGGAGTAACAGTTGAGTAATTCTCATTTCTTAAATTTAAAACAGGATTCATAACCACGTTTGAACAACTCACACCACCATAATTTAACACAGGATTCACTGACACATTTGAACAATCCTCACCATTTAATTTAGACTGAGAAATTATATTTGAAAAATCGATAGTTCTTAAGATTTCCAGCAGATATTCTTTGGTTAATTTATTTCCAAGATTATCTTGCATAACACTAGATGAGGTATTATTGCTTGTCTCATCATCAGATATATCAATTACTTCTTCCTTGCAAGAATAACCCTTTTTATCAACCTTAGGCAAAACTAATACATCGTCTTCATCAGAAGCGTAACTGGAATAAGCATTGCTTTTAGGTGTAGAACTTGGGGGCTGAAAGCTTTGATCATGAGCATTCCAGCAAGTAGAACTTTGTGGTTTTGGTGAGGAAACATCTAAATTTACATCGCATGGCAGAACTGTCTTTTCAGATAAATTAATTTTTTTAAGATGAGTTACTTGTTCTGAGAGTTCACGTTTAACAACTTTATTTAAAGATTCCTGCTGAATTAGTTGATAACACTTGTTGATTTCCCTTGGAAGTTCTTCTTGTGAAAGTTGACCTGAAGATACCCGTTGATTATTTTCACATGGAGATTGATTACTAGTAAGTTGACAAGGAATTTCAGATTTAATGCCTGAAGTATCATGAGTACCAATTTCACTTTTCACCCGATCGTTCAACGTATTCGGAAAACACTGCGACAAACTATGTCTAACTATTTTTTTTTCATCTGAAGATTCACTTTTAACTGTTTTAATTAATTCTTTTTCCTGAGTTAGAAGATCTAAAGGTTGACATCGAATTATTTTACTTGGTGATTCCTCTTTACTAAGTAGATCTGATGGTTTATGCTTGGTGGGTGAAGGTTCATAAACACTTTGGATTTCTTTTTTAATTTCTTTATTTTCACTTAATGAATGTTGCTGGTTTCTAACTCTTTCGAATCCAACAAATATAATATCTGGATCATCTGAAGGTTCAGATTTTATTTTTTTATTCAGGCATTCATCAGAAGTAAGTGGATCTGGAGGTTCATGTTTGGTAGTGGAAAAAACGCTAAAAGTTTCATTTTTGTCTTCTTTAATCTGTTTAAAACGGGCACTAATAGAACAGAGAAATCCTTCATTACTTTTACTCACACCAAAGCCAATGTGATCACCAATTGAAACTATTTGCTTTTTTATGCGAAATCCATTCACATAAGTACCATGTGAGCTACCTAGATCCTCGACATACCACTTATTGTTGTTTTTCTTGGTGAATTTCGCATGCTGCGATGATACCTGTGGATATCTTCGAAGTTCTGGAAAATTATCCAATCCAACCACAATGACTTCTTTATTTAGATCTATTTTTAGGAGATGTGGATTTTCATGTCCTATTTGATTCAAATAGGGCTCCATTTTAGAGCACCTCACTGGAGATAGATGGCACAAGAAAATTGCATAGTATACAGAAGCATTTTAAAACTTTTGTCAAGAATAAATAGTCTTTTTTTGATAAATATGGAAGTGTAAAAATTTTATATTAAAAAGAAATCAGGTATAATAGTTTGATTGTTTGACTACAGAGCTGGATCATTGCCGAGGGGATAAAAAATAGTTTAAAGTGCGTGTTTCGTGCAACCATGAAAAGGTAAATAAACACGCATCTGCATTAGAGTTGCCACATAAAAAAGTAAAATAATGCCTAATTACTGACAAGTTAAGGCCAACTTTTGACGTCATCAATAAATTAATACCAATTGGAAAGATGTATAATTTTAGTGTTCTGTATGACAAAGGTTTAAAAAATAGTACTCTAGATTCACTAGGATGTCTCTAAGGCCGTCCTTAATAATATACATTGTAAAATTTCAATATTTTTAAATTAAAAATTAATTAATATTTTAATTTTAAAAAAAATTCAAGAATTTTTTTTGTCTCAAATATTTGTGTTTGGTATCACATAAATGTTAAAAAGAGTTTATTTCTAAAAATATACCACCCTTTGGACTTATAATTCGTTGAACATAAAAAAAACTATGAATACTTTCCACACAAGATATACTTATGGATTGATAAAATCATATTCAAGGAATTTTTGTGAGTGCAATATTAATATAAAAGCCTGTTGAAGTCCTTATTAATAATGTGAAATGCATGAACGCATAGGTTAAAGTTAAAGGGGTTAGGAGGAAAGGGGGGGGGGAGGGGGGGAACCAAAAATTTTGCGATATCTTTCTAATCATAGAACATAAAAATTTTGAATTTTTTGAATTTTAGGTACATATTAGTCGCAAAATGTCTCTGCTCATTACATTATTTTGTTATCAAACAATTTAATGAAAAAAAATTGGAAAATTTTAAAATATCTGAAGTGTTACTTAAAAAACTGCTTGAAATTTTAAAATATTTTTTAAATTCTTTTTCTTATCAGTTTCATTTTTTTATTCAATTTCTCAGTTGAGGTACAAACAATACAATTTTATCTCAATTTAGGTAGAAAAGAGACATCTGATGAGAGTGCGAATATGATTTGAAATCCAAATAAAACATTAAAACTTGTACAAGAATTTGATTTTTATACGAATGAATATTTAGAATACATGACTTTTCATTTTTTGGGGAGTTTTACAAAATTCCCATTTTACTACACAACTGGATTCCTAGATAATATATAAATAAATATATATATATATATTTGTGGATATATATATATATATATCCACAATAAATATATATATTATATATGTGGGAACCAACAGTCATTCTCCCCTATCAATGTGGCAGCGTCCTCTGGCGAGATGAACCAGAAGCACTGAATAAACTCTAAATCAAACACTTCCTGTATATCCGTCGCTCATGATGCACGCGCGCAGTATGCTCTTTCAATATCAAACTACTTAATAAAATAAGAGGCCAATTCCCGTCTCATCACTTTCTCCCTGCCGGTACACCCATCTCCACAAAATTGGGGACTCAGCCGTACCGAACTCGCGATTTTCTAAAAAGCAAAGTTTTTCACAACAGGAAGTTTCGTCGGCCTACTAAAGACATTTCATCGAGAACCAAAACGTAGTTCACAGGACAATAAAACCGCCTTCATCGATCCAATGGAAACGTTTCTACGAACCTACAGGCCAATAAAACCGCCTATATCCTGTCTAAACTTTAACGAACTTTGATTATATCACCGAACTTTCCTCAGACTCTCCGACATCATCAGCAATTCATCCAACGGGCCAATACCAAACCGAATCAACAATCTTCTATTTTGAAAGTGTATGTGCCGAATAGCCAGCACGACCAGCATCCATCATCGTACCAGCATGACCAGCATCCTAGCCGTCCACGTAGCCAGAACGACCAGCATCCTAGCCATCCTCGTAGCCAGAACGACCAGCATCATTGCCATCCTCGTAGCCAGCAAGACCAGCATCGCATCGATCCTTATGACTATTTTACGACTCCGAAAGAATCCACAAGGCCTATACTCTGCCGCCAACTCCATCAAACAAGTAATCTTCCTACGCTGCATACCAACGAAAAGTTCAAGATTCTCAGGTAGGATCAAACCATTTTAATACTAAGCATGTTTAAAAATACGAAAAAACAAGACCTGGTCGAGGTTTGTACAGAGTTAGGAGAAGTTGTACCGACAGGCGCCACAATCATAAAATTAAAAGAAATTATTGAGAAAAATCCTGTATTTAAAAGCGAACCAGATTTCATTAAAGACTTAATTTGTTCAACAATCAGTGGCGGCTCGTGAATAGTAAAAGTGAGGGGCCCCAAATTAACAATGGCATGGGGGTTTTTTAGAGGGGGGGGGGGGTTAGTGGAAGTTTCAAAGTACACGAGTTTCATGCAATTAAATGTTATTCAAATATACATAAAACAAAGTTAAAAGAGCAGTTAAAGGGACTTGGTACCCCTAGTTCTCACAAAAAATAATCAAAGTATAAATTTTCTAATTTTTTGCGTTTTTATAATCTTTGAAACCTTCTTATTCTGGCAAGTTTTTTAACTGATCCGATAACTTCAATTGCAAAAAAACTATATTTTTTAAGGAGAATTTTGCATTGCTGCAATAGCTCCTTTGATGTTTCGATCGCATTTTTCTCAGTTCGTGAGCAAATGTGAATGAAATCACTTGAATTTTTTTTTTGTGTCATTCTTAATATCTATTTGACAAAAATAGGCATGAATTATTGAGTAAAAACAATTTTTTTTTTTTTTTTTTACAAATTTAAATGTTGAAAAATACCCTTTTTTTTACATATAGGTACAGTAAAATTATCGTTTTTCTCGAAAACTGTTTTACTTATTCTAAGTCCGATGCCTAAAACGTTAGACTACATTACTAAGAAAGAAAAAAAAAAAACAACAACGAGGAAGGAAAAAAAAACCCGGGAAAAAGGGGGGGGGGGGGAACGAGGAAAAAATATTGAAAAATGAAAAAGAAAAAAGAATTTTAAATTTGATAAAAAAAAAAATTAATTTTGAAAGTTTAAAGCATTATGTGAACTTTTTTTTAAATAAAATTTAGTTTTTACTTGGTAATGTAAAAATTATAGTTTTAAATGCTTAAATAAAAAAGTTTGAAGGGAACCTAGTCTCCTTTTGACAAATAAATTTTAATAAAATATGTATATTTTAATAGGCGCAAAACCGGGTTTGTCCCTTGACCTCCCGTGTGACAGACGTACCCGGACTGTTCTATCAAGGCTTGCTAGCGGACACATCAAGTGCCTCACTTTCAACGAGGGCAGGAAAACCTTCGCCACCTGCACCAAGTGCCAAAATCATCAGACCTCTCCTGAGCCCTTCTTGGATTGCATGGGACTCTCTAAGGAGGATCTCTTTAGCAATCCTCTCCTAGTCTTCGACTTCCTTTTAGTCAACGAACTCGTGGATCTTGTCTGACTCCGTCAGACAGTGAGGATTAGCAACAACAACAATATGTTTTAATAAAATGAATGATTATAACACAAATGTCTACATTGCAGCATTTCATTTGAGCCAATGGCTTATGAAAATTAACCCCATGTCCTATAGCTTTTGAACTTTATGGCTCATGGCTTTCGAAAATTTAAAAATGAAGAGAAGAAAAGTTGCATTAAAACTCATTATTCATTTAAACTCAACAGAAACTCAACGGAAAAACATTTTCGATCTTATATTTTCACTTATTAAACATTTTGGTTGTTTACTGTTCAGTCAGAGCCCTTTTGTCACTTGTGGAATGTACCACAAAAAATTTGTTTATTGTTGTCGACATAAATGGACATTTCAGGCAACTGAATGAGTTAAAGATAGCTAATATTCTGTGTTGGGAATATCAAACATATTTATATGGATTAAAATAATGTTTCAATTGAATATATATACATATATACGTAGTTAGAAAAGGAGAGTCCGGGGCCATGGCGGGATGCGGGATGGGACGAGGGATGATGACGTCACCGGAAGTGACATGGCCGGAAGTAGAATTGAGTTGTTTCCCTCCTGCTGCTGTTTTAGTTTCGTTATAAGCTGTTTGTGTATGACGTCACAGTGGGAATAACGTCATCATTTGTTTTATATCAAAGTTTTGAGCGGAGGCAACACTTTTTAGTTTCGAATTACCTTTCAGACGGAATTGAGTTGTTCTAGGGCTGCTTCTAAGTGAATAACTTAGAGTGATAGGCTTTTTGACTAGTGACGTCACAGTGGGTATGACGTCATTATATGTTAAAATTTACGTTTTAAGTGGTGATAACACTGGATATATACTAAATTTAATTTTCAGGTGTTGACAACGAGTTCTGATCGGTCAGCTAAATGCTCGCTTGTGATTGGTAAGTTTTAAACATGTGACCAAAAGCTAACTCCTGATTGACTGTTTGGTTTTCTAGCGAGTTACTTACATATCCTTTAGCCAAGTTAAAATACCTGCAACAAAGTTACACAAATAAAAAAAAATGTTAAATTTGAAAAGTTAATAAAAGGAAGGCCATTTGCTAAGGGTCTAAAGAACCCTAACCCCGAGCTACACGTGACATTTCAATATTTTACCAAACAATTGTTAAAATATCGACTATCGGACGTTGCCTTCATGGTAACTCATCTAACCACCCCCCCTTCCCTAACTAATTTTGAATAAGTTAAGACTTTAGAATTACAATTAATAAATTTAAAAAAATTAATTATTAAAGGTGAGGACCCACCTCAAGCCCGATACCTCTTTTAGGAAGAACTACGAGTTGAAATTCTTAATCATTGTGCTCAAAATGTAAATATACCACTCAATATAGACTTATTTCATGAATATGTTTATGCTTTTCGATGTGAATTAGAAAGTAATGTTTTAAAATTGTTTCGCTGTGATGCTTGTGCTATTGGTGACCCCTCGCAAGGAAATCATGTCTATATAACTACTTCATTGCAAGATCAGTCTTGATGTGTTCTAGGTGATGCTATACTTGTACTTAATGTTAAAAATGTGATTGAAACCTTACAATGTAAAAATGTCATACAATTCTTTAATGAAGATTTCTTTAAATGTATATCATATGGTGCTTTGAAAGATTATTTGAAATTGTAAATAAAAATTATTCAATGGAAATATGTGTGTGTTATTTTCTTATGTGAAATAATAGAAAAATAATGTTAAAGCAATATCACTTTATTGAATCATAAATTTTCCCACTTTTTAGGTGGTTTTACATTTCGTCTCAACTTTGTTTGAACAATTTTTACAGGTGACTTTAGCAACTTCTTATTTCCGATAAACTGCTTCGGAACATTTAAATCTTTCAAAACAGTATTAAATAAACTTTTCCGTGATACATTACTTTTGGTATTGTACATATAATTGAAAAAGTCGATAATGTTAGAGTTTGGTATTTTTTCTCCGTGTATGGAGATTTGACCCTTGGAATTCCATGATAAGATATCAGGTTGATTCTTGATGAGAGCAAGTGTATTTTCAGCTTTTCTTCGCATGGGTTTAGAAAGTGATGCTAATATAAGTTCTTGATAATCATCATCTTTTTGTAGTTTCATTATTTCTTCTACTTTCACAGATTCTTCAACTTTCCTCTTATCTTCTATTTTCTCCACTTCTTCCTTCTTCTTCTCTTCAGCTGTCTTACTACTTTGTTCATTCGGACGTGAATTATTAAATTCTTGCAGATTTAAACTTTTCTTCAACAGTTCATGATAGAGGACCAATTTTTCATGATCAGGTAAGTCACTATGTAAAATTTGTATCATTGCCTTATCAAGCTCACTAAGCCTTTTATTGGAAACAGTATGTTTTGTCACCAATTCTTCGGGTATAAGAGCAAACTTCTTAATTTGAGCCATGAAATAATGTAGTTAAAACACTCAAGGCTGCAGGAATAAGTATGTTGAGGAAACCTCCTTTCTGTAAAATGACTTGACGTTTTTTCGGTAAAGACACTTTACGATTACTTAAATGACGCAATATCTACTTATGTTTAGAGATCGTTTTCTTCTGTCGTGCAGTCAATGGGATATTTCCATTCAATGTGTTAATGCAACATTCGCATATGGCTTTTATACAGTTCTTATTGAGTTTACTTAACAACGTTTTTCGTAACCTTAACGGACAAATTTGCAACAGTCGTAATTGATTGAGTTGCTCCTTCTTAAGCGTCATCTTGCTAAATGATACTTATCTTCAAAGTCATTCACTTTTATATCATTTAAATTGATACACGATCTGTCTTTCAGTAGGTAAAATTTTGGTACGTAATCGCAACTCTTCTGGTGTTTCGGCACTTAAATCTATAAATAAATAGGAATAGGGGTTTTTCGTTGCATCTTCAAATACTTCCTGAAATAACTTGACATGTCGAGGAAATAATTGTCTTCCTAGATGTGAAATTTGGCTCAAGTCTCGTCTATTTTTACACAGTACTAAATAGTGTGCATTCAATGTAATGTCACGCATTTCTTTCCCTTGGTAGAAAAAATTTTGTGTTATGAAGATAACACTCAGGTTTAAATGATGACTGCCTTTTGTAAAAAGATCAGTTAAATGACGACTAGCATTTGACATTAAATCGTCAATTACGAAGAGTGTATTCTCGCCCAAAAATTCTTTAAATGTCGCAGGTAGACCTTCTACAAATGTCACATTATCAATTTCATCATATAAGGATTGATGTATTCCATAAAACCAAACAATCTTATCGGGAACAATTGAAAACATCCCCTGCTTTTCACTTATCAAATCCCGCACAAAATAACTTTTACCGCATCCTGTTGGACCGGCGATTACCATCGTAAAAGGATGTTGCAACTTTGGAAATTCCATGATGAATGAGAGACGAGACATAGTGTTACTGTTTAAATTCTTTATTGATAAAATGGTGCTACAATTCTAAAGTGCTTAATTACAAAATGATGCACTTTGATATCATTACATATTTGATTGGGTACAAAAGTCAAGAGAATATCGTTCATAGAACGTCCATTACATTTAGAATATAAATAAAAAATACAGTATTGTCCACACACGGGACTCGCATTCGATTGAAATATCATAGGATTAAACTCTACATGTCGATAACGCTTTACATAACTTGAAATTCCTCCGGGAAAATAAGACGGTGGGTTTCTGAATGAATCAAAGAAGCTTATTTCTGTAGGTGATTCTATATAAAAAGCCACCCAATGGGTAACTTCTTGATTGGACTTGTCAGTGTTGGCAATAAAACAGACTGGAAAGTTTCGAACATATGTTGGTAATCGATCACTTGAGAAAACACCCAAGAATATATTCTTGGTTTTTGCATTTCCAGAAAGAATTCTGGTTATTTGTAGGGTAACCATTAATTCGGAAAGTCGCACACCACGTGACGTGATTTGGATATTTCAATCACGTTTTGAAACTCTGCATAAATGAGCACTGATAAAGTTTCCGCAATAGCCTCGGAAAATTTAATTTCCACACGTAAATTTCCTTGGTGCTGCAGATTAAAATATTCTCCGTCGCAAAGATCAGGACTTAGATCAAATGCGTAAAGTACATGTCCTCTGGCGTATTCTTCTTGAGATAAGTAAATTCCCTTACCATGATTAAATCCGGAAAATAAACTGTGATAAGCCCGAACGTAGTTGTTGGAATCAAAATTAAGCTCTAAAGGCTTACAGGGAACCGGTTGCCCATCTACGTAAATAGATACAAAGTTTGCACTATGGGGAGAAAAGATAAATGGATTCTTTGAATATTGTCCATTCATTGCAGCATTTCCTAAACATGTGAGAATGGCACGTTTTGGCATGAGTCCAAGAAACACATTATCTTGTAAAAAGGACCAACTCCCCTTGGCAATGCTATAAGTTTTGCAAATCACTCGATCAATTGGATATTTGCACGATGTCTTCTCCAAAGCCTTGGCATGCCCAATAGCAACGGCAGGGCTCACCTTCATTTTTCTTATAAACATAGAAGCATGCTCTAGAACTATCTTGTAATCACCATCCACTTTGGTTGAAATTAAGCAAAATGAGGATTTGCGGCGTATCATTTTAATTTTGATATCCACCAAGTTAATCATGAGACGATTTTGTTGAAAAATGTCACAGTGGAGTTGACCAATCATTTCTACGGTCTGGACTTCTTTGGTAAGATTGTAACGCGTCTTCAATCCGGCATCAGCATTCTCATCTACGGGGTCTATGATATCAGGTTGCGTATCATTGTAGAATCCTTCACAGGAAAGTAAACTTTTCTTGGCATCTTCTCCATAATTTAATAATGTCTCTATATAGGCTCTAAAAGGATAAGTGTTGCTTGCAGAAGAAATATTTCTCTCGTTTAAACTAACGTCTACTTGACTGAAAAGTGAATGAAGGAAAAGGTTGACGGGAGCAACTGGTTCCTTTTCTGGTAATTTAGTTCCATCTGATTTCGTCACTTTTACTTTCACGTGTAGATAGGAAGCAGCTAAGTCCACATATTCTTCACTACTTCCTGATATTGAAAATTCAATCGGTCCACCATCTCGTGCACTTGAAAGGGGATGAAATTCGACAAATTGTCCTTTTTCGATAACGGTCTGGGTTGGGGGAATTGAAAATAAATCCAATTCCGACTTGACGCAAGGAGCAGAGTCTTTGTAGATGAAGGAAGCCATTAGGAGAAAATATCATGCGATGTGCACTTCTTCTTGGCTGAACGTGGAATGATTGATTTTTTCTTCTGCATACGCTTTTTATGTCTTTTTCCATTCCCAATCATAGTCTTGACTTTGGTGGCGGCTTTATCTGTTAACACATTTCCAGCTTCTTTGAGTCTTCGTTTGGCGGCCATTTTAAAATCTCGACCTTGAGAAATATCATTCATCAGGTTGACACCTCTGTGAAACATTTGTTTCCCAATAGCTTTAGCACCTGATTTCAGTAGCGGAGCTGCGGCACGAAAAAATGATCTGAATAGACCTCCTAATCCGTATCCTCTCTGATAAGAACTTCCTTGGTAATAATTCAAGCCTTTTCCCGTCTGCTGCACATAATAATCTTCGAAAGATTTTTGACAACACTGATAGGGGAGATACATCATGAGAGAGATTTCTGACGAAAGTGTAACTTCAGGTACGAGCGCCCACGTTCAAATGGCGTTAAACACCCTGCGTGCTTCCTTATAACGATTTCCAAAGTCTCAATCATTTTCCGGTTTACAGGTAAGTAGTACGGTCTATCATACTGTTCACTAATCATCTCACCATCTTGTCCTCTCACTCTAACCACTCGAAGGAGAGGTGCTAAGACATCTCCCACAATTTGTGGTTCCACTATATCCGTATAAATCATCAATACGCGATAATGTGCAGAGGGGTCAGCTACGAATGGACCAACAACAGTTGTTTCTATACTTGCATCAAACGAAGTTATTTTCATAGGTTCAAATCCAAGCATTTCAGCAAGTCCTTGATATAATATGAGTTTCGCATTATTTTTCACAGTTATCTGAACACGCTCCGTTACCGCATTATAACTTGTAACAATTTTATCATCATGTTCTTTCACATAAATAGCCTTTAAAATAACAGGAACCGTCTCATAACAACCCGGAGGTAATCTTCTTCCTACCTCTAACTTTCCATCCGTTTCAAACCCGATTAAATTATTTTGTTGATTCACATTATACCAAGTATGCGGATATAAAAACTCTACGATTCCAACTTCCCATTCTCCTTTCAGTTCAATTGGTATGGGTAAGCGAGTAATAAAATGGGAAATTTTGTTTTCAGGGAAATAAGACATGGAACTATCCGAGATAAGTGTTATGTAGAAACTCATGATGACAAATGAGTCTTGCAACGTGTGCCATCAATATTTATAGGGCTAATAAGTTAGAAGCAGGAATCCATTGATTAAACTTGTCGGGATATCCTCGATATTTCACAAAATATTCCATTTTCTTTTTACGCATGCGTTTTCTTAAAACTTTTTCAATTGGAAATTCGTCTTTTATTGTAACCTTTTGCAACTCTTGTGCATAAAACGTCCCTTTTATAGACTCTCCTAATAAATCTTTCACTCTATACACTGCAGGTTGTCTCTTGAGACACTCTGTTATGACAAACAATTATTCCGTCCAATTCGTTTCATACCCCTTTTCAAAGGTTAATTTCTTCTTTGAAATTCGAACTACATCAATACGCATTTGGGTTTAGGTAAATTCTCCATATCTCCATAGAGAGTGAACCAAACATCTTGTTCATTTTCAGCATTCACTTCCACGGGAGCTCTTTTTATACTTGAATGGTAAGTATGATTATAACTTTTCACTAAATCTTGTAATATGTCAATGTATCTATGCGTATTTTTAGCAGTAAAGTACTTCCACATTTTAGTTTTAATACTTCTATTCCAACGCTTGACTATGTTTGCTTTCGACAAATTATATGTCGCGAAAAATCTAATCCCCTTCTTTTTTAACAAGATCTGAAATAGCTTATTCTTAAATTCCGTTCCCTGATCAGTCTGAAGTGATTTCGGAGATCGTTGATCGAATATTATTTGAAAAGCCTCAACAATATCTATACCTCTCTTTCGTTTCAGAGGAATTAGCCATCCAAACTTTGATAGCACATCAATACAACTCAAAATAAAGCGATAACCATCATTAAACTTTTGAAGACTTGACATATCCACCAAATCCGCTTGCCATTGCTAATCAATGTTATAAACAATCACCCGATTCGTAGGATATTTATGACGAATGGGCTTGTGTAGAGTGTACGCATCCACCCCCTTTAACCATTTCTGTATCGTTTTCTTGGGAATCTTTCTTCCTGAGGCACGGTATAATGCATCGATACCACCGAAACTTGCTACATGACCCGGGTCTTGATACGTCGCATTCATTACAGCAAGAAATTTTATTAACTCTTATCTGTATCCTAAGTCTTAACATTTTCACATTGAAATAGATAAGTTTCCAGTTTCATTGAGACGAAGCGTAAAATCGATAGCGAATCGATCACTATCAGTCATATAATAAATGAATGATAGCGCTACACATAAGCAAATGTAGAAGTATGCAGCATTCACAACCTCACTTGGTAAAGTCATACTTACAACTGACATATTCGACTAGATGCATTATCTTATAAAGGATATGGCTTCATAGCTTAGTTACTAAAGCGACCGGTAACTGAACCATGAAGTCATTTTAACATACGGCTCAAACCATGACTCAAATAATAAAAGTCTAAAAAAAAAAAAAAAAAAAAAAAACTCTCCTATATTTAAAACCGTCATCACCTTAAAGCATCTTAAATGTCAAATGCTAACACAATACAGGTAATAGCTTTATAAACAAAAAAAATATTTTCATGTCGTAACTTTTTTCTACAAGTTGTCTTTTATAATAATAATAAAATCTGATAATTATTACTAAATATTATCGTTATATTTAATAAATTTCATAATTACTCCAATTGCAACAACTGTCTACGCTAAAAACCGATTCGCTACACTATGACGTCACGAACAAATTATCTATCACTTTAACTGTTTCAAACAAGATCGTTACACTACAACTCAACTCGCAAACGCGTTGAAGCATGTTGAAACCATAGACCAAAGATAAAGCAGACTGATCGTAAACCTCCAAATCCTTGACCGAGACGCGCGAGGAATTGTGGGGCACAGATCTCCAAAACATAAACGCATTTTGTATAGACAATGGCTGTTTGCGCCTGATTGGTCGAGAACAATTATCCTCGTGGTGTCTCCCCCTAGTGGAGAATACGCGAAAGAAGAAGCAGAACTGAATTGAATTTGATAGGAGACACATGTCTCAAAATTGGAGCCGAGTGCTCAACTATAAATAATTAACTTTGAAGAATTATAAATGATTATACGTGTAAGTAAATCTGTATTATGTGTGTGCCTTGTATGTCTTTAATAAATAATAGTAAAAAATCTACAGTCCACTACTTTAAATTAACTTAACTGAGCTCCTGACATTTTGGTCCGTGAACGATCCGGAGAGAAGAGCAAACAATGGCTCGATTAGTTAAATTAAATAGGCAGCAAGGCACACTGAAGTCAAAACTTACACGTCTAGAGGAGTTTTGTGCACCCTTGACATTATTATCGGCTGAAACACTTAGCAGCACAAATTCAGTAATCGAACTGAAACAAAAACTTGAAGGGCTCAAGACTACCCAAAACGAAGTAAATTCTCTTCGTGATAAATATTATGATGCTGCAAAAGATGAAGAAATAGAAGAAATTGATGCAGCACTACAAGAATTGGATATTCGTATCGAAAATAGTGAAGTAAGTCTTTTGAAACTTATTAGTTTACTAAAAAAAGATACTCCAAGTGTTGCAGTAAAGCCAGAAACTAGTGGTACTTTAGTTAGAACAAAATTGCCTGTTATTCCCCTTCCAGTATTTTCGGGAAATTATGAAGATTGGAGTAAATTTAAAACCTCCTTCACTAATCTCATTACAAATAATGCTGAGTTAGATGATATTCAGAAGTTGCATTATTTAAACGCAGCTTTGGAAGGAAAGGCCAAGTCAATTGAAACGGAGGATGATACATTCGAATCCTTATTTAATGCTCTGCAACAACGATACGAAAATCGCCGGGTAATATTAGATACCCATATTCAAAATATCTTAAGATATCCTAAGCTAAATCAAGAATCTGCGAAAGAAATGCGTGATTTTTTGGATAATTTAAAAAAGAATTTAAGAGCACTTAAAGTACTGGAATATGATCGTGACAAATTGTCGAACATATTATTAATGAACATTTTAATTGATAAACTTGATTTGGAAACAAGAAAGATTTATGAAATGTCCATTTCATCGAATGAAGTGCAGAATTTTAATGAATTCATAACGTTTTTAGAAAAGCGAAGTAATATATTAGAAAGTATATCTCGAAATATGCCATCAATGAAACAAATAAATAAATCTAATGCTTCACATCACTCCTTAAATCGAAGCAAAAATTTAGTTATTAACTCGCCTACGCATTTCTGTGTTGCATGCAAAAAGAAGGAAACACATGGCCTCTTTGGGTGCGACGCATTTAGAAATATGAATGTTGTTGATAGATTTGAGCTCGTTAAAAGATATAAATTTTGTATTCGATGTCTGCGAAGAAACCATAAAGTAGACAGCTGCAGATCAAAATTTACTTGCCAATGTGGTTCGAAATTCCACAGCACACTATTACATTCAGTGGAAAGAAATGATAAACCATTCGTTAATGATGAGAGTTCTCAGGCGATTCCATCAGATCTTGAGGATTCTTCAAATGCTACTCAAGGCCAATCCACTCGAAGTGAAACTTCTTCGACTATGAGAAGCAGCTGTTTATTATCCTAGAGAAAAAACGTAGTTTTACTCGCAACTGCTATAATTAAAGTTAAAGATGAACGAGGAAATTACTTCAATGTTAGAGCTATTCTTGATTCATGTTCACAGAGTAATTTTCTGACTTTTGAGTGCGCAGATCTCTTGAGAATTAAAAAAGAAAAAACATATGTATCAGTCAGTGGATTGAATGGAATGACGGTTTCTACAATAAAGAAGAAAATTCAGACCCTCATTTCCAACCAGCAGAGCACTTATGAAAGACGTCTGCAGTTTTTGCTTGTCCCTAAAATTACGGACATATCGCCTTCCAGAGCCGTAGATGTTGCGGGTTTGATATTACCGAACTTTCTGTACGCTGATCCTGACTTTAATAAGCCAAAAAGGATTGATGCCCTGTTAGGCGCCGAGTGTTTTTTCGAACTTTTAAGGAATAATCAAATACGACTTAAGAACAATACAATCATTCTACAAGAGACTGTTTTTGGATACATCGTGAGTGGGTCTTTTCCAGATGATGCGAAATCTACCGTGCACTGTCATTTATCTTGTGAAGAACAATTAAGTAATTTGAACTCTAACCTCGAAAGGTTTTGGAACATTGAAGATGTTGATGATTCTGAGCGTTTTGCAAACGATGAAGAAAAAGCTTGTGAAGAACATTTTCTCTCTACTCATTACAGAAATGAAGATGGGCGCTACGTGGTCCAACTACCTATGAAAGAAGGAGTGCTGGGGTCTTCAAAAGACATTGCCGCTGTCCGACTGAACTCTCTTTGGAAACGTCTGAATAGAAATCCCACATTAAAGAGTTTATATGTGGAATTCATGGAAGAGTATGAAAGACTTGGTCATATGAAGGAAATAATTGAAGAATCTGATCCTAGAGACTGTTATTATATCCCACACCATGCAGTCTACAAACCAGAAAAATCTTCTACGAAATTGAGAACTGTTTTCAACGCTTCTTCCCCAAGTTCAAATGGGATCTCCCTTAACGACTTGCTAATGTACGGAGGTGTTTTACAAGAAGATGTTTTTGATATTATGTCCAGATTCCGAACTCATAAATATGCTTTCACTGCAGATATACAGAAAATGTTTCGCCAAGTGTTAGTTGATGAGTGCCATCGTAACTTCCAACGTGTTCTCTGGAAGACAAATTCTGATAGTCCGATCAAGATCTACCAGCTGCAAACCATCACGTATGGCATGACCAGTAGTCCATTTTTGAGTACAAGAGTCCTAAATCAATTGGCAGAGGATGAACAGTTTAATTTTCCTCTTGCGGCTGCAGCAACTATGACTGATTACTATATTGATGACATTCTTACCGGTGGATCAACATTAGAAACAGCAATAGAACTACAAGATCAACTTGTCAATATGTTGCAGACTTGTGGAATGACATTGCATAAATTTGTGTCTAACACTTCTTCCCTTTTAGAAAGAGTGCCAAGTGAGTGTTTAGAATATTCGTTCGAAGATAGTGCTGAGACCAAAACAGTGAAAACCTTAGGGGTTATATGGAACCCAAAAAAGGATAGTTTCACCTTTCGGGTGAGCATGGGTGAGTCTCCGCATACTAAAAGGTCAGTATTATCAACCATTGCTAGAATATTTGACCCATTGGGGTTATTAGGTCCTTTGATATGTAAATTAAAGATTTTTATGCAAAATTTATGGCTTTTAAAAATTGATTGGCATGATATGTTACCTGAAAAAGACAGTATAATTTGGGATAGTATTATTTCCCAACTGTCAGTTATTGAGAATATTTGTGTTGAGAGATTTATTTTCATTGATGATATTGAATTGATAGAATTGCATGCATTTTGTGATGCTTCTAAGCTATCCTATGGATGTTGTTTATATTTAAAATGTGTTAATAAATTTAATGATATTAAAGGAAATTTATTGTGTAGTAAGTCTCGAGTGGCTCCACTGAAAACCTTAACAATACCACGTCTTGAATTGTGTGGTGCATTGTTGTTAGCTAAATTAGTTAAGAAAACTATTACAGCTTTAAAAATTGAAATTGATAAAATTGTATTGTGGTGTGATTCCACTATTGTATTGGCATGGATTAAAACTCCCCCTAATCAATTAAAACCTTTCGTTTCTAATAGAGTTTCTCAAATTCAGAAACTCACACCAGGTTATCAGTGGTGCCATGTAACTTCTGATAATAATCCAGCAGATCTGATTTCTAGAGGTCTCAAACCTAGCGATATAGTAAACAATGATATGTGGTGGCATGGACCACAGTTTTTAAAACATGCAAATGCATTTGTCAGTAATCCAGGTAGTGAATATTGCATGGATAGTACTTACTTAAATGAGTTAAGGAAAAATGTGAATATAAATCTTGTTACAGTAATACATAACAGTGTTTTAAATGATATAATTGAGAAAAGTAATGATTATATGAAAATTGTTCGTATACTTGCATTTGTTTTGAGATTTGTTATTAATGTCCAATCAAAGGATAATCGTATAAGTGGTCCGCTTTCTGAAGAGGAAGTAAAAAAAGCCGCAAATTATATAATACGGCACATTCAAAGAAGTGAATATAATCTAGAAATATATGATTTAAGTAAGGGTCACCCCATTAGTAAAAATAGTAAACTTAGATCATTAAATCCATTTTTAGATTCTAATAATGTACTACGTGTTGGTGGAAGATTAGTAAATTCTGATTTGGATTATACTA